>CM046664.1:27276596-27953241 GCA_025594165.1 Tamias sibiricus
CTACCAGTGAGCCCCTCCAGGGAGCCCCAGGCTGACTCCCCATTCTGCTTCCCCCTGCCCCTCCCTGTTCAGAGTATCTGAACTCAGAGCCAGACAGGGTGTCCCAGAGATAGTCTAAGGGTGGAGTTCCTGTCCCCTCCTCACAACTGTGGGGAGCATTGCAGATACCAACATGAAAGGGCTTTCTTTCCCCAGGCTTGGCAGGAAGGGAAATGATGGGTGGCATAACAGCATGTGCCTCCACATCTGGTATGGGAAAGTAGAGCCTACAAGTCCTCAATGCAGAGGGGAAACTGAGCCCCTGAGCAGAGGGGCCCAGCAGGCAATCATGCACAGATTACTACCCCATGTATCCCTCAGGAGCCACCATAGCCCTCCTCTCCACACCGCACAGCACTTCCTTACCTGAACTCCACCCAGCCTCCTCCCCATCATGCCTCCCACCAACTCATCCTCCAAAAAGCATCCAGAGGGTTCTGTCTGTCCAAAGTGCCAAACAAGCCCCAACCTCCTCACTGTCCAAGAGACAGGCTACACCATTCACCAGGACTGATGGCCTGGTAAACACACAGGCACCCTAGACCCTAGTCGGGAACCTAGATCAGAGTCAAGGGTTCCTGATGAGAAAGTCATGCTGGGAGTTCCAAGGGGCTTTGGGATTAGGGCCAGCAATAGAATAACATGTATCGCAGATACAGAACATTCCCATCATGTGTGGTGCGCCAGGGGCTGAACCTAGTCAGTGGGCCCCCTCCCTGAGCCCACACAGCCTTCATCCTCTCTGGGCATCTGGGGCTTTATTTCTTCTGGGCTTGAGGCTGTGAGCTGACAATACCCTCAGGGTCCTGGGGTGGGCCAGCTGTGATGCCCTGATATACACGTTCCAGCCTTCCTTGTCAATCTGTCCGTGCACCCAATAGCCAAGTTAGGGCATTTAGCAAGGCTCAGGGAGCCTGGGGAGGGGAGGTGGTCCTGAGCCCTCTTCCTTCTTCCAGGACAGTGTGAAAAGGAGGGCTGGCCCAACCCCCTACAGGCAGATGTCCCCAGCTCAGCGGAAGACACCCCGCTGGGGAGCCAGGCTTCTATTTCCCACCCCTCCACCCCCAAGTTTTCTCAAAGACTCACTGAAAGAATGTTCAAGCCCAGAATCTTGGCTCTCACCCAAAGCAGTATCAGGAGGGGAAACGGAGGCTAGAGAGTGGGTCAGACACAGCACTGGGCCTCAAACCCAAACCCCCCTCCTTGTAATCCTAGCAGGTTTACCTGAGACCAGGGCAGCAGCGAGGGCCCAGGAGAGAGCCCCCCTCTTCCTCAGAAGATAGTTTTGGACAGGGGTGCGCGCAGGGAGGAAAAAGCCAATTTGTCTGCCTGGGAAAGTTCTGGCGACAGAATGGCTGCCCCCCACCCCCACTCCAAGCAGTGGGGCCACGCCTTCAACCCCTGCAGAGCTCCTCAGGGGGTCTCTGGATGGGGATTAGGATTTGGGGGTGGGCATCTCCAAGACCCAGAGGCAGGAAAGAGGGAGTAGGGACTGAGGATCCATGTCCTTACCTCATCCCAGAGGGGGCAAGAGGTCAGCTGGGGGCAACTAGCATCCCCGTGGAGGCAGTTGGAGACGTCTGAATAGGGTCTAGAACAGGCAGTCCTCTCCAGAGGTCCAGCCAGGCCCGAAGGATGGTGGGAGGCTGACGTCACACAGCATAGAGGCACAGTGACTCAGTTTGTCACCCAGGTGACTAAAGTTCATGCAGCCCTGGGAGGGCCCTGGGCAGGAGGTGGAGGTGCTCTGAACCTGGGAACGGGGCTCCCCTTTCTTAGAGTCAGTTTCCTCCAGAGGGCAGTGTCCACTGGCAAGCTCTTCCAGGGATCCTAGGCTGGATCCGCCTCTGGCTTGCCCTGTCCCTATTCGGTGTGTACAAACGCAGAGCCAGACAGGGTGTCCCAGAAATGGTTCCTGAGGCAGTGAAGAAGGGGTGACTCCCGGCACCAGACAAGATCCTATAACCAAGAGACCTCACCACACCCTGCTGCTGGATACCAAAGTATCGTCCCTGGAACATGGCCTAGAGGTGCCAAGATCCAGACCGGTTCCACCACCAATCCAGGAACATTAACACCCCAGGCCCAAGGAACCACCTGAACAGCTTAGAAAGGCAGGGCCCAGAGAGGGCCAGAGTTGACCCTAGGTCATACAGCCCAGCAATGTAAGCCTGCCATCCCATACCTGCCCCAAGTTGCTGCATGTCTGTGACTAGTTCACCAAGGAAGTCTCAACTATAGCAGCTGTGGGTCCAGCCCAAGGGGCCTTGGGCAATACTCCCATTCTCTCTTGGCCCTCATCCACCAAGGGTAGGAGATCCCCGAGTTATATAGTTCCTTATGCCCCTTCCTAGACAGCTATGCATATAAGGTGCTGAGCTCCTTGTCCCCAGGAATATGCAGGCCTCACTTAACCAGAGATGCTGACTCTAACACAAACGGGCACCACTCTCACTCACACTCACACACTGAATCTAGGCTGAACAGAGCAGATTCCCAAGATGCAGTAGAGAGAGGAGCACAGAAAACAGACAGAATGGCCAACCTGAAGTTCCTTGGCTAGTGCCCAGATCGAAGGCTGTGTCATGCAATCCCAAAGCCAGAGGAGTGAAACAGGACACAGCCCGAACCCCATTCACAGACAGGAAACCGAAGCTTAGGCAGAAGCAATTTGCCCAAGGTCAGCTGGCCCTGGGAGGCACGTGGCCCAGCAGGTGGGCTCAGGACCCATCCCATCCCCCACTGCAGGAGTCACCTCCCCTGGGTATGAGAACAGACCTGTGTGGTTTCCCTAGCTCTGCCTCCACCCCTGATCAGGATGCTGACTGCGCCCTAGACCTGAAGTTGGAATCTTGCTCCTTGCTGCCCAATAGGGTTGCAAATTAGGAAAACAAAACTTATCACAAGACTTGATAACCACTATCTGCTGGAAACCTATTAAAAGAGCTATCTATATGTGCCTAGGATAACCTAAAGGTGGGTGGGAGCCCCCAGGAGTTGGGTAATGCTGGTTGCACAATGAGCCCTGCCCAACCCCCACTCTCAGCCACAACCAAAACCCAGAGTGGGGCAAGCATGGCCAGGGCACACAGCACCTCCCAGTCTTCATCACAGCTCAGCTCCACTCAAGAGCTGATCACCACGCTCATGGGAGCTGTCAAATCCATGCTGCAGCCCTCCCTCTTAAATTCCAGGTCCACTTCCTGGGAGCCAGATTCCTTAAGGCCATCTTCCAAGGAATCAGGTGATATCTACCAGACATTTGCAGCAGAGCAAGCCAGAAAGCCTGAGCAGGCTGTCTGGAACATACTTATCAGACAAGAAACAGAAGCCCCAGCCCAGACCAAGTGAAACAAAGAAACCAGGGCTCTGCCTACCTGTGCATTCACAGAGGGACCATCCACAGCAGTTCACTCCTGTTGACCAGGTGCGTAAACTGAGCCTCCCATGAAATCTCCTCTAGAGCATGATCAGGGCATGGCAGAACTGAGGGAGAAAACCCAAGCCTCCACACATTCCCAGGAGGCCCCAAGCCTGAATTTCCCCTACCTACAATGTCCAGCAGCTCAGAGAGGGTGAGCTGTGCTTTGGGGTTACACAGCACTGGGACATAGCCAGACACATGCCCAGCTCACCTGTCAGTTCCACACCAGCACTAAGCTACATCCCAGCCCCAGCTGTGGCCCAGCTCCTCCCCTCCCTCCCCCTGCCAGTCTAGGGTAGGAGGAGGCTTTAAAGGTACAGAAACTATTCCAGGTAGGAAGAGGGCTAGTACCTGATCTTATCATTAGGGCCTTGTGACCTGGGACAGCTGCAGATCTCTCAGAGCCCAGTGGGGCTCCAAACCCTCAATGAGAGCCCAGAACCCAGAGGGCCTCAATGAGACTGAATGAGGCTGGGTTTCAGCCGGAGGAAGCTCAGGCCAGTGGTTCCCTGGGAGGAGGTGAGCTTCCCCGAATCGAAATGGGGATCACATAGAGCTAGAACGCAGCCAGATGCCTATGCCAATGGTGGTTAGGGTATAAGCATCCAAGACCCCACAAGATCTAAGGAGGCTAAATTCCCTCCACAGCTCATGGGTAGAGGATGACCCTCCAAACACCATGCCCTCTCCCCGACTCTCTGGGTTACAGATGAAGAGTGCAGGGGCTGTCACTCCAAGGATCCTGATCACCTGGATGAGGGTAGTCACATGACCCAAGGGAGTATTTCCTAATCCCTTACATCCCTTTTTGTGTGTGTGTTTATTGTGTATGGGTGAAGAGGTACTGGGGATTGAACCCAGGGGTGCTTTACCACTGAGCTACATCCCTGGTCCTTTTTATTTTTTATTTTGAGACAGAGTCTTGCTAAGTTGCTGAGGTTGGCCTTAAACTTGTGATCCTCCTGCCTGGGCCTCCCAAAATGCTGGGATTATCACCTGGCACCTAATCCCCTAACCTCCTGAGGTATGGGCAGGCATGCTGATGGATGATGCTGGGTAGTGGAAGGAAGAGGCTGGGGGGAGGATGGGGACCTCCACTCATGCCCTTGCCTGCTCTGGCCCATTGAGTAAGATGCAGTGAGTGTCCCCACAGGCTGGCAAACCCAAGCCTCTAGGCCCCCAGATAAAGGTCCACACATAGGGTCTGTTACCTGCCAGAACTGCCACCATTAGCACAGCCCTGGCTTAAACTCAATTCATTCATTCATTCATTCCCCCATCTAATCCTGGCTCATCCAGATTCTTCTCCTAAGATGTCCCTACCCTGACTAGAAATAAGATAGTGTTATCAGACAAGGAGGAGGAGCTTAGGGCACTGGGGGAGGGACAAACACTAAAATGGGGACCTTGGGAACCCATTCAGAGCAGAGGTTGGGGTAGGGAGGACATATGAAGCAAAAGGACCCACTTGAACCTGCAGGCCAGAAACTAGAGATTTCTATAGAAGCAGGGAGTGCTTCTATAGCAGTCAGGAGGACCCCTTGACCTCTTTGGTCCCTTCCTGAGCCTGAGGCGTCAAGGCTGGAAAAAGAGGTGGTGAAGCCTTAGACCTTGAAGGCCAGGCCAGTCTGGACTTTGAGAGCCCTGGGAAGCTGGTGAATATGTCACCATGCTGGGTAACCCATTAACCCTGGTTCACTCATTAAGACTCTAGTAGGTTCCCATTAGTTCCTCAGCCAGCTTTGGAAGCCAGGCAGAAGGCAGAGACCTTGGGAAGAAGGGAGCGTTCATAGGGCACTGGGCAGGGTCTGGTGGAGCTAAGCTCTCCGTGTCCTTGTTCCTGGAAGAGCTTTCCTGTGCCAGTCTGGCCTGGGGGCGGAGAGGGGGAAGGGGCCAACCACCATCCAATGCCTTTCATCTCCTAATCATTCCTCCTGTGCTGGCACCAGCAGCCTGTAGTACCTCCAGGGCCTTGGCTAGACAGAAGGCTCAAAGTGTCAGTCCAGGGGGACGCTCAGTATCCAACTCAGCTCTCCTGCAGAGAAATGGGCTCACAGTGGCTTCCAAGGACCTTTCTGTCCCAACAGGCTTGGGGTTGTCCCACCTTTGTATCTAGAAGGGTAAGGGGTATGATCTGAGCACAGGAAACCAAAGAGACCAGACCTGCCCAAAGCCACATCAGGACAAGGACACATGACATGGGAAGGTTATGCAAACCACTTCCTGAAACTGGTATCTCATCAAAACCTCCACCATGCCCCACCTCACTGTCGGGTCCAGGAAGCTGACTGCACCTGAGTGCCAGGAAGTACAGGGCAAGACTTGAGCCCCAGGTGGGCCACCACAGGGTCCAAAGCTGGTAGAACTGATAGGTCCATGATAACCTGAACTACAGCCTCTCTGTAAGTAAGCAAAGCAGGTGGGTTCAAAGGCAAGCTGCACCTGCCCATACTCCACGACTACTGGGACATGATCTCATGAATATTTTGTATTCACACTTAGTAAACTGGTGGAATAAAACCAATTTTAAATTCACACATCATAATATCTTAGCTTAAGGATCACAGAATCTCATACCTGTTCCAATGGGGAGCTCACCTCCTCCAAAGACAGTAGGACTGTAGGTGATTGGCAAGTTCTTCCTACCATCAAGCCCTAATTTCTCTCTCTCTCTCTCTCTCTCTCTCTCTCTCTCTCTTTCTCTCATTCTCTCTCTCTCTCTTCTTTTTTTTTTTTTTTTTTTTTTGTACCAGAGATTGAACTCGGGGGCACTCAACCACTAAGACATATCCCCAGCCCCATTTTGTATTTTATTTAGAGACAGGTTCTGACTGAGTTGCTTAGTACCTTGCTTTTCTTTTGCAAGGCTGGCTTTCTCAAGATCCTCCTGCCTCAGCCTCCCAAGCCACTGGGATTACAGATGTGCACAGTAGCCTGTCTCTTTGTAATGCCTTCTGTAGACTATAAGAGTCAGCCTGCTTCTGGTGGGCCTGGCCTCATATCCTATCTACCATCTGAAGCCACAAAGCAAAGAAGTAGAAGCCACTGAACTCTGTGGCAATCTGACCACAGCATCTATGAGCCAGACAGATAACATTGAAGATATAGAAGGAAGGTTCTAGCTCAATGAAGGGCGTTACTCAGCGGGGCAGGGGAAGGTAAGCACTGGCTAACTGTAGCATGGTAGAACTCCCATGCCCCCAGAGCCTGGCCAACACCTCCAGGCACCATTTGCAGCATTCCCTAGTATAGTACCCACCTTTGATGTGAGGACAGAGATGAGCTCAGCCAAGTGTGTGGGCCTCCAGAATTGTCAGCTAGTTAATGCCTGCAAGCATTCAGCAGCAGTGCCGGCCTGGCTCCTGGTAGACCAAATTCAACTTCCAAAACTCAGATGTAAGATGACAGGGTAGTTGGCCCCAGAGTTCCCAGGTTCAAACCTGACCCCAGGTACCTATGGTACATGATCTGGGCTCCCTTCCCCTTTCTGGCTTCAGGAAAGGAGTAACTAGAAGAGTCATTGGGCAGATTGGCTGAGAAGTCTGTGCTCCGGCTGTAGGAGGTACCTGCTATCTCCAAAGCCTCACAGAAGCTAGCTCAGCTCCAACACCAGGTCTGCAGCCACTTCTGTCCCTGGCTGATGAACAGCTCAGAGCAGAGACCTGAAGTGCCTCCCGCCTGGCCGTCCTGTCCTCCCTGCCCACTGCACCCTCTCCAGGTGGCATTTATCACATCACCTGGTAATTATCTGCGGTGTCTGAGAGCTGCAGAAGGCTGGGGAAGAAAGGCTGAGTTTTGTCCGTGACCCAACCCCCACCCTATCACATGGCCTAGTCTCCAGGAAAGCCAACCCACTCCTGTCTCATGGCCTAGGTCACACACCACCAGCCTGCCTGTCCACCCACCACTCCCCATGACTTCACTGATGCCCAAACTGCCCAACACTTTCCATGAACACCCCGTTTGGCTCACCAGGACTTCCAGAGCTCCCCACCTTTTCCACAGAGCTTCCTCTGCCTCCCTCACCTCTTGGATACTGAGTACAAGACTGAGCCCCTCTGGCTAATGTTTCAGACGCCCCAAGTCAACATGCCCAAACCTGAGCTAAACAATTGCCTTCCCCAGACCTCTACTGGCCACATGAGCCAGAGTCTAGCCTTGCAGCTGCTCCTATATCCTCACTGGTCCCTTTCAGTTGCTCCTATCTATATGTCCCCTCCCAGTCACTCCAGACCCCCCAGACCTCCCAGACCCCTTCCCCCCATCATCTGGTGACTCTCATTCATAGGTCGCAACCTGGTGCTGTTTCCCTAATGCAGCACCAGTGCTCAGCATGCCAATCTGAGCATGTCCCTCCCCCATTAGAGAACCCTTCAAAGGCCCCCTTTGCCCTGCAGATAAATTCTTGCCTTGCTGGTGCCTGCCCATTCCTCTGCACTCAGTGCTCCCGCCAGGACTTTTTGCAGGTTACTGACATGGCCTTAAGCACTCTTCCTTTAGACTCTGACCTTAGCCCTCCTGAAGCCCTCCTTTGCCCCTATCCCAGCTCTACCACTCTGTGGATTAGTTGTTACTGCCACCTACTTTGTTTGCCTTTAGTCTCCAGAGTATTGGCAGTACACACCGAATGGACGGATTTGGGCTGGGGAGAAGCTGGGTGGATTCCATATAAAGTTGAAGAAGAAGGACTATAGGTGTAGCTCAAAGGTGGAACGCTTGCCTAATGTGTATGAAAGTCCTGGGTTCAAACCCTAGCGCATGCGCGCACATACATACACATGCCAGAGATTTATTAGTAAAAAAGTTCACAGCACTTCTGTGTGCCACCAGCTCTTTCTTCATTGCTTTTCTAATCCTATGACACCTTTGCCAAATGAGCATTTCATTTTTTCCATTTTATAGATGAGGAAGCTGAAGTTTGCAAAGGCTACCGTAGTGAATTGAATAGTGGTTCCAACCACCCTCAACCCAAGTTCATGTCTACTTAGAAGCTCAGAATATGACCTGCTTAAAATTAGTCTTTGCGGCCAGGCACAGCGGTACACGCCTGTTACCCCAGAGACTTGGGAGGCTGAGGTTGGAAGGCCAGCATGGACAAGTTAGCAAGATTTTTTTCTCAAAATAAAAAAAAAAGGGCTGGGGATGTGGCTCAGTAGTTAAGCTAGTTAAGCTCCCCTGGGCTCAATCCCTGGTACAAAAAAAAAAAAAAACAAAAAAACAAAAAAACAGTCTTTGCCGAAGTCATCACCTAAAATGAGGTAATACTGGATTAGGGTAGTATTACTAAATCCAGTAACAAGTGTCCTTAGAAGAAGGCCACATGAAGACAGGGAAGACAGCCATGTGATGATAGAGGCTGAAACTGGAGTGATTTAGAGTGATACATTACAATTTAAGGAATACAAAGAATTGGCAGAAACCACCAGCAACTAGGAGAGGAAAGGAAAGATTTCCACCAGGGCCTTTAGTGGGAGCGTGGTTCTGCCTATACCTTGATTTTAAGCTTCTATACTCCAGAATGGTGATAGGATACATTTTTGTTGTTTTAAGCAACCAAATTTGTGGTAACTTGTTATGACAGCCACGAAAACTAATGCAATTCCCTTCCTCGTTTGTGGTTACACACCCAACAAAGGGCAGTGGCTCAGGGGATTTGAAGTCAGGTCTTGAACCTATACCTTGACATCCCCAGCCCTGTGTTCTGCTGTGTCCTTCAGCCCCATGGAAATTCCTTGCCCTGCAGAAGACTGAGAACCCATCTCTGCAGGGCAAGCTCAGTGGACACTTTGTCTCCATAGAGTATCTAGATGCCTCCTTATTCCAAGTGAAGATTCCAAAACCACTCTCTATATTCCTTGTCATAGCTTCCAGGACGTTCTATGTCATCTGGCTACTTGCTGAGGTAACATCAGGCCTCAGTTGGCCTTCCTCCTTCTTGGTTTGGACTATCCCATTGGGTTAGTGGAGAAGGGGCCAAAAGGGGCAGGTCCAGTTCCAGCTCCAGCTGCAGCCTTCCACCCCACTTGCTGGGTCACCCATATCTTGGTCCACCACCACTTCAACTGAGTCACCATAAGGGTAGCCAAGGGCTGGGGACGCCCAAGGTGTGACTATCATCAATACCTGTCTCCTGGTAGGTCTCACATGGGGCCTCATATGCTCCATCAGGGGACTGGGATCTGGCTATGTCCTTCCTGTCTGACTCTGGGCCCCCAATCTCCATCTCACTGGCTTCCCAGGGGTGACAGGGTTGCTCCAAAGGGCCCAGGTTAATCCCCTCAACCTGCACCCTAGCCCTAGGGGCTGAGAGGGCAATTTTTTTTTTTTTTTTTTTTTTTTTTGGTACCAGAGATTGAACTCAGGGGCACTCGACCACTGGGCCACATCCCCAGCCCTTTTTTGTATTTTATTTAGAGACAGGGTCTCACTGAGTTGCTAAGTGCCTCGCCATTGCTGAGGCTGGCTTTGAACTCGTGATCCTCCTGCCTCAGCCTCCCAAAGTGCTAGGATTACAGGTGTGCGCCACCGCGCCCGGCTGAGAGGGCAATATTGAAGCCCCCTCTCTACCCACCTCACAGGGTTTCCACAAATCCTGCTTCCCAGGAAAACTCCAGGGAGAGGGGCCAGTATCCTTCAGTTAAGTACATATGGAGGCTGGTGAGGTAGAATGATATACCCACTACTGTGGGGACAGCCCTGTCTCTGGAGGCTCTTATCCAAGTCAAGCTAAGCCAGAAATAGTCCTCAAGAGATAATTTACCCAAAGTATCCCCCACAGCAGGGTAAGAGAGGCCCATCCAGGGATCTGAGCCCAGACACCAGCCTCCCTCTTTTCTTGGAAAAATGTCCTCCAGGAATCTCTCAGCCAGGGACACAGAGGTGGGGCTAGGGGTGGCTCTGTGCTTTCCCCAGGACTCTAATCTCTGGGCATCCCCACTATGCCCCTGCCTATGTTGCCTCCATCCTGACACCCATACTCAGCGCTCCCTCTCCTCACCCCTCACCCCCACCTCAGTCTTCTCACACTCAAGGGGACAATGTCCAGGCCTGGCTCAGTCTCTGGAACGATATGGTCAGGACCTGGGAGCCATCCAGTTCTGGCTCCAGCCCTGAGGATGACAGGGAGGAGGAGGGCTTACCTGGCTGCCAGCTTCTGGCAGGGGGTCTGAGAAGTCGCTGGGGCACTGGGGCTGCTGCTTAAAGCTCTGGCCCCGTCACAGTGTCAATTCAGCAAAAGTGTCTTGGCCCTGAGGGAGGGCAGACTGGGCAGTCATGCAGGTTTGCCAAGGAGGAAACCTGCTGTGCCAAGGTAGCCCCAGGACAATACTGGCTGCAGAGGAGGGGGGGGAAGGGAGGCCTCTGGGTCCAGCTGACAGATGCCCAGGGATAAGGGGGCCCAAGAATTGGCCCAACAGGGGTTGGAGGGATCAGAGAGTGGTCAAGAGACTATGACATTCTGCTGTTCTCTGCTTGTCTAAGGGACACACCCCTGGGGGGAATCGCAAAAACCTGGCACCCTACCCCCCACCCCAATCTCTGGGCAGGCAATGCTTGACCCAAAGGAAGAATCCTGATGGTGGGCCCTCACTATATGTCCTCACATGCCTCCTCCTCACTTGCCCAACTAGGCACCCCAGACTTACAAGCTGGACACATATCCCTTGCCTATGAGAGTGGAGACTGGAGCCCAGTGCCACAAATGCCTCCCACTCAGGTAATGTGAGGATCCCAGAGCTGGTATGTGTGTGTGTGTGTGTGTGTGTGTGCGGGGGGAGGGGGGATGTCTGCTGTAGGGGGAGGCACTAGGCCTCCAATAAGGACTACTGAGGGAGACATTGGAGGTGGGAATCCCCCTGTAGCTCAAACCTAATCCCAGGAGGAGCCAGTGCCCCCTCCTCACACTTGAGCACTGCACCCTTCCCCCCCCCCCCCCTACCCTGCCCCTTGTCTGTCAGGAAGGCTGGAGCCAGGGGCAGATGCAGCCGGCCTGCTGCCAACCCGCCCATAATTGAGCTTAACAGTTAACCAGCAGACCTCAGCCCATTCATCTCCCAGGCAGGGGGTCAGAAGGGAGGGCTCCACCCAGTATGCCCAGGCATGCCCACCACCCCCGGCATGCAGGGAGTGGCATTAAATTTTTGTCAGGCAGTAGTATGGATGCAGAGTGGAAGGTCAGATACAACTGCCATGCTGCAGGAGAGATTCCTGAAAGCAGGTGCTGACATTGTCTAATGCAAAAGGCACCCCCACCCCGCTTGGAGCGTTCTTTGCACGGTCAACGCTCTTATTACGGCAGTCAGTACTCGGGCCAGAGGGCTGAGAGGTGCCAAACGCCACCTCGCCCTGGCTAGGCTCAGAGTCTTCCCTGGCGGCCCTTAGGAAGCGCCAGGTCCGACGCCGGCGGGACCCTCCAGCTAGACCTCTGCCAAATGGAGGAGTCCCACCCCTCGTTCCCTGGCCAGGACACGCTGCCTAGGACCGGACCTCCCCACCCAGCGCATCCCGGCCAGGCCGGGGCGGGACGAGGGCGGGGCGAGGGCGGTACGCAGACAGCCCGGCCTCCGGCTAGCCAGGCGCCCGCCGCGCGGCGGCCATGGGGGCGCGGCTAGGCCGGCGGGCAGGGCCCGAGGCGGGCTCCGAGGCCGGGGCGGCGGCGGGGGCGGGGGCCAGCGCCCTACGAGCGCAGGGTGCGCTGGCTCCGCGAGATCCAGTCCACACTCCGCGAGCGGCGGCCGGAGCGCGCCCGGCAGCTGCTGCGCCTCCTGCGCCAGGCGAGAGAAGGAGCCGGCCAACCCGGGGCTGGTGGCCAGGGCGGGTCTGGGGTTCGGGGAGGGGCCGGGGCTGCGGGCCGCGGGCTGTGGGATGGTTTCGAGGGTATGATGGAGTGCAGAGGCTGAGGTTCTCTGGGCTAGAGCGCGCCGGCTAGAGTGAGGGCCGGGTGAGGCCGGCGGGCCGTGCAGAGAAGGGGGGCCCCTGTGCCTGGGGCTCTGGGTTTTGAAGTCTGTTGTGTGTATGTTGAAGAGTTCCCCCAGTCTGGGGGCTAAGAGCCCATGTTCAGGCCTTGGCAAGAAAGGAGAAGGGCTGGATGCGGGGTCTTCTATTGAAGGACAGTGGGAAGAGGGCAGGATGAGGGTAAGAACTGGACCTGGGAGGGAGGACCTGGGAGGTACAGCCCAGCTGGTCTGCGGGTGCACCAGAAGACACCATGGCAGTGCAGACAAAGCCACAAGGCATGCATCACCCGTCCATCTAACAGGCAGTTCGTGCCCACTGAGTACACAAATCTGACATCTGTACATAACAGTGACATATCCGGGTAGGTGGTGGTGTGTGTGTGGGGGGTCTTGTTCTCCTAGCCCAAGATTTGTTGTCTACTGTTGTCCTAGGAGACATGGATGCTGGTCCTAGTACCATCCCTGGGCATGCTACCTACTTCCCAGTCTACCTTATTCCCACCCCCTATAGCATGCCACCACTACCTGCCCAATAAATGAGCTGAAATCAGTCATGGAGGTGTTTGGCTAACAGAAGGTAGATAAGTAAAGAAGGGGAAATGGAGGCATGTAAAGAAGTGGTGACCCAAAGGAGAGGGGGAGCGAGGGCCAGAGCCCAGCCTCTTAGGCCTGTTCCTCCTCCCACCAGTTTCTTCTCTCCAGGCTCAGCAGTCTGGAATAGTGAAACTGGCCCTTTAAGAAGAGCTGTCCAGACCAGCAGAAGGCAGGCTGCGGTCTGGGGCCCTGTCTGGGTCTGCCCAGACTCAATAGTCACCCTTTCCTCCATCAAAATCCTCCCTAGCTGACATCTGTGGTTAGAAGCATGTTGAAAATACAAACAGCCCAGCAGTACCTGGTCAGTCAGACTGGCCCCAGGCACAGATCATTGTTGGGGATGGTCTTTAGGCACCAGCTGTGCATTTTCCCTAAAAACATCAAGGAGGGAAGGGTTGGTTCTCAGAGATCAGCTAGGTCACCCCCTTGTGTCCCAGAGGTTGGAATCTGAGGCCTACCAAGGGGTCTATCCTGCCCCCAAATCTCCAGGAACTGTTTCCCCATGGGTGCTCCTGCCTAGCCTTTCTTCCTGGGCTAGGGACTATTATGCACAGGGCATGTTACTCTCTGGCTTGGGGAGGGCCCATGCAGAGGCTAAAGGTCCTTCCTAGCTGTGCCTGCCCCATCAGGATCCTGTAAATGGACCCTCCGGAAGGGTGTTCAGCCTCATATCAGGTCTACAGGAGAAGATCAAGAAATGAAGGCAGGAAGGCCAGGCCAGGGCCCTGACTGTGGGATGTGATCGAAAGGTAGAAGAGGAGGCTGGTAGGCCAGAGAAGGTGTGATGGCCAGGCACTGGGAATTCTGAGATTTGGCAGACTGTAAGTCTGATGTCATGTGACTTCTAAAAGGTTTGGTCATCACCAAAGGGCTTACAGGTCAAGCTCAGTTGTGTGTTTCATAGATTGGCCCTCCAGCCCCAGTGGCTGGAGGGATGTGGAAGACTGGGAACCCTGGGAAAAGATTTCTGGGGGGGGTAGACCTGAATCTTGACAGGAGCAGTGGGGAAGAAGGGGACCCCTGAGGTAAGCTGGAGGAGACAGGAAAAGGAAAGGGTGATGAGTGATTCCTGGAAAGGTAGGCATGGTCGCCCCTCATACTAAGCTAAGGCACAGGATGTGAGGCCCCATACGGGGCAGAAGACTTACACATCAAATCCGAGATGCCTGTCACACAACTGAGAAGGGAAAGAGGCCAACCTCAACAGGTAGCTGTAGCTTGGGAGATCTCAGAGATAGAAGGAGAGGCAAAGGGCCAGAAGGAAATGATGGGGGACATTTCCATTCACAGGTCATCAGAGGAATAGAATTCCCCTGACAAGCCCTAACCCCAGAGAAGGCAAGGTGTCACAGCAAGATACTTTGCCTCCAGCAACTGGTTTGAGTAATCTGTAATCACCTCCTGGGGGCCCCATGTGCCACCCCTCTCTCATCTAAAGGGTCCACCTGTCACCAGACAGTTGGCTCTTGCTCCTGGAGAGAGGGACACATAGAAATTAACATGAGGGGCATCTGGCTGTCTGACCTGGAGAAAGGAGGTCCTGGTTCCTGGCTCACTCAACTACCTCTTCACCACCCTCAGGACCTGGGCCTTGAGGGGACCCTTCTCACAGACATCCTTTATAGGAATGTGGCTTTCCTCAACCTGGTGGATCCCATATCCCATGACCTGTTGGTGAACCTGGCCCGGGACCTGCAGTGCCCCAAGAAGGTGAGGTCAGCATGCATGAGCCATGGACTGAGCAGTGTGGTTGACAGAGGCTAGGAGCCTGAGCCCTCATGTGGCTTGCTATGTGGCCTTAGGTGGATCACTATCTCTCTGAGAACTGATGCCAGCTTCAGGGGCAAATGTGCCTTACTCAACCTGAAGATCATGCTTTTGGTAGACCTTATTTCCAAGTGGCAGCACCTGTGTATCAGGCCTGGGAACCCTAGCTGAATAGAAGTCATATGGGGACCCTGCAGAACAAAAAATGTTCTGACAAATTCATTAACACAACTGGATTCCCAACCTTTAATTTCTGGGCCCGAAGAGGCCACCCTAGGCTGGCCACCCTAGGCTGGAGCCTGTCCATTGGTGTCTATCTTGCTTGGATACCGTTGAGGATGAATGTTCAAGGTCCCTCCCATAGCAGCAAGTCCCTTTTCATTCTAAATTGGATTCAACCACCTGCAACCTTCACACTCTGGGCCCTGATCTGACAACACCTTGCAGATGGTCTGCCATGATTGTAGACACAGCCCCAACCTGTATGGCTGCAGCCAGCCACCAGCCCCAGTGAATCCCCCATATGAAACAAGTGTGTCCCTACTCATAGACTCTGCCAGCCTGAACTCCCAAATCTGTATGCAGTTTGCTAGCCCATAGCCATCACAGTAACTACCAGGGCTTGCTGTCACTGAATCTGCCATATGCTCCTGAGGCTGTTAACAGAGGGACTGCATAAAAGAACGTTCCGGGTAGGTAGTGGAGCAGGCTCAGTACCAGCTTTGTGGAAAGCACACTGTGTATTCTGCCCTGAGCCAGGCCTCTATGGGGGCCCAGTTAGGACTAAGAGATAGTCAGGACATGGTGCTGTAAAACATTAAACCCCCAGCCCTGTTAGCCCAGACCCAGGCCCCACGGGCTCACTGTAGCTTGAATAATGAGAGGAAGAAGAACATGCTGACCTGGCTTGTTCCCATCCCCTGGGATTGGCGTCAGTGGAACAGGGCTTTCTTGAGGGGCCTGGCCTGGCCTCCCCCTGTGGCAAGTCCCCTGGGGGTGCTGAGGGTAGTCAGGCTGCCGGCTGATAGCCCGAGCTGCTGGCCCTGGGCCTGAGGACAGGGAACAAGGGCCCATTGTCTGGGCTTCCTCCCGCCGGGCACTGCGGGCCTCGGACCAGCCCGTCCAGCTCCCAGCGGGCAGCCTCCCCTGGCTCTGTGCCAGGCCAAAGCCAGGGTGGGGGTTGGAGGGGCTCAGTCTCACCCTGATGATGCTGTCCCCCAACAGGACTATGAGCTCTGGAAGTCCTCGGACAAGATATGTCGGCAGCTCATTTACCACCTCACCCCTCACTCCAAGAGGCAACGAGGGCCCAGCCTGCCCCGGAAGAAGACCCAGAACTGGTAAGGGGAGCTCCGCCACAGCCCCTCCTCTTGTCCTTTCAGGGTCCTTTCCCAGGTTAACACCTAGTCTTCTATCACTGATAGTCTGGTGCCTACAATCCCATTCTGTGGGTCCCTGTATTAAGGCCTCAACTCTGAAAGTCAGTCTGGCCTGTAGCAAAAACAAAACAAACAAAAAAAAAAAAACCCAAGTAAAGCTTCACTCTCCATAGGAACTGCCTTCCTAAGGAGCGTGTAGGGGGACGGGGGTGCCTTCCTTGGTCTCTAAATACCCCTTTTAGCTTAAAATATAGGGAGTCTGGGAAGACTAGGGCAAGTTCTCACACCACAGCACTCCTAGTACCTCCCCTCTTGCTACCTGGGGCCTGTCTCCTCTCTAATCCTCAAAGAATGATTATTCCATCCCCTTATAACAAAGTTTTTCCTATCCCAAAGGACCCAATTCAGAAGGAGCCCAGAAAAAAAAAAAAAATTGAGCTCAGGAATCAGAGTGCCTTAATTTGGAGACCTGATCCCCCACTTAATGGTATGTGGCCATGGGAAAGTTACTTAACCATTTTGAGCACCAGTTTACTCCTCTGAAAAATGGGTCATCATTTTTACCCCCCTGGGGATAATAAAAATAAGTGAATTAAGAGGTACAACAGGTGTGGTGATGCTGGGCATGTGATAAGAGTTTATAATAATAATTCACATATGGAGCCTTATTGCCTTTATATTTAATCCTCACAGCAAATCTTTTCACACTTTGTGGCTGGGGTTCTGCCTGGCCCTGGCCAGGGGCCCATGCTAAGTCCATCTCACCTACAACTCTCCCATAGCCTCAAGAGTGGCCTCCAGAAGACTCTGCTGGCAGGGGAGACGGTGGACCTATCAGGCATCCCGCTCTCAGTGCGAGATGTACAGCACATAACACGCTACCTGGGCAGCCATGGGGCTGGGTTGTCAGTGCTGGACCTAAGCTTCACGGAGCTGCGTGATGAGCTTCTGCACCTGCTGCTGCCCAGCCTGTGGACACTGCCCTGCCTCACCCAGCTCCTACTTAATGGTAACCGGCTGACACGGGCTGCTGCCCGGGAACTTACTGAAGCCATCAAGGACACCACCAAATTCCCTGCATTGGCCTGGGTGGACCTGGGCAACAATGTGGATGTGGCCTCCATGCCCCAGCCCCTGCTAGTTGGCCTGCGCCGACGGCTGAGCCAGCGCACCTCACTGCCCACAATCTATGAGGGCCTGGACCTTGATCCTGAGGACAGTGTGGCTGGGGCCATTGCCACTGCTTCTACCTGGGGATCTTCAGCGGCTGAACCAGGATCTGAGCCCCAGGCCTGCTGCACCAGGTGATTCACCATCCACCAGGCTCATTGCTACTGAGAATGCTTTCATGCACATGGGATAGCAAGTGGTGGAAGCCTAAGAAGTCCCATAAATTCCCAGAGAGCCAGTGAAAATGCTCAACCTGGGATAGAAGGAGAATATTCTAAGACACCAGATGGTCAGCCCAGGCTGGAGTCTCCAGATTCTGTCAGTATGAGGGGCCCTGGCACCCACCACCACAATAAAAGGTGATGTTCTCCCTCTCCTCTACTTTTCTGCATCATGGACCTCAGGGTCACTGGGCACCAGCCCTGCTGCTGTGCTGCTGGGGTAATCCCTATTCACCCAGAAGGAGGAACCAAAGTTATGCTGACCTTCTCCTGTGGCTATCTGGCAGGGCCCTATGGAGACTAAGGTGTGAGCAGGTCATCATTCCAATGGTGTGAGACGGGGAGTTAGAGGAGACCCTCACATCTGGGCAGGGTTTGGGCTATGTAAATAAGGGAATAGAGAAGCAGGTTGGAACCCAGGAGGGGCAGAGTTCTGAATGGAGCCCCACACCAAGCTCATTCCCAAGTCCAGGCTACCATCCCCTCTTGGACTAGGGACAAGGATGCACTGATTGGAGGCAGGGGCCACAGAAGGCTTGAGAAGGGAGGGTTTCATGCTCATCTCCCCCACCCCCAGGCCTCCTGTGTTTATTTTTTTATTTTATTTTATTTTATTTTTTGGTACCAGGGATTGAACTCAGGGGCACTTGACCACTGGGCCACGTCCCCAGCCCTTTTTCTTGGGGGATTTTTAAATTAGAGACAGGGTCTCACTGAGTTGCTAAGTGCCCCGCCATTGCTGAGGCTGGCTTTGAACTCACAATCCTCCTGCCTCGGCCTCCCAAAGTGCTGGGATTACAGGCGTGCGCCACCGCGCCCGGCTTCCTGTTTTATTGAGTGGTCAATTCACCAGAATTAGGAGATGCATCTGAGTTCTATGTTCTCTCCAGGCTCTGGGGCAGGCAACAGAGTGTATATAGTGGGTGGAGGTGGACACAGCCACTAGGCAAGGGATTTGGGGACAGAGCAATTCTAAGGCTACCCCTGTAAGAGGGACTATTTCTCTTCCCCAAGAACCATGGGGGCGGGCTCCCAACCAGGAGCCTAATGCCATGGTCACCTTCATTGTGCGAGTTCAGGCCAGCAGACAGGCAAGGCAGGTGAGATGCCAGGGGAAACTGAGGACCCAAGTGGGGAAGCCCACGGTGTAAGGCCCCTGTCCTGAGCCAGGACATAAGATCTACGTGCAGTATGATACTGCTGGATAAGGAGAGATCCGGGGACAGAGAGAAGCCCCAGGAAAAATGATAAGGGAGAGAACCCCTTGGACATATCATCTTTGCCCACTATCTCCGACCTTCTCCTGACATCTCTGACCCTTATCCCCTGGGGACTGTGAATGGCACATCCATTCCTAGTGGAACATGGATTCCAGCACATCCCCAGACCAGCTGGATGCATAACAGCCTCTAGGCCATAGTGGTGGGCCAAAAATGGGGAGGACAGGGTCATGTCAGGTCTCAGGGCTGGGACAGAAGCAGCAAGAAATAGGATTTCCCATAAAGCCCCACTGGTCTCAATACTTTTAAGTAACTCCTTTATTGGAAGGCTGAGGGAAGGGCACCAGGTCCAGCCTCACTCTGTTACTGATTTTAATAGCTTTCAGTGTACATGCCTTTTGTTTGCGTAATTAAATTTGTTCCTCATTATTTTATTTGTTTATTTTTATAGTTGCTGGCCAGGCCCTTCCCCTCTCAGAGCCTCTGATCTCAACTTTCCTCCCTTCTGTTAAATAGGGCTTACTGCCCCTAGTCCTTCCCAGCTCTCAACCCTCCATCCCAAGGTCCTGGTGCCCTTCTTGTTTTAAAGACACAGACCTGCCCAGGGCTTAGAGCCATGGAAATGTTTCTCTGTGGAACCAAGCAAAGTGGAGAAGGTAGACCAGTGGAAAGAAGGAAGGGAAGTCTAGTCTTGGGCCCAGCAGGCTGAGGAACCCATCACATACACATGCATCTGAGCTCTTTCGGAAAATTCCTTGTTGGAGAAAGGCCAAGCTTTCTGTATCCCTCCTGTCTTCCTTGCTCCCTGCCCACTGCTGGTCCAAAGCCAGACCACAAACCTTTGGATGTCACTGCTCAGAGAGATTCCTGCCAAGGTGCGAGAAGACCAGGTGTCCCAAACAAGCTCCTGGAGAATCTGGGTGGCAGCAGATGGTCTCAATCTCCCCGCCTTTTGGTTGGAGAAACTAATGCAGAAGCTGAGCCAGATTCTGAGACAACTCAGGAGACATGGGCAAGGGTGGCCTCTGCCATGCAAGTGTCCACAGTCCTTCACAGGGTCCTTATGACCACCAGCAAGGTGACTCCACAGGCAGGGACACAGAGATCTGGGAAGCAAGGGCTTATGCCTTGTTTTAGTCCATTTTGTTCTGATAACTGAATACCACAGCCTGGATAATTTATAAACAATAGTTTATTTGACTCATGGTTCTGGAGGCTGGAAAGTTCAAGATCGAAGAGCTGCATCTGGTGAGGGCCTTCTTGCTGTGTCATAACATGACAGAAGGTACCATATGGCAAGAAAGCACTTGAGAGCACAAAGGGGGGCCAAAGACACCTTTATAACAACCAACTATGGCAATAATGACATTAATTCATTTACAAAGGTTCTTATGACCTAATTGTCTTTTTTTTTTTTTTTTTTTTTTTTTGGTATCAGGGATTGAACTCAGGGGCACTCAACCACTGAGCCACATCCCCAGCCCTTTTTTTGTATTTTATTAGAGATAGGGTCTCACTGAGTTACTAAGTGCCTCGCCATTGCTGAGGCTGGCTTTGAACTCTCGATCCTCCTGCCTCAGCCTCCCAAGTGCTGGGATTACAGGCGTGCGCCACCACGCCCGGCTTGACCTAATTGTCTTTTAAAATTCTCACCACTCAACACTGCTGCATCGGGAATTGAGTTTCCAACATATGGACTTTGGAGGACACAGTTAAACCACAGTATGTCTCACACAACTTATTGAAATACAAAGCACTGGCCAGGACAGCTGAAGCCTGAGCTCCAGACTGAGGAGGAAGACAGTGTGCCTTACTCAGGCCCAGTTTTGGAGGCAGACAGGCCTAGGCTTTGTCCTGGCCCCATCATTCCCTAGCAGTATGGTCCAATCAGAGTCTGTTTCCTCACTGTGGGAACTAGGTACAAAAAGCTTCCCTTGTCTCCTGGAGTCAGGATGACATGAGGTATGGAAAGCATCTACCAAGTGTGGGGTGCAGGCAGGTATGCTGAAACATCAACAGGGCTTCCTCCCAGGCTCTCTGGGTGGCAATGACAGGAGCCCAAACCTTTGGTACTAAGCAGAATTGAAACTATTTATTTATTGATGCTGGGAATTGAACCCAGGGCCTTATATGCATGCCACGCAAGTACTCTTCACTGAGATACATCTCCAGCCCCCACTTACTTATTTAACAAGCACCTCCATAGCATTTTTCTGGGCCTGTTAATAGTTCTGATTGCTTTACACTCCTATAGTTTTTCTTGCACTTTAAGGAAGCAGGGGGGGTGTTGGGGAGGGTGAGTTTGCTGAGGCAAGAATAAGTTAGATTACTTGTCCAAGTTACCAGAACTAGCAACGGGAGGAGCCAACACTTGAGTCCAGATAACCCAGTTGTTAATTCCTGCACAGGGCTGCTTCTCCTGCAGACAGCTTAGAGGCCATTGCCAAGGATGGTCACCTCAGGATTCATCTAAACTGAGTGCCTTCCAAAGAGGCCAGTGGATGCAGGAAGAGGAGTAGAGATAGGAAGTGTACTTTTCTTTTTTCCTTCAGTGTTGAGGATCAAACCCAGGGCCTCATACATGCTAAGTAAGCTCTCCACCACTGAGCTCTATCTCTAGCCCTTTTTAAATTTTGAACAGGTTCTAAGTTGCCCCACTGGGCTCAAACTTGCAATCCTCCTGTCTCAGCCTCCCGAGTAGCATGTGCCACCATGCCCGGCAAAGAGCAAAACAGTTTTTAATTTTGGTGAAGTTCAATATATCAGTTTGGTATTCTATGGATGGTAATTTTCATGTCGTGTCTAAATCTTTGCCAAACCTAAGATCCTGAAGTTTTTCTCCTGCTATAAGTTTTACAGTTTTAGGTTTTACATTAACATCTATGATCTATCTGAGTTTTTTTTTTTTTTTTAAATATAATATGAGGCATAGGTTCAAGCTTTGGCTTGTTTATTGCATATGGATATCTAGTTGCTCTATCACATTTGTTCAAAAGCCTTTCATTCTTCAATGCATTAACTCAGTGCCTTTGAAAAGTTTGCTTTCAGACTTTATTGTTGCTTTGATCTATTCTGATGCTAATATCATGTTGTTTTAATTACTATAGCTTTCACTGGGAATTGAACCCAGAGGCCCTTTACACTGAGCCCCACCCAATCCTTTTTATTTTGAGACAGGGTCTTGCTAAATTGCCCAGGTTGGCCTTGAACTTGTAATCTTCCTGCCTCAGCCTCCTAAATCACTGGGATTATAGTCACCACATGGCTAGCTTTAGAACTCTTGAAATCATGAAGTATTATCTAACTTTATAATTCTTCTCATGAGTTGTTTACCACAGATGCTTTGCGTTACCATGTAAATTTTAGATTCATTTTGATAATTTCTACCAAAAAAAGTCCAGGGAGATTTTTTTTTTTTGTGGTACCAGGGATTGAACTCAGGGGCACTCGACCACTGGGCCACATCCCTGGCCCTTTTTGTATTTTATTTAGAGACAGGGTCTCACTGAGTTGCTAAGTGCCTCGCCATTGCTGAGGCTGGCTTTGAACTCGCGATCCTCCTGCCTCAGCCTCCCAAAGTGCTGGGATTACAGGCGTGCGCCACCGCGCCCGGCTCTCCAGGGAGATTTTGATTGATTACATCACAATTATATATCAGTTTGGAGAGAATTGACATTTTAACAATACTACTGTCTTGTGGCACATGAATAAAGTATACATCTCCATTTACTTACATTTACTTTTTCTTAGCAGAATGTTGTCATTTTCAGTGAACAGACCTCTTCAATTTTTTAATCAGATTTATCTCCAAGTTTTCATATATTTGGTGCTATTGTAAATGGTATTTTTATTTGAATTTCAAATTACTTGTTGCTAGCATATATAAATACAACTCATTTTTTAAAAAAATATTTATTTATTTACTTTAGTTGTACACAATGCAATGCATTTATGTTTACGTGGTGCTGAGGATCGAACCCGGGCCGCGCACGTGCAAGGCGAGCGCTCTGCCGCTGAGCCACAACCCCAGCCCACAACTCCTTTTTAATAGCTTTATTGAGTTCTAATTCACAAGTAGTTTACTCATTTGAAGTGTCAGTGGTTTTTAGTATCTTCATAGATATGTACAACCATCAAATTGACATTTTATATTTGCATATTTATCAGATTGTATCCTGCAGTTTTACTAAGTCAACTTATTAAATATTCTAACATTTCTGTAGATCTCATCAGATTTTCAGCTTAGATGATATTGTCATACAAAGAGTTTTTTTTTTTTTTTTTGGTACTGGGGATTGAACTCAGCGGCACTAGACCACTGGGCCACATCCCCAGCCCTTTTTTGTATTTTATTAGAGACAGGGTCTCACTGAGTTGCTAAGTGCCTCGCCATTGCTGAGGCTGGCTTTGAACTCGCAATCCTCCTGCCTCAGCCTCCCAAAGTGCTGGGATTACAGGCGTGTGCCACCGTGCCTGGCTCTGGCTTTGAACTCTTGATCCTCCTGTCTCAGCCTCCCAAGCCACTGGGTTTACTGGAGTGCACCACCGCAGATATTTACTTTTCATTTCCAATCTGGAGATCTTTTCTTTTTCTTGCCCAGTCATACTGGCTAGTCTCTAACACAATGTCAAATGGAAGTACAGAGTGTAGATAGCCCTTTCCTGTTCTGGTATTTGGGAAAAAGTATTCAGTCTTTCATCATCAAATATGCTATTAGCTGTACGTTTTCCATTGATGCCTTTTATCAGGTTGAGGATTTTCTCATTTATTTCTAGTCTTGCTATACTGCCAAAACTGGTCTTGAACTCATGAGTCCATGTGATTAGTCCACCTCGGCCTCCAAGTAAGTAGCAGGGACTACAGGCATGTACCATCATGTCAGCTGTTTTATTCATTTTTAAAATCAGGAATTGATATTGGAATTTGTCAAACATTTTTTCTGCATATATTGTATGCATTTGATCATATGGTTCTTTTTTAAAAAAATATTTATTTATTTGCTTTAGTTGTACACAATGTGTTTATTTGTACGTGGTGCTGAGGATTGAACCCAGGCCGCGCACGTGCTAGGGGAGCGCTCTATCGCTGAGCCACAATCCCGGCCCCATATGGTTCTTTTTTAGTTTAACATGATGCTACATTCATTGGTTGTTGAATACAGAGTAAATAATTCCAAGAGCAAAATCCACTTGGTCACTTTTTAAAAAAAAATATTTATTTATTTACTTTAGTTGTACACAATGCAAGGCATTTATGTTTACTTGGTGCTGAGGATCGAACCTGGGCCCCCCGCACGTGCGAGGAGAGTGCTCTGCCGCTGAGCCACAACCCCAGCCCCCACCTTGGTCACTTTTTAATATTCACATGCCTCTTTCCCTTCCTTCTCAATTTGCTCCACTTCTGTTTAGATTTTTATGCATATGTTCATGAGATATTTATCTATTTTTCTTTTCTTGTAATACCTTTGCCAGGTTTGGTTATCACAGTAATGTTGGTTTCAGAGAGCAAGTCTATAAACTCTTCCTTCACTTCCATCTTTTATTTAAGAGTTTGTGTAGAACTGATATTATTTCTTTTCTTTTTTTTTTTTTGGTACCAGGGATTGAACTCAGGGGCACTTGACCACTGGGCCACATCCCCAGCCCTTTTTTGTATTTTATTAGAAGCAGGGTCTCACTGAGTTACTAAGTGCCTCGCCATTGCTGAGGCTGGCTTTGAACTCGCGATCCTCCTGCCTCAGCCTCCCAAAGTGCTGGGATTACAGGCGTGTGCCACCACGCCCGGCTTGATATTATTTCTTTCTTAAATATTTGGAACAACTACCCAGTGAAGGCACATGGGTCTTAAGTTTTCTTTGTGGAGGGTTTTTAACTACAATTCCAATTTATTTAATAGATACATGACTTCAGGTTATCTATTTCTCTTCGAGTGAGCTTTCATATTTTAGGTCTGTCAAGGAAATTTGTCCATTTCATCAGTTGTTGAATTTGTTGATATAAAGTTGTTCATAACATTCTATTACTATATTCTTATTTTTTCAAGATCTGTAAAATCTGTAGTGATATCACCTCTCTCATTCCAGAGACTGGTAATGATGTCTTTCCCTTCCTTCCTACCCCCTAGCCCTTTCTTTTGTATCTGATTGGCTAGAAGTTAATCAATTGTATTGATCTTATCCAATACTTAATTACCTTTTGGTTTTACTGATTTTTCTCTATTGGGTTGTTTTCTATTTCATTGGGTTACTTTAAATCCTTATTTCTGTTCTTTGGATACTTTACATTCCATGGACAACTTTTTTTTTTTTTTTTTTTTTTGGTGTTGGGGATTGAACCCAGGGCCTTGTGCATGCAAGGCAAGCATTCTACCAATTGAGCTATATTCCCAGCCCTAATTGACTTCTATTTCTAGATTCTTAAATGACATCTACTTTTCTGACATTCATACAGCTGAGGTAATTGATCTGAGAACTTTTTGTTTCCAAATATTTAGAGATTTTCCTAGGATCTTTCTGTTTATGACTTAATTTCACTATGGCCTGAGACTAAAGTATGACTTGACCAATTTATGACTCAGAATATGGTCTATCTTAGTTAAGTGTTTTATCTGCACTTGAGAATGTTTTTTTCTAATGTTGGGTGGTTCAGTATGAAAGTCAAGGACTGATGATAGTGTTGTTCAAATATACTATATTCTTGTTAGTTTTCTGCCTACATGCTCTACAAATAATTGAAAGAGGTATGCTGAAATCTGATTGTGGAGTTGCCTATTATTGCAATTCTATCCATTTTTGCTTCACATAGTTTGAAGATGTATTATTAAATGCTTAAAATATTTAAGATTTTTGTTGTTTCCTGATTACCCCGTCATTAGTCATTATCATGACCTTTGTTATCCCTGGCAATATTCCTCGTCCTGAAATCTAGTTGCCTGACATTCATGTAGCTACTGCAGCTTTTTTGCCCTTTGTTAGCATGGTATATTATCATTTTTCCATCCTTTTACTTACAATATTTACTTAAAGTATGTTTCGGAGGTGAGAAAAAGGGGGATCATGAACTGAAATAGAATTCTAAGCATGTGTAAATTTGCTGGAATGAACACAACTACTATGTATAACTAAAATGCTCTAAAAATAATTTTCTAAAAGTGTGTGTCTTATAGGGAGCATGTAATTGTCTCCTCCTTTTGTGTGTGTGTGTGTGTGTTTTTAATTCCAATCTAACAACTCATGCCTTTTAATTGAAGTGCATAAACCATTTATATTTAATATGATTATCTCTCCCTTTCCTCCTCCTCTTCCGTCTTGGCATAATTTATGAATCCATTTTCTTTGTTAGCTTAATACTTTTTTGTTTGTTTTGTTTTTTTTGGTACCAGGGATTGCACTCAGGGGCAGTGGACCACTGGGCCACATCCCCAGCACTTTTTTGTATTTTATTTAGAGACAGGGTCTCACTGAGTTGCTAAGTGCCTCGCCATTGCTGAGGCTGGCTTTGACCTCGCGATCCTCCTGCCTCAGCCTCCCAAGTGCTGGGATTACAGGCGTGCGCCACCGTGCCCAGAAGCTTAATACTTTTTTATTGAGATAAAATTCACATAACATAAAATTCACCATTTTAACCATTTAGAAATGTACAGTTCAGTGGTTTTTGTATATCCACAATGTGTACAACCATTATCATTGTCTAGTTACAAACATTTTCATTACCTCATAGAGAAACCCTATATCCATCATGCAGGTAAACCCTATTCTCCCGTGCCCTCATTCTCTGGTAACCATTTATCTGCTGTCTTTATTATAATTTGCCTATTCGAAGTACTTTAAGTAAATGGAATCATACAACATCTAGCTTTGGTGTTTGGTTGCTTCCACTAAACATATTTTAAAATTCTCTTCTGCCTGAAGGATGTCCTTTAGTATTTTCTGTATGGTAGGTATCTTAGAGATAATTTTTTCAGCCTTTGTATTTTCTGAAAAGGTCTTTAACATCATTTTTGTTGTTTTTTAGTATCAGGGATTGAACCCAAGGGTACTTAACTACTAAGCTATATCCCCAGCCCTTTTTATTTTTATTTTGAGGCAGGATCTCACTAAATCACTTAAAGACTCATCAAGTTGCTGGGGCTGGCCTTGAACCTGTGATCCTCCTGCCTCAGGCTCCTGAGCCACTGGGATTACAGGCATGTGCCACCCATCTGATTTAACATCATTTTTGAAATAATTTTTTTTCCCCAGGTACTTAATTCAAAATTAACAACTTTTTTTCCCCCCCAGTATAAAAATGCTGTTCTACTATCTTCTGGCATGTAATGTTCCCAGTTAGAAATTTACCTTCCTTGTATTTCTTAGATTCTGCCATTTATTTCCCCTCTGGTTACTTTTTAAGATTTTTCTCTTCTCTTCACCACTAGTTTTGAGTTATGATGTGCCTTGAGGTCATTTTTTTTTTTTTTTTTTTTTTTTTTGGTACCGGGGACTGAACTCAGGGGCACTTGACCACTGAGCCACATCCCCAGCCCTTTTTTGTATTTTATTAGAGACAGGGTCTCACTGAGTTGCTAAGTGCCTCGCCATTGCTAAGGCTGGCTTTGAACTCACGATCCTCCTGCCTCAGCCTCCCAAGTGCTGGGATTACAGGCGTGCGCCACTATCCCCGGCTGACGTCATTTTCTTCATGTATCTTGTATTTGGAGTTCATTTAGCTTCTTGGATCTATAGATTACCATATATTGGGCCATTTAAAATTGTCTCACAGTTCACTATTTTTTTTTTCCTTCCAGATTTTCCTTTCAGCCATGCCCTCAAATTCATTAAACTTTTCTTCTGCAATGTCTAGTCCATTGTTAATCCCATCCAGCTATAGAATTTAAATTGGGTTTCTCCTCTCCTTCCCTCCTTTTAAAACCTACTTAACTTTTTGGATATATGTAATAGTTATAGTCGCTTTTTAAATGTTCTTCTCTGCTGATCTAAAAGCTATATCTGCTTTGCATTTCTTTGGATTATTCTCATTATCAATTGTGCTTTCCTCTTTAGATGCCAGACATTATTTGTTTTACCTGGATGCTGCATATTTTTACATTCCTATAAAATCTTTTTGAGGGCTGGGATTGTGGCTCAGCAGTAGAGTGCTTGCCTAGCATGTGTGCGGCCTGGGTTCGATCCCCAGCACCACGTACAAATAAACACATTGTGTACAACTAAAGCAAAGAAATAAACATTAAAAAAAAAATCTTTTTGAGTCCTGTTGTCCTGGAAAAGTAAGTTTTATCCTTTCAAGTCTTGTTTTTATGACTTGTTAGGCAGGTTCGGAGCAGTGCCTAGTCTATGACTAATTGCTCCTCATTTATGAAGCAAGATCTTCCTGGATACTTGTATCAATCATGTTTTTTACTTTATGTATTTTTATGATGTTTTGACATTTTGGGGCCTTCCTGATCCTAAAGAAAATGCCCCTCCCAGAATTAGTTAATTCCTAGAGACTGCAAACAATCTGTGTGCTAGCACACCTTTCATATATAAATCAATCAATTCAAAGTCCACACCCACAACTACACACAACTACACCCTTATCTAACTCACACACTAAGCCAGTATTTGCCTTACTCCAAATCACCTCAGGGTAGGAAATTAACAATTAAAGACCACCTAGTTGGGGCTGAGGTTGTGGCTCAGCGGTAGACCACTCGCCTACCACGTGCGCGGCCCGGGTTCGATCCTCAGCACCACGTAAATAAACACATTGTGTACAACTAAAGCAAATAAATAAATATTAAAAAAAAAAGACCACCGTGTTATTCAGAGCCCACAGATATTATTTAAACTTGCCTACCCTCTCATTCTTCCATACAGAAACCACAATAAGGGCGCCGAGCCATGTGCTCCATTTGCTCTTTCTGCCTCCTGACTCACCCTGGTGCTTCCCCATATGGCCTTGCATATGGCATGCCCCCTTCTCTTAGGAACTGCAATAAATTCTTCTTTGGAGGCAGTTGTCTCCACATCTGTCACCTTACTGTATCTGATTAAATAAAAATCCTGGTACATTTGTAAATAAAATTCTATCCAATATCATGTGAATTGAGCTTTTGTCTGGTGGGTATGAACAGGCACTATTCCCAGCCCTGAATAATGCCAAACACTCTTCTAATCCATTTTCATGGTCCTTTCCCTAGCCTCAGTTTGTTTCCTGTCATGTGCTGATCTGTATTCTGCTAGATATTAAAGAGGGACCTTCTGCAGCTCTCCTGGATTCTCCAAACAGCTTTCTTCTTCAGTATTCTGTCCTATGGACTCGAGCTGCCCAGGCCTCTCTCAACAGTTAGTTCTGATTCCTCAACCTAGGCAGTCTGGTAGGGTCCACTTCAGTCCTCTTCCCCTGATGGATGCCATAGCCTGGAAACTCTTACAAGACATTAAGTTGGAGCAGCTGTACAATTTCCCTTATTTATTTCCCACTTCTTAAAGGGATTCTCTTCTTCAATATCTTATGTCCATGGTCTTGAAAAATAGTTTCATATATTTTGCCTGTTCTCTTGCTCTTCTGTTTTCTTTCTTTCTTTTTTTTTTTTTTGGTGGTACCAAGGATTGAACTCAGGGGCACTCGACCACTGGGCCACATCCCCAGCCCTTGTTTGTATTTTATTTAGAGACAGGGTCTCATTGAGTTGCTAAGTGCCATGCCATTGCTGAGGCTGGCTTTGAACTCGCGATCCTCCTGCCTCAGCCTCCCAAGTGCTGGGATTACGGCGTGCGCCATGGCGCCCGGTGCTCTTCTGTTTTCTAAGCACATATAAATCTAGGCAATTACCTTCCTCTTGGCCAACAGCGGGGGGGGGGGGGGGGGGGTATCCTGTATGTTTTTCTTTTCTTCTTCCTGTTTAAAAGAAGATTATGGAATGTCCAGCAGGGGAGTTTAGAAGCTGGGATAGTCAGTATCAGGGAATCAAGTGAGTCTAAACCTTCCCTTATAAAAACCAGAGGTCTGGAGAGAAATGATAGCAGTGTAATTAGAACCAAAATCTATGTTAAATCTTAGTCTAGTTATCTTTCCATCAGATCATCTTTTATTCTTTTTTTTCCCCCTACAGTACTAGGAATCAAACCAAGGACTTGCACATGTATGCATGGCAAGTGCTCTACAACTAAGTTATATCCCCAACCCTTTCTTGGTTTATTTATCTATTTTTGGTCCCAGGAATTAAAGCCAGGGGCACTTAAACCACTGAGCCACATCCCCAGCCCTTTTTATGTTTTATTTTGAGACAGGGCCTTGCTAAGTTGCTGAGGCTGACTTTGAACTCATGATCCTCCTGTCTGAGTCACTAGGATTACAGGCGTGCTCCACCATGCCCAACTTTTTTTGGTTTAATTTTGAGACAGTCTTGCTAAGTTGTCCAGGCTTACCTCAAAATTGTGACCCTTCTACCTCAGCCTTTTAAAGTAGCCATGGAATTATAGGTGTGCATCATGCATCTAGCTCTCATCCTTTATTCTATATTTTTCTTTAATCTCACCTAGTTATTTTTCATTTAAAGTAACATAGGGCGGGGGGGGGGGGGGGGGTATAGCTCAGTGGTAGAGCACTTGCCTAGTGGTAGGGCACAGCTCAAGGTAAATCCCTTCTGAAACTGACTGGAAGTTTCCCCCCAGACAATCTGTCTATCCCCAGATCAAAGTATGGCGATTAAGGACTTCCACAAAGAAGTTCAATCAGATCTGCTTACAAACACATATTCCTTTTAATACCCTACTCTTATAAGGCCACTGATGATTGACTGACAAGCAGCTAAAATCCATAACATGAAAGACTAAATGAAAAACAGAGAGATGACAGCGAAAAGCATATTAACGTTCTTAGAAGATGTTGTAATCAATGTAACAAGGTAACATTACCAAAAAAAAACCGAACATTCACAGAAATCAACTTGGAGAAATATTAAAGATTAAAAGATAAGAAAGTGGCAGGAGGGTACATGGTAGAAGCAGTAAAGATAAGAAGTAAGTCTGAATAACAGAAATTTCAGAAAGAAAAACCAGACAACCAAAGGAAGGAAATCATTACCAAATAATTTAAGAACATTTCCCAGAAACAAATTTCAAGAGTACATCTTGAAAACGTTCATTATGGACCTGGCACAAAGCAAGAAAATAGATGATCATCAAGGCATGAACACTCTGCAATTTTAGGACACTACAACTTTAAAACTCCTCAACAGCAAGGCTAGATGACAAAGTAGCAATGCCTTCAAAATTCTGAAGCAAAACTAGTTCTAACTCAGAATTTCATATCTAATCAAAAAAGTGAAAGAATATTTTCATACATGTAGTCTCAAAAAAAAAAAAAAAAAAAAAAGAAAAAAGAAAAAAGAAAAAATACTTCCACATATCCCTTGAATACCGCCCCCGCCCTAATAAGGGAATAAACTAAGAGAGGAAAAGGTCACAGAGAAGAAGTCACAGGAGACTCAAGTTGATGACACTAGTTGAAACAAGATGAGAGTGGGCAGGTCAAGAATGATATATAAATAGATGGGGCATCAAGGTCTTCAGATAAGACTGGAGTAGTGACTGGAATTGTATTTGTGATATACAGAAAACTAAGCAAATAAAATGCAAGAGGATTATTACTTCTAGGGGAAAGTTCTGCAGTAGTCTAGTATGCTACATGGATCAGAAGTAATAATTTAACCAATCATAATTAAATAGTGACTATGACTGAATCAGAAATTACAAATCAGGCAGATGGGTGATGGGAGTACATACAAGGTCATGTGTAGGAGGCAGAGAGAGAATTCAAAATGCAATGCCTAAAACAGAAACAGAAAGTAGCCATGCGAACACGTTTACCTTGAAGCAAATCAACCAAGACTTGAAAAAGACTGTCTCAAAGCAGGAAAATTGAGGAAGTGAGGGAGACAGGGAAGGGGAGTTGTTGTTATGTATAACAAATCTTACAGAACTATGTTTTCAATATGTGGTAATCATTCTTTCCCCCTAAAATGTAGGATATAAAACTGCTTAAAAGCTGGATGCAGTGGTGCATGCTTATAATCCCAGTGGCTTGGAAGGCTGAGGCAGGAGGATCAAGAGTTCAAAGCCTAGCACGTGAGCGGCCTGGGTTTGATCCTCAGCACCACATAAAAATAAAGGCTTTGTATACAACTAAAACAAATAAATAAATATTAAAAAAAAAAAAAGAGTTCAAAGCCAGCCTCAGCAACTTCGAGAGGCCCTAAGCAACTTAAAAGCAACAAACAGCAAACAAAAACACACACACACAAACTACTTAAAAAGCCCTTTTAGATTAGTCTTCTGTATGACTTATACAACTTTGAAACTGATAGTGTGAATATTTAATTAGAAATAAACCATACATGAGAACCCTCTTCACTTTTTAGGATCTAGGAAGGCAGCTAGTTCCTACTGTGTGGAGAATCATGCAAAACTGGTATTACTGCATGATTCTAGAGTCTGAAGTTAGCTTGTCACATTCAGGATATAATTCATTACTATTATAAATAATGTACTACTAATTAAAGTCTTATCTAAGGTAGGTGTGGTGGTGCACACCTGTAATCCCAGCTATTTAGGAGGCTGAGATTGATTACTTGAGTTAGAGACCAGCCTGAACAACATAGGGAGAACCCATCTCAAAAAAACAAAAACTAGTGGGGTGTGTGGTAGTGAATACCTATAATCTCAGTGGGGGATCTCAAGTTCAAGGCCAGCCTCAGCAATTTAGGAAGGCCCCAGGCAACTTAGGGAGACCCAATAAAATGAAAAAGACTGGGTTAAATCCCCACCAAAAACAAACAACAAAAACCCCATAAAACCCTGAAGCTATTACCTACTGTGAAAGTATGATAAATTAAATCGTGATTATATAATATAACAAAGAGCTGGGCAAATGTGGTATACACCATACCTGTAGTTTTAGCTCTCTGGAGGCTGTGATAGGAAAATCATTTGAGCCCAGGAGTTTAAGGTCAGATACAATGAGACCCTGTCTCAAGAGTCATCAATAAAAAACTTAGACAATAACATCTTTTAGTCCAGGGTCAGAATGTGGCCTCAAATCTATTAAATCATAATGACTCAGTTGGGGCACAGGGCACTGTTTAAAAGGGCAGGGGCTGGGGTGTGGGTGGTAGTGCTTGGAATCTTAAACTTTTTTTTTTTTTTTTTTTTCTTTTTCTGTGCCAGGGACTTCACTCAGGGGCACTTAATCACCGAGCAAAATCCTCCCCGCCTCCTTTTATTTTTGTATTTTATTTAGATAGGGTCTCACTGAGTTTCTTAAGGCCTGGCTAGGTTGCTCTGAACTTATAATCCTCCTGCCTCAGCCTCCTGAGCCCCTAGGATTACAGGTAACCTATAACCTTAATTTCTAACAGGATCCCTACCTTGTGTTGAAAACCACTGTTCTAGCTCAGTACATTAATAATTCAGTGGGTTTCATTAATAAATCAGAAAAGCAATGTCTGCAAATCAATGTCAGCAAAGAGGAAAAATAATCAAAGGAATCCACTATATACATAATTCAAGGTACAAGTTTCTTTTCTTGCCAAAAATATTAGCTACAAATTAACTCCTAGTCAAATCTTAAACAAATGAACTCTTTCAATTCCATTCACAGTGAACAAGTTCATTTGAGATGGCTACCAACCAACCCCACAGCCCCTCTGTGGAAGAGCTCTGCCTGCAGAGGACAGCAGATACATGTTATCCAAATGTGTTTAGAGAAGCTGAAGCACCAGAAGAGGCATGGGGCTGATAGGAGGAGATAGTCTTTGAAACCTTATTTTAAATGTGCCTGTTTTATTTGACCAATTCACTTGTTGCTGCCTGAAGCGATTGCCGCTTGGAGCAACAACGCCACGGGAATAAGTTCAGAGGCGGACTGGAAACAAACAGGCTCTTTATTCTGTTAGCTTCTCTCTCCGGCTCCAACAACAACTCCTACACCAATCCACACTCCTCCAACCACCACCACAAAAATGGCACCAACCCAATCTGCAACGTCCCCGGCCCAGTCTTGCAAGATCATGCAAATGGCGCCGACCTGATCCGCAATGTCCCAGGCCAAGTCTCGCGAGACCATGGAAGGTGGTAATGCTTGAACATCTTTATGGCTCACAGCTAACCGCAATCTTAGCTATCTCCTTAATTAGGGCTCCTACATTCACTGATGCTTGTTCTTCAAAAGTACTTTTTTAAGAATCCTGCAAATTGATACCTCTTGGTAATGTTATGATTACAAGACAAAGCTTGTTGGAAAATTACTACTTGATGCCTGATTAACTGATGTTCAACTTTCTTCTTCCTTTTCCATTACCTGAACAATTTATTTAATAAGCAAATTCTAAGGATCAAAAACTGATTCCTTTTCCTCTTGAAGGTTTATGTTATAGCTCATCCTGTACTAAACCCCTGACCAGACTTCTTTTTGGTGTTTTGACTTCTTTGAGCCATTTTCTCAACTTCTGGGTTTTTGTCACAATTATTTGCTTTGCATATCTTATTCTAACTTATCTTTTCTACATTAATGATTAATGTGCTAATCAATGCTGAGATGCTCTGATAAATTGCTAAGAACATGTTCCCCAAAACAACCAAAAAACTGCTCATGTAGCCAGGACAGGAGCCACAAATGTAAGCCACTAAGATCTTCTGAATTACTCTGTAGTATTACATTACTTCTCCCAAATCCTGAACCACTAGGATTACCAGACTACCAGAGGTCACAGTACTGGACTTTTTCACAGGTCATCTTGGCCATGTGTTGTTAAAGCTAAGCTGATGACATTTCCACAAAGGGCAATAGAACAAAGAACCACATTAAACACCTGCATCTGAAGACAAATGAGACAGCTTGTGTTCTTGAAGCTTCTTGAGGTGGGCTTTTCTGTGCTCAACCAACTAGCCTGGAAAGGCGGCTTAAACTCTTATCCTTAAGTGTGTTATTTGAATGTATTGGCATTCTTCCAGGATACCTCCCAGGGTGTCAAAATATAACCTGCTGCCAAAGCAAACTCTAAAATGAACACATAGTCCTTATTTTCTCAAAAAACAAAATAACCAAATTTATTTAGTTTGACATTTCCTCTGATCTAAAGAGAAAAATGTCAATAAACAAAACAAAACCCCAAGACAAAACCTAGGACATACATACAGGCACCTACCCCCATGAATTCAGATAATCTAAAAGAAAGAAGGGCAAAGTTCTGTTCAACAGAGAAAATTATCTTCGTTTTTGGAAGATGTTTCCACGTCCCATTCCACGTCCTCTTCCTCTTGCAGCCACTGAAAGGAAGAGAAATGATGAGAACAGGTCAGTGAACGTTCATGACATGGAACAGCTTAAATCCTGGGACATCAGCTCTGGAAGGGACCTGAAAGGCCACCTGATTCAATTTCCCTGGCCAAAGCACTTTATAATAGGGGGGATGGAGACCCACAGAGGGATGGGGGTGATGCTTGCCATCAGAGCAGGAGCCAACACCAGATTCCTGCCTTCTAGTCCAGTGTTACAAGAGGTGAGAGGCAGTACAGAAAGAAAAGGTGGTCTGAGAACACAGAAAAGATGAATTCCCAAGGTTGGGCTAGGCCAAGCAAATAATACAGTATAGATGCATTTAATTCACTTTAAAAATCTGAAACAAATTAAGTGTCAATATCTATTAATTCTGAGAAAGGGGTTTTATTCATTGAACTTATCTGCATGAAAGAAATGGTTCATAATAGCAAAACCAAAATAACACTCCCTATACAAAGCATCTCTGCAACACAAGAGGTCTAGGAGGCGACCAGAGGATTTGAAGAACAAATGAAAATATTCTGATGGCTACTAAGTGGAGCCTCACCCTCTCTGCTCTTCCAGAGCCTGGAACCATCCTGAAGAGGGAGGAGAGTTCCATGAGAACCCATCCACATGCTGATAAGACTAGGGCCAGGGTCTGGGAGAGGCACAGGTGGTTCAGGTAAAAGTTAGCAAGTCTGGGCAAACTCACTGCCAAGTGCCTTTTAGTACACAGCTAGCCAGTGAGTGCCCTTGTGGCTGGAGAAATGGTGCGGCTCCACTAGGTCAATCACGGCAACCCTTTTCCCAAGAAAACAAAGGGCAAAATATTTTATTTATTTATTTGTTTATTTATACATACATACATACATACCAGGGATTGAACTCAGGCACTTGACCACTGAGCTGAGCTATATCCCCAGTCCTATTTTGTATTTTATACAGACAGGGTTTCACTGAATTGCTTAGCGCCTCTCACCACTGCTGAGGCTGGCTTTGAACTCGAGATCCTCCTGCCTCAGCCTCCCCAACTGTTGGGATTACAGGCGTGTGCCACCTCGCCCGGTTTTATTGTTGTTTTTTTGAGGGCATTATAAAGGATCACACTATTGCATCTTTAAACTCAAAAGCTACATCACTGTCAAATATGTAAAATATGCAGCTAAAGATACCAGTGAAAGATCCAAGGCCTTACCTGACTGCAAATCTTTGCTCCACACTAAGCAGTTTCTAATAGATACACTTGCTTTCTTATCTGATAATGTAGCAGAACTCTTCAGGGACCCAAATATAAAACCTGACTGGGCTAACCCTAAGAAAAGCAGCCCGGCTGTCACCAGGGAAAGGCTGGTACCACTTCTAGAATATGCTAAAAGAGGGATTTATTGTCAAATATAAGCAGCTTTGAAGCTAGAAATCCTGGGACTGAGGAATTAGCTCAGTGGTACAGTACTTTTTTAGCCTAAGGCACCAGCATTGCAAAAACAAAAAACCTGAAAGTCGGGCTGGGATTGTGGCTCAGCGGTAGTGCACTCGCCTAGTATGTGCACGGCCCAGGTTCGATCCTCAGCACCACGTATAAATAAATGCATTGTGTATAACTAAAGCAAATAAATAAATATTAAAAAAAAAAAAAAAAAACCCGAAAGTCTAGCCCCTGTTATTGGGTAAAGATGGCTCAAACCTGCATATTTCTTGTCTGGAAATGGATTCAAAGTCAGCATCTCACCAAGTACATGCTGGATATCAACAAGTCTCTCTAGGAATGCTATCCCCCACTGCTTCAAAAATCAGTTCATTCACATCCTGATATATCTGCTCAGCAAACTAGATTAAGAGCAAGCTATCCCTAGGCCTCTTGGATAGAACTTCTGAAAAGGAAGGTCCTTTAAAAAATGTATAATAGGAGATTTATTATCTTAAATGATAGAAAGTCCCCTCCCTCCCTTCCTTCTGCATCGGGAATTGAACTCAGGGGCACTCGACCACTGGGCCACATCCCCAGCCCTTTATTGTATTTTATTTAGAGACAGGGTCTCACTGAGTCCCTAAGTGCCTCGCCATTGCTGAGGCTGGCTTTGAACTTGCAATCCTCCTGCCTCAGTGCTGGGTGGCGTGCGCCACCGTGCCCAGCCCACCTAATTTCTAAAGAGCCATTTTGGATTTTGCATAAGCCCTATAACTGGGATGAGATCACGGAAGACCCCACCATCTCAGAAGGTCTCCCAAGGCTGCAGGGAAAAAGGGTGGTACTGGGTATGAAGACAGCTGAGGTCAAGTCCACCCCTACCTACAAGCAGTAACTGGACCTTTTCCTAAAAGATAAGCCCCAATTAAAAAACCCATGCAGGAGGAGTACCTACCTTGGGCCTTCAGAATAGCAGCTTTTCCCCGGCCAGCCCCTGAACCTTGGTTTTTATTTTTCATGCTCTTTAACATGGGTGCATTTTTCAGCATGTCAGGCAAAATCAGGAAGCGGATCTTGCTGCCACGGATGTACACCTGTTCCAGCTGTGCTACTCTGCCATCTCTGTACGTGACTGTGATGTTGGACATCTGGAAAAAAATTACCAGCTTATCAATAAGGGTTAATAGCATACCAGTTGTGGTGGTGCATACCTGTAATCCCAGCAATTCGGGAGGCTGAGGTAGGAGAACCACAAGTTTGAGGCCACCCTCATCAACTTAGTGAGGCCCTAAGCAGCTTGGTGAGTCCCTGTCTCAAAATAAAAATTAAAAGGACTGGAGATGTAGCCGAGTGGTAAAATGCCTCTGGGTTCAATCCCCGGTACACACGTGCGCGCACACCCCAAACAAAAACAGAGAGGATCACTTGCACTAACAAGAGAACAGATGTACACAAAGACGAGGTTTGACTGGTGGGATAGGGGAGTTTTGAATTGCAAAAACTGACATTGTGCCATAAAGGAGCCAGGTAATGCTGGTGAACTACCACAATAATAGCTGGTACTACTGTATGCATCAGGGACTGCATTAAGCAGGGTAGGTATGAGCTCTTCAACTTTAACAGATTAAAAAAAACACAAAAACAGAACAGAGAAAAACAACTATGAATGTGTACAAGGTCAAACAGTTGGATTGCAGGGGGCTACAGATCGGAAACAGTTGGATTGGTTCTAGAGCCCCACCTCTGCTGGTATACAGTCTCCTGGGCCAATAAATGAAATGCTCTTGATGGTGATAAACCCTAATTCAAATGGTTTTTAACTGCTTATCCAAACCATATCATCTCCTGCATCTTCCTGGCACTTAGACTACAAAGGCACCATGAAAGTTACAAGCATGGGCCAGATCTAGTTCTGACTCTCCAAGAGTATAGGGCCCAAGAAGTGGAGATGGCAGTACCTCTCCCAGGGCTTGCAATACTAGAGAGGCATGAGGCAAAAGCCTGAACAAGGAGGAGGGCATGCAGGCAGGAACCTTTAGAATGCAAGGACTGGGTCCTTGAGTCAGAATCATGACCAACGGTAGGGTTATCACTTTAGAGATGGATTACTCAAGTTTGTGGACAGAGGAAGGGCTAACAGGTTTAAGGCAGCACTTCAGGAAGATGATTGTGCCAACATGGGCAGATGAGGGCTGGAGGGAGTCTCTAGGTGAAGAGCATCCAGCAGACTTGCTGGGTTTGGGAAGGAATACAGATCTGCCAGCACCAAATTCAATAGATGCCACGCTTACCAAAGTAGTTTATTTAATAAGTCTTGTGAATAGAGGAGAGAATTATCTGTGTGTGTGTGTGTGTGTGTGTGAGAGAGAGAGAGATATCCAGTTTCTGTTCATAAAGAAAAAGTTCCAGTCCATCTTTTATTTTTTTTTGAAAAATTTATGACATTACAGAAGCTGAAATGTATTAATATTTCACTCTTAGCATTGTTATGACAGAAAAATCCATGAGCAAATCCCCCTTTCCAAAATAAACAACAGGGAGACACTTATAAAACTAAATATAGACCTCAGCATTAATGACTGAACAAAGAAAGGAATTAAAATACTTTAATTAAACAATCACAAATGGATGATAATGTTTATTAGCTGAAATTTTATAAACTATTTAAAATGGGATCACTGACTGTTCAGAAACCACACAGATGGATGGATCATGGGTGGTGAACAAAGGAATTACAGATGAATCTGCATTGTTTAGCTGCTCTCCATGCCATCCATCTCCAAGGAAAGCCTGACATTGATTAATTAGTTTTAAGCCAGACTAATGCTGGTAGTAGATGTGCCTATTGGTAGATCCTTCCACTGGATTCACAATTTTGATCCGTGCCCCAGCCATTTAATGGTTCTCAATGATTTTGGTGCCTTGATGCCCAATTATACCAGCCAATCAAGTTATCTGGAAAGAAAGGTAGTCTGAGCAGATGCATCCAAACCTGCACTGCATCCAGCATTGCCATGGGAAAACGAGACTGCTGCACTGCCAACTGGTGGAGCTTGGTTAAATCTGCCTATCAAATGGCATACTGTCCTTGAATAATATAAGCCTCTAGAGGTAGTCCCTCTAAGTCAGGGTTAAGACACATGAAAGGGGTGGCGTGGGGCAAGTTCACACTGTTGCTGCCTGTCCTGATGACCTGCAAAGATGATTGGAGAGGGCTGGAGTTGTGGCTCAATGGTAGAGTGTTTCCCTAGCACTTGTGAGACTCTGGGTTCAATCTTCAGCACCACATAAAAATAAATAAATAGAAAAAGGTATTGTGTCCATCCAAGACTAAAAATATATATATATATTTTTTTTTTTTTTTTTAAAAAAGGAAACCAGCTTAGTTAAAAAAAAAAAAAAAAAAAAAGACTGGGGAACTTGGTCTTGGGTGGTAAGTCATACCCTCTAGGGGAATTTCAACATGACCAGGCATATGTGCTTAACACAATAATGGATTATAGAATGCCAGCAATAGTGATGGCCCACTCACTTGAATTGGGGTGTACATCCCCTGTCACCTGGTCTTGAGTCCCTGTACTCTCACCCCCCCCCCCCATCTTACAATCAATCACCTTTTCCAATGAGAGAGCCCCACTGACTAGGAGGGATAACTGAGGGTCTATGGGCAGCTGAACTACTGATCATAGTGCTGCTAATGTCCTCTTTCAGTATGACAACAACCATAACAAATATGGCATTAGTGGATCCAGCCAAAGTGATAATTTTCTCAGGATAACCCCTTTCCTTGAACATCTTAACCAATCCTCCCTTTTTTCTGATGACACTACCAACTTCCTTTTCACACATAAGTAGATGTGGAGGAGGGAAGGAAGTAGGTAAAGAGACCTAGGGGATGGGTGGAAGGCATCAGGCTTTGGCTGTTGCCTCTGCTCATATGGGCAAGAGGACTATAATTTATTCAGAATGGGCCAAGCACAACAACAGTGTGTTGTTTCTCCAGATTTCTCTCTTGCCTGTTGGTATCTTATGCTTACTTGCTCTTCAAGTGCTACATGGCTAGATAGTCTCTGCTTGAACACCCAGAATAAAACAACAACAACAACAACGCTTTGGGACTTTCCCCATTCTAACTGTGCACTCAGCTTCAATTTTCAATTTTCTAGAGCTTCAATTCACTGTCACTGGGACGACAGGGTTCTGGTTTCCTATCAAGCCTTCTGTTATGAGCTCCATACCCCCAGTTAATTAATTTTCACACAACTCCTGTTCTTCCCTTGAAGAATATCATAACCTCTGGTGCTACAAATGAACACCAGGCTCCCCAATACCAGATATACCTGTGACTCTATAACAGACAAAAATGGCCTGAGGCCCTCTAACTGAATGAGACCCAGCATTACCATCTGTACCGAGGTGTTTAACCCTGGGTTCTTTCAAGAATTCTTTGAGCCTCTCTTCCCTCCTGTAGTGAGGAAAAAGTGTAACAAAGCTAGTACTTCCTTGGTACTGACTAGACACTGGGAGCTATCACAGGTGACTGATTTGCCCTTGTAACTAATTTTACATCACAAAACCCTACCAGAGACGGGACAGACATTATCCCCATCCCCACTGGAGAGATAAAGTAGCACAGCCTGTCAGAGGCAGATCTATCTCTGGAGCCCCCAAGGTCACATTGCCCCTATGTGGTTTGGCTGGTATTTGAACCCAGGTCCACCTAACTCTAAACCCATTCACTTAGCCACAGCAACAGACTTCCTTCCTGAAATTTTCAAAGAGCCAATTAAACAAAACAAAGTATGTCTAAATGCTCTCAATTACCTAACACATGACAGAAACTCAGAAAACGTCGAATCTGACTGATCACACACAGACACATCTCCCTCCTTCCCTGTCAGAATCCCACCCTGCTTTGAGACACTCCAAAGGAAGCTATCACACAGGTCCAATAAGACCTGTGTGCTTTCACAAATGGCCTCATTCCTGGCTGAACAAGAGATTCTAGTGTCAAAAGACACCTATTTCAACACTAAGACCCAGGCTCACTACTGTTCTCATGCTTTCTCTGCAACACCAGAGGGGAAATGGCTGCACAGCTTCATAGTATTACTAGCTGTCCCCCATAAAGCCAAAGGAAAGGTAGAAACTCTTTGCAGTAGTGGGGATTGAACTGAGGGGGCATGTTACCACTGAGCTACATCCCTAGCCCCTTTTATTTTTTGAGACAGGGTTTCACTAAGTTGCCCAGGTTGTTCAAGAACTTGCTATCCTCCTGTCTGTTTCCCGAGTAACTGGGATTATAGGTGTGCACTAACATGGCCAGCCAAAGACAGCAACTTTTGAGTGGACTGCTTCCATCAAAGTTAGGCAGGAACACTGAGTTTAATCAACTTTCCTAAACGGCCACAATGAAACACAGATGATATAAGCCAGGTACCCAACTGAAATGACAAGTTGACACTGAGATGTAAAAAGCTAGCTCCTGCTCCAGGATTGTGAAGTAATGCTGGGTTGTGTTGTGTGATAATATGAAAAAAAAAAAAAAAAATATATATATATATATATATACACACACATATATATGTATACATATATATATTTGTGCAAGTATAAACATGTATATACACTTTTTTTTTGAGGGAGGGTCCATCCATGGTTCCTAACTCCTCCACCTCCACCAAGAGAGGCCACAGAAACTAGAACATCTCTTCCCCAAGGCAGGTCATAAAAATTATAACCTTTCTCTGCCTTTCTATCTTAGAGCTGGACATAAAGAAATTCTGACCTACACTGTCTGACAACAGATCATGAGACCCCCATTTCAGAAGGAGTCCTATACCTGGGAGGAAGGAATACTGGACAGAAAGGCCAAGAAGAATCCATAGACATGTCTTGCTGGGTTTTCTCACTTAGTCTGTTAGCATTAGACTGTACCTTTTTTGCTCAATTGCCTTTCTACTTGTCTATCCATATTTCAATCAAGCCTATGCAATGAAATCTCCATAAACACCTAAAAAAACAGAGTGCTATGAGACAAGAGTTCTAATGTCCCTTCCCCACTGCCTTGTCCTGATTATCTATGTTCTTTAATAATCCTTTATAATAAACCAGTAAACCCAAGTGTTTTCCTGAATTCTGGGAGCTGCTTGAGCAAACTGATCAAACCCATGACCAACTTGGTACAAATGAGGGGTGCCAATGTAGGGGGTAGTGGGACCCTCATTTATACCAAGTTGGTCAGAAGCACAGATGAAATAACCTAGGGCTTACAACTGGCACCTCAAGAATGGAGGCAGTCTTAGAGACCGAGCCCTCAACCTATGATCTGATGCTATCTCCACAGAAATAATGTTAGGACTGAACTAAACTAGGAGAAACTAATTCAACTGGTAAACACTACAGAAGCAACTGCTTGTTTGGTGTGTAGGGAAAACTCTTACATGCTAGAAATGTACACATTCTTTAGGACAATTACACACATACACAGAAAGGTAGAGTCACTCAATTGCCACTGATGTAATGGGAATATCAACTTATGAACTTACTTATCTTTATTCTTAGGAAATACAAAATACAAAAGTATTAAGGGGTAAAGGAATTATGATGAATGCAATCCACGCTATGGTCATGTCAAAGCTCCAACAGCACCCTCTCAGGTTTTGCAGAACTCACAAATTCTAACATTTTCTTTCACCAAAACTTGTAAGAATTTTTTGTCACTTTGTTTATGATGAAATGGATCTGACCATTATTTAGATTATACTTAAGGCTTTATGAACACACATTAACACATGCTTATCATTTTCTTTTTCTTGTTATTCCACTCATCATTTTTTGGGGGGAGGAGTGGACAAAAAATTTTATTTTTTTCTTTGAAACAGGGTCTCATTATGTTGCCCAGGCTGGCCTCAAACTCATCGGTTCAAGTGATCCTCTTGCTTCAAGCCTCCAAAAGTACCTGGGGTTACAGAACCCAGCGTGTTTTCAGCCAAAATAACTACTCAATAACTATTCAAACGCTTTTGTTTTCTTCAATGTATTTATATTCATTAATAATTTAGTTTTGTTTTTGCAAAATTGGAAGCATTTTGGAGTTTTGAACAGCCCCCCCCTTACATCAATCATATTTTGAAACATATTAAATAGTTATCCATTTTTATTGGGTGAATGTTCTTTGTAAACCTTAGTTTAACCACAATTTATTTAGCTCTGTTGACAGAAAAGTTGGGTTTTCATGTTTTCTTTACTAAAAATAACACAGCAATGGACACCACTGGCACATATTTTTGTCTACAATTTTAAACTGGTTCTTAGAAGAATTACTACAAAGGGCACACACAAACTCTCACCACACTGACATATGGTAAATGCATTCACAGAAAGGATACACAGTAGAATTTTATACAGAATTTCCACCTCTACTGGCAGTTTATCAAGGAACCCCATTACTAGTTTTATTTTCAACTTCGAATATTCTTACTATTTACTAATTTGCATATTTGATCATTAAGGCCATTTGGATCTTTATTTGTTTATATGTGGTGCTGAGGATTGAACCCAGCACCTCACACGTGCTAGGCAAGCGTTTTACTGCTGAGCTACAACCCCAGCCCCAAGGCCATTCTTTTTACATGTTACATCCCATTTACATATTTTTCCCTTTATGAGTCATCCATTTCATGTCTTGTGTCCATGGTTTTTTTTTTTTTTTTTTTTTTGGTACCAGGGATTGAACTCGGGCACTCAACCACTGGACCACATCCCCAGCCCTTTTTTGTATTTGGTCTCACTGAGTTGCTAAGTGCCTCGCCATTGCTGAGGCTGGCTTTGAACTTGTGATCCTCCTGCCTCAGCCTCCCAAGTGCTGGGATTACAGGAGTGCGCCACCGCACACGGCTCTTGTGTTCACTTTTAATTGGGATAACATTCTTGACTTGTAAAAAACATTTATATATAATAGTTTTCCATCATTAAAAAGTTATATTATAGCCGGGCGTGGTGGCGCATGCCTGTAATCCCAGCACTTTGGAAGGCTGAGGCAGGAGGATCGCGAGTTCAAAGCCAGCCTCAGCAATGGCGAGGCACTTAGCAACTCAGTGAGACCCTGTCTCTAATAAAATACAAAAAAAAAAAAAAAAAAAAAAAAAAGGGGGGGGGGGGGCTGGGGATGTGACCCAGTGGTCGAGTGCCCCTGAGTTCAATCCCCGGTACCACAAAAAAAAAAAAAAAAAAAAAAAAAGGGGCTGGGGATGTGACCCAGTGGTCGAGTGCCCCTGAGTTCAATCCCCGGTACCACAAAAAAAAAAAAAAAAAAAAAAAAAAAAAAAAGTTATATTATGACCTAAGTCTTTGAATACTGACCACAGTTGGGCCAGAAGATACCCATTGTTCACTAAGAATCTATGAAGAAACTTCTGGAACCTTTCACACTGGAATCCTAATAAAATCTACAGTCATAAAGGTTTCCCCCCAAAGGCTACATATATATGGTCTCATGCTAAAACTATGTGCTTATTCTTACTCATTATCCCTCACCTTCAAGTCTTCATAGTTTTTAATATTTTACCAAATACCTGGTAGAAGCTCTCTTTCTTTTTGTGGAACTGGGGATTAAACCCAGGGCCTCATACATGCTAGGCAACGCTCTACACTGATTTACATCCCCAACCCTTTTTAGTTTTGAACAGGGTATTGCTAAGTTGCCCAGGCTGGCCTGGAACTTTCAATTCTCTTGCCTCAGCCTCTTAAGTAGATGGAATTAAAAGAGCGTACCACTATATCACGCTTGCATTCTTTCTTAAGAAAAATTCTGACGACAAAAATCTCTTGGTTCTCCCCTTGATGTTTAATGAAGACAGGATGCTTTAAGCCCCTGTTGGGTACACAGAGACAAGAACAGAAACCTGCACCTTTGTGGGCCTTTAATTCTAAGTCTTATATCACCACGCTGGACAAGAGATAGGGGAGTCCCATCTCTGCTACAAACAAAAAACAGCTTAAAAAAAAAAAAAAAAAAAAAATCGATTGTGGCTCCGCAGTAGAGCACTCGCCTAGCATGTGCATGGCCCGGGTTCGATCCTCAGCACCACGTAAAAATAAATGCATTGTGTACAACTAAAGCAAATAAATAAATATTAAAAAAAAAAAAATTGTGCCAAGCCACAAGGGCCCTTGCTCACCCCATCCATGTGGCACTCTTAGAGGATAGGCTCACAGCAAAAGAAGTAGTACAATATTACCCGTAGCTGATGCCATAATCTTCAGCACTGCCCACCAGACAATGCTTGTCTTGCAGTTGTGGGGACAGGGGAAAGTAAAGGCCCCGGCCTTCTAAACCACAGATGCACAGAACTGCTAGCACCCTCTGACCCACTAAATGCTACTTCAGGGGATCTCATCACAGGTTTCATGCATGTTTTCATTATATTTTCAAATATCAAAAAAAGTACTATAATAGGTTATCTTAGAAATATCAAAGCGACGCTAAAGAAGCCATATTTTATATAGGAATACTATCGGGAATATCAACTAATATATTTTCCCTAGCATGTTTGAGTGCCAGGGAAATCTGCACAACTTATGAACACAACACATCTTAGAAATGATACAAAAGGGCTGGGATTGTGGCTCAGCGGTAGAGCGCTTGCCTACCATGTGGGCGACCCGGGTTCAATCCTCAGCACCACGTACAAATAAAACACGTTGTGTACAACTAAAAGCAAATAAATAAGAATATTAAAAAAAAAAAAAAAAAATGATACAAAGGTACCTGAATATACCTATATTTAATGTATAGGGATTCGGATTTATATTGCTGGGAACCGACTGCCTAGCTTCATTTTACTTTCTAGCCCAGCTTACCTGAACCCAGACACATCCCTCTATTTTTATCCTACCATACAAGGGGATGAGGGTGTAGCTCAGTGGTAATGTTTATCTAGCATGCATAAGGCCCTGGGTTTGATTGCCAACACGTATAAGCATGTACATGCATACAAATACACAGGAAGGGGGGGGGAGGGAAGAGCTGTTGTTAAGAGAAAATAGGGTTTTTTCTTTCTTTATTTTTTTGTATCAAAAATTGAACCGAGGGGTGCGTAACCACTGGTCTATATCCCCACCCCTTTTTTACATTTTATTTTGAGACAGGGTCTTGCTTAGTTGCTTAGGGCCTCACTATTTGCTGAAGCTGGCTTTGAACGTGTGATTCTCCTGCCTCAGCCTACTGAGTGCTGCCGAGCTGCTGGAATTACAGGCATGTACCACTGTGCCAGGCTTATTCTTTTTTAAAATGTTGCCTAGGCTGGCCTTGAACTACCAATTCTTCTGCCTCAGTCTCCCAAGCAGCTGGGTCTTAGGCACACACCCCCATGCCCAGCTTACAACATTTAACTGTACTCTTGTTGAAGCACAAACTCAAGGTCACTGCTTTGATAGCCACTGTAGGTTCCCATAATAAACCCTTAAGTTGGAAGATGGGTTTTTTATTTTGATTTTGTGGTGCTGTGAATCAAACCCAAGGCCTTGTGCATGCATTAAAGGGCTCTAACACTGAGCTATATACCAGCTCTAACTCTTTTTGAAAGCTTTTATAAGGCAAACACTAAACCCCAAAATACATGTTGGGAAAGAAGTACAACAGTGGTTTTGTTGGGATTCTGCATCTGTTTTCCAAATCTTTGCAAAGTACTAACCCACCACATTTTTATAATAGAAAATGTTATTAAAGCTACCCTCTGGCAAAGAATAAGCAGAGAGTACTCAGGAGGATGACCTTATTTCCAAAGGCCAGACTGACCAGCTAGAAAGGAACAACAGCAAGGGGTACTGCAGGAGCATATGGCCTGGTATTCCCTGAGTGCAGTGCTCAGTGTTTACCTGCTGCCAGGATGAGTGCTACACAGATTGCTACATTTTATTCAGTGAGCTTAAGTTGTGGTAGACCCAATGAAGTCTCATCATTTTGACATGGACAGGGTTAGAGAGTTGTGTCCCTACAAAAATCCACATGTTGAAGTCCTAACCCCCAGTAACTCAGAATGTGATCATGTTACAATTAAGTTAAAAGCGGTCATGAGGGTGAACCCTAATGGTGTCCTTATAAGAGGGGATTTGGGGCTGGGGTTGTGGCTCAGTGGTAGGGCGCTTGCCTAGCAAGTGCGAGGCCCTGGGTTCTATCTTCAGTACCACATAAAAACAAATAAATAAAATAAAGGTATTGTGTCTATCCACAGTTTAAATATATATATATATGTATATACACACACACACAGGGGCTGAGGTTGTGGCTCAGCGGTAGAGCACTCGCCTAGCACGTGCGCAGCCCGGGTTTGATCCTCAGCATCATGTAAAAATAAAAACGCATTGTGTACAACTAAAGCAAATAAATAAACATTCAAAAAATTATATATACATACACACACATATATATATATATTTTAAATTCTTTTAAAAAGGGGATTTGGACAGAGATGCTACAGAGGACCATGTGAAGATACAGGGAGAAGATGCCTTCTACAGCTGAAGATAGGCTGGAATAGATCATTCCCTCATGGCCCTCATAAGAAACCAATCCATCAATACACTGATCTCAGACTTTTAGCTTCCAGAAAGGTGAGAAGACAGATTTCAGTTTATACCATCCTATCTGTAGAACTTTGTTATGGTAGCCTCAGAAAACTAATACAGGCAGGGAAGCAGGTAACTGGTCCCCCACTAGTGGTCCAACATTTGACACACATCCACTCATTTACTTTGTACCATGGTTCTTAAGTCAAGGTGATATTTTTATCCCTGACGTGGAGTATGAAACAGTGTGAAAGAGGTCCAAAGTTTATCCCAAGTCATACTAGGTGGCAGGCTGCAACCTGATTTCAGGTCTAACACCAATGTCTGTAAATCTGAGGCTCTAAAGATCCAGTACACTGCCCACATTAATTAGTTGAAAACACAAGTATTTTGATAAACATTAGGAGTCACTATGCTAAGTCTTGCATTCTACTCTCCAAACTAAAGTATCTTGAAACAGATGAGGATCTCTTAAGCTAGAACACTGCACCTATGAAAGTGGCACCTGACAAAGGCAAAGAGTAATTCAGAGGCTAGGCTTTATATCACAAAGCCAGGTGCAACTTCTCAGACCTTCCTGGTGAAGAACAGGTAGCATAGGAGCCTACACTCTCACAATAACACTGAGGAGATTAACCTGAGTCACCAGATGTCAATCTCCTTGCATTCAAAGGAAATGCCCGAGACGGTCAACCTGGCAGGAAGAAGATGGATACTCAAAGGTACAGAGAAATCACAAATGAACGAACCCTGCAAAGGAATACAGTCTGAACTCCTGACCAGGATAAGGCACTTTACCTCTCCAACCTAGAGAACAGTAATAGGTACCTTACGTTGAACAATGACAACATGTGAGGAACTGAGCTACCTGCTACACATATATAACTCATCTGATGTATATAATAACCATAAAATTTAGGTATTATCCCTGTAGCAGTCTTGAAAGTGTGCTGCTCATATCTCCCTCAAGAGACAACAGACTGTGACTAGTACAGGAACCTGACAAGTCTCAAGTTGCCACCTTTGGGATTCACTACAGCACTCATTCTGTGGCCTTTCTCTCCACAAGCTGCCAGCCAAATACTAACCATGGCAGGAGTCAGACCATTTCTGCCCCATTCTAGATTTCTCACAGAAGCAATCTCTGCTTGGCTGAGACTTCCTCAGAGCTATGCTGCAGTTTGAGGTTCTTTCTGCTCAATCCTCCTCCTTTCCCCTGTCAAACCAACACCTCAGATGAAAACTCTCTTGCCTACTCATGCTTATTTGGTTCATTATCCTTTTATTTTTTTAATTTGTGTTGTTAGGAATTGAACACAGCCGCTTCACCACAGAACTACATCTCTACTTCTTATTTTTTATTTGAAACACTAAAGTGCCTCAAACTTGAGGTCACCTTGCCTCAGCTTCCAAGTTGCTGGTATTATAATAGGTGTGTGCCACCACACACAGCTCTATTATCCTTTATTGTCATTTCCTGAGTAAATCTTTTATACATCCAACTGCGAGAGCCCCCAAATAACACCATCTCTATTTTACAGAAGAGGAAACTGAGGTAATTCATATGTCTAAGGTCATCTAATTAGAATTCAAATTCACATTTCTGATTCCAAAGCTCAACGTCTTAACCACTGGTTTAAAGAACAAAGATCATATCAAGTAATGCTATAAAAATTAATGTGGCTATGATTGTGGCTCAGTGGTAGAGCACTTGCCTAGCACATATGAGGCACTGGGTTCAATTCTCAGTACCGCATATAACTAAATGAGTAAAATAAAGGCCCATCAACAACTAAAATTAAAAAAAAATGTGACTATGCAAAAGACAAAGTAGTGCTACGAGAAGGACACTACATCAGTAAGCTTTTCTGTCATGTATTAGCAGAATAATGTTTAGTAGCTTAATTCTTTAATCTCATTCTCCCTAACTTTATGGACGTCAAGATGATCATCAAACTCACTTCCTCACAAGGTAGTTACAATAATCAAATGAGATTCTTCCTCCAAGAAAAAAAGCAAGCACACACTGTATGAGTTGGAAGATTTTGCCAACTGCAAAGCATGTGGGGGAAATGAATAACAGCCCTGAGTCTGAAGGAGTTTACCAAAGGGAATAATACTACTTCTCTCAACTACATATTTCTCTCTAAAATATGGGAGAAAATGACAGGATAGAGAAAACAAAGGATAAAGTTAAATATTCCAAACTTACAAGTGGCTTTTCTGCCTCAAGACCATGCATCTCCTGTTCATGCATACAGCCTGAGAGCCTATGAGTGCCTAGCACACATTACGCATTCAGTAAATAATTGATAAATGAAAACAGCCTCATAAAGACCTCTAGTCACCCACCACCCTTTAAAAAAAAAATATATATATATACATATATACATATACATATATATTTTTAGTTGTAGGTGGACACAATATTTTATTTATGTGGTGCTGAGGATCAAACCCAGGGTCTCACACATGTGAGACAAGCACCCTACCATTGAGCCATAGCCCCAGCCCCACCCACCACCCTTTTGTCCTCCGATACTGGAACACACCTCCCTCCAACCTCATGTAAAGCAGGATACCTGGCAGTTCATATTGTCTTCCGCTTCAATGAGCTTCCCTCGATATACCTCTCCCGTGTTTGTCTCACATGTCACAATGTGGCCCTCGGCCTCGTGCAGGACTTTAATCGGCACACCAATAGACATCTCGGCTGGAAGAAAGTTCTACAGTGAGAAACAACATTCAGTTAATCTTTCATAGTCTGAGAAGGGCTGGTACTCCATAAAATTTAGCCAAGACACCAAAGTGCATTTTCAATAAAAGAAAGGAGTGTGTCAGACAAAGTCATGTGACTATGGTCTAGGGTTGTGGCTCAGTGGCACTTGCCTGGCATGTGTGAGGCACTGAGTTCAATTCTCAGCACCACATATAAATAAATGAATAAAATAAAGGTTCATCAACATCTAAAAAAATATTTAGAAAAAAGAAAGGGAGCTTAGTTCTTGGCTTGGAAGAACCACAGCAAACTCATGCAAGATGTGAGATGGGGGAGGAGTCATAGGATGGACAAAGGGAAAGCTAATAGGAATAAAAAGAAACCCTCCCTAGCCGGGCGTGGTGGCACACGCCTGTAATCCCAGCACTTTGGGAGGCTGAGGCAGGAGGATCGCGAGTTCAAAGCCAGCCTCAGCAATGGCGAGGCACTTAGTAACTCAGTGAGACCCTGCTTCTAATAAAATACAAAAAAGGGCTGGGGATGTGGCCCAGTGGTCAAGTGCCCCTGAGTTCAATCCCTGGTACCAAAAAAAAAAAAAAAAAAAAAAAAAAAAAAAGAAACCCTCCCTTTTCCACCCTACCATGTGTCCCTTAAATCTTTATCAAAATAACTAATAACCAATACAGTGTGAATGTTAGGGGAGAGAGGATTGGCATGCACCTTCAAAACAATACAATTGTCAACCTACAGTTTTGAGTGACTCATTTTGAGACCTGAGTTGTTTAGTACTGTAGTCACTGTCTACACGCACCTATTTAAACTTAAATAAAACAGAAAATCCAGTCTTTCAGGCATATGGCAAGTGCTCAACAACAATGTGTGGCCAGAGACCAAAATGCTAGGTAATGCAGACACAGACCAAAGGACTCAGACAAATCTTAAGAGTGGAGGGTTGTGCTTTCAACTCAGGTCTTTGATTCTTCATTTATTTCACTACCAAGGCTAAGGAAACAAATATCAAAGTGTTCAGAGTGATAATGTGCTGTAAGTAAGAAATGTTACCCTGAAGGAAGAACAATCAGGATAAGTGTTTGATTTATATTAATTAAAAGAAGTACGCAAGAACATTTTAGTGAGAGGACTCAATGACTCAAACGTGGAAAACACATCGCATATACATGTCTTTAAGAAACAAAGGAGAACGTTAGATCGGTAAAGAGAATGCCATGGTGAGGATCCATGCCTTTCAGCTTTAGGAATCTGGGGAACTACTACAGAATTATACGTAAGAAAATACATAATGAAAAAAAAAAGCACCATTTATGCAATGATTCGAATATACAGTTTAAAAGCAGAAAAACTTGTTAAAACTTCTACAGCAGTCTGGAAAGCACTGCAAGAAAGAGGCAGAAATGCCAAGACCTTTGAAAAGGATGACCCAGATGGGACATAAGGGAAGAAAATAATTAGGTAGAAGTGCTCTAAGACTGCCTGGATGCTTCGAAAAACAATAACCTGTAGAGGCATAGAAAGTGAAAATCATCTACTTTGGGGAGAAGCTAGTGATTAACTGTTCCAAGTGCTAATGGTACCATTGAGTTGCCCCCGCTTCCCGCTCTCCTCCCTCCCTTATTCCGGCTGAGCTCCGGGGCAGCGCATCCTTCTCCAACGTACAGCCCCTCGGCCTCCCCTCACCCATCCTCGGGCCTCTCCTCTCCTCACCGGCGGCGGCCTACTCCCTCTTCTCTACGATGCAGCAAAACCAGAAGCGACTGCTAAGGCGTGAGGAAAGCGAATGGCGGCAACCACGTTCCCAGAATACCACGGGTTCCCAAAATGCCGCGCGCACGACCCGCCCTTTCCTTTCCTCAGTGGTGGGCGCGGTTTGGCCTCCGCTTCCTCTTCACTCCGCTGGCTGGAAAACGTGGACTCTGGTACAACAGTTCCGGCGCCGGAAGAGAGTGAGTTGATAACAGGACCCGGGCGGGGGTCGAGGGAAACACCGACCCTGGAGCCGGCAAGAGAACAGAAGTGTTCGCACTTCCAAGCACCTTACACAAAGGGCAAGCTGGACGGCAAGGCGGGTATCTGGGGCCAGGGACCTCGGATAGGGGGCTACAAGAAGTGGTGCCGAGGGCCAGGACCTCGCCTCACAATTTAACCTTTGGATCACGTCACCGCCTGGTAAGGGCGCGCTGAGCAAGGCGAGGTATGTCACTGTATAGAGTAAAGCAGAGGCCGCCCCGGGAAAATCCCTAAAGGGAGCCGGAGAAGAGATGCCTGGAGCCTCCGCCAAGTGTAAGGCGGGACTAGAGCTAACACCTGAAGCTGCAAAGGAGAGGGCTTGAAGGATGGCAGAGCTTCTTAAGGGGAAGAGCCTCCGAAGAGCCAATGTTCGCAGTATGCCGGGGCTTCCGGGCGGGGTTCAGAGAAAGGGGCGGGGCTTCCGGAAAATGCGTCGTCGTTAGCGCGAGGATTGGACAAGGAGGAGGGGCCACCAGAAACCCGGGCTGCGAATGGCGGGGGCGGGCTTAAATCTGGTGGCTGGGGCCTTTAGGAACCCAAGTCTGGGAAAGGGAAGAGAAGGGCGGGGCTTCGGGAGCCCAGACCTGAGACGGCCGGGGCGGGGTTTGGGGCGGTCTAGCTGCCGCCTCCCCTTCTCCCTACCACGGCGGCGACCGAAGAACTCGACACGCACCGGCCGCGCTCCTGGCCCAGCTGAAGCCGAAGCTACCGCCCGCGCCGGGCCGGGGCCATGGGCTCCCCGCGCCGCCGGGGTCATGAGGACGGAGGCGGAGGCAGCGGGGTCGCAGCTCGAGCCCGGTCAGTGCCTCTGTGAGGGCCAAACCCTCACCCTTGGGACCGAGGGGGACACCGCCCTAGAGCAGCGCAGGGTCTGGCCGCGCGACCTTGGGCCGAGTGCCGCCCCAGCCCAGGCTGTGGAGCTTGGAGCAAAACCTGGCCAGGTGGACTCTTGCACCTCGCCTCCCTCCCCCACACTGCTATTCATTTGTGGTTTACTGATACTCCCGGGGCTGGGATCCCAGTCAGTTCTAATAGTGACCAGAAGCGAAAGGTCCTGCTGGAGCTCCCTTGGGAAGTCCCTTCTCCGCGGGGAAACTGGAGGAACTGAGACCGATAAGGGGAGGCAGCTGCCCGAGAGAGTGTCCAGCAATGGGAAGGCCCTTTTCCCTGGTCTCCCAGACTCAGTATCTTGTCTTCTTCACTCTGGTTCCTTCTGCCCAGAGGAAGCTAGAACCCATTTGCTTGTCTAAGAATGGGGATAAGGAGGAAGCCATGATTCCTGCTTTGCTTAATATACAGATAAAGTTGATGTTAGTAAACAGGTGAGATACTGACTTATGAGAGGTCAAGAGTATGGGGGGGACTGGGGTTGTGACTCAGCGGTAGAGCGCTAGCCTAGCACGTGCGCGGCCCGGGTTCGATCCTCAGCACCACGTAAACAAATGCATTGCATTGTGTACAACTAAAGCAAATAAATAAGTATTAAAAAAAAAAAAAAAAAGAGTATGGGGGACCCAGAGCCTAAGATGTTAGTGAAACCTTGCTATCACACCCAGGGACTGGTCTTTTTTGTGATTGCAGCATGGAATAGCATCTGACATTATACTGGAATTTACATCCCTACTCTTCCAATTATCTAACTTTGTGATCTTTAATGAGATACTTACCTTTCCTGAGTCTTAGTGGGGTAATGGCTCACATTCATAGGAAGCTTTCTCCAGGCAGGCATTCTGCTAAATTGTTTATATGCGGTGCCTCATTACTCCTCATAGCAACCCAGTAAAATAGACTACCACTGTTGTTTGCCCTTTTGTAAAGGCACAGACTGAGGCCCAGAGGGGTTAAGTATCCAAGGACAGTGGACAGCCTATATTCCCCAGTGACAGCCAACAACTAAAGCCAGACCAGGGCCTTCCAGGCAGACTCTTAAGTCTCAGGTGAGTTTGTCTTGGCTCCAGGCATCAATATCTGGCAGCTGCTTTGGTCTCTTAAGGCTAAAGCTATTATCAGGACAAATGTCAAGGCCTTGCCTTACCCTTATCATCCACTACAGGAACATCTTCATATGGGCTGACCTGCCTGTGCCGAGACTAGGATGGCCATGTGGAGATGTTTGCTCCATGGGGCTTCAGGTTCAAGGGGTTCCAGGGCTCAGGGCAAGAAGAGGATGAGCAACTGAGTCTCCCAGGGCCCAAGAGAGCAAGTACCACATTTTATAGCTGGACAAGACGGCCCAGCTAGTCAATGCCAGAGCCCAGGCCACAGAGTAAGAAGGGAGTCTTCAACAGAGGACTGTAGTCTGGAAACCTGGGGCAGGGGCACTGCATTAACAAGTATGTCTGGGCATCTCAAAGGGTAAGGCCTTTTTGAAAAACTTGTATTCACCAAGCATGTCTGAGGGCTGGGAGAAAGCAAATTCAACCCTGTTCTCACCTGCCACCACAGAATAATCTGTCCAGTGGGGAAAGTAGATGCCACCTTAAGGACTCCACATTGACAGGCCCTGGGAGGGAAAGGGAACAGAAATTTGGACTTTCAGAGCAGAGGCTGGAGAGTAATCAGCCTGAATAAACAAAAACAGAAAGGCTATTTATAGTCACAGTGAGGGGTTCTGACAAGGGAAGATACTGACATATCATTATAACACCACACCCTGCAGAGAACACTCTTTCTACCCAGTCTGTTGTGTGGAACTATTTTAGAATGTAAGTCCCTGGAGATCAGGGTTTGGGTCTTTTTAGTCACATTTTTGTTCCGAGAGCCTTGTACACAGCAAATGCTTAATAAATCCGTTTTTTCCCAGTATGGTAGTAACTTACAGAGTTATTATTAAGCATAAGATACTAGGTACTGGGAATAATAGCAAACAAGAAGAGCAGGTCCATTTGTGTTGCTATAACAAAATACTGAGACTAAGTAATTTATAAACAGTAGAAATTTATTTTCTTATAGTTCTTGAGACTGGGAAGTCCAAGATCAAGGTGCTGGTGGGCTTAGTGTCTGATAGGACTATTTCTCATAAATAACTCTGTTTAGGTATCCTCACATGGCAGGAAGGGAAGAAAGGGGGACAAATGCTGTGTCCTCACATAACAGGTCAGAAGGGTTAAGGGAGATGTAAGCTAGTTCCCTCTGACCCTGTTATAAGGCACTAACCCATTCATTATGTCCCCAAGGTCCTCACCTTTTGATACCATAACAGTATTTTTTTGGGGGGACACATTCAGACCATAGCATCTGCCTTAAGAGGCTTATAGTCCAGTGGGGCAAGAGTAGCTTCTTTTGTTGTCACTAAGCACTCAAACAGGATGTCATTAAGGGGGCCCCCTACCCCTCAAAGGTATAATCAGGAAAAATCTCTTAGGCGATTCTGAGCTGGGACTTAAATAACAACAGCACCAGGGGGAAGAGATTTCCAGACAGAGGGTGCCACACGTATAGAGGCCCTGGGATAGAATGAAAGCTCCTGAGTTTACAGGTCAAATAGTATACAGGTGAGGGTTGAGGTAAGTCTAGTAGGCCCAGAGTGGGTCCTGCTAAGAGGTGAGAATTTTATTCTAGGAGCAATGGAAAGTTAGATGAGATTCATCAAGTCTGCTGTGTACAGAGACAGAAGGGGAGTAGAATTTGGGGCAAAGGACAGGTAGGACTGAATCCATGGCAGTAGTAGGAGACAAATATGTGAGGATCTTGGTTTTTTTTTTTTTGTTTTTTTTTTTTTTTTTTTTTATTTTTTTTTATACTGGGGATTGAACTCGGGGGCACTCAACCACTGGGCCACATCCCCAGCCCTTTTTTGTGTTTTAATTAGAGACAGGGTCTCACTGAATTGTTAAGTACCTCAGCCATTGCTGAGGCTGGCTTTGAACTTGCGATCCTCCTGCCTCAGCCTCCCAAAGTGCTGGGATTACAGGCATGACACCCGGCTATGGTCTTGGTTCTCTTTAAAGGCGCCTGGAGTAAGAGGACAAAGCCTCAGCCATGCCTGGGCTCAGTGTACCAGTCCCTGGCTGACAGGGTTCTTTTTTTTTTTGCGGGGGATGGGGGAACTGGGGATTGAACTCAGGGGCACTCAACCACATCCCCAGCCCTTTTTTGTATTTTATTAGAGACAGGGTCTCACTGAGTTGCTAAGTACCTCGCCATTGCTGAGGCTGGCTTTGAACTCGTGATCCTCCTGCCTCAGCCTCCCAAGTGCTGGGATTACAGGCGTGTGCCTGGTGAAGCAGGGTTCTGTGCATGTTGTTGCCCTGAGTGCTCATGGTGCCCTGCAGGCTACATCTACAGTGATTCATTTGATAGAGAAATAAGCAGGCACAGAGAAGTCAGGTGGTTCAACAAGCTGGTAGCCTTCCTCTCCTATGCCATCCTGCCTTCACTGGCTCTGTTGCACACCCTTTGAGGTAAGGTGTGGCCAGTAGCAATCACAGGTCCCCTCCTTCTGGGAACACACAAACAGTCTACCAGGACCCATACACAGACAACATCATTCAGGAGTTGCATCTTATGAGCCTAAGCATGAGCTTGGGAGTATACATGAGGGACAGGATACAGCTAGCCTAAGATTGGAGAAGGCCCTAGAAGCAGTGGCCTCTGAGCCAGGACCTGAAAGCTAGAGAATGTTAGTCATAAGAGTGCAGGAACTTGGAGGGGCCATGACAAACTTCATTGCTGGTGGGTGGCCTTCCGGAGTGGTGCATGCAGGGGAACAGAGGAAGTGGGGTTGGCATGTCAGGCAGGCTCTGCACAGAACCAGTCATGTGACCCAGGAGGCCCAAGAAATCCCTTCAATATGGGGAAGCAGATGGGCTTGGGTTTCACATACTGAATAGATATGAGAGAGCAGTGACCAGGATAGAGAACTCCCTTTTTAGGTTTTTTTGGGGGGGCAGGTGCTGGAATTGAACAATGGTCTTATGCATGCTAGGCAAGCATTCTACCACTGAGCTATATTCCCAGCCCCTCTGTTCTTTAGCCTTTGAACTTCTTCCAGATTCATGGGCTGGCCAAGTGGGAAGGTCCTAAATGCCATGTGTGCCAGCTCACCCTCAGCTCAGGGTCTCAGCACATGCTGTTCCCTGTCTGCCTGTGCTCCCTGCCTGTGCTCCCTGATTGCCACATCTTTGAGGCACATCATTTTCCTAACTTAGTCTGATGATTATCTCTTTTATTTGTTTGTTATTGCTGTCTACCAGGACAGGGACCTTGCCTATGTCACTGACCACTTTACTACATCTGTGTAGATGCCAAGCACTTAACCAGGTCCTTGGAAAATATTTGTCAACTAAATGACCAAATCAGACCAAAGTCCCCACTTTAGGGTTGGCCAAACTCAGTCTAGTAAGAGGAAGTCCACTGTGTAGCTCACAGCCAACGAGTGGTAGACCCAAGACTAGAATGCCTAGGTCAGGCCCTTTCTGCTTCATCTCACAACCTGGCAAGGACAAACTGTGAGGTTGCCCAGAGACAGTGTTAGAGGAGCTTGCAGAAGCAGTCCACATATACAGCTTATTTGACAGTCCCCTTCTTACTGTGGCTTTCATGTGTTGGTGGTCCTGGTGGCTTTGGAGTCAGGTAAGCCTCCTGGGGTCCCATGAACTTGTATCTACTAGGTACCTCCTATGTGCCATCTGGTCTGAAAGCAGGAAGTAAAACAGCCATAGTCCTGCCTCAAGAGATCCTCCCCAAAGAAGGGCTGTGAGGGAGGCATGGATGCTGTGAGTATCCATGGTGGGGGCCAGGCCTTAAAGGTGCAGTACCTTAGAAAAGGGAGGTTCAGGGGCCGGAGTTAGCTCCTTGGAAACCAGGAGCATTCAGGCAGAAGGACCAGGTATGCAAAGAACCCCAGGTACAAGGGATCAGGACAGGTTTTGCCTGAAGGACAGCCTCATCATGGGGAGGAAGCTGAAGGTGGTAGGGCAGTAGCCACAGAGGAATTTTTGGAAGAGACATGGGAACCCATTCAGTGGAGGATTTTGAGTAGGGCCAACCTGTTGTGGCCTGTATTTGGGGGAGATCACTGGTATTGTAAGGAGAATGAAGGACTAGGAAAGCTTCTGAGCCCCCATAAGGTCTAGGTAGGAAGTGATGACTCCACAGGGGGTGGAAGAGGAGTTGAAACCTTCCTCTGTTTCTATGCAGGGGACTTTGTGCAGCTGCCTGTGCCCATCATCCAGCAGCTCTACCACTGGGACTGCGGCCTAGCCTGCTCTAGGATGGTGCTTCGGTGAGTAGAGGGGCCCAGGTCCTCCCTATTTGCGCCATATGCTATGGCTTGGGGGAGACGTGGTTTTTTTGTTGTTGTTGTTGTTTTTTGGTTTTGGTTTTGGTACCAGGGTTTGAACTCAGGGGCACTCGACCACTGGGCCACATCTTCAGCCCTATTTTTTTTTTTTTTTTTTTGTATTTTATTAGAGACAGGGTCTCACTGAGTTGCTAAGTGCCTTGCTATTGCTGGGGCTGGCTTTGAACTCACGATCCTCCTGCCTCAGCCTCCCAAGTGAAGGGATTACAGGCATGCACAGCCGCACCTGGCTTGGGGGAGACATGGGAAAAGACCTGGATGGGATTCATCTTCTCTATGACCATTTTTGACTGAGGTTTGCAAGAAGCTTATCTTCCATCTGGGCCCTGATCCATTTACGAAAGTGAGCAAAGGGTGGACCAGGTCACCCTGATCTCTAATCTGGTAATGTCTAGGAATTTGGGATGGCCAGAGATGATCTAGGGGCCCTCACTTAGCCCACAGAGCAACCCATACAGGGAATCCTCCACCCTCCTAACCTCAGGCTCCTGGGAGTCTGCTGAGCTGAGGCTGAATGAATGTTATAGGAGTCTTGACAATCAGAACCAAAAGAGACTATAACTGCCATCTTGTACAAGAGTTTTCAGTCAGCTGCTTGGAACCCTAGATCTACCTCTCCCTTATCTGTTTTAGTTTTACATTCTGGAATTGTGGGAAAGATAGGATTCAACAAAGGGTTCAGTGCCTAACACTTTGAAAACCACTGATTTGCAGGCTGGGGATATAGCTCAGAGGTAGAGCACTTGCCTAGCATGAATGAGGCCTTTGGTTTGATCCCCAGTACCACCAAAAATAACCTTCACAAAACAAAGCACTAATGTGATACAAGAACCTAGAATCAACATGGCCATAGAGGGTAGTAACTTGCCCAAGATCACACAGCCTGCAAGAGAAACAAGATGCAAAATATAGGTCCTCGACTCCAGAGCCAGAACAGTGCCCCAGGCAGCCTTAGCCCCAATATTCTTCAGGTTGTGTTCAGGCAGCATGTGGGCAGGATATAGGGTTTCATGATAAAGGACAGAGCCTCTGGGGAGCAGAAGGAACAGTGGCTGTAGGACCCAGTAATGGAGGATGACCTAGTTCAACCTCGAGAACAAGCTGAGCTTCTTGGCCTGTCTGCCTGTAGATACCTGGGCCAGCTGGATGATGGAGAGTTTGAGAGTGCCCTGCAGGAGCTGCACCTGACCAGAAGCATCTGGACCATTGACTTGGCCTACCTGATGCGCCACTTTGGTGTGAGGCACCGCTTCTGTACCCAGACCTTGGGTGTCGACAAGGGCTATAAAAACCAGGTAAGCCACCACACCTGGCTGGGCCTTCTCATTGAGGCCACGTAGAGGCATAGGCTACCCAGTTGTAGTAGTTAGGAGAGAGAGCAATCAAGGCCTGGACATCCAGTGGCACATAGGTGTGCAGAGACCAGGGGCAGTGGCAGATGGGCTATAGAAAGGATTTACCAGCCATACTGAGTAGGTGACCATAAGGTCCAGCCTGCCTGGAGCATCTAAGCAATGAGTGCTGAGTCCTGCCTACCTTCTTTGACACTCAGGATATGCAGAGGAGCATTTACCTTCCTTCATCCTTTCCTGCTGTTCTCCAGCACAAGGCAGGGCCAGATGCCTCCAAGAACATCACTCTGATTTCATGTAACTCTCATTTGCCCATTTTCTTTCTTCTCACCAGGGCAGCCAGCTCTAAGCTGAGTAATTGGTATTCTTGAAGAAAAACAAATATTGTCTTTCCTTTTTTCCTATTGAAAAATAATGCCAACATAGACAGCTGAGCCCACATGTCAAGTGCATTCTGTTTCCCTGCAAAGCTAAAGCCTTTCTTACCTGCCTTTCAGGCAGGTAGTTCTTGGCCCAGACTCCAAAACATGGCAAAGCAAAGTCAGTGCTGGCTAGTTAGCAAAAGGGCTGTGACATGGTAATTGCCAGTCAACCTAACTTTCCTTTGAACCTTCTTCATCAAAAGAGGAAGGCTAATGAATCTAGTCTGGTTGAGGCAGAGAAAGAGGCTTAAGAACAGGGTTTTTTTAGCCTCCTCCATGGGGACTCTGCTCACCTTAAGGTACCTGCACCAAACAAAGTCTGTTCCATGAACCATGCCTGGCTAAGCTGAGCTATGGCTCAGCCTCAAACCCCACCTTACCCTTTTGCTTTGAGCTCCTGCTTCTACCCCAGGGAGCTGGCCTGAGCCCAACTGCCCACTCATCTTGACAATGCCTCTGTTTGGTCCTGTGTACTTACTAGCCTGGGACAGACTGGGTGTGCTCCATGTGCAACCTCCCCCAGAATGGAGCTTCCCTGCCCTCCTACCACCCCTCCTTCTATAACATGCTCTTAATTTATCCATATGGAGTGAGAGCAGCCAGGTGGACTGCCCCTCCACCCTGCCCTTCTCTCTCTTTAGTCCTTCTACAGGAAGCACTTTGACACAGAGGAAACCCGGGTGAACCAGCTGTTTGCAGAAGCTAAGGCTTGCAAGGTGCTGGTGGAGAAATGGTGAGTCCTCCACCCCACCCCGCACCCACCATGGCCAGTTACCTCGAGTGAGGTTGGTATTGAGGGAGACCTCAGGATAGTGTTTGGGAAAGGCTGGGGCTCTGGAGTCAGGCAAAACTGGTATCTCCTGCTTGGGCAGCAATGTGCAGTAATTTGCCCCTCTGTGCTTAGGTTTTTCCATCCTTAAAATGGGGATCAGTGGAGCTATATAACCCAGGCTCTGGTCTGGAGTGGGTCCTGTGCAGGTACTGGAAGGGACAGGCAAGTGAGACAGGCTCTGATCAGCCCTTGGACTGTTCATAGGATAATGGCATGAAACAGAACACAGAAGTCCTAAAGAAGGAAGGATAGTCTGAGTAATGTGCTGGCAGGGCAATTGACAGGGGCAGGCGCAGGGAAGACCACATGTGTAGACTGTCTAGGAAGCTTGTTCCTGTGCTGTAACCTTACATGGACCTCCCATTTCTCATCTATATGCTGGAGGCTGGATTCAAGCAGACCCCTGAGGGCAACTTGCCCAGATGTGAGTAGCATTCTCCAGGATTGCTTGGAGGCATGCTATCTCTAGTCCCTGGCCAGGCTTTCTGGGACCATTCTTCTCAGGTTTACCCTTTCTTTATAAAATTATGTTTTTATTATTAACATAATATGACCACCTGATAATTTGGAAAATAGGAAGACAAATCTCTGCTTATCCTTTGGCCACATGACTGCATGATGGAAGGAAAGGCAGCAAATATTTTTTAGGGCACCTGACAGGCACTGTTTTATTGAGCGGGGAAGCTGTTGCCACCCCATTTCTTGGGAGAAAAATGAGGCTGGGAGAGACCTGCCATTGTGGTTCCCCCAGCATTGCAGCATTGTGGCTATGCTGTGATCTGAACCCAGCATTTCTACACTCATAATTCTACAAAGCCATAGCTTTCCCTTCTAGCCTGCCCCTGCTTTTTCTCCCATAGCTGAAATTCCCCCCATCTTGTACATACCAGTAGGAACTCTGCCAGCTATTTTGTTTCAGAGACTAAATGGAAAAATGGCATGTTTCACCAGCCAAGGCAGCAAACCAAACTGCTACGTGACTCAGCTGAGGCTAGCGTTGGGCCAGGCCTCATGGTGCTGATGCTGCCACTCCTGAGGAGCTGATTAATGAAGGAGGGCCCTGAGTGGTGAGCAGCCCCTTCAGCAAAATTGGGGGAGCCCTTGGCCTAAGGGCCCCAAGCCCCTTCTGTCCCTTCTGGGTTTTTATTTAGATCTGCTGTCTGCTGGAAGGCACAGAATGGGGCTGCTCCTATGAGTCTGCCCCTGGGACAGCTCCAGACATTGTGTCTACTGAAGTGACCTAATAGTGTTCCCCTAGCTTTCTGAGTGACTCCTTCTGCCATAGGAGCCTTAGAAAAAAGGAAAAATAGCCCTTTTGGTTTTGAATGTGGCCAAGCCAGGCTCTGCTCAGATTGGGGAATTAAATTGGCCTAGTAATTTCCAATGTAAACCACACAGGATTTGTGGCAAAGTAGAAATAGGGGCTTGGCAAAATATCTACCATACCAGGAGTGAGGTTCCGTATGCTGTTTAGTGACCCTCAGTTGTGCCCATCTGGAACTGACCTTCTGACTTCCCTTCCCAACAGGGCCAGCTGGTCCTTGTGTTCTCTCAGAACCCTGCTACCAACATACATACACTGGTCCTGTATGGTCCTGTTAGGCCCTGGGCCTACCCTGGGCCATAGTGATAAGCAAGGACATTCCCATGTGCAAGAAGTTCAGGGCAGAGGGAAGAAGTCAGGTCCCCAAGTTTTGTAACACAGGGTAACGGGGGTGTAAGCAGGGATTTATCCAGTTGAGATGGGGAATAGGGCCCATTGGCACCAGCTGACTCCCTTCTGCCCACAGCACAGTGAGTGTGCAGGACATCCAGGCGCACCTGGCGCAGGGCCATGTGGCCATCGTGCTCGTGAACTCAGGGGTGCTACACTGCGACCTGTGCTCTAGCCCCGTCAAGTACTGCTGCTTTGCCCCCAGTGGCCATCGCTGCTTCTGCCGTACCCCTGACTACCAGGGCCACTTCATTGTTCTGCGCGGTTACAACAGGGCCACCGGCTGCATTTTCTACAACAACCCAGCCTATGCTGACCGTGAGTGCTGGGGTCAGGGTGGGCCAGGGCGGTATGTATTCACTGTCCCCTATGCCCAGCTCCCACAACTTCCTCCTATCCAGCTTGGTATAACCACAATATCCCTCACTGCCTTTTCCCCAAGTCCTCTACTACTCCTGGGCTCTTGTCATCAGGGCTACCCCCAGCCATGGAAGCAAACTGGCCACAAACTTGCACCAGCGCTGGCTTCTGGCTTTCCCTCTTCTCCATACCACTGCTCCTGTCCCTGCCTCAATAACTTCGGTTGCACAGGTTACAGTCTCTACTCCCAGTCCTCCCAGGACAACCAGTACACTCATTAGAAAGTTTGGCCAGATCTCACCCTTGCTCCATGCTGCCTACTATCATCAGGGCACAGGGACAGACTTCCTTGACCTGTCCATGTGTCCTGGAGTATGTTTTTCCCTCCTTCTGGGCTTTGCTTTCTCCATATGCTATACTGGGGAAGGGTCAGAGAAAGAGTTCATGAGGGCCAGAATAGGCAAGGAGGGCTTCCTGTGGGTAGAGGATTTGCGCCAAGATGGGTGGCCAGGCAAATGGGATGTAGACCTCATCGAACTTCCCTGGGCACTGGTAGGTTGGTTGTTTTCTCCCCACCCACTGATCCCACTCTGCCCTCCCAACTCCCAGCAGGAATGTGCAGCACCAGTGTCAGTAACTTTGAGGAGGCCAGAACCAGCTACGGCACAGATGAGGACATCCTCTTTGTCTACCTGGACAGCTGACAGCAGGAGCCTGTTGTGCCCAGATCCTTGGACCCCAACCCCCAACTCCAGCCAGGCCTAATCAGTATGCCCAAGTTGGGGGATGCTGGGGCTGGAATGCAGCACTGCAGCTTCAGCCTGTCTGGCAAGGCTCTGGGGAACTTTGGGAAACTGGCATAGCTGCTTTGTCAGCTAGTGCTATGTGTTGTCATTTACCCCAAGCATCTGCTGGCTCCTGAAGGCTTCTCCAGAGTTCTGAGGGGAGTCTCCCCCAGGATGAAAGGCCTGACTCCAACCATGCCCACTGGAAGTCCAGCTTCAAGGATGCCCTTGTTGCTTTCCAGCCAGACCCAAGGCCTGAGGCAGTCTTCCCATAGACCTTAGGACTGAGTCTTGGAGAGAGAAGTCACTTGACCTGATGCTACTTGTCCAGACAGCACCTGCATGTTTGGAGAGTGTAGCTGAATCCAAGCCCCTGGAGCTGGAGCACTCCAAACCTGATCTTTTGGAAGTGCTACAGAGCCCCCTGTGCCCCATGGTAGATTCCATCACTACCACCTCCTGCCTTCCAGTGGGCCCAAATATCTGACTGGTTATGACTTAACATAACATGCAATGTAGACATCTCATAGCCACTTGGCTCTGTGGGGAGGAAGGCCCTAGGGAATGTGCTAGGCCCCAGCAGAGAGTGTAATCCAGGAATAAACAACTACCTGGACCCCAAAAAGCCCTCCTCACCCATGAGACCTCCTAACACCAGCCTAAATCCCAAAAGGAGGGACCATCTGTCCTTTGAGTGTGGACAACCCCAGGTCTGTCAAGGCTGGGTGGTAGGGCCTCTACTTCTGAAGCATCAGACAGGGGACAGTCTGCAGTCTCCAACCCACCCTGGTTTTCATGCCAGGACCTTTTGCACAGAATGCTGGATCTCCTCTCTTGACAGAGAAGGGTGATGACTGCCAAGGATCACATAGCACAGCAAGTAGCATTGACTAGAGCTGGTTTCCTCCTTCCTTCCTTATTTCCTTCCTCCCCCAACTCCTTTTTAAAATTTTTGTTGTTGGGAGCAGAGGTGTTCGTTTTATTGAAATTTAAGTTTTCACTTTTGCTGGGTGATTATCACCTTTAAGTAAGAATAATAGATTGCAGGTACTTTGGAACCACTAACACCTCTTTTTTTCACAGGGCAGGTAAGCCAGCCAGATTTCTTTAAAGTCTGAGCACCAGGCCCCTTGCCTTACTGAGGAGGAAGTTGGCCCAGGACAGTAGTAGAGCTAGGTCTTGAACTCCAGAGACCTTCATGGCTGCCTCTGGCAAAAAGACAGCCCCACCATTCCTGTACTGTTGGGGCTTGGTCTTTCAGTGCCCAAGGTATGACATGGTGGCAGCTGCTTCTCCTGCCCCAACACTAGCTGGCCTCTCCCTCACCATGGTAGCTCTGAGGGGCAGAGGAAGGCTCTGCCTACTAGTTCTGTTAGACCACCCAGCCACCTTGCTCCTCAATACCAGACAGCCTTGGGCCGAGAGGGTAGCACTGTTAGCAAGGCAGCCATCCTGGGTTTCAGAGACTGGTGTTGGCTTCAGTCTGGTCTCATTTCTATTGCCTTAATGCTGGGTGTCCCAAGGTCCTAGGGAACTCTGGCTCCAAGCTCAGGAGTACCATACACAGCAGCTATGGGGTATGGGTGTCGTCAGGAAAGGTTCAGGTAAAACTGGTGAGAACAGCTGTTTGAAGGAAACTGATGGGAAGAAGTTAAGCTTTCATGATGACTGCATATGAATGAAGCATAGTGCACATGCTGGTGAGCTGTTATGGGGAGTAGCCTTCACAGAAATTGGTCACAGCACCTCATCCATCCAGGACATTAAGAAATGCTTAGTCCCTGAGCTCAGACAATGGCTTCTCAGAGCAAGTCACATGTTAGAGTAAGTTTCTGTAAGATTAACAAGAAAGTTGTTTGTCCCCAAGACCAGTCTCTCTGAGGAAGGTCATGGAGGCAGGACATAGCTACCCTGTGTTGCATTCTTGCACAAGTCATGACATTGGGGCTGGGGAAAGAGCCTGGACATCAGGGACTTTGCCCACAGCACATGGCACCCACAACTGCCCAGCCTGTTCTCATGCTTCGGCCCAGTGCAGCTTCTGAAGCCAATGGAACAGTAGACAGCTTTGTTCATTCTAGCTGCAGGGGGATGAAAGGGATCTTTTGCATTGCAGAGATTTTATACATAAATATATTTTGTTTGTAATGAGCCATTCTCAATAAACATTATTCTCACTGCACAGTGGTGACAGCCCTTGGCTGGCCTTTGTGTGAAGCTGTGTTAATCTGCAGAATTCCTGTCTCTTTCCTAAATTCTCAGCATAAGCAGATGGAAACCCAGGTCCTTGACTCCCATACCAGTTATGTCTGGCACTGCTTTCCAGGCCCAAGTACTTCCATTCAGGCCTTGATTGTGTAAAACCTGGATAGGCAACCCCATGGAAGGGCTTTGGAGCTTAGGCTGTGGTTCTTGAAGAGGCTGGGGTAGGGTGTGTGGGGAGTGGGGCCCATAGCGGGAAATAGGGTGGAACTCCAACCCTCCCCACCCCCTACACTTCCAGCCTCCACTTATTGGCCAGATAGTGGGTTTTTCTAGGATTCATTTAATAATCTGATTTTAAAATTCCACTTCTGAAAAAGTAAGTGTTTGGAAATCCTGGTAATCTGGCATCCTTAGAACTGTCCCAGGCCCTTGAGGGGGGACTGATAGAGCCGCAGCCAGCCTTTTCAGTACACCCAGGTCTCCCATCTAATGCCTTTATGCTGACCAAGGTCTTGGGCTCTTTGCTTCAAACTGGAGAGCAGCCCTATACTCACACCTTCATTTCAGCTGACCATCTAAGGAAGCAGTATGAGCTATCATCTATGGGGTACCCAGCTAGAGTACGCCAGGCAGCATACCAGGTATTCTATGTGCACTGACAACGTTCGTAGAAACTGGTAGTGAGCTTGCCCTCTTCTGTACTTGAGCATGAATCCTCAGCTCACTCTAGAGGAAGAGGCCCCATCCTGAATGGGCATATGTTGGGTTGTGGGCTCTGAGTGGCCGCCAAATTCAGTTATGGGAGATAACAGAATGTGGGAAGTATTGGGTCAGGAATGGCAAAAGAAGGTGGGATGGTATGGCTTGCGTGTAGTTGGCTGCACAGAACATACAGTGTGGTGACAGAACAAGAACCCAAGGACTCTAGTAAGAGGTCTCCTTGGGGACTAATGGGCTGGGCCAGGGCAGAATCTGAGCCCAGGCTGTTAAACTAGGGGCCAGTACCCAGAGTTGAGAGGATACACACCACCCCACCTTGCTAATCTATTGTTTAGACTGGTTTTTGGTAGAGCATGGCACCTCCTTGCCCAGTTGCTATGTGAACTTCCTGTTTATACACCATCTCTTGAGGCTACCTTCCTCTTATACCCAGTACCCCTAGGTGCCACCAGAGGACACTGGACATTCAGTGCCAGGGAGAGAAAAGCATGTCACAAAACAAGTTTCAACATTACACATACAATCAACAGTTTTAATAGAATCCATCACACATTGGTTGTAGAAGGCATTGTACAATTTTGTTAGCTTTCCATTGCTGTATGACAAATTGTCTCCCAAACTTAGCAGTTTAAAACAACAAACAGCCAGGCATGGTGGAGCAGTCCTGTAATTCCAGGGGCTCAGGAGGCTGAGGCAGGAGGATTGTGAGTTCAAAGCCAGCCTCAGCAACTTGGTAAAGCCCCAAGCAACTCTGTGTGACCCTGTCTCTAAATGAAATCAAAAAAAAAAAAAAAAAAAAAAAAAAAAAAAAAAAATAAGGTTGGGAATATAGCTCAATGGTTAAGTGCCCCTGGGTTCGATCCCTGTGACAAAAAGGGGGAAAAATTATCATCTCAATTTCTGGGTATCAGGAATCTGGGTACAGCTAAGATGGTACCTCTGGCTCAGGGTTTCTTGCGATATTTCAGTCAAGCTAGTGGCTGGGAGTACATTGCCCTTAAGGCTAGAGTCGGGCTGGGAGTGTGTCTACCTCCAAGCTTGCTCATAGGGATGCCAGCCACAGGCTTCCTGAGTGTCCTCATAGCATAGCAGTGGATGACATGAGAAGGTAAGCCCAAGAGTGCTGGAAGGGCCACAGTCTTTAATCTTAGAGATGACATCCTCACTTCTGTAGAATTCTGTTTATTATAAATGAATCAGTGGTTAGTAGATCATCTCCAACATAACAGGGGTCACTGGCCTTAACTCTTAAGCACCCATATGTCCTTGTCCTTTTATGAAACGAAATGACTCTGACACATGGTTAATGGCTACCAGAGGGTTCCCAGGTGGCTTGTTGGGTAGAGAGGCCAGAATTCAATTAGTTCTTTCATCAGAAAATTTACATTTGTGGGCTTACCCAGCAGAGCATCTGCTGAAATACACAAGGTATTAAAACAGAGAATACTATTGAAAGAAAAAAAATGAATCCAGCACTCACTGGAGAAGACAAAGGGCACAAATACCAAGAGGCAAGGGTCATTGGATGTCATGATCAATGGATGTTTCTACAGATTAATTTCAGGACAGAACTAAGAATGCCCCTACAAAGAATCTTGTCTAGCACATCCTGGGGTATCTTCTTCAGAGTGCCAATGGTGAGAAGTTATAAAATGGGGTGCCCCAATCAGGCCAGCCTGACAACCACAGCAGGCTACAGTATCCTCTGGGAGATTTAGGACGTAAAAATGAAGCTCTACATAATCCTGCAGCAAGGGGACCCCATTCATCATTACTTGGCCAGAGTGTTTTGATATAATGCTGATATTCCATGAAATATGTTGAAAGTTGGGAAGCCACTTGACTACTCCAAGGAGGAGACTGGGACCCAGAGAGGGGCAGTGACTGTGTAAGGTCATGACTTAATGAACTAGAGACAGAGCAAGACCCAAGCCTGTCATTTGCTGTTTTCCCCATCCTTTGACCAGGCCATGATCAGAAGCAAATACCCCAGTGACCCTGTAGGGGTGAGCTAATTCCAGAAGAGCCAGGAAATGAGCTCTCTGAGTTCAGAAGCCAGAGACTGGGCTATTGGCTGATGGGGACCTGCTCCCAGGTATTGGCACTTGGGTTGATGGTTGGAAGGGAGGTGATCCTTTAGCTATCTTCCTGGTGATGCCTCTGACTCAGGGTTTCTTGTGATGTTTCCATCCAACCTGTCCCAGCCTTGGCATCCAAGGACACATATCATGGACTTGCCCCTACCCTCCAGCTTCAGAACATAATTGAGAAAACTAGGGAAATACTGAGATGTCATCCTGCTGAGCTGCTGGTCCCCAGGGGCCAAGTGATGGGACCAGCATAGAATTGAGTGTTCATGGAAAAACCTCAGTGCCCGAAATGCAAGCTGAAACTCCCACGGTCCCAGACCAAAGGCCCCTCCAGTGGTTATTCTTCCCCCTCCTCTCTGCCTCTTGATGTCCATGGGAATCAATTACAAACTTATTGACCAGCTTGTATGATACTTGGGCAATAAATGGTCCCTTATTTTATTGCCTGATAATGAAAAAGAATTGTGAGGTGGGGTTGCATACCCAGTCCCTGAAAGAGGGTTCAAAGACAGCTGTCTGGATGGTGCCCTGGTTGTTGCTAACTCTCTTTGGGCAGGGTGTGTCAGGCACTAATCTGGTGGGCAGCCTAATGTCTTCATATTGTTAACAACCAGTACTAAAATTTGCCTTGGGTGCAGACATTTCCAACCCCTTTGAGACAACAGTTACTGAGATACATACCTACACTGAGCATGAGCGTGGGGAATTCATAACCACAGTGGAAAGAAAGCAGGCAAATTGGAATGTTGGCTGATTTACTTGGGTAACCAGGGGGTGAGGCATGTAATGCTTGTGAAGGAGGAATGTCATAGCTGGGCTGTCTTTTGGCTTGGTCCTTCCTGCAATCTATTATGCCAACATTTTTTTAAGGGATTGAACCCAGAGCCTCCAGCATGCTAAATATATGCTCTACCACTAAGCTATACCTCCAGCCCTCTTATGACAATGTTAAATCCATTAGGAGACAATAGTAAAAGATCCCAGAGTTTGTTTTGTTTTTACAGTGGGTCCTAGCTGCTAAAAATGATCTTGAGCCCTCTTAGGGAGATTCCCCTAAGATTAAACTCCCATAGAAGGCAAGAGATGCAGCATCGACTGGTACTTGGGCTCTTACTACCTCACATCAGGTTTGCAATGCTTATAAAGGCAGCTCATTAGAGAATGAGAAGAGAACCGAAACAATTCTAAATGGAATCTTATAGTCAACTCCCATTACCCAGGAAAATTTCCTAGTCCTCCTGTTAAAACTAAGCTGGGCATAGTAGCATGCACCTGTAATCCCAGCTACTCAGGAGACTGAGGCAGGAGAATCTTAAGTTTGAGGCCACAGGATCCTGTCTCAAAAAATCAAAACAAAAAGGACAAAAACAAGCATTATTATGATAACTGGGCAATGAATGGCTTGGATTAAGTTGGACTTAAAGGAGTTATCATGGCTCATGTCTACAGTCAGCCAAAGAAAAAATACCCTGAGGCCCCAGACAGAGAGCAAGGAGCTGTGGAGTCAAGGCTATAGTGATAACTTTGCCACTTGATATAGGGCTGGGTAGGCAAAAACATCGGAGTTGATTCAGTTGAGGCATGAATTGCTGCTGTACCCTTCAAAATGAAAGTAAGCATGCCCTTCTTTAATGGCCCTGAGTCACTTTCTCCTACTATAATTCTGATTTTCCATCCCCTCCCTGTCCCAACCTCAGCTACTAATCAGGAGGAATATTAGTGTTGGGGCTGAGGTCCTCCTGTCTTCAAGATGGACCAAAGGCCATGTGTACCTGTCTGAAAATGTTGGAGAACCTTGGGGACAAGAGGGATTCAAACTTTTAACTGCTCTGTTGGTTATGGGTACCTAAGTCACCATTCTACCTGGTGTTATGGGATAAAGCGGTTTCCAAATGCATCTGATGGAGGCTGGGGAAGTTCCACAGTGGGGTGAGGGAAGAAAAAGCTAAGTACCTAGGCCCTTTGGTCTAATTCCATGTATTGGGTTGCATCTACTTTTGAAAGTATAGTAGGAATTGATATCATTCTTTTGTCCCTTAAGTGGAGGATTCTCCCAAATGGAAGAGCTGTACACAAAGAAGTGTGAAATAGACTCCCCTGCAATGGGCAAGCCAGGATTTAGGGGAGTCCCTTTACTTTCTTGATGTCCAAAACTTTCACAACCTAGAGGATGTCCTATTGGGTGGCAAGTCAAGGCTCAGTCTCAGATGGACATACTACTTGGTTCTCTATATCAGCTAATCTACAAATCAGCACTCTTTAAGCAGGTCCCATACCAATAGGCTGTATTGAAGTTGTCTGTTTGGCTGTGGCCCATTTGCTGCTTTGGGGACCCACAACTCTAATGACCCTTCTAAAAAAGCTATTAAGCCTCTGTGGCTGATAATTTTGCTAATTGAAACCACTAGCAGAGGGAAGTAGACTGCATCCATAAGAATCCCTGGGGATTTAGGGCTTAATGCATTCCTGACAGTGACCAAGTACATCCCTTTTGATAAACTTACTATCTGGGCTTTTGTTAAAATATGACAACTTGGGGCAGGGGATGTGGCTCAATGGTAAATGCTTGCCTGGCATGTGTGAGGCCCAGCTCTACGTAAATAAATAGGACAACTGATCTCTGGAAGTTTTGCTTATAAAATGGAAATAGGTCTATTTAAGAACACAGCTAGCCTGGCCATGGTGTCATCTCAGTCTTACATAAGAAAAAAATTGGCAGTTAACCCTATGGGGGAAACATACCCACACTTAAGTAGAGCAAAGTCACTGGCTCAGGGGACCTTGCAAATTACAGAGGTTCCCTGGGTTCATAGATGGTTCGACTAAGCTGAAACCTGATGATGTCCTCTGGTTTTCTGTGGTTGTCCACTCGCAGATGCAGCCACAACAACAAAAAAAAACATGGATGTATGTTACTCTGCTCAGTAAGTAGGACCCATTCTCATGGCCTCGGACCAGTACTCCAATTGATAGGCCATATTATATTTGTGTTGACTCGAGGGCTATTGTCAATAGACTAGTTATTTGATCTGTCACTTAGAAATCTCAATGGGCGCCAGGCGTGGTGGCACACGCCTGTAATCCCAGCACTTGGGAGGCTGAGGCAGCCTCAGCAATGGTGAGGTACTTAGCAACTCAGTGAGACTCTGTCTCTAATAATATACAAAAAAGGGCTGGGGATGTGGCCCAGTGGTTGAGTGCCCCTGAGTTCAATCCCCAGTACCAAATAAATAAATAAATAAAGGGCTGGGATTGTGGCTCAGCGGTAGAGCACTCGCCTAGCAAGCGGGTGTCCCGGGTTTGATCCTCAGCACCACGTACAAATAAAACGCATTGTGTACAACTAAAAGCAAATAAATAAATTTAAATAAATAAATAAATAAATATAAATAAAAAAGAAATCTCAATGGGCATGTTAAAGACACTCCTCTTTGGGGCCATGAATTGTGGAAATAAATGTGGCTATGATAACCTGTCTGGGTCACATATGTAGATGCCTACCAGAAGAGTCTGTTTTTGGATGAGAACAGAAAACCACATGAGAGAAACTGGGAAACATAATGGGTCTCTTGCATTTTATAAAAATGCCTTGTTCCTCCTCAAAAAAAAAAAAAAAAAAAAAAAAAAAAAAAAAAGGTCTGGGTGCAAGAAAGGGATAATTGGAAAAAGATGACATATTTGAGGACTGGAATGGAACATATCCATCTTGAAGGTATAGCAGAAACTCTGGCATCTAGGTAGAAAATACCTTATATCCCAGTAGACAAGAATGGAGGAACATTAATGATTTTATCTTTCATAATTGCTCTTGAAACATTCTTTTTTTAAAAAAAATATTTATTTGCTTTAGTTATACACAATCCGTTTTTACGTGGTGCTGAGGATCGAACCCGGGCTGTGCACGTGCTAGGGCGAGCGCTCTACCACTGAGCCACACAACCCCAGCCCCCTTGAAACATTCTTTTTTTTTTTTTTTTTTTTTTTTTTTTTTTTTTTGGTACCAGGGATGGAACTCAGGGGCACTCAACCACTGGGTCACATCCCCAGACCTTTTTTGTATTTTATTTAGAGACAGGGTCTCACTGAGTTGCTAAGTGCCTCGCCATTGCGGAGGCTGCTTTGAACTCCCGATCCTCCTGCCTCAGCCTCCCAAAGTGCTGGGATTACAGGCGTGTGCCACCGCGCCCGGCTTGAAACATTCTTTATGAATAAAAGTAACCCAGTGTACCTCTCCCAAACTTTTGAAAGTACCTTAAATTTAACTGACTACAAGTTCTGCCCTGACTCCTCATATGACTTTGACTAGATTAATCACCATTCCTATTATCTTTGACAAACATTTATTATAAACAGCAGGGGATATCCCTATCTTCTGCACTTCACACAAAAAAATACCTGCAATGTATCAATACCACCAGATGTTTCTTCCTGCTGTCATTCCTACAGACCTCTCAGCCAATCTGTGGAAAAGAGAAATGCCACTCAACTGGTGGCATGAACAACCAGGATAGACTGTACTAATTACCCTCAGGCAGTCCTTCCAAATATAAGGTGGTATAGTTTGTCCCTGAAAGGTCCACATGTTAAAGGCTTGGTCCCCAACCTGTAGCATTATTGGGAAGTAACAGAACCTTTGAAAGATGATGCATAGGGACTAGGGATGTAGCTCAGTGGTATAGCACTTGCCTTGCCTAGTGTGCACAGGCCCTGGGTTCAATCCCCAGCACACCTGCCCCACCTCCCCCCCCCCACACACACAAAGGTGAGGCTTAGTAGCAGGAATTAGGTCACTGGAGATGTGCCCTTGAAGGGGATATTGGGAACCTACCCTTTCTCATTCTCTGTCTCTTTTTCTTTGCTTCCGGCTGTCATAAGGTAAGAACTTCCTCTGCAGTGTGCTCCTCACCATGATGTACTTGCCACAGGCCCAAAGGCAATGAGGCCAAATGACCATGGACTGACACCTCAGAAACGATGAGCCAAAATAAGTAAAACTTTCCTCTTTATAAGTTGATTATCTCAGGTATTTTGTCAGTGACAGAAAGCTGACTAACACATGAGGATTAGACTTAATTAGTCAAAAGTAAACTGTAAACCCAAAAGTCTACCAGCTGGCAAGGACCTTGGGGGACACTGACACTTGTAAACAACACCTTCTTTCTCAGAGTGCCATATGTGTCCTTATGACTATATTTCTTGTGTGAAAGCTAGTTAGATCAACCTCTCCAAAATGGTGTACTGTATTTTCAGAATGATCACAAGAGAATTTTGTGTGTTTAAGTAAACATCACCCACAGATTGTGCAACCCATAGATTATAATGGAGATGTCTCAAAAATGAGGCTACCCTTGGTTACTCAGAGGACCTTTTGGGACTGATAACTGACTTGCTGTTAATATACACAATAGAGACAATTATTCCTATTATGGAACTCATCTTATTAAAAAAGGCAATGCAACTTTTGTCCCTGACTTTAGCTGATCTGATCTAAGTTGCTGAGGCTGGCTTTGAACTCGCGATCCTCCAGGAATGCAAGTTTGAGGCCAGCCTCAGCAATTTAGTAAGGCCCTAAGCAACTTAGTGAGACCCCGTCCTAAAATAAAACATTAAAAGGGCTGGGGATGTGGCTCAGTGGTAAAGCACCCTCTGGGTTCAATCCAAGTATCAAAAGAAAAGAAAAAGAAAGAAAGAAATGCAAACTTTTGATTTCATTGATTTCCTCATTTTCTGTTCTCTTATCTCTGCTCTAATCATTTTCTTTTTTTCTGCTGGCATTTGATTTTTTTTTTATTTTTAGTTTTTCAGTACATAAATTTCGGTTGTTGGTTTGAGAACTTTTTTAATTGTAAGCATTTACAGCTATAAATTTCTTTCTTAGCACTGTTTTTATTGCATTCCTTAAGTTTTGGTATGCTTTGTTTTCGTTTTCATGTCTTAAGATGTTTCCTAACTGCCCTTGATTTCATTTCTTATTCATCAGTTGTTTAATGAAAATGTGTTGTTGGGTTATGGGTATACTCAGTGGTAGAGCACTTGCCTAGCATATGTGAAGCCCTGGATTCAATCCCCAGCAGGCTAAATAAATATGTAAAATAAAAAATTTAAAAGTGTTGTTTAATTCTATTTTTCAATTTTCCTTTTGCTACTGATTTCATTCCATTACAACTGGAAAATATACTTTACATGATTTCAGTCTTTTTGAATTTATGACTTATTTTGTGGTTTAACATATGGTCTATCCTTGAGAATGCCTAAGTTCTTTTTCTCTTTTCACACTATAGTTTATATGCCCAAACCTCATCCCGGATGCCAGCAATAAAGCTGTTGGGCAGGGGATGTATCTCAGTGGTAGTTTGTGTTCAGCATGTGTGAGCACAAGTTTAATCCCCAGCACAAATAAAATAAAATAAACCTGTGGCCTGGCAGAAAGGCTACCTGCCAGAGCTAGAGGGCTCTGAAGAACTTTGAGTCCAGTCACCTGTCATCTTACAGGTGAGAAAACTAAGGGGTCAGAAGTTTCATCTAAGATTGTACTAGGGCCTGGTGGCTTGCAGGTCATGGACACTGAACCAATTCAAGTTCTTGCCTGAGAGCCTGCCATGTCATCAGCAATGACCACATAAAATCTCTACCCCAGGTTCATTCAACAAATGTTTACTTAACATCTAACACATTCCAGGCATGAGGCAAACCCCAAAGTGACTCCATCCGTGTAGGGCCTTCCTGCTCTCAGATGGGCCTGACTATTCTGCTTCCAAGCAATGAGAGGTGCAGATAATCAAATAGTGTCTGGTGCATTAATGTCTATTTCATAAATGTACCAACTTGTCACCTAAACCTCTATATTAAGCTGACTACATGCTTCTTCTAGAAACCATAGGCACAAAGGCTTTGGATACCGCAGGGCCAGACAGAAAAGCTCACCATGTCTGTAGGACTGAATTCAATGATATAGTAAGGTACAAAGAGGGTGACTATACCTGAAGCAGGGAGAGGCTGAGAAGGTTAGCACAGTTTCGGCCAGACAGCTCTGTGGCTTTTTCATCCAAAGGGGCTATCTAGGAGCACCCCAGCCCTGACATGGGGTTATTCATGCAATTTAGCTGCTAGGCCAGTGAAAGTATGAGGTTGCCTTCTGTGACTGGGAACAGTGAGGATGAAAATATAAGACATCACCTCCACCCTTAACACTCTGGTCAACTGCTATTTGAGGTTCATCAGGTTGGATTCTTGCCATGTGGTTGGCGCAAGGGACACAGCCTACAGAAGTACTGTTCTGACAGCTGCCATGGGGCCTATCAAGTTTGTCACTCATCTTCATTCTGTAGCATATGGCCCTATTTTACAAATGTGGAAAACAAAGTACAGCCGGGCGTGGTGGCGCACGCCTGTAATTCCAGCACTTGGAAGGCTGAGGCAGGAGGATCATGAATTCAAAGCCAGCCTCAGCAATGGCGAGGCACTTAGCAACTCAGTGAGACCCTGTCTCTAACAAAATACAAAAAAGGGCTGGGGATGTGGCCCAGTGGTTGAGTGCCCCTGAGTTCAATCCCCAGTACCAAAAAAAAAAAAAAAAAAAAAAAGCAAGGTGCAGAAAATGAGTAACCTGATATTGTGCAAGTCAGGGGTCAACCACAGAAGCAGAACCACAAGGGGATAGATATAGGTAAAAGATATAAAGATATTTAGTGTAAGGGATTACCTTACATGATAAGAGGGGCTGGTTAGGCAAGTCTGAAATCCACAGTGCAGGCAGGCCATCAGGAAGGGTAGGTTGGAACTCCTGGACATAGGTTGCAAAATTCATATATAGATCTTCCTACGGGTAAGTTTCTATGGTCACATCATACCACCAACTACCACTTCCTTCTTTGCCATTGAAAATAGAGTCACTGGCAGGGTATGCTACCAAATGCCTATAATCCCAGCAACTTGGGAGGGTGAGGCAGGAATACTTCCAAAAAAATAAGAAGAAAGAAAGAAAAAGAAAGTCACTAATGCCTTTAAATATAATCAAGTGAGAGAAGAATTGCAGAAAACCCAGAATTAATTGCAGAAAACCTCATCCTTAAAATTCTATTTCTTAGGAACCACTTCTGGTACCAAAATCTGTATTAATCAGACCCAGAGAGGTAGAACCAGTAGAATATGCACTAAGAGATTCATTGCAAGGACCTGACCTCATGATTGTAGGGCCTGACTAGGCAAGTCCAACAGGGCAGGCTGTCAGGAAGCAGGCTGGGACTCTTGCCAATGGCCAGAGCTATGGTCGGCATACAGAATTCCTTCTTCCTTGGTGAAGCCTGAGCTATGTTCTTTAGGCCTTTCAATGGGTTGATTCAGGCCCACCCAAGTTACGTGGAATAATCTCACTTACTTAGTCAACTGGTTATGGTCTCTAGTTGAATCTACAAAATACTTCACAGAAAGTTTGGCATGGTAGTGCATCCCTGTAGCAGCTGGAGAGGCTGAGTCAAAAGGATTACCTGAGCCAAGGACCTGGGGGCCAGCCAGGGCGACACAGTGAGATGCTGTCTCAAAAAACAACCCTGCGCACATACCTAGGCTAGTATATATCTGAATAACTGGGGAATAACCTGGAATGTCCAAAGACGACCTGCCTACATCCACACTGTAAGTTCCACGACTCTGTATCTGCTCTCAACCTCTTTCCACCAGCCCACAGACTCTCATGCTGACCCGTAAGAAGCTGATGGTGCCAGGCACAGTGACACATGCTTATAATCCCAGGGACTCAGAAAGCTGAGGCAGGAGGATTCCAGCTTCAAAGCCAGCCTCAGCAATTTAATGAGGCCCTAAGCAACTTAGTGAGACCCTGTCTCAAAATATAAAATAAAATAAAAAAATTTAAAAAGGCTAGGGATGTGTCTCAGTGGTTAAGAACTCTTGGGTTCAATCCCTAGTACAAAAAAAAATTTTTTTTAATTTAGATAGAATTCATATAACATAAAATGAAACATTTTGAAGTATACAATCCAGTTGTATTTAATATATTCACAATAATAACCTATGTCTAATCCCCAAACATTTCCATCACCCTAGAAAGAAATCTTGTACCCATTTAGCAGTCATTCCAATTCCACCTTACTCCTGCTGTGGCACTTAAAAATCCATCTAGACAGTAACATTATCAGAGAGAACTTGGATGTGTGAAGCCTGCCCCACTTACTCATCTAATGGGGACAGAAGCCAGCTACTCCTTCACTGTAGTGGGAACATAGTTGGGTTTGACAGCTTCCGCAAGCTCTCGTGCGTACATCTCATATCTGCCTGTCATCTGAAAACAAAACACAGACATACTTTCGAGGTTCCTGTTTATAAACACTTTTCACTTGCTCACCACCATTTCTTGCCACTGGGGGGCAGCAGTGGGACAGGAATACTGGTTGACAGATCAATTTCAGACTAATGTAGAGAAGCAACCCCACTGTGACCTCTTAGCACTGATTCCAGTGATTCATACAGCCCATCCTAGCCTGTGGTGACTTCTGTGACCTGCCTATCCAGGAGGTGTGGTCTGACCCCAGGAAGGGGGGAGGAGGGGTGTCCTGTGGTCCTGCAGCAACTCAGAAGAGCAGCCTACAGCCCAGAGAGGGGAGTGATCTACTCCAGTTCACCAGCCAGGAGTGGAGAAGGCTGAAAATTTGAACCCAGATCTCTTGGCTGAGTCTTTGGTCTGTTTGCTCCATGTGGCATCTCACTATGGACACACAGAGACTAGTCTCTGGCATGACTTCCATTCTTCCATCCCAAGTCAGCTCCTTCAAAAAGCCTCAGCATGAACTCATGCCCATTACCACAGCTGGGAACCTTTCTGCTTCAAGAAAGTAGCTCATGAGAAAACATTCTGTTTACCGCTCCTGGTGATACTTGTTAAAGAGCTTGTTGGCATGCCTGTAATCCCAGCAATTTGGGAGACTGGGACAGGAGGATTTTAAGATTGTAAGTTTGAGGCCAGCCTTAGCAACTTAGTGAGAACCTATCTCAAAATAAAAAATAAAAAGGGCTGGGCTGGGCTGGGCGCGGTGGCGCACGCCTGTAATCCCAGCACTTTGGGAGGCTGAGACAGGAGGATCACGAGTTCAAAGCCAGCCTCAGCAATGGTGAGGCACTTAGCAACTCAGTGAGACCCTGTCTCTAAATAAAATACAAAAAAGGGCTGGGGATGTGGCCCAGTGGTCGAGTATCCCTGAGTTCAATCCCCGGTACCACACAAAAAAAAAAAAAAAAAAAAAAAAAAAAAGGGCTGGGCCGGGGCTTGGGCTGCCTAGTATCATGAGGCCCTGGGTACTATACCAACACCATAAAACAACATAACAAAAACTAAAAAAGAATGTGGATGTAGCTCAGTGGTAGAACACTCCTGGATTCAATCCCTAATATAGGAGGGAAGGAGAGAGGGAGGGAGGGAGGGAGGGAGGGAGGGAGGAAGGGAGGAAGGAAGGAAGGAAGGAAGGAAGGAAGGAAGGAAGGAAGGAAGGAAGGGAGAGGGGGAATTCTCAGCTCTGACTTCTGATTTAGGTAGAATTCTGCATTAATCTGAGCTATCCAAGAGGAGTGGCATGTCAGGAGATGGTCATGGGTAACACCTTGTTTGTCTGACTAAGATCTGAGACTGGGGATTGTGTCCAAGGACCCATGCTCAGAAAAGCAGGGGAGTAAGGCCTAGAGCCCATATCTGTCTGGACAGGAATCCCCGGGCTCCTCCCACATAGGCAATGTCATTCAGTCATAACAATGTGACATTCATTTGCTGGGCGGTTTGCTCATCAATGGGGGCTGAGTTGGTGAAAATACTACAGAATATGAGTACAATAAACCCTGCCTTGGTCCTGGCTTTGGCTACCACTGTTTCATCCCAGGACGACAGGTACCTACATTCCTCTCAAACCCTTGATACCACAGAGTATCAGTCTCAAAGGCAGCAGGCAGCCTTTGAGTTAAGCCTCTCATTTTAAACTGGGAGTCCTAAGGCCTGGGAGCAGAATGTGCTTGTTTAGGGTGACTGAGCAAGGGAAGGCAAAGCCAGGCCCAGATTCTATTTCTCTGTGTGACCTATTTCCCACTATTGTCAAGGCCCAGACTGTGGAGCCTGGCTGCAGGCAGAACCAGACATGCACACTTATCTTGTGATAAGTGCAAATGCCTGGAAAGGAAAAAGGATTAGACGAGCCAATCCACTCTATTCTCTGGACAAATGAAATTGAGATTAATTTGTTTGAAGGCGCCTAAAATCTAAATCAGATGAGAGAATTTATGGAGGCCTGCTGCTTGGGCATTGTTTGATCCAATAGTTCCTCCCCACAGCCAGCAGCGAGGCAGAGACCAGGCCCAACACAGAGCTCCTGGTGTAAAGTGGGTACCTTCTGCAAGCTGCCTCTGAGGGAAAACACTGTTAATTGTCGTTCACAGCTCTGTGAGCAGGATGAGGGCCAAAAAAGAGGAGCAGGGTAACAGGAAGGAACTTGAGGACCCACCTTGAAGTTCCAGATATCACTCATCTGCTGGCAGAGATTGAGGTTGAGCTCAGCAACCAGCAGCCCGTCCTGGCTACGGGAGAGCCCAGGAGTCCGGCTGCCATCAGGGGCTGCCACATAGCTTGAGCCATAAAAGTAGCCAAAGTCATGGTGAGCTTTAAGAAGCAAATGAAAGCAGCCATGAGTTTGTACAGACACAGTGTAGGCAGGTGTATTAAGGGACGCTCAGGACAAGATGGTCATACCTCTTTCCCCAGCATCTTCTAAAAGCTGAGATTCAAAGGGCCTGTCTTCCTTCTCAGACCCGAAGGCCCAGCAGGTAGTTGTAAAGGTCACCCTTGTATCACTCCCCACTGTCCCTGAGAAAGCTTCTAAAGGTCACCCTTAGAGGTACTGACTCCCATCAGTTACCCACAGCATAAGCCTCGGGGGCTCTAGGGGCTTCCTGTGTGACCTATTTTCTGCGCTGGCCCTACTTGTCATGACAGCTAGGTCACTTCATCCCCACTCCACATCTTGGTCCCCTCATGAGTCATGGAGTGCTAAGAGCCCCTCCACAGGCATGTGAGGAGTAGTAGGGTACAGGGCAGCGCCTACCTAGCATGGCCCCAACTCTTTTTTTTTAAATATTTATTTATTTGCTTTAGTTGTACACAATGTAATGCATTTATGTTTACATGGTGCTGAGGATCGAACCTGGGCTGCGCACGTGCGAGGCCAGCGCTCTGCTGCTGAGCCACAACCCCAGCCCCCCAACTCTTATTTCCCTGCCTTTTTTGCTCCTCTGTCAGCAGGAAGCCGAGACTGGAGTGTGGATCTGGGGTACAGTTCAAGGCCTCATGTGGAAGACTTTAGGGCCTCTCCAGTATGTGTTTTCTTGGGAAACAGATCTGCTCAGGCCCCTCCAGACACCTCCTTGCTGAGGGCACAGCCTTTCCCTCACATATCAGTGGCTAGAAAGTGGGACCTAAGGGTGTAGTGGTCCTAGCAGAGGTGAAGTGTTACCTTCCCTTAGATCAAAACAAGCCGTAGATCCTAGAAACTCAGGCAATCCATGCTGACTTGAGGGGCATGGATTGAGGGGGGACAAAGGAAAGAAGAGAGGGAGGTCTGAAGGCTGCAAGAGAGCCCTCCAGCTTTTTCAGGAGCTCACAAAGAGCTCCCCTACATCTTCTCAGTCCATCTTTATACCAGTCCCAGGGGAGGAATGGAATCTGATATAATTCCCAGTTGATCCTTATCTGGGGAACAAAGTGGTCACAAGTCCAGGACTGCCATAGGCACCCTGGCCACAGTCAGACTCCCATACCAAGGGCAACAAAACAGAGGAGTCAGCATCTCCTCCTAGTTGCCAGGCATGCAGATACGGGCTACGGGACAGACCCTGCCCAGAGGAAGCAAACAGAGAAGAGGGGGATGAGACCCATCACCACGAAAGTTCATGGAACATACCTTTCTTCCCATCTCCAGAGGTAAACTCGTTGGGGAAGTGCTCCTGTGAAGTAAGGTCAGAGTGAGAGAAACCTATAGGTGGCACCACCACAATGTTCATTCCGGAACACTTAGCCAGACCAAGAATAGCAAGCAGGACCACAGGGAGTTAGCTTGGAAATGGTTAAAGTGAGTGCAGGGTCTGTACTCTCTGGGCAATCAACAGATACTTGTTAAATGTCTCTCTGAGCACCCAGCATCAGGCAGCCAGTGGGGAATTTGACAAGCAAGGTAAAGACCTGGATTTTGCCTTTCAGGAGTTTATAGTTTAGGAGGAAAGAAACACATTGGGCACTGATCAGTTCTCGGGGCTGTGGAAAGTATGTGAAGTTGGCCTCCCTGAAGTAGTGAGACCTCAGCCTGGGGTCTGTGAAGGCATGAAGGGTGGAAGAGAAGGCCCTCACACTGGTTTTAATATTTTCTTCAAAGCTTGATGGAATTTGTACATCAAGTTGTGATGGGATCACATAGGCTAATCTTTTGATCAGTGTTTTGGGCTGGGGTTTTGGCTAAGTGGTAGAGCGCTTACCTAGTATGTGTGAGGCACTGGGTTGTATCCTCTGCACCACATTCAAATAAATAAATAAAGGTATTGCATCTATCTACAATTTAAAAACATTTTTTAAAAATAGGGTTTTTTCTTTTTCTTTTTCTTTTTTTTTTTTTTTTTAGCAGTACTGGGCCTAATGTGTTCCAGGCAAGCATTTTACCTCTGAGCTATACCCCAGCCCCATCAGGTTTATGTTGACAATTCAGATAGACTTAGTATGGAAATCTTCATTATCTCAAGCTGATCAAATGCTCTGAGCAGAGTTTGACCTGTGAGGTTGGGGATTTAGCTCAGAGGCACAGTGCTTCCCATGCACAAGGCCCTGAGTTTGGTCCTTGGCCCTGCAGGGGAGGGAGTGAGAGTGGATAAAACAATCCAAAAAAATTCAAGGTATCAGAGTTTGACATGTGATTAATAAGAATGAGGAAAATGATTATTAGGTGATAAATGCATTGTGTTTGGTAGTTAAGACTGTTCAGTGTATGGGGTCCACTGATGTGGGGAAAATAACAAACTGGATACTTAGAAGTGAGAGAGTAAGGTCAGATCAAAGATCTTTTCAGAATTGTTTCAGCTAACACAACAACAGAAATCACAAACCAAGTTGCTTTGTCCCCTTCCAGGATCCTAGGATTTATGACATGCATGCAAAAGAAAACATGCAATATGTCTCCACTACAACCACCAAGACAGTGGCTCCTTTCATCATCTATACCTCAGAGACTTACCTGGCCCACTCGGTTAATGGCACAAGTGAAGCAGTGATTGGCAATGGCAGCATTTCTGGCCTCAATTGGCCATAGGGACTCACTGTAAGAGAGAAAAAGGAGGAACGAGCTTGCCAACTCTCCAGCCAGACTCAGTGGATGCTCAGCTTAGAGCTGCACCTGGTTACTGGCCTTCCAATGCCTACAGTGGGGACAGCCAGGGGACTTATTACGCCCAAGGGTCATCTCAAACCTGAAAGCAGAAACAAACTTGTCCTCAGCACCTTGTTTAAGCCCAAAAAGCATTTGGGGGGAGGGCCTGCTATAGGCAGAAGCCCCAAGGCTGTGGTCTGTCAGAGGAGACAGACAGCTCTGGATCAGATCCTTATCCTGAGCCTCAGTTTCCCTCTCCAAAACTTCCTCAAAAGGAAATTGTGAAGACTAAGTGATCATGCAGATGAAGCTCCACATGGTGGTACTTCCATAGTTATCATTTCCTACCTTCTTCCTTCCTTCTGGGAATCTATGTTCTGTGCTGGCCTAAGAAGAACTTTTCACCATAAATGTCAGAAGGGAGTTGGAACCTTGGGGCCTTGGGGCTTGTGTGTCTGGCTTGTGAGGACGCAGCATGGGCTTTCTCTGCCCTACCCTAACTCTCCTACCATGCTATGTTACTTTGCAAAGCAGTCTCCAAAGGGGGAGATTTCAGACAGAGTAACCAGAAAGGAATTTAGGTTATGTCTTATTGTGTGGAGTCATATTTTGTAGCAGAGTTATAACCCCTGAGCTTGGTCCCTGTTTCCCAGTGCCTTTCTATGTTCCTACTTTGAATCATGCATTGCTAAGCAGAAGCTCTCTGGTTCCCTAACTGGACACCCTACAGGCACAGCTGAGCTGTGGGCCTTCCTCAATCTAGCACCTACCAAAGGGAGAGTGCAGTGGGAGACCTCGTCCCAACCACAGACACCATGCTTCTCCAGCCCTCCAACCAAGATGTGCCATGGAATTCAGTGGGCCTTCTGCTCACTGATGATCTCATGTCTGAGAAACAACATCATTAAAATTCTAGATGGAGCAGGGCACGGTGGCAAACGCCTGTAATCCCAGCATTTGGAAGGCTGAGGCAGGAGGATCTCAAGTTCAAAGCCAGTCTCAGCAATGGCGAGGCACTTAGCAACTCAGTGAGACCCTGTCTCTAATAAAATACAAAAAAGGGCTGGGGATGTGGCCCAGTGGTCAAGTGCCCCTGAGTTCAATCCCTGGTACCAAAAATTAAATTAAATTAAACTAAACTCTAGGTGGGCAGAAGCAATGCCCCACTTACAAACACTGAGTGCCTGGGAGCAAAATGCCCTAGAATCTTCCTTCCTGTCAGTGTGCACCTGGTTTAAACCAGGGAGTAGGTGGAGGGGGTGGGTGCTTGTCATATGCCTAATACTTAGGAGGATTCATGAGTCTGGAAAAGGGGGGGAAATCACTGGCTTGATTGAGGGAACTCATTTTGCTTTTTCTCCCCCACCTGCTAAGCCAAGCTGACAAAACTTTTAAGAAAAGATTTTTACAGAAACACACCCGTACATGACATTTTCAGGAATTAAATAAGACACTTGTGGGGCGATTGCCATAAAATATCTTTCTTATAATTCTCCAGGGAGGTGTTCTGTGTAGGACTCAAACCCACAGCTGGCAATGAAATGTATGCTTTCAAAACCACCAAGGGAAAGGAAGCAGGAGGTTCACAAGAGTCCATTGTGTGCAGGAATCATGAAGAGACTGATGTGGGGACAGGGACATTTGACATATTTCCAGTGTATCATACATAAATCCCTAAAAATAATCCCAGAGGGAAGGCAAAATGCAGCAAGGGGATGAGATAATGACTTTCTGATGCATGAACATACAGAGCAGGAATCTTTGGTCACGTGGGCTGTGCCGGACACATCCTGGGATTGCCAGCATGACTCCGTGAATAAAAAGAGCACTTACAGAGCCGGGCGCGGTGGCGCACGCCTGTAATCCCAGCACTTTGGGAGGCTGAGGCAGGAGGATCACGAGTTCAAAGCCAGCCTCAGCAATGGTGAGGCACTTAGCAACTCAGTGAGACCCTGTCTCTAATAAAATACAAAAAAGGGCTGGGGATGTGGCCCAGTGGTCTAGTGCCGCTGAGTTCAATCCCCGGTACCAAAAAAAAAAAAAAAAAGAGCACTTACAGTCTATTGTGGACTTAGAAGTGTGAGACACAAAAATGAGCACCTTGCTGACCCACAGTGCAGGCACACGTGTGTATCTGTCTGTCTCTGGCAGAGCAAACAGAGGATGGATGATTCTGGAAGTTGTGACCCAACGTGAGAGGTTGCCTGGCATTGTACTAAGAAACAATACCAGTTCTTCAGATAATCATTTATTGTTTTAAGAAAATCACTCAGAATCCTGCCATCCTAATAAACCACCTGTTGTCATTTTTCCATACTCCACAACTATCCTTGTCTGTAGGTCAAAAATTTTTACAGAGTTCTGACCACAGCCTGGATACATCTTTTTATTGCTTATAGGCTTTTGTCATGATGCTTCATTATCTTTGTAATGACTCTTTCTGGTGGTAATAACCCATGGAAGAGATGAGCTAAAATTTACTTAACCCTGACATTTCTCTTGCTGCCATCCCCTCTCCCCCATTATAAATAACACTGCCATAAACATCACATGAACAGCCTTGTCCTCCTCTTTTACATCACTTCCTCAGGCTGCAGTTCCAAGAGTATCATTATCTGTTCAAAGGGCAGTTTAGGAGCTCATGAAACGTACTGCTTTCCCGAAGACCTGCTATAGTTTTTACAGCTGGCCTCACCACACCCTTGAAAGCGAAGGATTCTTGGCTGAGGAAAGAAAATCAATCATTTTAAATAAGCCTAATAAGCTACTGAGGATATAAACGGTTATATGCATATTACATTGGGACATTTCTGTTTGCTTAATTGGGGCTAATAAAAGCCAGAGATAGTAAGGCCAGGGAGGGTCTCAGCAGGCATACATGTGTTGAGGTGGCTGTCTGGGTCTGCCGCCACAGCTTTGCTTGCCCTGGCTCAGAAGCCAATTCGGGACCAGGTGCCCCAGGGTTGACTTGTTTCCTCTAGAGATCCCTGACGGAGAGACAGAACTCTTGAAATGTCTTACATATAGCAGGCAGAGGGTGATGCCCTAGAGGGTAGCCCCAAGGTTTTGCCCTGGGGACTGGAACCAATAATTACCTCAAAAGCTCCAATGGAGCGGGGCGCGGTGGCGCACGCCTGTAATCCCAGCACTTTGGGAGGCTGAGGCAGGAGGATCGCGAGTTCAAAACCAGCCTCAGCAATGGCGAGGCACTTAGTAACTCAGTGAGACCCTGTCTCCAAATAAAATACAAAAAAGGGCTGGGGATGTGACCCAGTGGTCGAGTGCCCCTGAGTTCAATCCCCGGTACCACAAAAAAAAAAAAAAAAAAAAAGCTCCAATGGATGCTAATACTGGTGTTCAAGCCACCATAGGACGCTGGTATATTCTCTGAGGAATATGCCTTTACTGAAGGGAAGATTCAAGGCCTGATTTTCTCCTTCTACTCAACAGCACCCCTCCTGGATGTGGATAGACCTCCAGGTGCACCAACAGGGTGGTGGACCTGAGGTAAGAGGTTAGGGGTTGCAATATGACCTGATCAGAGACCTGCTGTGCAAGAGAGACAGTGTGGATGGACAGAGAACTCAAAGCTGTCCATCAGACCTACCCCGGCCTGTCCCCCCACATATGGACCAGCCCAGGCAACAAGGACCACAGAGAGTGGACGTCAGCACCTCCTGCTGCAGGCACTCTGCTTTGGAGGAAGTGAGTTGGGGAGAGAAGTATTTGCACATAAATTCCTAGAGCTCTGTTACTTGTAATGATGCAAACCTGGAAATCACCCAAATGCTCAGACGTAGAGGAAGAGCCAAATGGCAGAGGCACGAGTGTGTGGGGGCTTTTTTTCCCCCCCTGGTACGGGGGACTGAAGCCAGGAATATTTCACCACTTGAGCTACATTCTCAGTTCTTTTTTTTTTAGACAGAATCTTGCTAAGTTGCTGAGGCTGACCTCAAACTTACAATCCTCCTGTTTCAGCCTCCCTAGTCGCTGGAATTACAGGCATGTCACACCACATCCTGCTATTTTATCTCACTTGCTTATTAAATAAGCAGCCCTGAGGGGTACTGCCCATGAAGTTAGGGGCTGCCTGGGCCACCCCAATCCCAGTTCCCAGTGTTGCCTTAACCAGAGTAGTTTTGTTTGTTTGTGGGTGGGGCTGACACCCAAATACTAGCTGCTAGATGTTATTAAAGGAAAATGTTTTGCTGGTTAAAAACAAGTTTCCAGACTCATATCTCTCTCTCTCTTACATGTTATTGTATTTTTTATACCTTTATTTATTTATTTATTTATTTATTTATTTATTTATTTGTGCTGCTGAGGATTGAACCCAGTGCCTCACATATGCTAGGCAAGCACTTTACCACTGAGCTACAACCACAGCTCCCACCTGGTCTGATCTCTTGAGGATCATCTGGGCTCCAACTCCCTCACCTATTCCTTTTCTCATCTGGATTTCCATTCTCTCCTGTGGACACTGCAGATTTGAGGATCAAGAATCTGTAATCTCTTGTCCAGGAGCTAACAGTGGTCAGGAACCTACTGTGCTCCAAGACTTAAAAGTGGGGCTTTTTGAATCCTGATGAACACAGAGGACGGTAGGGATTATTATTTTCATCTCAAGTGTTCAGAATCATAGTAAAAGTTAAGTCTTAGAGCACAGCAAGTGGCTCTTTGGGGAGATGGCATTTGTAATGGTCATCCTGAGAAGTCTTTTCACTGAAAAGCAGGTTAAATGCGCAACATACAATTCTAGGGCTCAGATCTATTAGACATCCTGGTGGCTGCACCTGCCTGCAGCAGTTTACCAAACCTGTCTCCAAGTCCCACAGCCCAGCTTTTGGACAAGATGGTGTCTGGTCCCCCAAGAAGCCCCCTAGATCCTGCCCACTGAGTGACCTGAGTGTTCCAATGGTAGCTGAGGGGTTGAAGATGATCTCAGCCCCATTGATGCTGTACATGAGCCAGTTGAGAGGGTGGTGTCGCCCATAGCAAATGTTTACTGCGATCCTGCCAAACTGGGTCTGGAACACAGGATGACCCAGGTTTCCCTCCATGTAATAAGTTGACTGAAAAACAAAAACAAAGTACCACATGTTGATGCTTCAGAGCTACAAGAATTTCCCTTTCCTTAGACTCAACAGAAAAATATGAAATATCACCAGTAGTCTAAAAGTAACACTCTTGGGTGTGACTCTACAAGTTCCAGAATTTCAACATTAAAATACACACAGACAGACACACACACACATACAAACACACAAATCCACATACAATAACCAACCAACCCCAAAGGGAAATCACTGTGGTTTAAACATTTGCCCACAATCTCCTTTGTGATGTGTCAAAAATCTCTGAAGCAACTTTCAAGGATAAATTATGGTGAGGTTTCAATTATGGTACAAGTAAAGGCTGAGGTTGGATCACGCTAACAAGAGTTCACTGATGTCTACACCAATCATATGTCCTTATACAGAACTCTTCAGCTGAAGAAACCTGCACTCATTCAAAGCAATCCTCTTCCTATTTGGAAGAGAAAACTGTCACCTGAGTGGTCATGAGATTTGCCCAACTGCTTAAGGCAAAATCTGAGAGTGGAACTCACATTTTCCACAAAAAGTGCCTTGGGCCTCCTGCTAGGGGTTAAGGATGAACCTGCAGGGCAGACAGAGGGGAGCTCTCCCAGCCCGGGAACATGATCAGAGACAGCGTTAAGGGAGGATAGAGGGTAAGTTGGGTCCCCAATAGGTCTGCCTCAGATCCTTTTGTTTCCTCTCATTCATTTCAAAATTCATAAGGATCAGGAAGCAACCAGGATATGCACACGTGGTAGACGCCAGAGCATATCCTGTTCTGAGACCTGCGCTCTGCTATCTGCAGGAGCTAAAAATTAATCAGAGGGTAAACAGGTGAGGGACATGTCTTCCCACCTCCACCTCCAGCTGTTACTGTGAAACACTGGGTTCTTCTCTCTCCTGGGGAACCTCATCTAGCCCTGTAAATGATTTCTTGTCTTCCCAACCAGCATAAGAGTAGCTGGGACCCCTGTGATTTCAGAGCAGCCACAGGACCAAGGACATGACACCCTGAAACTGCATTTACTGAAAATCATATTCAGATTTAATATCTTAGGCATTAGATGGAGTTCATTTCCCTCCTTCAAGTACCCACCCCCCTCTATCTCACTCACCTATGAATTGACATGAACCAATCAAAATAGTCCCTGACTTATGCCCTGACAACAGGCACGAGAAGTCTTGTGTAACACACACATACATATTCACCCCCTGTCACCCAATACATGGTCTTGGGCCAACTCAGACACCATGTGAGCCACAGACAAGGAATGCTACTCCAAAACTAGGATTGGACTATGGTGGGCTAGGAACTCAGATCCTCAAAGGGGCTGCAGGAATCATTTCACATTTGTGCACTATTTTGGTTTTAATTTACACACCACTTATTGCAAAGGATAATTTCAAGAAGTCATATCAGGTTATAGTCTAAAAAATGTATAAAAATCCCACTGTGCTCAATCAAGGTGTCTGCAACTCACCTGCCTGATACCATCTGAATCCCCTATGCCTGTGTGATGCATGGCGACATCATGAGACCCTCTGAGTGTCACATCCATACTATTCCAGCATCACATGACACCACGTTATTCCACATGGAAAGCCCAGTGAGATTTGTAGACTGAAGGGCAAGCACCGTGGTGCATGCAGCTTACCTCATTGAAATCTCCCACTCTAGGGATATGGTTTTTTCTGGTCTTTCCCATGACTGCTCCAGAATTGGAGATCACCACGGCTGTATTCCACAGAACATTCCCATGATCTTTGTCTCGTTCCAGGATGGGCGACACCACCACCATGTCATGCTTCTTTGCTAGCTGGGAGTATGAATAATGCAGAGTTCTGCTTTCAAATCAATTGTTAAAATTCTTGGGCTGGGGTTGTGGCTCAGCGGTAGAGCGCTCGCCTAGCATGTGCACGGCCCTGGGTTCAATTCTCAGCACCATGTAAAAATAAATAAATAAAATAAATGTCTTGTATCCAACTACAACTAAAAAATAAGTATTTAAAAAATTATTTTATTGGAGAAGAATTGAATGATCCTATTAAATAATTGGGCTTGATTTGGAGCTATCACTCATAGCAGTTATCTGGAACACTAAATGTCAGTGTCATCCGGATGCCCATGGTTAGCTAAACAAGAATAATCACTATTCTTTTTTTAAAATATCTTCTTTAGTTGTAGATGGACACAACACCTTTATTTTATTTATTTATTTTTGTGTGGTGCTGAGAATTAAACCCAGTGCCTCACATGTGCTAGGCAAGCGCTCTACCACTGAGCTCAACCCCAACCCATAATCATTATTCTTGTGCTCTGCTGGTGAGAATGTTAAATGGTGCAGCCACAGTGGAAAACTATATAGAGATCCCCCCGCACCCAACACATCTCCATTAAATATAGAATTACATGATCCTACTTCTGGATATATACCCAAAAGAACTGAAAGCAGGACTCAAAAAGATAATTCTACACCCAGATTCATAGCAGCATTATTCACAATAGCCAAGAGACAGAAGCAACCGGGTGTTCATCAACATATGAACAGGTAAGCAAAATGTGGTCTATCCATACAATGGAATATTATTTACCCTCAAAAAAAGGGAAAGCCTATCATATGCTATAACATGAATATAATCATTGAAATCAGTCAGTCAAGGGGCTGGGGTTGTAGCTCAGCAGTAGAGTATCTGCCTAGTATGTTTGAGGCACTGGGCTTGATCCCCAACACCACTAAATAAATAAATAAAATTAAAATAAAAAGAAATCAGTCAAAAAAGGACAAGTATTCTCTGATTCACTTATATAAGACAGAGTAATCACATCACATGAAGAAAAAGTAGAATGGTAATTGAGAGTGGCTGGGGACAGGGGAAAGGAGAAAGGGAAGCTATTGTTTAATGGATACAGAGTCTCAGATCTATAAGATGCAAAAGTTCTGGAGATCTGTTGCACAACAATGTGAACATACTTTACTGGACTGTACATATAAAAATGGGTAAGATGGGCCAGGCGTGGTGGCTCATGCCTGTAGTCCCAGCAGCTCAGGAGGCTGAGGCAGGAGGATCACAAGTTCAAACTTAGCAAGGTCCTGCCTCAAAATAAAAAATGGGTAAGATGGTAAATTTTGCATTACATGTTTTTTACCAAAATTAAAAATGATTAAAAAGAATCATCGTTATACTTCTCATCTATTAAAAAAAAAAACCACCCAGCTCTTTGGTAATTAAACTTTAAAATTTTTGGTACAAGATTTCACTAAGTTGTCTAGGCTGGCCTTGAATTTGCAACCCTCCTGACTCAGGGTCCCAAGTAGCTGGGACTACAGGTGTGTGCCACCACACCAGGCCCTAATCACATCTTAATGATCCCCACTCTCAAGACTTACATTGGGGATTAGTTTGTAACACATTGACTTTAGGGAACACATTTTAACCACAGCAGACGCTAAATTCCTAAGGGGTGGCCTTGGGCCTCTGGTCCCTTTGATGTTGACTGGCACCAGCTCTCAGTCACATCCTTCTTCTAGCCCTGGTTCAGGCTTATGAACTGCAATAGCCCCCTAAGGAGTCCCCTTCCTCTTTTTCATAGCAAGGAATCAACAACCTGATTAACAAGAGATTGTTTGCCTGCTATAGTCTGAAAATACTGATGTTTAGAATCACAACTTGGTATTGATAAAACGCTATGATTATAGCTCTGCTCCTGAACTGTTTAAGTATATACAAAGTCTGAAAGAGAAGACAGAGAAATGAGAGGAGTTCCTTTATTATGGATGAGAATAAGGATAAGTTAACACCCATCACCTCTTCTTTTTTCTTTTCCTTTTTTGGGTACCGGGGATTGAACTCAGGGGCACTCAACCACTGAGCCACATCCTCAGCCTTATTTTGTATTTTTATGTACAGACGAGGTCTCACTGAGTTGCTTAGCGCCTCAGTGTTGCTGAGGCTGTATTTGAACTCACAATACTCCTGCCTCAGCCTCCTGAGCCACTGGGATTACAGGCATTTGCCACCTCACCCAGCTGTTATAGGTTCTTATGATAACAGCTTTATTAAGACATAATTCACATACCAAAAAACTCCCTCTTCTTTTTTTTTTTTTTTTTTTTTTTGTACCAGGGATTGAACTCGACCACTGGCAAAACTCACTCTTTTAAAGTGTGAAATTCAATGGGTTTTAGTATATTTACAGAATTGTGTAACCATCACCATGATCTAATTTTAGAACATTTTCATCACCCCAAATGGAAACCCTGTGCTCATGAGTAGTTACTCCCCTTCATTCCTTAAGCCAGCCCCTGGCAACCACAAATTTGCTTTCCATCTCTAGGGGTTTATCTGGGCAGTTCATATAAATGAGGTTATATCACATGTGCTATGACGTTTTAATATAGAAAAATCAAAACAACTTTCTACACTGCTGAGACAGATCATGCATCAAAGCCTATATGACTCAGCCGGGCGCGGTGGTGCACGCCTGTAATCCCAGCACTTGGGAGGCTGAGGCAGGAGGATCACGAGTTCAAAGCTAGCCTCAGCAATAGTAAGGCACTTAGCAACTCATTGAGACCCTGTCTCTAGTAAAAAATACAAAAAGGGCTGGGGATGTGGCCTAGTGGTCGAGTGCCCCTGAGTTCAATCCCCAGTACCAAAAAAAAAAAAAAAAACCCTATATGACTCAAGCAAATGGCGAGTGGGTAAGCAAAACTTTGGACAAGGAATCACTGTCCCAGGACTTACTACAGAAGTCATGTTTACTATAGAAGTCATAGACCACCACTATAGGAGGTACAGCTTCCTTATCTGAAAAAGCCAAAAAGGTCTCTTCCAGCTCTGAAAGTCTATGATTTTAAGTGAACATACACACACACACACAGAAAAAAAGTGGCAAACAGTCTTATCTACTCTTATCTGGTAAAACAAGCACCAAACAGCTGACAGTTATGGCTGTGCTCTGTGACCCATGCAGGTTCAGTAGCTCTTGTTAGAGGAGCAGTTAATGTCTTACCTTCTGACAGAATCTGGTGGTGGGCCCATCCTCCACTGACTCAGCAAATTCTGTCCAAGGAAGCTTCTCTCTCGTACAGAAAGCAAAGGGCATAGCTGTAAAGAGGAGAAAGGTTGAACCCTATCACGCACAGCCTCTGGGTATGCTCCTCAGCTCAGCTGCAGGTCACTATTGGGACCCTCCTCCTCCTAGGGACAAGGAGGCCTCTTCAGAAATGAGCCACTCAAAAACCCCACAAGAAATATGGGAACCGATGGACAGGATGAGCATGTTCAAGGATAAGTGCATTATTCCCAGGATCTTTGGCTAGACCCTGCCAGGGAGTTAATTCAGCAGAAAATTTCATTAAACTAACTGGTTTTTGCTTTGTTTTGTGGTGCTAGAGCTCCAACCCAGGGCCTTACACATGATAGGCAAGCATTCTACCATTTTCTAGGTGCATTTATAGATGTCTGCTATTGTTCTACCAGTTCTGAACAAACCAACTATAGAGAAACATCTGCAGGATGCTTCATGATGTGACTAGATGGTGTTCAACTGCCTTGGCATGGGGGTTTGTGGCCTATTTTAAAACCACAATGGTAGCTAATATTTCCCCCAAATAGCACCAGTTGTGCTAAGGGGCAGGTCTTCTCTGACACCCTCAGAAACAGGTGTTACCCTCCTCATTTCACAGAAGGAAGAGAAGGCTCAGCTTCCTCATTCCTCTGGTCCCAGGATGCCTGGTTCTAGGACTGCACCAGAATGAACACATCACCAATGGTACCAGCAGCCTCTCCATGGCCCATATGGGCAGCAAGTGCTGCCAGCAACAACCCCCAAGGGCCTTGGTACCAGACTTAAGGCTCCCCAGTGTCCCTTTGGTGAGGTGAAGACAGATGAACTATTTAAGGAAGAAAACAAAAAACTGTTGATAACAAAAATGCTCTTTAATGACCATTAATTCTCAGCTTTCAGAGCATTAGGAATGACTCAAGTGCCCCTAGAGAATAAAATCTCCCATGCTGATTTCATTTCAAGTTGCTAAGGCCTCCAAATTTCTCCATTTTCACTTTTAATGGCTTTGTTTCCTGTTTACACAAATGCTCCAACATAAACTTTTAAGAGGAGGGTATGGAATGGAGGCTGGGGGAGGTAAGGGGCTACAATTCCCCAACTATAGTTTTCTAATTAAAGGGGAAGACATGTGTGGACCAAACAATGAGCCAGGCTCCTGACCCAGACCTGGTTCTGTCCTTGGGAATTGCCAGCCTAAAGAGAAAGAGATTGATTATGACCTGGGATGGCTGCAGCACCTGGCAGACCAAAGTGCTCAGTTCTGCCTGAAGGAATCTCCAGGAACCCACCAAAGGGGGGGGGGGTCTATGGTAAGCCTCAATGAATGAGTGACAGTTCCAATCCAATAAAGGGAAGAAGTTGAATAAGGCATCCAATAAATATTTTTAGTGCCTGTCATGTACCAGGGATTATTGTAGCCCCAACAGATAAAACAGGGGTAGAGGTGAGAAATGGGAAAAACAAACAAGTAAATACAAGCACTGGCTTCATAAAGCTTACAGTCTAATGGAGGCCTCAGACAAATCAAGAGACACATACATAAAAGGACAAATGTAACAAGAAGTAGGGGGGAATAAACATCACCATAGAGGGTCCTTGTCCTCTTTCCCTTCTTGGCGGGAGGGTAGAAGACTTTTCTCTGGGGAATCTGACCAACCTAAAGGGCATTACCTAGAGATACTAACATAGGGATTACCCAGGGATTATTGCTAAACTAGATCATCCTATAATGGCACTCAGTGGATGAGCCCCTCCCATAAACTCAAGAGCTCACGATCAGCTTTCTAATATTCAATTCTTAAAATATAAGCAGAATCTGGGTGTGGTGGCACATGCCTAAAAACCCAGCAACTCTGGAGGCTGAGGCAGGAAGTTGGCAAGTTTGAGGCCAGTGTCAGCAATTTAGCAAGACTGTCTCAAAATAAAAAATAAAGGGCTGGGGTAGTGGCTCAACAGTAGAGCGCTGGCCTAGCACATGCATGGCCTGGGGTTGATCCTCAGCACCACGTAAAAATAAACGCATTGTATGCAACTAAAGCAAATAAATAAATATTTGGAAAAAAAAAAAAAACTTAAAGCCACGCTTTATAAAAAATAAAAAATAAAAAGGGTTGGGGATGTAGCTCAGTAATAGAGTATCCCTGGGTTAAATCCCTAGTACCATGCTGGGGTTGTGGCTCAGCGGTAGAGCGCTTGCCTAGCATGTGCACAGCCCGGGTTCGATCCTCAGCACCACGTACAAATAAACCCATTGTGTACAACTAAAGCAAATAAATAAATATTTTAAAAAATCCCTAGTACTAAAAAGATGATAGATAGATTGAAAGGGTAACTAGATAATCAGAGAAAAGAAAAGACCAATATGGAATAAGTAGGGTCCATGCAGGAGTACTGGAAGAGAAGAGAGAAAAAAGAAAGAAGCACTAAATAAAAATCATAATAAGTGCAGTGGCGCATGCCTGTAATCCCAGTAGCTTGGGAGGCTGAGGCTGGAGGATCGCGGGTTCAAAGCCAGCTTCAGCAACAGTGAGGCACTAAACAACTCAGTGAGACCCTGTCTCTAAAAAAATATAAAATAGGGCTGGGGATGTGGCTCAGTGGTTGAGTGCCCCTGAATTCAATCCCCAGTACCAAAAAGAAAAAGAAAAAAAGAAAAAATTGTAAGAGGCTGTTGTTTTGGACTAAGTTCCTGCACTGGGTCCCAAGGGACCAGACTAAAAATCAAATTGGCATCACTAATTATTAGAATTTAGGCAAAGTTTCTTATGCTGGGAATGCCATTTTAATAAAAGGGAAGTTTATTAGGAGCCAAGCGTGGAAGGGGGGGGAAGAAGGGAAAACAGGGACGAATGGAATCAGGGCAGGCGCGAACAGAGAGAGGTTTCAGTCCGGGGCTGGCTTAAATAGAGTGGGGGTCAGAAAGCCCCCCTGGAGTGAGTTCTTGCCCTATAGGCTACCAGAGGTCAGGAGGTGATGGCCAGGGTACCTGCTGACCAGGTTTGCTGGCCATGCTGAGGATCTTGGGAAATGTAGTTTTTCACAAAGCACCTGGGGAGGTGTGGGCTTCTGCCTGGAATCCAACACTAATACTAAAGTTCCACAACACCAAACAGAAACTAAGTTGTTATCCACCGTTAAGAAAGAGGAATGATAGCCAAATCTCCAAAACAGGCCAGTTTCAATCAGCATGATAATGTCATTCCCTCTACTTTAATCTTTACCACAAAACTAACCTGAAGTAATGTGATGTTAACTATTTTCAGTTGTTTTTCTATTGTTCTATCTTCCTGCCTCCTACCTTTCAGGGAAAGTAACTTTGAAACAACCAATCCTCTTTGTTCTTTGTTTCTACTTGATTCAGCCCTTCTCCTCTATAAAGCCAAACTCTTTCTTCTCAGCTCATTGGAATGCAGTGCTGCCTGATTCTAGTCTCACCAAGTCAATTAAGAACTTCAAACTATGTTTATTGTAATTTTGTCTTTTGACAGGAAAAAAGATCTAATAAAACAATACAAGAAAATGTAGATTTGCAAGACCCAAGTTTCTAGACTGAAAGAATCCATTGAGTGCCTAGAATAATGATGGAAAGAGGTACACACAATGGGACATTATTATGAAATTGTAGAGCATTAGCCAAAAAGAGAAAATCCTATAATCATCCAGAGAAAAATAAGTCATAGACAATAGGTCATAAATTAAAGTGGCTTTGGGCTAGTCAACAACATTCAAAGCTAGAAAGTGATGTTCAAACTTCTGAAAGAAAATGATATCTAAACTCACATTTGATACCTAACCAAACTATCAAGCAAATTGTAGAAGACTCATATTTTAAGATGTGCAGGTCCCAAAACATTTATCTCCCATGTGTTCTTTCTCGGGGAGCCATTCCACCAGAATGAGTAATCAAGAAAGAGGAAGGGAAGAAGACTCCTCAGGTTATGAAGGGATCAGTTGTGTGACCAGCAGAGGGGGCAACTAATTCAGACTGGAGCAATTAGAAGGCTCTGGGACAGATTCCTTCAAGGAGATGAAATTGATAGACTGCTTGATGTGTCTAAACAGGTTAGAGGGAATTTAGAGAAAGTATGGAGTTGAACTTGTGGTTAAGTATGTAGAAAACAAACCACACTGCAGGAAAAACAAAAAGTTATTCAGAAAAAGAAATCAAAATGGCTCAGTGGAGACTGAATCAGGAATAGATGAGGAGGGATACATGTGTGTAGAGGGGGTATGAAGAGGTAAAGGACTTCCATAGTGGGAAGTCCATTAATGACATCAAAGTGAAAGATTAGGAAGTAACTATAGAAACAAAGGCAAATTCCAAAGGAACAAGCTAAGTGTAGAAAGAAGATGCATCTGGGAGAACAGCTATTTCTTTTTGGTAACAGATCTTATAGATCTACTTTGACTCTAAACCATGAGCACATATAACTTTGATAAAAAACCATAAATAAATAACATAAAGGAAAAGTACATGGTACCAAGAATGTATGTAACAGAGGATTCAATTTTAGATAGGCTGGCTGGCTGGATCTGAGTTAAGATCTGAAGGTAAAGTAAGATTAAAGGGGGCCAGAGCAGAGGGTTTAGGGAAATCAGCTGAAGAGGTAATTATAAAAGCTGAGGAGAAGACTAAGGAGTGTAGCTCAGTGGTTGACTATGTGCTCAAGGACATGGGTTTCATGCCTATCACTTAAAAAAAAAAAAGCTAAGCCGGGCGCGGTGGCACACGCCTGTAATCCCAGCACTTGGGAGGCTGAGGCAGGAGGATCACGAGTTCAAAGCCAGCCTCAGCAATGGAGAGGCACTTAGCAATCAGTGAGACCCTGTCTCTAAAAAAAATACAAAAAAGGTCTGGGGATGTGGCCCAGTGGTCAAGTGCCCCTGAGTTCAATCCCCGGTACCAAAAAAAAAAAAAAAACTGAGGATATATTTGGTAGCTTGGACCAGGGCAGTGGTACAGAGGTAGGGAGGAGTAAAGGGATTCAGAAAGATGTGAAAGACAAATGACAGAGTAGAGCAGGTGAGAGGGAGAGAGGCCCGGTTTCCTGGGTTTCTGGTGTTGTTGACAAATGGTTTTTCTATGGAAAGGAGTTTTGTTTTGTTGTTGTTGTTGAATTAGGGTGGCAGACACTCTTGACAACATGGAGATAAGACACGATTGTTTGAATGTGGCTGAGAAAGCACCACAAAAGACTTACTCCATGCTTCCTGGAAACAGATGATGTTGACTCCACACATTGCAGCCACCTCGACAATGGCCTCAATGCGTCTGTGAAGGGCAGAGACCTGATGATTTTAAAATGAAGGATTAGAATCCATTCAGTTCTACTGAGAAGACGATTTTAAATAATTTATCCCAAGGCACACAGAACAACAAACTCCCACCTGACCAGGTGTGAGGGGATGAGAGGGCTAGGGAGGTTCTAATAGTTGGTGATATCATCAGACTAAAATCTGCAATATAAAGCGGAGATACAGAAGCTCTGGTTGCCATGGACATTGTCTCAATTTCCTCACCTGGCAATGGGGAAACAACCACCAGACTCATGGGATTGCTGAGATGTATGAGTAAGGCTGGTTTTGTGTACTATACACAAGGTGCATATGTGTGTATACACAAACACACACACACACACACACACATGACCACCCCCTGGACCAACTGCTCCCTTGGTTCAGGACAGTCTACTCTGCACCATCCTGCATTCGAAGTGCTGGGCTTGCCTTGTCCTGCCATTTCCACTGTCCTGTGTGAATCATACCTGCTAACTCACCTTTCTGATTCTTCTAAATCTTCACACATTGGTGTGTGCCCTTGGTCAGGAATGAGCTTCCCCCAACTACTCAATTTTCCTAGACATGTGACATCTATGTCACATGTCACCCTTCTGTGAGCCTTCCACAGATTCTCCCAGCTGACTCTGGGTGCCCCTCTGGCAGCACTGTTCCCATTTTGCTGCCACTATTTTCTCTACTGTTTCATTCCCAGAATCCCACAGGCTCCTTGGGGGCATCCTTGTCATCTCTGTTGTCAGCACAATGCCTGGCTCCCAGAGACATTCCAAAGTGTTCAAAGACAGACCAAAGGAACCAGGCTGAAAACCCAGAGAGCACAAACTCTTTCCAATGCTCTCAGTCTCTTCCCCAAGAGGCTATTAGCTCCAGGCCTCCACACATATCTGCTGTTGGTGTCAGCACAAATTTGCTCCATGTTAGCAATGTGCAAAGAGTACTTCTAGGTGCCGTGGGTGCAAGAACATTGCTGGCCCTACAAACTGACCATCTGGGATGATAGAGGGGACATATTCACAAACAACAAATCCAGAGAAAAAAGTAAACTGAGAACCACATATCTTTTGTGGTGGTGGTGGAGTGCTGGGGATCAAACTCAGGGCCTTGCCCACACCAGGTAAGCACTCTACCACTAACATCTTTCAATTCAACAAAAGCAAAGGAAGGATCAACATGAAAGATGATTCAGAATCTGACCAGGAATCCAAGTGACCTTAAGTTTCTCAAGAATCCCTAAGAATTCTCAAGAGTGCTACATCATGAGGAAAATTCTGCAGACAACCATTGAAATTTGAGCAGCTGGAGGAATGGTGTGAAGAAGTGTATAAACAAACCATCTGTGTCTGTCTGTGGTGATGGTTCTTTAGGGAAGTGCACAATGCTGTTACATTTATTTACTAACCATACGCTCATAAGCGAATATCTATCATATTCCTGCATACATGTGGGTACCATCAGCTGCAAAAGTTCTGGGTATAGCGAGTCTCTGCCTTTAGGATTAAAGCATGGGACAGTCCTGCCAGTGTATGCTGACAGGTGGCCTTCTGCCAGGTGACTGAGAGGCAGTGTCCCATGAAGAGAGCTCCAGTTAGCCAAATGGGCACCCTCCTAATTGGAAAATGGAACTTAATCAGGATCAATAGCTGGACAGGAAGTGAAAGGGAAGGTGGAAAGAACAGTAAGGAAGAGAAAGGGTAAGAACTAGAAGAGAAAGAAAAGCCAAAGATGCAGACTGGAGGAAAACAAGGAAGTCCAGGCAGAAGTGTCTCAGCTATCCTTTGAGACACATGGGCTTGTGGATTTAGATGAGTGGCCAGCCAAGGACTGTGATGTGCTCAAAGCAAAGGGTGAGCCAGAGCCTTGTTTGTGTTTATGATCAAGAGAGGCTGCACCTGGGGGCTGGGGTTGTGGCTCAGTGGTAGAGCACTTGCCTAGCACGTGTGAGGCACTGGGTTCGATACTCAGCAGATCCTCAGCACCACATAAATATATAAAATAAAAGGTATTGTGTCCATCTACAACTAAAAAAAAAATTAAATAAATAAATAAAGGTTTAAAAAAAAAAAAAGAATGCTTAAAGAGAGAGAAAAAGAGAAGGGGGTGCTGTACCTGTTCTGCCACAGGGGCATCCGCAGGGAGTGGGGTTCTGTTCTGAACTAGCCCCACACGCACGATCTGGGGGCGTCTCATCTGCTCGTTGGCTGCCTCAAAGGCATATCCCTGTAGTTCAAAGTTTCCTTCCAAGGCAACTTCAAAAGCTCTGCTGGGCAGATCAAGCTTCCTAAATGGGCAGAAAAGGAGAGGGAAGAGGATTTTGATGACATTTGCTGCATTTAAAATCCCTCTCCCAGGGCTGGGTGTGTAGTTCAGTGGGACAGGGTAGACTCAGCACACTTGAGGGCCTGGGTTCCATCCCCAGGGCTGCAGTGGGGAAAAACCAGACTCTCTATAATTGTTTATCAAGTAATGAAGAGGTTGGGGGTGTCCTTGGCAAGAAGGTGTCCAGTGCCAGGGCCCAAAGAGGCTAGAAAGCAGGAGGGCTAGGCCATGAATGGACACTATGCTGAGTCCCAGCTTTACCTGATAGTCAATAGACTTTAGCACAGAGGTGGCATGATTAGGCCTGGCAAAGTGGGGGAAGCTCAACCAGCCAAGAGGTTAGTGTTTTGGAGTTACTGAAATCAGGGCAGGGATCAAAGTCCCAGCAGAGAAAGGAGGGAGTAGTTCCAAAACATTCTTCTGATCTAGAATCAGAGGGCCATGCTGATCCTAGGGAATGGCATGGGTTGTGATAATAGAAAAGAGCTGCAGGGCTGGGATTGTGGCTCAGCGGCAGAGCGCTCGCCTAGCACGTGCGCGGCCCGGGTTCGATCCTCAGCACCACGTACAAATAAACGCATTGTGTACAACTAAAGCAAATAAATAAATATTAAAAAAAAAAAAAAAAGAAAAAGAAAAGAGCTGCAGAGGATGGGGTTCAGGAGACAGGCTGAATGGAGGCCAAGAACCGATACTATGAGGAGGGCCCTTCGGCCATTTGCCCTTCAGGAAGTTGGTGGGTCATCCCAGGCCCTGTCCTCTGCTGTTCCCATTAGGGATCCAGTTCCATGCCTGGTGTTGGGAGGGGAATTTGATGGGTCTAGGTGAAGGCCCAAGGGTCCAGATTGAAGGCCCAAATGTTCACCCAAGTTTGTGGTTTATTAACAAAGGCTAGAAAATTATTTATAAAACTATCCACCAAAGTGGCCACTGGTCAAACAGCAAATACCTCCTCATAAACCTGTTGCATGCCAGGAGCTGGGGTGAAACCCCAGAGGAATAGTTCATGGCCCTGGGCCAGGAAGGACTTACCATCTAAGGGTGAGATGATTATGAAATACCCAGAGAGCACATCAAAAAATAACCTGACAGCCATTATCTAATAATAATATTTCTCTCCTACTTTAAATCACTTTCTTAAAGACATTTCTTTCAAAATCACAGCCCTGTCAGCCCAAGCCCCCTGTTGCCGCCCCCTGCCAGAAGCTTTCCAAGTGACGGCCCTGACAGCTCTGAGTTCGGTTCCGCCCCTGACAATCAGCCTGCTTTTCAAATAGTCAAGGTTCCCTTCCCTCTGGCAGGTTAGAAATAGCAGCAGTGCCCACACCTCACCTCCCCTCGCTGTACCTGCCTCAGACGGTCCTCCCACCCCTAGATGGAAGAGCCCCCTTTGGCAGTCCTCAGCCTCAGGGCAAGTCATCCTCCATGGACACAGTCACACAGCTTTCCAGGAGCTACTATCTAGGATGCATGGGCAGCCACAGGAAGAAAAAAGGAGAAAGGTTTTTTTACCCACCCACCCCCCCAAAAAAGCTGGTGGGTCCTGGGAACAAATTGCCCTTTGCAAATATCGTATGGTTTCAGTTCTAGGAAGATGTGAGGTGGAGGAGCCTGGCTCCTGTCTGGTGAGGAAGCCTGGCTGTAACCGGGCAGACTTCTCTCTCAACTCATGGCTCTCTCAACTCATGGCTCTCTTTCTGCCACCATCAGTCATATTATCCCCTGATCTCCCCACCCTTTGTCTATGTCAAGTGCTACCTGCTGGCCCTGAGCCTGTGCACTCCCTCATCCCACATTCCCTGTGGATACTCATTTTTCTAGGCCCAAGGTGAGGCAAGGCAGGGCAGGGCTGCTCTACCCTCCAGTTAAACCACCTTTGGGGACACACCTCTCTTCAGCACCTGTATTTTCTGGTCACTACCTATAAGATCTGTTTGTTCTTCTGTTATCACGGGTGATATGTCACCATGTCCTACCCCACTGCGTCTAAGCAATCCAAACTTACACTCAAGGTACACCCTGTGCTAGGTCCTTCAAAGGTTTGGACCAGAAATGAGCCACAACCTCACAAGGGGAACTTGGGTTACTTGATGGAGGATGAAGTGGGGTACTGCAATGGACTGAATGTTTGTGTCCCCTGAAAACATATGTCAAAATCCAACCTCCAAGGTAATAGGGCCCTTGGATGTGATTAGGTCACAAGGGTGTAACCCAGAGAACTGTATTAGTGCCCTTATTAAAAAAAAAAAAAAAATCAGCCTAGCCAGGTAATCCCAGTGACTAGGGAGGCTGAGGCAGGAGGGTCACAAATTTGAAGCCAGCCTGGGAAACTCAGTGGCAGCCTGTCTCAAGATCAATAAATAAGTGGTAGTATGCCCCAGGTTCAATCCCCTGTACCATACACACACTAAAAATAATAATAATGAAAATAAAAACCAAAAAGGCCTAAAGGACATTGCTTGCCCTTGCACCATTTGTACACATAGCAAGTAGGAGTAAGCACAAACCATGAACAGGAAACTCTCACCACACACTGAATCTGCCAATGCCTTGTTACTGAACTTTTGAGTCTTCTAAATACATTTCTGTGGTATATATGAAAAGTCACCCAGTCTATGGTGACTCAATAGGACTATGACAGGCCCTGTTCACCCAGGAAGGCACAGAAATCAGAAAATGAGCTAGAACCTTGCCATGGGGATTTGTGCTACCTGCAGCCCTCCCCTGGCTCCTGCAATTGACTTTAAGTCCCTCTATCTATCACCATGCAACTGAAACCGCCTCTACTCCTGGCCTCAGCTCCAACTTCGTGAAGGAAAGCCTGTCACTTCCTGTCCTGGCTGCAACACACCCCTTGGGCCCCCACATCTCCTTCCTGGTTCAAGGCAGACCTGGCCTAAGGGCCCTAAGCTTCTGTTTCCTCAGCAGCCTCTCACTTCAGGAGCTTCATCTTTCCCGCTCTATTGGCTATTTACCATCAGCATTTTAAATTATTAAACTAGAGATTTGTTACAAAAGAAAATGCCCATGGAGGGGGAAATTTAGAAAGGATATAAAAAGAAAAATAAGTTCCCTCCCTAAGCCCCAGTCCTAAACCTTGGAGATGACCCCTCTTAACAATGTTTTGTGTATCCTTCCAAAGTTTTTCTATGTAGGTGCAGGTATTACAAATACTCATTTTGCATCATCTATTCTTCAACTTGCCTTTTTCACTTGACAATATACAGTCATGTGCCATATAACATTTCTATCACTGATGGACTGTATAAGTGACTGTGGTCCCATAAGATTATAATGGAGCTGAAAAATTCCTACCATTATAGCTATCCTGACATTGTAGTGTAATGTATCATTCACATGTTTGTGGTGATGCTGGTGTAAACAAACCTACTGTGCTTCCAATCATATGTATTGAACATAAATTACATATGGTACATAACACTTGATAATGATAATCAACCATTGTGTTACTGGCTTTTGAATTTACTGTACTTTTTATCATTATTTTAGAGTGTACTTTCTATTTATACAATGTGTTATACCAGCAGCAGCCTCATATAGATCATGTTTACTACACTTGCTGATTATATCAAGAGACCACATCAAAGGGCTGGAGTATAGCTCAGTGGTACAGAATTTGCCTAGCCTGTGTGAGGCCTGGGTTCAATCCCCAGCACCATTGGGAGAAAAATAAAAATGAGATCAACCTGAGTTGCCACATTGCCACATTGAAAGGCCACATTGATTGAGCTATGCCATCTGGGTTTATGTAAGTGAACTCTATGATGTTCACTCAACCACAAAATGACCTAAGGATGCGGTTCTCGGAACATGTTCCCATCATTAGGTGACATATGACTGACTATATAACTTGAACATCCCTCCCTGTTACTACATGTAGACCCACCACATTCATTATTAAAGCCATTGAAGCTGTTTGAGTCTCTCCCATTAAAAAAAAAAAAAAAAAAACAGAGGGGGGCTGGGGATATAGCTCAGTTGGTTGAGTGCTTGCTTAGCATGCACAAGGCTAGCACCACCAAAAAAAGAAAAAAAAAAAAAAAAAAACAGAAAAGAGAGAGCACTCCATACATGCTCTCCCTCCTCCACAGGAAGCTTCCACATACACTTCCTTTCAGCTCAGCCCTCACTTGTCCTCCCGTGTCCTCTGGTCCCTAACTACCTACCATAGGAACTGCCCCACACCTTTTCATCATTTAAGCCCAAACTGTCTTTGATTAGCAGACATTTCTATACCATCTAATGCTTCTCTCCTGTCCCACCCTAGAGTTCTCCCACCTATACATCCTCACCTTCAGAGTCTCTGCTTCCTCTGACTATTCTAACATTTGGATTCTGCCAGCATTCCCTCTGGACTTCTCCCATGCTGCACCTGCTCCTCCTCCACCTGGGATGACCATCTCCAGCACAGTTCCAAAACAGCTTCTCCCCATCAAGCCTACCTCCACACACCAGAGGGCCACTGGACATCTCTACATGGAGACCCCAAGAGTACCTATAAGGAGTTGAATTATATCTACATCTTATTATCCAGAACCTATGAATGTGACCTTATTTGGACAAAAAGGTCTTCACAGATGTAATTAAGTTAAGAATCTCAAGATAAGGTCATCCTGGATTATTCAGATAAGTCCTAAATCCAATGAAAAGTTTTTTGTTTGTTTGATGGTTGTTTTTTTGCAGTGCTGGGGATGGAACTCAGGGCCTCAAGCATGCTAGGCAAGCACTCTACTGCTGAGCTACATCCCAAGCCCAGTGACAAATATTCTTATAAGAGACACTGAGAAGACAGTCACAGGGACAACAGGAGAAGGTCATGTGAAGATAAAGGCAGAGATTGGTTACCACAGCCAAGGAACACCAGAAGCCACCAGCATCTACAAAAGGCAAAGAAGAATTCTTCACCAGAACATCTGGAAGGAGTGCAGCACTTAGACACCTTTTGGTCTTTACCACTATGAGAATATAGATTTCTGTTGTTTTAAGCTGCTCTGTCTATCACAATTTTGGTAGCCATTAGGAACTAAATAGCACACCAAACTTAATTTATCCAAAGTTGAACCATCATTCTTCTCCAAGGGTGCTCCTCATCATATAAGCCCACCAGTCACCTGTGGGGTAGAAGCCAGAAGCCAAGGATGATCCTCACCACCTCTGCAACACCTACTATCCACTGTCCACTGACCTCTGGGCCCCTGACATTTCTCCATCCCCAGGAACTCAGTTTGACTCTAGGCTTCTCATCCTTCACCTGTCCTTTTCAGTATTCTTTTTTTTTTTTTTTTTTTTTTGGTACTGGGGATTGAACTCAGGGGCACTCCACCACTGAGCCACATCCCCAGCCCTTTTTTGTATTTTATTAGAGACAGGGCCTCACTGAGTTGCTAAGTGCCTTGCCATTGCTGAGGCTGGCTTTGAACTCGCGATCCTCTTGCCTCAGCCTCCCAAATGCTGGAATTACAGGCGTGCGCCACCGCGCCCAGCTTCAGTCCATTCTTGACATGGATAACATGGAAAATGCCCCAAATGCTTCCAGTACTGTAAGGTTGAAGTTCACTGCTACAGCATGGCACACAGAGCCCTCATGGATCTACACTGGCCACCCCTGCCTTCTCCCTTTGGGTTTCCCCAGGCTACTCTATCTATGACCACCTCTTTCAAACATGCAGTCCATGACTAGGCATGTCCCCTGGTGTCTGGAGACACAAACCCTTCCTGTCTCCAAATGAACTCCTTTGTCTCCTTCAGGATACAACTTAAGTATGACAGCCCTGGGAAACCTTCCTGCCATCCCTGAACTACAAACACGTAAATTCTGTTAGGCTCTCCCTTATCCTTCTTTCACAATGTAAAACAACCATTGAAAGATGCAAAGTGGGGGCTGTAGGTACAGCTCAGTGACAGAGCACTTAACTAGCATGCACATGGCCCTGAGTTGGATCCCTAGCACTACAAAACAATCAAACAACAAAAAACTCCATTGGTTTCTTATCCTAGTATCCCAGGTGCCTGCAACAAAGACAAGTGATCAATAAATGTTTGTTGAATGAATGAATGCTTCTTAGTACTATCTTAAAATGAGAGTTGATGTCCTCTGGGGATTTCATCTGTCTGGCGTAGGCAAAGGCCCATTTAGCTCATTCACTTAGCAAACATTTACCAAGCATTAGTGATCTCGCACGCGCTCTCTCTCTCTCTCTCTCTCTCTCTCTCCCCTCCCCCCCCCAGGGCAGTATCACTGTGTCCAGCTAAGCATTGTTTGTGCTAGGCACAACAAGTAATCAGAGAGAAGGTGGTCTTGTATGGAGCAGAGTGGGAGTCCAGAGGAGGGACTGAGGACTCCAGAACCACAAGGCCTTCACAGAGGTGGCCATATCCAAGCCAGGCTCTAAGCAGTGAATAGATTAAGCAGGAAGAGAGTTTTCAAGTAATAGTAATTAATTTAATTTTCTATCTTCAGTTGGAAATCCTGCTCATAGCTGAATTCTGACCAATCACAAGGAATGAGCAAGTACAAACGTTTATACCCTAGTGCTAAAACCTAGAGAGACTACGGGATGAACAGAACACAGCCAAATAAAAAGGGCAGGAAATCGGGAGCCATTTGCTCAGTTATTGTAGTCAAGTCCCAACACGAAGCCTGACAGACACCGGTCAATAGATGTTAGATAGCACTTTTCCCACCCATTATAATCCCTCTCCATTCTGGAGTTCTCCAAATGCTGATAAAAACCCTTTTGCATGGTAGTCTTTGGAGTGACCTCAGCCCTAATCCAGTATATGTCCCAGTCAGCCATTTATGTGGGGAAGTTATTTCTCTTTTCCTAGTATGCTTCAGTTTTACCTCTCTTGACATCCATGAGCTCACAGTTGTTGGTTTTTTTTTTTTTTTTTTTTTTCAGCAGAATATGCTCACCTCACCCTTAAAGCAAACTAATTCCCATTCCTAGTAACTGTAGCCTGAGATATACCCCTCGCTTTATTTAAGACACTTTCTTTGGGAGCCTTAGTGCTAAGATACTTCCCAGATGACATCTTTATAGGTACACTGGGAAGTAGAGCATTGGGCACATTGGGAGGGGCCTTGAAGGTCATCTAGCACCTCTTTGGGTATGAAGAGCTTTTTTTTTTTTTTACACAAAACCCCAAAGGCAGTTTAATTCTACCTTTACATACCCACTAGCTATGAAAACATCTTTGGGTCTGGCCTCCCTGCCAGAACTCCATAGAGGTTGAGAACCACTGATTCGGTCAATGTCCTCCAGGTGCAGATGAGCTGAGCGGATGAGGTTCCTGTTAGAAGGTCACTTGCACAAGGTCATGGAGCAGGCAGACTGCTGGACTGCTGGGAGGCAAGAAGCCCACAAATAAACAAGGAAGTAGAAGGAGATTTAGCCAGAAGTTTCTTGGGGTCAGAGTTTGAATTTCATTTTGAGAGACCAGGAAAATCCCTTATATTTTTAAGTAAAAGGCAACAGGATGTGATCTACATTTCAAAGAGGTCCTTCTGGTACTTCCAGAGAAGAATGGACTAAAGAACAACAACAATGGAAGGGGGAGTGTCTTTTTCAGCTCTTTATATCTAGTGTCCATCCTATAGTGCATTGCCCTCAGAGAGTTCTGGTGACACCCATGACTAGGTAGGGGTGGACAAACTTTTTTACTGAACATGGTAACTAAACCTGTTGCTTGCCAGTGGAAAAGTTTCCTTTGCCAATTAGATTCAGCTGAACTCTAACCTACAAGGATCCAGAGGGCAGTCACTCCAGAAAGGAGAGAATGGAGCCAGACCACACTTACTAGGGGCTCTGTTCAGAAGCATTTACCTTTACCCAGCCAAAATCCGCCAAGGGCAGGCCTGGTTCTGGAAAGGAAACTGTTCAAAGAGCAGAGGAGTGTTGGTGTGGCCCCAGAGAAAGCCCAAGAAAGTAAATCTCAAACCCTTCCTTTTCCTTCTAGTTCCAGGCATGATGTGTGAGGGTCACCCAGGAATCTTGCAACCCCTCAAGGCCCGGGGCTGTCATATCTATACCCTCTATGGGTTTTGCCCGCCTATGCAGGATCTCATCACCGTCACCTCAGAGCCCTTCAGACCCTGAAGCCCTCCCTCTGGCTCCCGAGCCCCACACTTCGCAACTCTGCCTCCGGGCCCCTGACCTGGTCTCCTTGCCATAAAGAACACGCTTCACCTCCCGCAACTCTTGGGAGGGCAGATGCTTCTCCAAGCACTGCTCCAGCGACTCCCACTCAGGTCCGGCCATGGCTAGAGTCCGCAAGCGCTGAGGTCCGACAGGGACTGCCTGCCCTTTGGCCCCAAGAAAAGTAGGAGGAGCAGGGGGCTGAGGCCAGACCTGAGCACGTGCCCTCCCCTCCCCACCCGGATGGCTCACATGTAGACAAGCCCTCTCGTACCTCTGCTGGGAGCCGCCAATCAAGGCTTCGCGGGTGGGATTGCTCCCTGCCGGTCGCGCCTCCTTTGACTGGACCACCACCCAGAGCCCTTGCACCTCAGGTGCACAAGGTGGCAATAGGCTGCTTCTTCCCGCCTCCCTCGCAGGTGCTGGGGTCAAAGGAGGGGGTTCTCTTTGCTTTCTTACCCTTCCTGTCTTCAGGCACCTCCTTCACCTTCCCCACGGTGTTGGGGAGTGGCTCTGGAGAAGCAGTGAGGGAGACCTGAATTCGGTCTCCTGGGGGGTGCGGCGCGGGTCTGAAGTAAACAGTCAGGTGGACTCTCAGATCTTCGCTGGGGCTTGTTCCTGCCTCTACTTTGGTCTTCGTTTCGCAGAATGGTGTAGCAAGGTGGGCTGTCCCACCGCACGGGACTGCAGAGAAAGGTACAGGGCGAATCTCAGTTGTGTCTGAGGATTTCTAACTCTCTAGGGGCAAGGCCCAGAGTCTGGGCCTTGTAACTGGGCATTGCGACTTCATTTGAGCCAAAGGTCAGGTGTTGAACAGTAGAAAACTGCGATCACACATAACTTGGTGGAGTCAGTACTGTAAAATGCGGGGTCCCTGGGCAGGGCACACTCTCTGGACTCTGGATTCCCCTTCAGCTCCACCTTCTGCAGTGGTGTGCCCGTGTGGGTACTTTGCACAGGTGGGGTGCTTTAGACTTCAGCTGAGATGGTAAGTGTAAGCGCCCCTCTTGCTCTTCCTGAAGATCTAGAGGGTGCCACACACTCAGAAGCCAGGAAAAAGCCCTCTTCTCAGCTCTTTTAGTTAGGAATTCAAAGCCAGCTTCCCCCTGGCAGGCACCATGGTGATGGAACCCATCTGCTTAAACCCTGGTTTAATCACTTGGAAACCATGTGAACTCAGGAAAGTTTTTCAGTCACTTGGGGCTTCTGCTGGGTTGTCTGTAAAATAGGAAAGTAATGACTACCTTGCAGAATTGTTTAAGATAAGGGTTGGGATCTCTAGCAATCAGGGAATGCAAATCAAAACTACATTAAGGGCTGGGGTTGTGGCTCAGCGGCAGAGCGCTGCCTCGCACATGCGCGGCCCGGGTTCGATCCTCAGCACCACGTAAACATAAATGCTATTAAATTGTGTACAACTAAAGTAAATAAATAATTTTATTTTATTTTTATTTATTTATTTTTTTTTTATTTATTTTTTATTTATTTATTTTTTTTTTTTTTTGGTGGTACTGGGGATTGAACCCAGGGACTTGTGCATGCTAGGCAAGCACTCTTACCAACTGAGCCATATCCCCAGCCCCCTAAATAAATAATTAAAAAAAAAAAACTACATTAAAATTTCACCTCTCTCCAGTCAGAATGGCAATTATCAAGAACATAAATAAGGGACTGGGGTTGTGGCTCAGTGGTAGAGCACTCACCTGGCACAGGCAAGGCGCTGGGTTCGATCCTCAGCACCAAATAAAAATAAATAAATAGCCGGGCGCGGTGGCGCACGCCTGTAATCCCAGCACTTTGGGAGGCTGAGGCAGGAGGATCGCGAGTTCAAAGCCAGCCTCAGCAATGGCGAGGCACTTAGCAACTCAGTGAGACCCTGTCTCTAATAAAATACAAAAAAGGGCTGGGGATGTGACCCAGTGGTCGAGTGCCGCTGAGTTCAATCCGCAGTACCAAAAATAAATAAATAAATAAATAAATAAATAAATAAATAAATAAAATAAAGGTATTGTGTCCAACTACAATGAAAAAATTTAAAAAGAAAGAATACAAACAATAAGTGTTTATTATTTGTGAGGATGTAGGGGGAAAGGTACACTCATACATGTTGGTGGGAGTGCAAATTAGTGTAGCCACCCTGCAAAGCAGTATGTAGATTCCTCAAAAAAAAAAAAAAAAAAAAAAAAAAAAAAAAAAAAAAAACTGGGAATAAGAGCTGGGATTGTAGCTCGGTGGTAGAATGCTTGCCTTGCATGAGTGAGGCCCTGGGTTTGATCCTCAGCACCACACAAAATTAATAAATAAATAAAAACAAAGATATTGTGTCCAGCCAGGCGTGGTGGCGCACAACTGTAATCCCAGCACTTGGGAGGCTAAGGCAGAAGGATCACAAGTTCAAAGCCAGCCTCAGCAATGGCGAGGCACTTAGCAACTCAGTGAGACCCTGTCTCTAAATAAAATACAAAAAAGGGCTGGGGATGTGGCCCAGTGGTCGAGTGCCCCTGAGTTCAATCCCTGGTACAAAAAAAAAAAAAAGATATTGTGTCCATCTACAACTAAAAAATATTGTTTTAAAAACTGGGAATAAAATTACCACATGGCCACTTGTGATGGCGCACTCCTATAATCTCAGCACTTGGGAGGCTGAGGCAGGAGGAGTTCAAAGCCAGCCTTAGCAATGGCGAGGCACTTAGCAATTCGGTGAGACCCTGTCTCTAATAAAATACAAAAAAAAGGGCTGGAGATGTGGCCCAGTGGTTTAGTGCACCTGAGTTCAATCCCGGCTACAAAAAAAAAAAAAAAAAAAAAAAATTACCACATGACCCAGATATCCCACTCTTTGGTATATATCCAAGAGATTTAAAATCAGCATACTATAGAGATACAGCCACATCAATGTTTATAGCAGTACAATTCACCAATAGCCAAGCTATGGAAACAGCCTAGGTGTCCAACAGATGAATGAATAAAGAAAATGTGGTATACATACACAATGGCATTTTATTCAACCATAAAGAAGAATAAAATTATATCATTTGCTTGTAAATGGATGGAACTAGAGAACATCATACAAGTGAAGTAAGCCAGACTCAAAAAGTCAGGTGTTAAATGTTTTCTCTCATATGCAGAAGCTAGACCAAAATAAGGGGAAGAACAGGAGAATCCCATGAAAATAGAAGTCAGTGGAATAGAGAAAGTGGATTGAGGGGGAGGGAAGAGGGATGGAAAAAGGGAAGAACCATGGAATGAATCTGACTAAACTTTCTATGTACATATATGAACATACCACAGTGAATTTCACCTTTATGTATATTGATAATGCACTAACGTTAAAAAAAACTATAAATAAATAAAAGAAATATCAGTAGAGGAAAGGGAACAGGGAGGGAGAAAAGGAGGGAAAGAAGTACTGGGGACTGAACTAGAGTAAATTATATTCCATGCTTGTATAATTATGTTAAAATGAACCCCAATATTAGGTATATCTATAATGAATGAAAAAAGGGTTGGGGTGTACCCCAGTATTAGAGCTTTTACCTGTCATGCTTGAAGCCCTGAGTTTGATCCCCAACACCACACATACACACCAAAACACACACACAACACACACACACACACACACACACACACAAAACAAACAAAACAACTCCACAACTTGAGACTTAAGTTTTTTGTTTGTACTGGGAAATATATCAATAAATTTACCAATTTGTCACCAAGCTACATTCCCAGTCCTTTTTATTTTTTATTTTGTGACAGGGTCTTGCTAAGTTGCTTAAGCCCTCACTAAACTGATGAGGCTGGCCTTGAACTTGAGAGCCTCCTGCCTCAGCCTCCCAAGCTGCTGAGATTATATAGGCCACCACATCAGGCAAGATGAGACTTGATGACTAGGCCCTTGATGACATTGGCCCTTGCCAGCCTGAAGCAGCCATAGAAGATGGATCTTTGCCCCTCACCACGTCTTAAGATTAAGGAAACAGGGGTTAAGTTTGTAGCTCAGTGGTAGAGTGCTTGCTAGCATGTAAGGCACTGGGTTTGATTCTCAGCACCACATATAAACAAATAAAGGTCCATCAACAACTAATAAAAATTTAAAAAAAGATTAAGGAAGCTGGGGTTGTGGCTCAGCAGTAGAGCGCTCGCTCGCCTAGCACGTGCGCGGCCCAGGTTCGATCCTCAGCACCACATACAAATAAACACATTGTGTACAACTAAAGCAAATAAATAAATATTTAAAAATAAATAAATAAATAAAAGTAAAAAAATAAGATTAAGGAAGCAAAGTATTGGGGGAGATGAGATAGAGATTTAGGATAAACAGAGATATACTGAGTTTTAAAGGAAATACCCATGAGCTATTGAGATACAGAAAGTGCCTGGGAACAATTGTAATTCCTGAACAACATGCCTTAGTTCCACCCTTGTAAAAAAGGAGATGTTTAATTTTTTTTTTTTTTTTTAACCAGGGATTGAATTTAGGGGCACTCGACCACTGGGCCACATCCCCAGCCCATTTTTGTATTTCATCGAGAGACAGGGTCTCACTGAGTTGCTAAGTGCCTCGCCATTGATGAGGCTGGCTTTGAACTCACAATCCTCCTGTCTCAGCCTCCCAAGTGCCGGGATTACAGGTGTGCACCACCGCACCCAGCTACAAGTTTAAGTTTTGATCATTGTTTTGATGTTAGCTGATGGTTTCCAGTATCTGATGAAGGGAGCTGCCTTTTCAAGAATGCAAACTCAGGCTGGGCATCCCAGCAACTTGGGGGACTGAGGCAGGAGGATAACAAGTTCAAAGCTAGCCTCAGCAGCTTAGTGAGGCCCTAAGCGATTTACTGAAACCCTATCAATCAATCAGTCAATCAATCAATAAATAGGACTGGGGATGTTGCTCAATGGTTAGGTACCCCCGGGTTAAATCCCCAGTACTTGAAAAAAAATTGCAAAGTTGGATGATTTTCTGCTAGTAAGGCATTGTCATCAGGGTAATATAAAGGTAGTACTTCTTATCGAAGAAGTACATTTTCTTCAAGATTTAAAGTAGAAACAAACTTGTAAATACAGTTTTCCCTCCATATTTGCAGGTTCTGCAACCGCAGATTCAATCCATTTTTGACCAAAAAAATTTTTTTAATTGTGTCCATCTTGCTGGGTGCAGTGGCACATACCTGTAATCCCAGTGGCTCAGGAGGCGGAGATAGGAAGATCACGAATTCAAAGCCAGCCTCAGCAATTTAGTGAGGCCCTAAGCAACTTACTTAGCAAGACCCTGTCTCAAAATGAACTATAAAAAGGGTTGGGGATGTGGCTCAGTGGGTAAGTGCTCCTGGATTCAATCCCCAGCCCCCCCCACAAAACTGTACTGAATATGTACATTTTTTTCTTATTGTTATTCCCTAAACAATAGAGTATATCTACTTATATATCATTTATATTGGATTAGGTATTATAAGTTATCTCAAAATGATTTAAAGTATATGGGAGATATTGTTCTAAATAAATGAACCTCTGAGGACTTGCCAGTATGCTTTCTATTTACTAACCTTGCTCAAGATATGGAGAGCCATACTTCTTTTCAGGCTGAGTTTTGGAGGTTGTAATTATTTCCTTGTTTGTATATGAATTTGTGTAACCTTTTTATTGTTATTGTTGTTCTTTTGTTTGTGTCAGTGGATTTCCTGGAGAAACCAGCATATACCCACTGTACTTCAATTTTTGCCAGTGGTCCTAAGTAGAATATTTTTTAAATATATTGAAAAGTAGATGTTGACTCCCTTATGCTGTGTGATTTAAGCTATTTTGTCCAATATAGTAATGACTAATCACATATTGCTATTAAGTCCATTTTAAGGACTAGTCCAAATTGACATATACTGCAACATAATATGCACACTGCATATCAAAGACTTAAGAAAGAATGTAAAAAGAATGTACAAAAGAAAGAATGTAAACTATCTTGATAATGATTTTTATATTGACAACATATTGGAATGATAATATTTAGGGTACATTTCGTTAAATAAAATACACTATGAAATTTTTAAAAATTAAAGCATATGGGAGAATGTTTTTAGCTTAGATGTAAATAATACACCATTTTACTCTTTTTTATTTTTCTTTATATATATATGTATATATATATGTGTGTGTATATATATATATATGTTTTTAGTTGCAGATAGACACAATGCCTTTATTTTGTTTATTTAGTTTTTTTTTTTTTTTTTTTTTTTAATATGGTGCTGGGGATTGAACCCAGTGCCTCATGTATGCTAGGCAAGCACTCTACCACTGAGCCACAACCCCAGCCCAATACTACACCATTTTATATAAGGAACTTGAGTATCCATGATTTTGGTATCCTCAGAGATCCTGGAAATCAGTCTTCTGAGGATACCTACTGTATTTGTAAACAAAGCAGATGTAAACAATGTGATATGAAAAAGATATACAATAAACTATGGAGCATAAAGGAATGGGTCATTTCCAGCCTACAAAGGTCTCATGGAAGAAGCTTCATTGCCATGTCAAAATGTCTCAAACTGAACTTTAATCCCCTTCTTCAGACTTCTTTTATCTTTTGTACTGTATTCCTTATTTCAGTAATGGCTTCCTCATCCATTCAAGTTCCAAGCCTTTGGGAGTCACCTGAATCTCCTCTATGTTCTTTCTTTCCCCATACAATCAAATTCTGTTAAATTTATCTTCTGGATTTTGTTCAAATCCTTCCTCCTCCTACCTCATACCTGCAATCATGTCATCTTTTGCTTTGATTATTGTCAGTCTTCTAACTTGTCTCTCCACCTCCGTGCTTAGTTGTCTAAAGCTAATGTCTTCCCAGCCTTTGTACCCTCTCATTCAGCGTCTCCCTACCTGGAATCACCTCCATCCTCCATTTTGTAGCTCTTACTCATTCTTCAATATACAGTTGAAACATTACCTCCTGTGTAAAGTCTTCCCTAACTGACCCAGCAAAAGTTAGGCCCTTTATAGATAACCTCTCTTAATACATTTATCAAACACTATTTTATTTAATTAAACACCATTGTATGTAATTATCTGGAACTGGGTCTGATATACTTCTGTATCTATAGCACTTTGGCACTAAATAAGTGATTGTTGAAGGGATTAATTTTGGTGGGATCAAGGACAAATTCATATAATGTACAAGTAAAAATTTTGTAAAAGGACAAATTCATTAAGGTGGTGACATTTAAGCAGGACCTTCAAGCATGAGTAGAAACTATTATTACAGTTAAATTGCTTAATTCATCTTTATTGTTCAGTGACAGCTTATTCACACTAGGTCATTATAAACCAGTGTTTCACAAATATAAAACATAAAAAAGAATAAAAACGTGCTTGAGCGCTAGCCACAACCCCAGCCCCTATATTAAAATTTTTATATTTGCCCATTTTGTTTTTCACTCTGAATGATAACAGGACACCTCACTAGATCCCTCTATTATAATCATTTTAAAAGACTTCAGATTCTGCCTAATTGCTTTCTGATATATTCAGCCAAAACTCTAGTTATAAACTGTATGCAAGTATACTAAAGTGAGAGATTCTTCCTTGCTTTGAAGAACAACTTTGTGACAACATTGGTATGGTTTAATGATGTGTAGTTCATATTTGATAAATATATAAAAAATATGGGCAAGAAAGAGAATATATCCAACCTCAACCTGTTGGTTACATCTGGAGAGAGAGGCAAAGGAATGGGATAGAGGTATGAGGATCATCTGATGTTATACTGTGTTTTTGTTTTGTTTTTGAGATGGAGTCTTGTTATGTTGTCAAGGTTGGTCTCAAACTCATAGGCTCAATGATCTTTCTACCTCAGTCTCCCAAGCAGCAAGGACTATATGCATGTGTCACTATGCCCAACTGATATACAATGTTTTAATTATTTTTAAAGAGATATAAATCATGACAATATTAATATTAAAATCTGGGTGTTTGTTTTTTCTTATGCTTTTGTTTATGTTTGAAATATTTTTAAAACATTATTTTATAGATTTTTTTTTTTAAAAAAGCTTGGATTAGGAGTCCAGTTCAGTCTGGATTTTACAGTAAACTCATTTTTCCTGAGGTAAGAAAGGCATGGGAGGGGAGGGGACTGGGAAGATAGTCGATACAAAATATCTAAGGCTTTGCCTAATTCTTAGAAAAAGTAATTCTGACAGCCTATGGATATATAAATTCCTCTATTTATATGCTTATTTGTGACAAAAAGAGTTTCAATATAGAGGCTGATTCTAAGGAATAAGCTAATTTGTTAAAAAGTGTATTAGTGTCTGGCTTTTAGGTGTTACTTTAAAATTTGCAATGTGTTAATTTTTTTAATATTTATTTATTTGCTTTAGTTGTACACAATGCGTTTATTTGTACGTGGTGCTGAGGATCGAACCGGCTGCACACGTGCTAGGCGAGCGCTCTACCGCTGAGCCACAACCCCAGCCCAACAATGTGTTAATTTTAATCCTTACGAAAGTTATTTAAGGTTCTGTGGGTTTTGCTCATTAACATTTGAAGGACTAAAATTTTGTGATGATTATTGATGAGCAATCCACCATAACAGAGATGTCACCTGTCCTCCTTTCTCCTGTGAGCCAGCTTATATTCAAACCGAGCACTTTATAGCACACAAAAATTTTGCATCTTCTTGTCCTATTTGATCCTCTCAATAATTCTGTGAGGTAAGGGTCAGGAGTTCTTGGTATTTGTCAGCTTTCCTAGTTAAACATGACAGTAACGGGAAATGAAAATGTAAGAGCCAATATTTCCTTAGAGTCACAGGGAAGAAGATCTGAGGTGATCTAATTTCTAAGCAACTAAGGCCCAATTTCTGGGTTAACTCCTTCCTGTATGGTGTTTCTGAGCTCAGAAGTCACCGTTCTTTCACTGCTATGGTCTATTTCATTGTTGTTATTATTGTCTTTATGTAGACTTAAGTGTCTCACATGAAAGTGTTTTGGAGTAGAGCACCCAAGCTTACTGAGAATGCACTTTGCAGCAGAGCAGGCTAGACCAGGGATAATTGTGACATGTGAGTTTCTTTGTCTCCCTTTTAGCAGTGTGGACTATTTGTTCATTGTTTTTGCTTTGGGTCTCTTGTTTCTTTTCTCATGATAAGCCTGGCAAAACCCTCTTTACTCTCAGTAGACTTTCTTTCTTTTTAAAAAAATTATTGTTAAGATTTTATTTTTAATTGACAAAGAATAAGCATATATAGCCGGGCGTGGTGGCATGTGCCTGTAATCCCAGCACTTGGGAGGCTGAGGCAGGAGGATCACGAGTTCAAAGCCAGCCTCAGCAATGGCGAGGCACTTCGCAACTCAATGAGACCCTGTCTCTAAATAAAATACAAAAAAGGGCTGGGGATGTGGCCCAGTGGTCGAGTGCCCCTGAGTTCAATCCCTGGTACCAAAAAAAAAAAAAAAAAAAAAAAGGATAAGCATATATATTTATGAAATACTATGAGATGCTTCAATAATATGTATTGTGTAGTGAGTGAGCACATACATCATCTCAAATATTTACCATTTCTTTGTGGTGTGAATATTTAAAATCCTCTCTTTTGGTTATTTTGAATTTTGAAATGCATTATTATTAACTATATCAGTAAACATCCACAGTTAATGTTAGCTGATCTATACTAAAATGCATGGACTGACTCCATTTTATTTAGTAGGAGACTGTTAAAGATCCTACAGGAAGAACCTCTGATGTTGAAATGTCAAGCATGAGAAAAGGCCCTGAGAGAAATATTTAAGTCAGGAGACCCCCTCACCCCGAAGATAACATCATTCAAAGCCTATTTTTTTCCCTGGAATATGGTATATCTGATGCATCTTATGCATTCCAGCTGCTACTGTCCTTCTATAGGCTCTCATCATTTCATAGAGTACTTCAATGAACTCAGTCTTCCGGCCTTTCAACTTCAAATTCCCCCTTGAGCTTAGTTCCCATAATGATCTGTTAGGCAAACGTTAAAGATGAAGCCGGGCACGGTGGCGCACGCCTGTAATCCCAGCACTTGGGAGGCTAAGGCAGGAGGATCGCGAGTTCAAAGCCAGCCTCAGCAATGGCGAGGCACTTAGCAACTCAGTGAGACCCTGTCTCTAATAAAATACAAAAAAGGGCTGGGGATGTGGCCCAGTGGTCGAGTGCCCATGAGTTCAATCCCTGTTACCAAAAAAAAAAAAAAAAAAAAAAAGTTGAAGATGACATAGCATAAGGCCCTCTTGTTTGGCTCATCTCATCCTTACCCCATACTTTGGGCTCCAGAATTGTCAATTTACTTCTGGTTGCATGAACACTCTAAACCTCTGTCTTTACTCAGCTCCTTCTTTACCTAGATATTTCCTAATCAAACCTTAAGATTCTAGTGTCTTTTCTTCAGTAAAGCCTTCCTGGTTCTGTAAGGGTTGCTCAGGTTTCCACCTCTGTATTGCCACAGCACTCTATGCAGTTAATATTCAATCTGTTGAGTTTCTTGAGAATAGAAGTATAGCACGTCTTTGAATCTACAGTGCTTTGCGTATCACTGGTGCTCGATACACGATTGTTGAATCAAATTGAATACCATATCAGTATATGTAAATGTTTATGTAGTCACTTGCCAGATCCTTTTTACGTATATTAACTCAGTAGCTTATTTAGCCTCCTTTTAAAAAGACTACTCTTAGATGTGGCAGATTTATAATCCTTTCCTTTCAACAAGACACTTAGCTGTCTTTGCACCCTGGATATCTAGGACACAAGTAATCTTAAGTTCATGAGTGGTTTCAACAATAAGAGATACTAGGCTGCTTCATGTAGTAAAACAGTGTTTACTGGGAAGTTGCTGATTCAGTGTCTCATGGTTTATCCCTTTCTGATTAGCTTCCTACGCTTGGATTAGGAGTTTGGTGGGATCTTCAACAATGAAATTTTTGAGTTACAGAGATGTAACAGACCTGGTTTTCAGAAATGTTCTTGCTATAGATAACACCTACCTGCTTGTATTTTGGGAAATAGTAGTCTAAGAAAAAGAATATTGGACTAGATATATAAATATAGGTTCTAACCCTGGTTTTACTATTGGATAACTGCAGCTTCAGGTAAGTTATTTGATGTATCCTCTAATTACTTAAGTTAAAGGGTATTAGATTAATTCTCATAAATCTATGATTTTATGAATGGTGGAATGTGAGTCCCTTTTTAAAAAATCTGGATAGTAAGGGCAAGAATAACACATGTTGCCTAACACCTAGAGAAAAACCTTGGATATTAGTATTTCAAGGCCAAGGACTTCCCAATATTGACTTGTATTAGAATGCCACAGATAGAGTAAGAACTGGACTGGGATGGATATTCAAGAACTAGGGTTTAGTCCTCATTCCACCCATTTTAAGCTACATAACCATAGACAAATCACAGCTTTTCTGGATCTCAATTTCTTTATCTAAAAATGAGGATAATAATACCTACCCCACTTTCTTTGATTTGAAAGAATCAAGTAAGTTGAAAAATCTGAAAATCTATACAGTCTCTCTACATTATTTTTAGTTGAGAAAAAGGCATTTGGATATAATTCTTCCATGGGAAATTATACATATGCCATCTTTAATATATTGGATGCTTTTCTTTTAGTTACTTTTCCAGTAGCAATAATGGCTTTGCATTGAATCATTTATAGTCTTTCCACTGGTTCTTCAAGTGATAAATAGCATGGATTTGAAACATGGATAATTTTGAGGCCATGAAATAAAGCAAAGCTAACTAGAAATCTAGTTCACAACTTATCAATAATTTGTCTATAATTACTTGGGTTAGCAAACTACACATAAGCTTATATATCATCAGACATGCAAATTCCCAGGTTAAATTTTTGGGCCCCAAATTTCATAAAGTACCTTTCTAGCTCCTTTTTCCTCCTAAAACAAGTGCATATGTATACAATGGGCTTAGTAGCAATGTGTGTGGCATTTAGAAGTATTTTGTCGTCCATAAGCTCAATGCAAGTCAACAGGTGTTGTGGCTGTCTATAAAAGCTCATATAGTCTTAAGTTGCATTATGAGAAGTATAATGTCTAGAACATCAGGGAGATGACTGTCTTACTCTGTTCTATGCTGATCAGTGCACACCTGAAGTTTATCTAGCTCTGGATTAGATACAGAGTGTACATGTGTATTATCTTGCAAATGAAGATAAGAAGGAGATATGAAGTTGGAGAGAACATCTAACAACAACAAGAAGACTTGTAGGTATCAAGACCATTTATCTAGCAAAACAAAGCAAATGAATATCCCAGGGAGGATATTGTCACTTGTGAAGAAGGTCATATAAGATCATTTATTCCAAATGACCCAAAGGAGAGGAGCCAGTCAATGGTAAAAACTAAAGGAGGCACATTTCAGTTCAATATAGTTATTTCTAACAAGTGATGTCAAAACATGAACTAGGCAGTCTGCAGGCAATAAGGTCTTAGTTTTTCAGGGTATTCAAGTATGGTCCAGATGACCACTTGGTGGGAGTATTGTAGAAGAAAGTCAATCATGAGATGGGTGAATTAGAGAGGCCATGGTTTGTGTGTATTGCTATACATGAACTGAAAAAAGTATAGAATATCAATTCCAAAGAGCCATAAATAGACCATAGAACAATAAAAAGACAGTTGGTATCTGAAGAAGTGAAAAATCAAAAGGGTGATCTTACGGAAGAAAACAGATAATGGGAAGATTTTTTTTTTTTTTTTTTTTTTTTTTTTTTTTTTTTTGGTACCGGGGATTGAACTCAGGAGCACTCAACCACTGGGCCACATCCCCAACCCTTTTTTTGTATTTTATTAGAGACAGGGTCTCACTGAGTTGGTAAGTGCCTCGCCATTGCTGAGGCTGGCTTTGAACTCATGATCCTCCTGCCTCAGCCTCCCAAGTGCTGGGATTACAGGCGTGCGCCACCACGCCCGGCTTGGGAAGATTTTTTAAAAAATATTTTTATTAGTTGTCGATGGACCTTTATTTTATTTATTTATATGCAGTGCTGAGAATTGAACCCAGTGCCTCACACATGCTAGGCAAGCGCTCTACCACTGAGTCACAACCCCAGCCCCAATGGGAAGATATTTATTATTATAAATTTTATTTTTATTATTATTTTAAGTGTGTCTGATTTAGTTGGGTTTAATGGAAAAGGATCACTTTATTACAAGAGCGTGTGAACCCTAAATTCTGGGATCAGCTGGTGACAGGAGTTCCAGTCCCAGAATTGGTATAAAACAACTATTTTATGGTTGCAAAAAAACAATTTCTACTTAGAAGTATTTATATTGGGGCTCAGTTATAAGACCAAAACACTGCATGGTGGTCAGGAGGCCAAGAAGTTACATAGTCAAGTATACACTTGATAGAATGAGATATTTGTTAAGCCAGGCCAAATAGACTTACATTTGGTACTTCACATTGGTGGATAACTGGCACCTGAAATTCTTTACACTGTATTCTGAGAGGCCATACTGTGTGCCTATGATCATGTAAAGAGTTTATATATTGTAATAACTTGCCAGATTCTATGCCCTTTTAAAGAATTTATGCCAGCAAGTTCAGCCCTACCTTGAGCACTAAACCAGTCAGTCCTGCCTGTAGTTCCAGAATCTGAATCCTGATTCAGATCTCAACCTTGTTGCTGTCCCTGTCTAAATTAATGGCCCAAATCAAATAACTGCTCTACCATGTTGGAAACAACAAACCTTGTATTCCAGTTCAATAATTGAATCTCTATTTTGTTTCCTTAAACCCAAATATCTTTCTGATATCCCATCTCCTTTTAAATTTAGCATTGTTAAAGACTAGAATCACCCTTGACACTGAGCCCTGCTAACTCTTACCAGACTTTGTAACACAGACTGCTTCCTAGACTGCCATTGCTAAATCCCAGAGCCCCAGAGCCTCACTTTTGGGTCTCTGTGAGTGCTGCAGTTATAGGCTTCAATTCTCTGAGAATCAGGCACCCCTCCATCATCAGAATGCTTTTTTATAATTCCAAGTTTGACCACAGTGTCTGTACCTAAGGAGCAAACCGATTTTGGCCTGTGTCCAGAGTAATCCATTGAAGGCCCTCTAAACTCAGCCTCTATAGTCACCAACCAAAAAGAGGTTCCTCAGGCTGGTACTATATAATCTTCTGGGGTTTGGGGCCATGCTCCTGGGCAACATACCTCCATATCTGTTAACTATGAACTTTTCTCATCCAGATTCTGTGGAGTTAGTTTCAGCAGCTCATAGCAAGCAGCACAATTAGTTTCATAAGGATCTTACAGCCATTCAACAATTGTTCTCTTTAATGGTTAGTTTTATAAGCACACATTAAGCAAATCAACCTTTGTGCCAGGTATGGAGTCAAATGTGAGTAAATCATAGTGTGCTTGTTTTCATATTATAATAATAATGGCTTATAATTCTTGAACACCTGCCACATGCCAGGCACTATGTGATGCCTATAGGGGACAGACTTTATAGGAAATTGGAGGTATGTTACCTAGGCATATAGGTGACAGTATAGAGGATGGGAAGTTATAGATATAACACATAGCTAGTGCTTAATAAACATTAGCTGTGTTTACTGTGTAGGGCAGTAACATTACCAAAAGTGCCATGCAGGTCTAGAGGTGGGAATACTGGAAGGTCAATCCAAGAAGAGGAAAAAAGCACTTGGGAGGCTGAGGCAGGAGGATCGAGTGTTCAAAGCCAGCCTCAGCAATGGCGAGGCACTTAGCAACTCAGTGAGACCCTGTCTCTAATAAAATACAAAAAAGGGCTGGGGTTGTGGCCCAGTGGTTGAGTGCCCCTGAGTTCAATCCCCGGTACCAAAAAAAAAAAAAAAAAAGAAGATGAAGAAGGAAAATGGAAAAGCAAGACTGCAAGCAGAAAAAAAGACAACCATTCCAGGTAGTCAGCCATTTGGGAACAGAAGAGTAGATAAAGGCTCACAATGGAACAACGTATGTGAAGCAGATCTTGGGAGTTTTAGAGAGGGATATGCTAAAGGAAGACTCTAGCCATGAAACCCTTCACCATATTCACAGGAGAAAATGATTGCATGAATTTGTAAAAACCGGATGGATAAGACACAGGACTGAAAATTATTCAATTAAAGGAAGGAAGATTGCAGACTGCTTAGTCACCTGCAGAGAGAGTGTAGAGCTTACAAAATGAGAGGAGATGATTACATCACTTAAGTGAACATTGATCAATGTATTTGGCAGGACAAGTGGAAATGTTTTTCCTTTAAATAATTCAAACCATTAGACTTCAAACCCAGTTTAAGATAGTATAAGAGTCTGATATATATATATATATACATATATATATATATGTATATATATATATATAAAATGCTTATAGCACTTCAGGGGTGAATGAGTAGAATTCAAAGGAGGAATAAGTAAAACTTACTGTGTTCAACTAACTGTGCACGAATAAAGTCTCCAATGGCAAATACACAATAGCCTTCATTCAAAGGTATTGTATAAGGGAAAGGAAATACTGTTTGCTGGCTTACCTGTATTATAACATACTTAAGCCACATTAAGGTATTGTAATCAAAGGGAGGCAAGCCTGATGATCCAAAGACATTTCTCTTTCTGATATTCCATTTTTCTAAGATAGGTTTAACTTAAAATCTATGACAGATTTTCATGGTTGGTTGTTCACATTTCGTTCAATATTTTCCTGAGTTAATCAGTACAAAAAATGGTGGGGAAACAAAATTAAAAGAATATTAAAGTTATAGGCATATAGTATGGGATTTCATAGTAATATTTCTATTTAGTAAATTTTCCATTCATTGGGAAATAGCATTTTTAGTTTTTCAGAAGTAGCATGGTACAGTAGGAAAATTGTAAGTTTTTTAAGTTCAGTTCTGTTATGTCTTGATTTTATAACCATGATCAAGTTACTTAACTTTTCTGGACCTTCCTTTTATTCTAGTTTTTTGAAATGGGCTCTCCCTGTTATGCAGACTGGCTGTAACTCCTGGGCTTCAGTAATCCTCCTGCCTCAGCCTCACAAGTAACCGGAACTACTGGCCTCACCTTTGCACCCCTCTGCTCATTAATTTTTTTAACATAAACTAATAAGTATTTGTTTTTTATGATTTCTTCAAGGATCGAATGAAACGCAGGTCTGAAATAATTAGCAGTAGGGGTTTCATGCACGTTAATTCTTCATTTCTTCCTTACCGTGAGGTAGGTTGTCATTCCTCAGAAGGTTTAGAAAGCTGCTGTTGAAGTTGCCTGAGTCTGTGGCACAGATGTTGGTCCTCAATCTCTTTGTCTTTGCGTGTGTTACTGAAGATAGAACCCAGGGCCTAGTGCATGCTGAGCAGGCACTTTATTACTAAGCTACATCTATAGCCCCTTCCTCTCTACCCCCACCCCTCTCTCTCCCCCTGACCCCTCTCTCTTCCCCCCTCCTCTGGTGCTGGGATTGAACCCAGGGCCTTGTGCATATGAGGAAAGCACTCTACCAACTGAGCTATATCCCAAGCCCTCCCTTTCTCCTTTTTGAGCACAGATGTACTTTTGAAAAAATGAAAAGTTAACTCAAAGCTAAGTTAATGTATGATGGGGTTGGAGATGTTTACAAAATGTGACTGTAAAGTGTTACTGTATTGCTAAGCTATGATGTTTTGACTTAATGAATTAAAGATATATTTGGCCTGCAGTGGTTTATTAGGACACAGCCCCACCATAGATCAAGGAGCATCTGTGATTGGATTTCTTATTTGGATTGTAGATCAACTCTAAAAGCAACTTAACAAAGTTCCAGAAAAGTGTAAAGCAACAAGGCATTTTTGGAATCAGTTTTGGATAGATACATTCTTATATGTTTTTTTTTTTTTTTTTTTTTTTTTTTTGTGGTACCGGGGATTGAACTCAGGGGCACTCGACCTCTGGGCCACATCCCCAGCCCTTTTTTTTTTTTTTTTTTTTTTGTATTTTATTTAGAGACAGGGTCTCACTGAGTTGCTAAGTGCCTCGCCATTGCTGAGGCTGGCTTTGAACTCGCGATCCTCCTGCCTCAGCCTCCCAAAGTGCTGGGATTACAGGTGTGCGCCACCGCGCCCGGCACATTCTTATATGTTTAAACTTCAACTTCGTTTCTTTATAATCACCTCTCATTTCCATGAAAAAATTGATGCAAATCAGAATTGATAATAGATACTAGCAGGGAATTAGGAGAGAATAACACTATGGAAAATGACATAGAGCCTAATTAAAGTATTTTAAAGTTCTTTATATACAAGTCAATCCTTGGATGTTAGAAATTTAAAAAGTCTAATTTCTGAATCTTACTATATTAAGGACTATTTTTCCCAGAATAGAGCAGTTCATCTTCAACTCAGTATACCTTTAAATGAACTTATTTTCCTCCTACTAAGTTCTTACTTTAAGCCTGTTACTATCATTTCTGCTTGTGAGCATCTTGTTCTGTCCCTTCTTCAATCTCACTGCATCTACCATCCTTACCTTCCTCACTGCATCTTGCCTACATCACTGGATTATCTAGGAAGCAAATGTCTCCTATTTCAGTGTTTGTCTTCCAGTAGAGCCTTTTCAAATTAATTTTCTTCTTGTAAGACTCTCATCTTGTATATATGTTATAGTACCCGTCATACTGATTCATTGGAAATTGCTTATGACATATTCATTTGTGTACCTGTCTCTTTGGTTAGCTTTTGAATTATTTAAAAGCAGAAGTTATTTTTTTTTCTGTGTCAGTAGTGCTTAGTGAAGGGCATTGCACATAGCTGTGTGACTCTAGTAAGTTATTTAATGACTCTGTGCCACAATTTTCACATCTGTAAGAATAGATGGAGTTAATAATACAGATTGAACATCTGTTTCTTTGTTTTCTTTTGTTTTGAAGTACTGGAGATTGAACCCAGGGCCTCAAACATGCTAGGCAAGCCATCTACCACTGAGCTACCCCAGCCCCAGGGTGAATATTCTTTATCTAGAATTTTGAAATCCAAAATGATGTAGTAATGATGCTCAAAAAGTTTTATATTTTGTAGCATTTTGGATTTCATATTTTTGGCTTGGAGATGCTCAGTCAGTAAAATCTATGCTGTAAATATTTTTTTTTAAATCCAAACTCTGAAATACTTCTAGTCCCAAACATTTTGGATAAGGGATACTCAACCTGTGTTTATTTCAAAGGACCACTGTGTTAAGAGAGTACATGTGGGTATCTTAAGTTAGTTTGTGTATAATTATAGTTTCACATATTACAGTTTTTGTATTATGTTTTGTATATGTTAGCTTTAAAAAAGTTACTGCTCAAGGGCTGGGGTTGTGGCTCAGCGGTAGAGCACTTGCCCAGCACGTGCACGGCTGGGGTTCAATCCTCAGCACCATGTAAGAATAAAGGCATTGTGTACAACTAAAACAAATAAATATATATATATTTTTAAAAAGTTACTGCTCAAAAGTTATTTCTAAAAGACACTGCTGTCTTATTTTAGGAAACTATCTTTTTTTTTTTGTCTGACTTTTGAGAGTCTCTGTTATCTGACCTGACCTCAACCCTTCTAGGTAAATCCCCTTATTCTCTAACATAATCTCCCATACCCATTAGGCCAGGCTTCCATTCTCCTTAGGCTAATACAAATGCATTGTATTTTTTTATTGTGCTATTTCCATCCTGGAGCATCCTTCCTTTTATATTCTGCACTCACAAATTCCACCCATGCTTTTGGATCCTGATTAGGTCTTCCCATGGTGTCCTCACCAATAGTTCCATCTTACACTTACCTCTCTCTTTCCTGAGATACTCTGGCATTGAGAGTCTGGTCTCTGTTTAGGTATGTAACATTTTTTGTGTGTTTATCTTGTCCCCAACAAGAGTGTAAATCCCAGAGGACAGGGACCATCCTGTGTTTCTTCCATATTACATTTATTTCATAATCTCTACTATATAAAGGCTTTTATTCATTCCTTTAATATGCACTTCTTAATGCATATTTGATTATTGTTTAATAGTAGGCAATTAAATACAACAATTAATAAGACAAGGTCACCTAATTTTGAGGTACTTCCATTCTAATGGAGAGCTAAAGCTATAAGTATTCAGAATTCTGTGTAGTCAGTGCTATGGAAGATTTTACAGCAAATGATTAATATACTCAAATTTATTAATTAGATAAATATGAGTTCTGAGTAGAGCGTGATCAAGGTGTGTGACCTAACATAGGGTTTCTATTGTGCAGCAGTAGCCAAGATAAAATGTGATGAGGGCCTGAACTAAAGTACTTAGAAATAGAGGAATGGATGCAAGAGCCACTGTGGGAATAAAAATAAAAGGGATTCTAACCATGGAATATAAAGTATAAGAGACAAAGACCTTCAAGATGACTTGGGCTTCTTGTTTGAGCATTGGCTTAATGGTAATACTAATGAAGCGGGGGGGGGGGGGGGGGGGGGCGGAGAGTAAATTTGGATATTGAGATGCCACAGGACTTCCAAAGATAGATTGCTATGGATAGTTGGACATTCTGGTCTGGGGCCTAAGGATTGGAATTTGGACTAGAAATAAAGGGAAAACTGGAAATTTTAGCAACTAGTGGCTGTTCAAGTCATGGGAATAGAAGCAATCCCCCAGAGACAGGATGTGAAAAGAGAGAAAGTGCCTGAAACAGAAATGTTCAGAGAAGTTAGAGGAGATATAGGAATAATCAGGTACCCAAGGCAGCAGTTAATGCAACAGTGAGACCAATTGTAATTATGTATTGAATTTAGCATTTTGGAAAGTATTGAAATGGGCTAAGGTGGCCCCTAGTAGGAGTACAATACATAGTGGTCAAAATTAATTGAATAGGAGACAAAGAAGGGTCAACAGAGAGAGAAACTTTCAGTAAATCTGGAATATCAGAGAGAAGAAAGATAAGATCATTGTTTGAAAATGAGATAGGGCCTTTTTTCTAAAGCCAGAAAAACTTTTGATCATTTTTATAAAGGGGGGGGGGGGGGCAGTGTTTATTGTGTGTTATAGCTACTGTCTGTGTTTCATGATATACTAATCTCTTTATACATTTTACACTTAATTTTCACAATCCCCAGGTGTCTCCTCTCCACTTGACATGAAGCTCAGTGTGGTTTACTTGTGCAGAGGATCAAGATTTGTTTGATTTACAAATGTTACCAGGCTTGCCAGCTCTTAGTGTTACCAGTTAGTGTTACCAGTTCAGCCTTGGGTTCTTTTGCTCAATTCAAGATAGAAATCACAAAGAATCAAGAAAGTAACACCTTCCCAACAAAGCTTTATTGGGGCTTATAATTAAGCATTCAAGAGATAGTACAAGGGATAGAGTCTCCATACAGCTTCCCAGGTGCATGCAGGCAGTCAGTTGTTATACAAGATCCCAAGATTTCTGCACAAGTCTTATCAGTTCTTTGCTTTTGGCACCAGGGTTTGCACATAACATGACCATCTGCTCATGTGTGTTGGGTCTGTTTGAGCTTGGCTTGCAAAATATGATGGAGGCACTCACGACAACCACCTCAGGAAGCCCATGTATTAGTCAAGTTCAGGCATATTGCAAGTGCAGGGATGGGGTGGAGTGTTGCAGAAAGGCGTAGGTGAGAAGTCAGCTGCTCCTGAACCTGATCATTGGTGGAAACTTTTCTTTTTTGAAATCTTGGGTTAGACTGGAAACCTTGGTGGGGGAATCGGGGCCCTCCCTGCTATCTCTCATAGCAAACTCTTTCCACCACATGTAGCAATTTGCATGCACATACCCATCCCTAATCCATCACCAAAACTAACTAACTAACTAAATAATGGGGATACTTTTTTGGTCCAGATAATAAAAGGGAGCCAGAAGTTTAGTGGGTCCAAGTTCACTGTAGAAACACTACCTGGGAAAAGTAAGGATAATGTACCTACAATAGCAAGCAGGATATAGGAAGAACCTGCACAGAACAAGGCCCAGAGATAGAAACACAGGAGCTGAGAGCCTTAGCCAGTCATCTTTTAAGAGGGAGGGTAGGAAATCAGGAAAACACTTATTAGATTATTGACAATTAGGAAACATAGCTGAATGGCAGTTTTAAAAATAGTTGGGTTAAAGGCTGTGGTTGTGGCTCAGTAGTAGAGCGCTTGCCTAGCACGTGTGAGGCACTCGGTTCGATTCTCAGCACTGCATACTAATAAATGAATAAAATAAAGGTTCATCAACAATTGAAAAACTATTTTAAAAAACAGTTGGGTTAAAAAAGAGAGTCAGAGCCGGGCACGGTGGCGCACGCCTGTAATCCCAGCACTTTGGGAGGCTGAGGCAGGAGGATCGCGAGTTCAAAGCCAGCCTCAGCAATGGCGAGGCACTTAGCAACTCAGTGAGACCCTGTCTCTAATAAAAACACAAAAAAGGGCTGGGGATGTGGCCCAGTGGTCAAGTGCCCCTGAGTTCAATCCCCGGTACCACAAAAAAAAAAAAAAAAAAAAAAAAAGAGAGAGAGAGAGAGTCAGAAGAGTTTTTAAAAATTCTACCTGAAACTACTTTATCTTCCTGAGGATTAAAAAAAATTTTTTTTTTAATGTACGTGGTGGTAAGAAGGAGTCAGATTAAACAAACAAACAAGCCCCTAACAAGAGATAGAGAGCAACTCAATTAAAAAGTGGCAAAGGATCCAAAGAAGCACCTCACCAAAGAAGATATAGAGGTGGCAAATAAGCAAATGAAAACACCTTCAACATCATACATCATTAGGGAATTGCAAATTAAAATGAGAAATGACTACATGCCTAGTAGAATGACCAAAATCCACACTCTGATACTGCCTAATGCAGACAAGGATGTAGAGTGACAGAAATTCCCATCCATTGTTGGAGAGAAGGTCAAAGAGTAGACACTTTGGAAAAAATTTGGCACTTTTTTATAAAACTAAACGGCTTTTGCCATGTGATCCAGCAATCATGGTACTTGGTATTTACCAAGTTGAAAACGTATGTTTACACAGAAACCTGCACATGGATGTTTATGGCAGCATTATTTACAGGTGCCAAATCTTGAAAGCATCAAAATGTCCTTCAATAGGTAAGTGAATGAACTGGCACACCCATACAATAGCATATTACTCAGTGCTAAAACAAATGAGCTATCCATCCATGAAAAGACATGGAGGAACCTTAAATCCCTATTACTAAGTAAAAGAATCCAATATGAGCCAAGTGTGGTGGTGCACACCTACAATCCCAGTGGCTCAGGAGGCTGAAGCAGGAGTATCATGAGTTCAAAGCCAGCCTCGCAATTTAGTGAGGCCCCAAGCAACTTAATGAGACCCCATCTCAAAATAAAACATTAAAAAAGGGCTGGGAATGTGTCTCAGTGGTTAAGCGCCCCTGGGTTTAAAAAAAAAAAGAAAAGCCAAAATGAAATGCTACGTGTTGTATGGTTCCAATTATATGACGTTCTGGAAAATGCAAACTTATGGAGACAATAAAAAGATGTGGTTGCCAGGGACTTGGGAGAAGGAAGGAATAAATAGGTGGAGCAGAGAGGATATTTAGGGTTGTGAAATTATTCCATATGATACTATAATAGATGGATACAAGTCATTTTATGTTTGTCAAAATTATAGAATGCACTACAACATGTAGAGTGAACCCATTATCACTTTGATAATGAAGTGTCCTATTGGTTCATTAATTTTAACAAATGCATGGATGTTGTAACATCTGCTGGATGTTGGTAGTTGGGGAGATTATGCATGTATGGAGGTGGGGGGTATATGAAATGTCTCTGTGCTGTCCACTCAATTTTTCTGTGAACCTAAAATGCTCTAAAAGTCTATAATAAGAAAAGGCGGGGGTGGCGGACACTGTGGCACACACCTGTAATCCCAGTGGCTTGGGAGGCTGAGGTAGGACGATCTCAAATTCAAAGCCAGGCTCAGTAAAAAGCAAGGCACTAAGCAACTCAGTGAGACCCTGTCTCTAAATAAAATACAAAAAGGGCTGGGCATGTGGCTCAGTGATTGAGTGCCCCTGAGTTCAACCCTTGGTACTCCCACCCCCACCCCCGAAAAGAAAAAAAGAAAAATAAAGGGGGAAGAATTGGAAAATCAGTATATTGTAGGAAAGCTATATGAAAATTTTTTTGTTTACATAAATAGGAATTCCTTTCCCTAAAGAATAAGGGATACGGTATTTGAAAAATACTCCAACTCCATATTCTCAAGATGATGCAGAAACCTGAGGCATTCTAACACTGTAGAGAAAGCACTGAACTGTGGAGTGAGAGACCTTCTTCAAATCCTGGCTCTGTCACTAGGTAATTCCAACTGTCTCACTAGGTCTGTTTTCTCAGCTGCGAAATCTAGGGGGTGATCTGTGACATCTAAAGCACCTTTGAGTTTGCAAAATCTGTTTCCACATTTGCATATAATATGACATAGTGGTTAGGAGCACAGGCTTGAGTTAGAACGCTTAGGTTAAATCTCAGCACCTCACACCCAAACTATGGGCAAGTTATTAGTCTATTAGTCTCTTTGGCCCTTGATTTCTTCATCTGTAAACTAGGGATAATAATGTAAATACCCCACTAGGTGATTGTGTAGGTTCAATGAAAAGTGCCTGATACAGTAAATGCTAGATAAATATAAACTATTATAATTACAGACAATAGATGCTATTATTCTGACAACCTTTTGCCACTATCAAGAACATGCAACTCTACACATACATGTAGTTGAAAGAAACAGAAGGTAAATGGAATTAACCAATTGGAGTTTGCCAGGTTCCCCTTTTGGGAAAGGAATGAAAGGAATCTTCAAAGATCTGAGTGGTCAGGACCTCTGGGTTGTGATTCAGCTACAGTCAACTGTCAAATTTTCCCACAGCTCAGTGGAAAGTCACTGAAAACTCCATGAAAACAGTGCCACTCCTCCTTCAGTGTTTCTCTGCCAGGATGCACCACTGACTCTGGAGGTCTGACTTATTGGTGTCCTGGCAGGGGACAGGGATCTAAGCAAGCTTGGTAAATTTTTCCAACCAAAATACTTAAGTGTCTACAACTGCTTTTGCTATACAACAATACTGCAAGATCCAAGCCTGCAAAGCATCAAAGATGAAAAACATTTGGAGTCCAGATTGTCTGATATCTGAAGTATCTTTGAGTGGAATATCTGTGTCCGCATTTACATATAGTATGACATAGTGGTTTTAGACAGGAATGATGATCGTAGGTTATTTCAGAATCCAGAATCCCAAGTGTCAACTCCATAGGCTGCTCCATGCCTTTCTCTATGGGTGAAGTTAAGAACATGGATGCCAACTGGGGTTATGGCTCAATAGTAGAAACTTTGCTTAGCATTCTTGAGGCCTGGAGTTTGATCTCTAGTACTGGGGGTGGGGCGTGGAGAAGAACATAGATGCTCCTTGCCTGACAGCGTGTGTAAGTGACAGTAACTAAGATTTTTAAATTTTCTCAAATGACTCCAGCAGGCATTTCATCTGTCTATGTTAATTTGTCCCCAGTTTAAACAGAAGTGAAAATATTCATTTTGCCTATAACATCTTTCCAGATATTCTTAGGGAACTTTTTCAAACTTGAGTTCAAGATCCCTTTTTATCAATCTGATTCACTTTTCCTAATTTTTCCTCTTTTTAGGCTTGCAAAGTAAGCAGCTAGCTGTACACCTTGATGTTTTAAGTATTTGAGTGGCGATCAGATCGAAAGCTCATTTTACTTCTTTTGTTCCCCTTTCAAGAGTAGAGATGGCACCGGGTGTGGTGGCGCATGCCGGTAATCTCAGCACTTGGGAGGCTGAGGCAGGAGGATCGCGAGTTCAAAGCCAGCACTTGACAACTCAGTGAGACCCTGTCTCTAATAAAATACAAAAAAAAAAAAAAAAAAAAAAAAAGGGTTGGGGATGTGGCCCAGTGTTCGAGTGCCCCTGAGTTTATCCCCTGGTACCACACACACACACACACACACACACACACACACACACAAAAGAGTAGAGATGGCATGGTCCAAAGCTGGTCTGGATCTTCCCCTTCATTGAAATCTGCTTAATACAAAACCTGCATACGGGTTGGCATTCACCAGATATTGGACATTAGAAAACACTTTTTTTTTCTTTTTAAAAGTTGTATACATACATTTGTGTATTATTATTTTTATTTTATTTTATTTTATTTTTTGGTGGTGCTGGGGATTGAACCCAGGGCCTTGTGCATGCGAGGCAAGCACTCTACCAACTGAGCTATATCCCCAACCCCTGTGTATTTTTAATTGACATATAAAACTCATACATATTTATGGGTACCATGAGATGTTTTGGTACATGTATACATTGTATAATGTCCAAATCAGAGTAAGGATAGCTGTCTCATCAAACATTTATCATTTCTTTTCTTTTTTTTATACCTTTATTTTATTTATGTGGTGCTGAAGATCGAACCCAGGGCCTTACACATGTGAGATGAGTGCTCTACTGCTGAGCCATAGCTCTAGCCTCCACTTATCATTTCTTTGTGGTGAAAATATTTAAATCCTTTCTTTTAGCTTTTCGAAATATACAGTATATTAGTTTTATATATATCATCACTTTACTGTATAATAGAACAACAAATTCATTTCTCCTAACTATAATTTAGTACCCATTCAGTAACCTTTCCCCACCCTACTTGCCTCATTTTTTCCTTCCTCTGATGTTATAGTTTGGATATGAGGTATCCCCAAAAAACTCACATGTAAGACAATGCAAGAAGGTTCAGAGAAGATTGGGCTGTGAGAGCCTTAATCTAATCAGTGAATTAATCTCTTGATAGGATTAACCAAGTGGTAACTGAAGACAGGTAGGATGTGGCTGGAGGAAGTGGGTTCCTGGGGGCATGCTTTTGGGGTATGTATTTTGTATCTGGCAAGTAGAGTCCCCCACCCTTTCTCTCTGCTTTCTGATCATGATGTGAGCTGCTTCCCTCTGCCACGCTCTTCTGCCATGATGTACAGCCTCACCTCGAGCCCCGAGAAATAAAGCTGGCCTTCTATGGACTAAGACCTCTGAAACCGTGAGCCCTCAGATAAACTTTTCGTCCTTTAAAATTGTTCTGGTCAGCCGGGCGCGGTGGCGCATGCCTGTAATCCTAGCACTTGGGAGGCTGAGGCAGGAGGATCGCGAGTTCAAAGCCAGCCTCAGCAATGGCGAGGCACTTAGCAACTCAGTGAGACCCTGTCTCTAATAAAAATACAAAAAAAGGGCTGGGGATGTGGCCCAGTGGTCAAGTGCCCCTGAGTTCAATCTCCGGTACCAAAAAAAAAAAAAAAATAAAAAAATAAAATAAAATTGTTCTGGTCAGATCTTTTAGTCACAGCAGCAGGAAAGCTGAGTAAAACATCTGATAACCACTATTCTACCCTCCACTCCACTTCTATGCGATCAATTTAGATTTTAATTATGAGTAAAGAGCATCTGATTTTTGCTTTTCTGTGCCTGGCTTATTTAACTTAACATAATAACCTCCAGTCCCATTCATGTTGTCATAAATGAAAGGATTTCATATTATTTATGGCTGAATAATATTACACACACACGTACACCATATTTTCTTTATTCATCGTTGATGGATGCTTAGGTTGTTTAAATTTTTTGGTTATTGTGAATAGTGCTGCAATAAACATGGGAGTACAGATGTCTCTTCATACTGACTTTATTTCCTTTGGATATATACCTAGTAGTGGGCTTAGTGGATCATATGATAATTCTATTTTTAATTTTTCAAAGAACTTCCATACCTTTTTCATAGTCACTGAACAAATTTACATTCCCATCGATGATGTGTGTAAGGGTTCCCTTTTCTCTACATCCTCACCAGCACTTGTAAGACTGAAGTCTTTAATCCATTTTGAGTTGATTTTTTAAATATTTATTTTAGTTGTAAATATTTTATTTACATGTGGTATAAATAAATTTTATTTTATTTATATGTGCTGAGACTCGAACCCAGGGTCTCACACATGCTAGGCAAGTGCTCTACCACTGAGCCACAACCCCAGCCCCTTGAGTTGATTTTTGTATGTGGTGAGAGCTAAGGGTCTAGTTTCATTCTTTCTCATGTACATATCCAACATATATTCTTCGCACTTTTGTTGAAGATCATTTGGTTATAGATGACATAACACCCCTCTTAATAGCATTTTAGTGGTCTTGGTGCATCCACTCTGAAAATTTCTGCCGTTGGTGCCATGACTTTCCTGTATACTTTTTATTTTAAAGGAGGGAGGATTTATATTTATTTGTTTGTTTGTTTATTGTAGTACTGGCAGTCAAACCCAGGGCCTCTCACATGCTAGGTGAGTGCTGTACCACTGAGCCACATCCCCAGACCTTTTTTTTTTTTTTTTTTTTTTTGAAACAGTGTATCCCTAAGTTCCCACGCTGTCCTTAAACTTGTGATCCTCCTGCCTCAGCATCCTGAGCATTTGGGATTACAGGTGTGAGCCACCACTCCCGGCTATTAGTGTATTTTTTTTTTTTTTTTTTACTTGAGATTGGGTCTGCTTTTTTTTTTTTTTTTTTTTTTTGCAGAAAGATCTACTCCATGGTACTTGAAATATTGAACGATATTCAGCATTTTTTTTAGTTAAAGAGATTGAGATCCAGAAAAGGTCATTGATTTCCCCCAGTTCATACAGGCACTTATTAACAGAGGTCAAGCCTGTTCCATTAACCATATTAAGCCAGAAAGCATCTTCTTTTTAAAAACATCTATTTCCAAAGAAGGAGTTAGGAGAAATAGAGGCTGTGACACTCTCATTGAAGGAAGGATAAGACCAAAGGAAGATTAGAACCCAGGTAAGGAAAGGGCTCTGTATAGGCAGAAGACCCAAAGATGCAGTAGGTATCTCACTTTGGACAGGAAAAGGAGGTGCCACAGGGTAAGAAAAAGACAGAGATACCACACCACCACCACCACATACTTGGCTTACTTGAAAAATCTCACTCAGCCAAACAGATACAAGTGCCCCTTCAGATCTTATTATTTCTACAGCTGCGACTTAAGTGCTGCTTATCTTTCCTCCAGGAGATTCCTTGGAATGAAACCAATGGGAGTCCAGGCTTTGGGAGAGTCTCATCAGAGCAGATGGGCCAGCAGCAGCCAGAAAGCTTGTTGCCTTTGGCTGAGAGCATCATCCTGGAAGTGAACATCTTGTAAGTAAACCCCAGCAGGCTCAGCCTTCGGCCTAAGTGAAGTGGCCTGCTTCTTCTTGAAGAAGGACCTTGTGTTCTCCCACTTCTCCCCTCCCTTCTTGCACATGCTGAAAATCCCACTTCTGAGAGCACTCTTCAACTGAAAACCACGTTGACCATGAGCAGCCCTGGGAGATGGCTTCTTACTGCTTTAGTTCTCTTGGTATTTGGAAGTGCATGGCATGGAGGGCCAGAAGGCCTGAGTTCTGGTTGCTACACAACTACTAATTTTCTCTGGGACCCTGTTTCCTTGGGACCAAATTGTTCTTCTGTGGGCCACAGTTTCCTCAGCTGTAAGGTTGTTTATAATAAGAATAGCTGCCATTTATGAAATGTTCACTATGTACCAGACATTATCTCATTGAATTCTTTCAATAGTCCTATGACATTTGTCCTATTATTGTCTTACTTTACAAATAAGGAAACTGAGGCTTAGCATTTTCATACTCTAATCACCCTTTTTAAATTGCCAACTGTGTCCAGGGATAGTGGCACGTGTCAGTAGTCTCAGATACTTGGGAAGCTGAGGCAAGAGGATGGCTTGAGCCCAGGAGTTTGAGATCACCCTGGCAACATAGGAAGGTCACACCTTAAAAAAAGAATCCTACCCCTGGCCAATACTCCTTTCTCTGCTTTATTTTAGCTATATCATTTAATACCACCTGAAATGGCACATAGTTTACTTTTGTGTTGGTCCTCATCTGTATAAGACTGTAAACTCCATTAGGAAATGGATTTTGTCTTTTTTCTATTGTTATTATTGTTCATTTTCCATGTCCCCAGGACCTAGAATTATGCCTAGAACACTGTAGACACTCAAATATTGGTTGAATGAAAAACTCATCAAATGAATTCTTGATGGGAGTGTAAATTGACAGACTCTAAGGAAGTCAGTTTAGCAATAATAACATTTAACATTCACTAACCTTTTGACCCCACAACACCAGAATTATTTTATTCTGTACATTATATGTTCATGCATGTGCAGGGATGTTTACCGCAACGGTTTCCTAGAAAGACTAGAAACAATCAATATGTTCATTAATAAGGGAGGATAATTAAATAAATGAATAAGTTCTTACAGTGAATTCTATGTAGAGGTAGAAAAGGATGAAGTAAATCTGCATGCACTGAAACATAACAACTTAAGAAATACATTAAGTAGGGGCTGAGGCTGTGGCTCAGTGGTAGCACACTTGCCTGGCATGTGTAAGACACTGGGTTTGATTCTCAGCACCATGTATAGATAAATAAAAATAAATAAATAAAGGTCTATCAACAACTAAAAAAATATGTATACATATTTTAAAAAGAAATATATTAAGAAAAAAAGAAATATATTAAGTAAAAAAACAGAATGGAAGAACAGTATATTACTTCCTTCCATTTGTATTAACAGGTAGGATAGATTTTAAGAAATACTTGTTTATGCCTAGACTATCTCCAGAAGACCAAAAAAAAAAAAAAAAAAAAAAAAAAAAAAAGTTGCTTTGGAGGAGGGGACCAGAACGTCTAGGCAGGGGTAGTGAATAAACTCCTATTAAAACATACTTCACAAGCCAGGCATTGTGGTGCACACCTGTAATCCCAGTGGCTCTGGAGGCTGAGACAGGAGGATCATGAGTTCAAAGCCAGCCTCAGCAACCAAGAGATGATAAGCAACTCAGTGAGACCCTGTCTCTAAATAAAATACAAAATAGGGCTGGGGTTGTGGCTCAGTGATTAAGTGATTACAAAACAAACATATATATATATATATATACATATACATATGTATGTATATGTATATGTATACACACCCACACATATATTTATTTCACAAACTATGCAATTGCCTTTTTTTTTTTTTTGGTGCTGGGGACTGAACCCATGGCATTGTGCATGCTAGGCAAGCACTCTACCAACTGAGCTATATCCCCCAACCCTGGAATTGACCTTTTTTTTTTTTTTTTTTTTTTTTTTTTTTTGGTACCAGGGATTGAACTCAGGGCACTCAACCACTGGGCCACATCCCCAGCCCTTTTTTGTATTTTATTAGAGACAGGGTCTCACTGAGTTGCTAAGTGCCTCGCCATTGCTGAGACTGGCTTTGAACTCGCAATCCTCCTGCCTCAGCATCCCAAGTGCTGGGATTACAGACCTGCACCACCCGCCCGGCTGTGGAATTGACCTTTTTAAAATGTACGATTCAATAGTTTTGGTATATCAGATTAATTTTTGAACATTATGATAAAAATATATGTATATGTAACAAAGTTTTCTATTTTAACACTTTTTAAGTGTACACTTAAATGGCATTAATTATACTCACAATATTGTGCAGTCACAATTTTCTAAAACTTTTTTACCACCTCAAACAGAAACTTCTATAACTATTATAGTGTGGTCTTTTGTGGCATTTGATTTTTAAAAGAACTATGCACATGTATTACTTTTTTATTTTAGAAATTAATTTATAAGCGGGCGTGGTGGTGCACGCCTGTAATCCCAGCACTTGGGAGGCTAAGACAGGAGGATCCTGAGTTCAAAGCCAGCCTCAGCAATGGCGAGGCACTTAACAATTCAGTGAGACCCTGTCTCTAATAAAAACACAAAAAAGGGCTGGGGATGTGGCCCAGTGGTCTAGTGCCCCTGAGTTCAATTCCTTGTACCAAAAATAATAATGATAATAATAATAATAATAATAATAATAATTTAAAAATAATTAACGGGGCTGGGGTTGTGGCTCAGTGGTAGAGTGCTCGCCTGGCACGTGCATGGCCCGGGTTCGATCCTCAGCACCATGTAAAAATAAAGGCATTGTGTACAACTAAAAGCAAATAAATAAATATTCAAAAAAATTAACATCCCACAGTCATATTTCATAGTAGCAACTATCAATTTTATTATGAAAAATATTAAAAAGCCTTTCAAAAAATCAAGTTTTTGCCATCTTCCTGAGTACTCTAAGAGATCTTGGATAACATCTAACTCATTCATTCTATAAGTGAGATAACAGATTCATAGGTGAGGTGGCTGCCCCAAGTCAGGGAGCCCATTAGGAGCAGGCCTCCCAATCCAAGGGACAGTGTTCAAACTAGGTTACACAAGAGATCTTCTGCTCTTTGACAGAAAGTGGGGCTTGAATTTTAACTGCCCCAACAGAGTACTTAGGGTCTCTCATTTTGGATATCTCTTTTATGTCCCAAATACCAATACTATCTAGTAATAGGGAATGGGGCCATTGCACCCCAATATCATTGTTTCTGTTTATCTAAAACTATGCAGCAAACCTTCAGGACCCACCTCAATTTCTATTTCTAGTTGCCCTACTGCATCCAAATCTCCACTTAATTCTTAACTCATAAACATTATTATTTGAGACTTATAACTAGCAGTCAAAGAATGGTGTGAAACATTTTATAGCTATATCAATTTGTGAGTCCATTTTACCCATTGGTGTAAACTCCAGGAAGACAGGAATTGAGTGGTTGATTTCTGCAGGAGGTTTCCAGTAGATGATTGTCAGTCAAGTGGATTGAGCTGTGCCAATCTGAAAAGAAAATAAAATATGATTTTATTTTATTGGTACCAGGAATTGAACCCAGGGGCAATATACCACTGAGACACATCCCCAGTACCCTTTGTTTTTTGTATTTTATTTAGAGACAGGGTCTCACTGAGTTGCTTAGGGCCTCACTAGGTTGCTGAGTCTGGCTTTGAACTTGTGATCCTCCTGCCTTAGCCTCCCAAAATGCTGGGATTACAATTGTGCACCACTGTGCCCAACAGAAAGCCTGATTTTAAATGGGAGCTCTTCAAAGGGTTTCTCTGTGGCTCCCAGTAGAGCTGTCTGTTGGCTCACAGAGCACTCAAATTGATGGAGATTTTGGCTAGCTCACGTTTGTTGAGAACCAAGTATAATCCTTCCCTTATTGAACTTACCATGGCATTAATTATACCTTCACTTGGGTGATTGTTTGATTACAATTCATCTTTCTTTCTCCCTACCACCCCCAATAAACTGGAAATTCCATAAGAACATGGACCACATTTGGCTTGACTCACCATTGTATCTCTAGCACCAAGCCTGACACATAGAAAGTGTTCAGGAAATATTTGCTATAGGACTGGATGAATGACTGCAACCATCTTGTTTTCTAGATGAGGAAGCAGAGGCCCCAAAAGATCATGCTCATTAGCTGAGGTGAGAAGGCAGGTCTCCCTGGCCAGCCAGCATCCAAGGCCTCTGTGTCCTCTCAGTGTTGGAGTTGGAAAACCTTGGAGTCTAGTTCACCCCTTTAATTTTATAAATGAGAACTGAGGCCCAGAGAGAAGAAGGACTACCCCAAGCTCACAGAAAGAGGCACTGGCAGAGCCAAGCCTGGTACCTAGGTCTTCTGACTCCCAAGCCAGTGCTCTTTCTTTGTAAAAGCGAAGAAAAAACAAAGCTGCGTTGGGCTTCTTGCCAAGCCCCTGCAGGAGGTCACATAGCCGAGCAGCTCTCAGAGTTCCTTGTCTATTCTTAGCCTGAACTTTTAGTGACTCTGTTCTTCAGCAGCCTTTTTTCCTCCTTTTTCCTTTGCATTTGGTTTGTTGTGTATATGTGGTATGTGTTTTAAATAAATGGTGCTACGTGTAGGAAATGGGCTTCAGCACAGTCCTGCTACCGAGGACCTAAAAAGAATAAACTTGAGAGAAAGGACCCTGAGAAAACAATCAGCTTCCCTTCCTCCAAAGTGACCCCCGTGTCCTAGAGCTGCCCTCTCTGCTGCCTATCACAACTGCCAACACGAGGCTAAACCCCTCACACAATAAGGAGGAAATTGCCAGAAAGAATTTGCAAAGAGGATTGCTGTTAGTATTGGCCACTGCTGTCTCGTTTTGATGCAGACTGAAAATCAGCTTTTCCCAAGCTGTAGGTCTACTAGCACCCACTTCAATTTCCCACTTACAAGTCATTCATCAGCCACCCAACATGAATAAAAAGCCCCTCTCTACAATTCTGGTCTCTCAAAGCCTACCTCTTTTTCTGCTTTCTCAGATATCTACCCTGAACAGGAAAACAAAGAATTTAAGCTGCTATTGAAACACAAAGGATGGAAGGCAACTAATGCTGCCAACGTGCCAAATAACCAATGGGAAGAATGTCTGTATCAAGTTCAAATGAGGTATAAGTTGCTCTGGGAAAGGCTAAGTCAAGGAAAATTCAGGGGAGTGGTTTGAACCAAGTTTTATGTATTGGGTATATATTGCTGTGTAACATAGTACCCTATATTGGGTATTGGTTGTCTATTGCTTAATAAATTACTTGAATTTAGTGGCTTAGAGAATAAACATGTATTATCCAATAGTTTCTCTGTGTTAAGAATACAGATATAGTTTAGCTGGGTGCCTCTGGGTCAAGGTCTCTCATGAGGTTGCAGTCAAACTCTCAGCTTAGCAGGAGCGCAGTGGCGCGTCTGTAATCCTAGTAGCTTGGGAGGCTGAGGCGGGAGGATCATAAGTTCAAAGTCAGTCTCAGCAAAAGCAAGGCAGCAAGCAACTCAGTGAGAACCTGTCTTTACATAAAATACAATATAGGACTGGGGAATGTGGCTCAGTTGTTGAGTGCCCCTGAGTTCAATTCCTGGTAAAAAAAACAAACAAACAAACAAAAACCTCTCAGCCTAAAAGCTCATCCTGGGTTGAGCGGAATCCAATTTCAAACTCACTGAAGTGGTCCTTGGTGGGCCTGCTGCAGGCCTCTCCACGGGGCTTCTCTAAGACTTAGTGCCAGCCTTCCCCAGTGGGAGAGATTTAAGAAAGAGTTAAGGGTGTCCTGGATGGAAACCACAGTTCTTTTGCAACCTAATATCAGAAGTGATATCCTATCAGTTTCACTATACATACCGTTCCTGATTTACAATTTTTTTTTCAGCTTTACAATGGTGCAAAAGCATGCCCATACAACCATTCCGTTTTTCACCTTCAGTGTAGTTACTCGATATATTACAGGAGATATTCAACACTTTATTATAAAATAGGCTGTGTGTTACATGACTTTACCCAACTGTGGGCTAATATAAGTATTTGGAGCACATTTAAGGTAGCCTAAGCTAAGTTATGGTGTTAGGTAGGTTAAGTGTTTTAAATGCATTTTGTCTTAATGGTATTTCCCATTGACAGTGGATTTATCGGTATCTTCATTTTAAGTTGAGGAACATCTGTATCTTTCTCATCAGAAGTAAGTCACTAGGTTCAGTCTATCTACAATGATGTGAAAACCAAGAAGCAATCATTGGGTGCCATCATAGAAACTGCCTACCCCACTGTTCAGGATGGATAGGATTTAAATAAGGTACAGGAAACATTCTGGATAGGCAATAGAAGTTAGAAAGATTGGACTGTGTAAGGCAAGTGTATTAGTCTGCCAAGGCCACCATGATGAGATGCCACAGACTAGATGGCTTAAATAGCAGAAATGTATTTCTCACAGTTCTGAAGCTGAAAGTCCAAGCAGGTTTGGTTTCTTCTGAGTTCTCTCTCCTTGGTGTGCCAGTGGCTGTCTTCTCACTGTGTCCTCAAATGTCCTTTTCTCTGTTCATCTCTGGTGCCTCTTCCTCTTCTTGTAAGGACATAGTCATATTGGATCAGGGCCCCACCCTTTTAATCTTATTTAACCTTAATTACCTCTTTAAAGGTCCTATCTTTTTTTAAAAGATTTTTAAAAGATGGACACACTATCTTTATTTATTTTGTTTATTTTTATGTGGTGCTGAGGATCAAACCCAGTGCCTCACGCGTGCGAGGCAAGCCATCTACCGCTGAGCTACAACCCCAGCCCCAGTCCTATCTTTGAAACACAGTCGCAATGGGAGTTAGGGCTTCAACATATGAATTTGGATGGGTGAGGGGGCGACTCACAATTCAGTCCATAACAATGGGCAAGGTTTATTATAATAAACCTTTTAAGTGTGCCTCCTTGTTCCTTCATCCATACTCTTATAAAGGAATGATAATCCCCCACTTGTAGAGATGGTGATTAATGATTCTTAAAAATTCTTCATATCACAATCTCACGTGACATTACAACTGCCTCCATGTTAGCAGATGGAGTGTTATTAACTCTCCTCTGTTGATGAGGAATCAGACCAGGAGTGGTATCAGGTTCCCTCAGTCACCAGGAGAAATCTGGCTTCAGGCTCCCAAGCTGTCCTTCTCATGCTTAGCCTTGGTGTTACCTGCCCTTGGCCACTTAGGACTGGCCCTGGCAGTGTGCCCATCTAGATTCTTCTTCCTTCTGCCTTAATTTATCAAAACTTACCACTCTTCAAGGTATTTCATTGATTTTCAAAGTGACAACTACCTGGTTGGACCAACTATTATTTTTTTTAATATTTATTTATTTATTTTAGTTGTACACAATGCAATGCATTTATGTTTACGTGGTGCTGAGGATCGAACCCGGGCCGCGCACGTGCGAGGCGAGCGCTCTGCCGCTGAGCCACAACCTCAGCCCTGGACCAACTATTATTAACAAGCTATTATTAGTGAGCAAGATATCCATACCACATCTAACTAACTTTAATTCTAATAAAACTATATAAACTAGATTCCACTATTACCTGTTTTCTAGAAAAAGAAGTAGAGATTAGGTAGCTAGCCCAGGGTCACACAGGTAGGTAGCAGAGGTGGGACCTGAACCCAGATACAGTATACACTTTTTTTACTATGTCCTGCTCCACTGCTAAATGTCACTAGTTATTTCAGAATTCTTTGATACCCTGAAGTTCTTTACATATTCAAAGATGTGAGTCTTTCCTTCCCAGTCTTTGACTTACCCTCAGTTGATCTCCTGTAGTGTTGGGAGTTGAGTTTCAGTTCCATTCCTGCTTAGCTGTGGTGACTGAAAACATGTTTTCCCCCACCTCACTAGGCTTTTATTTGTTCACCTGTGAAATTAAAGTATTGACGGGTGAGCCAGATGTAGTGGTGCACACCTGTAAGCCCAGCAACCTGGGAGACTGAAGCAGGAGGTTTGCAAAGATTGGGTCCAGCCTCAGCAACTTAGTGAGACCCTAAGCAACTTAGAAAGACTGTCTCAAAATAAACAGGGTTAGGGATGTAACTCAGTGGTAGAGTGCCTGAGTTCAATCCCTGATACCACAAAAGAAATAAAGAAGCATTGACTCAGGTCATTTTCTGGCATTAAGAGTCTAATAAACTGATGTCGTTATCTCCCATGCCATTCTTTTCAGAAATACTGAACACCTGCTATGTGTTGGGGGAGGTACTGGTGACAGAGCAATGAACAAGACAGACAAGGTCTCTGCGCTCAGGGAGTTTACTTTCTCACCTGACAGGAAAGACCTTCCACAGCATCTAATCAAGTCTTTTTACCAAAGTGAAGAGTGAGCCTCGAGGATGAGTGACTTACCCAGTCACAAGCTAAAAGTGGCAGAGAAGGGATCTGGGACACTGGGAGTTTTTATTCCCTGTGGGGTGCTTTTCATTGCTAGTTTGAGGAGGGTTTTGTTTGTTTGTTTGTTTTTCCCACACTGCATCTTGTATCTTGAGTTCTCCTGGCATGTGATTTGTCTCAGCTTGCTAATAAGACTGTCACTGCAATCTGTAGCTGCTCCTGCCGGCACTAGCTGACAACAGAAACGCACTCTCAGAAGCCACCTTCATGGAGTTACCACTTTAACCTGCTGAAGCAGAAACTTCAGTCTCCACTGAATTTTTTTTTTTTTTTTTTTTTTTTTTTTTTTGGTACCAGGGACTTGAATTCAGGGGCACTCGACCACTGGGCCACATCCTCAGCCCTTTTTTGTATTTTATTAGAGACAGGGTCTCACTGACTTGCTAAGTGCCTCGCCACTGCTGAGGCTGGCTTTGAACTCATGATCCTCCTGCCTCAGCCTCCCAAGTGCTAGGATTACAGGCATGCGCCACCAGGCCCAGCTCCACTGAAATTTAACACACCACAGTACAAAGTCAGACACCCAGGGTACCAGCCAGCCCACAGGCAGCCCTGCTCTGTCCCTTAGAACCTCCTTCTCGTTCTTTTCACGCTGCTGGGGCCTCAGTCTGTTGCCCTTATCAAACCCTGTGCCCCTCACTACAATTCTACCCTTTGCTGTTCTTCAGATTAGAACCTGAAGCAGATGGCTGTAGAGCTAGGCCTGCTCAGATTTTCTACTGATTGACTGTTTGCCCGAGAAGCCTTCACTCCTTGAATCTGGTTTCTTGAGTTGAGACGACTGACGCCTAAGTGACTTCCTGAGGCAGTAGTCAGCAGTGTGGAATCAGCCTTGTGCTGCTTCCCAAATGGAAGAGCCTTCATGCATGTATTGTGCGTGACCCACAGCCACTCATAAAACCCAAGCACTCACAGGTTGGCACCCACATGAGGAGCACCTGTTTGCGTGCTGGTGTTAACTTATTCGTTTCATTGCCCTTCACCACACCCATGTTTTTAATTTTAAATTTTACCAAAGTTATACAGGCACCTGGTTTAAAAAGTGAACTAGTCCTACAGGGTTTGTTAGGACAAAGAGAGGTCCTCAGCCTCTCTCTCTTTCTCCCCACCCCAATCCCATTTCCCTTTCCCTAGAGGAACAACTTTCAACTTGTTTAACTAATTCTTTTGGAATTTACTTATCTCTAAATGACATGTTTATAGCATTACTTCCTGATTTTTTTCAGTTTAGGCGTTATCTGTGGACTTCCCACTATGGGAGATGAGGAATTAGCTCTTTTTTCTCTGCTTGCCCCCTCTACACGTATATACCCTCCTTGTGTCATAATACTCCCAGTAGAGTTATAGTTTAATTTTTGGTCGATCAATAGTGTGTTTGTTATTATGACAACGTAAATGCCAGTTGCAGCTAAGCTGCATAGTCAACTGTGATTGTTTTTCCTTTCCAAACATATCTTTTTGTTTTGATTATCTTGTTTTTCCATGCACTTATGTTTCTAAGGTCTTATCACTAATTGCTCTTATCACCTAAATTCTGCCAGTTATCTAGATCTCCTCTCACAGTGTTCTTGGGATGGTCTCTTAGAGCCTGCTCTGGGAGCCTGCTGCATGCTGCTGTCCTGGAACCTCCTATTACCATCATCAGGGGGGACTCCCTTGCTTCTTTCCTGTGTTGGATTACCTGTTTCCCAGATCCCATGTCTCCATCCCATTATATGCTGTTTCCCCTTCCTTCTTTTTGATGACAGACAACCTCCTGGAGTTTCCTAGGAGTACATGGGAGATAAATTTGCAAAAATCTTGCATGTCTGAACTGGGTGTGGTGGTGCACACCTGTAATCCCAGCTACTCAGGAGATTGAGGTGGGAAGATCACAAGTTTGAGGCCAGCCTAGGCAACACAGTGAGACTCCATCTCAGGGGGAAAAAAAAAAAGAGACTTGCATGTCTGAAAATGCCTACTACTTGAATAAGAGTAGAATTCCAGGGCTATGGATGCAGTTTAGGGGGTAAAGTGCTTGCCTAGCATGTGTGAGGTCCTGGGTTCAATTCTCAGCACTACAAAAGAAAAAAAATGTAGAATTCTAGGTAAGAACTAATTTTTATGCCTCAAACTTCGTTAGTATAATCCTCTGTTGTCCAGCTTCAGTTGGTACTGTTGAAGAACCTAAGGCCATTCTGATTTCTAACCATAAGAGACCTACAGGATTTCTTTATCTTCAACATTAAGAAATTTCACAATGACATACATATTGTGCTGGCCACTCAGTGGCTCTTTCATTCTAAAAACTTGTCCTTTGCTTCTGGAATGTTCTCTTGAATTATTTCATTTCCTTTGCTGTATTTCTAAAACTCCCAGTATTCAGAAGTTAGGATGAATTTCTCATCCATTCCTTCCTAATTCTACTTTCTGGAAATTTCCCTCAATCTGTCTTCTAATCCTTCCATTAAGTATTTTATTGCTGATGTCATATTTTTTTTCCCAAGAGTTTCCACTGTAGATTTTGCTCTTGAAAAAGAAAATTCTTTTAGTGGAGTTTTAGATAGAGTGAAATTAGAAGCATGTGTTTAGCCCACTGTTCGCCAAGTATCTCTATATGCACTAGTTACTTAGTAATTTTGGTTCCTACAGTTTGGATTTGGAATGCCCCCAAAAAACTTATTTGTTGAAGGCTTGGTCCCCAGTCTGGGAGATGGCAAGCCTTTAGGAGGTAGGCACTACTGTGAGGTCTTAGATCATGGGTGGCATGCCCTTGAAGGAGTCTCTGGGTCCTGGTTTCTTTCACCTTCTCTTTTTTTTCTGAGTCACAAGGTGAACAGGCTTCGTCTGCTATATACGTGTACTGTGCACCATAGGTCCAAAGCGGTGAGGCCAATCCATCTTTTTGAAACCTTTGAAACTATGACCTCTTTAGAGGTTGGTTATCTCAGGTTATTTGTTACAGTAACAGAAATCTGACTAACACACTGACTTTAAATCAAACCCCTTAAGCTTTCATAATGATTTCCTAACAGTTAATATATTTATTTGGTTCTCATAGCCTAGACTATTTATCTTGGGATCTTCTTGTTCAGCCCTATATCATCTTACAGAGAGATAACCTTATTCTCATAAAGGTGAAGTGTCATCTCAGAAAATACAAGCAGCATGGCCAAGTGACCATGGACTGAAACCTCTGAAATTAGGAGCAAAAATAAACTTTTCCTTCTGATTTATCTTAGGTATTTGTCACTGTGGTGGAAATCTGACACCATGACATATAGCAAACTGCACATATTTAAATTGTGTCACTCGATATGTTTTAATACATATGTACTCTTTTACAACCATCATCATAATCAATATATTGATTATCCCCAAAGTTCCCTCATATGTTCCTTGGTAATTCTATCTTCCTTCCTTCTACCAAACCAGCCCAGGCAACCACTGATTTTTTAAAAATATTTATTTATTTGCTTTAGTTGTACACGATGCGTTTATTTTTACGTGGTGCTGAGGATCGAACCCGGGCCGCGCGCATGCTAGGTGAGCGCTCTACCGCTGAGCCACAACCCCAGCCCCAAACCACTGATTTGCTTTCTGTCACTATAGATTTCATTTGCATTTGCTAGATATAAATGGAATCAGGCAGAATGATCTCTTTTTCTGTCTGTATTTTTTAATTTTATTTTACATGTAGCTTTTGTGGATGCTTTGGAAGCCATACCTGCCTGTCCAAGTAGAGAGGCTATACCAGTACCACCTTCCTCTGTATCCTCCTTTCCTTTTTTCAGTACTAGGGATTGAACCCAGAGGTACTTTACTACTGAGCCACATCCCTAGTCCTTTTTATTTTTTTATTTTGAGACAGGGTCTCACTAAGTTACTGAGTCTGGCCTCGAACCTGGCTATCCTCTTGCCCCAAGTTGCTGAGATTATAGATGTGTGTGTTGCTGCCTGAAGCGATGGCCGCTTGGAGCAGTAAAGCCGCCCATAAGTCATTACTGTTTTTTTGAGATTTTTTATTGTTTTGAAATCTACTGACTGATGGACCCTTTGTTTATTTTTTTTTTTTTAAAGTTGGCAGTTTTTAATGTTTTTGTGAGTTACCCTTGAGAGCGCATAAGCTCTCAGAAAGACTTTTTATTTTTGTTTTTAGGGTATGTAAACGCCTAGTAATACCCTTTATACTTTCTGTAATGGATTTCACCCATGGGGGAGTAGAGGACACAAGTGGTTCCTCTACTTGACGGTCCTTTTTCTTGGTCTTTTTTAGTTTTTTTTCCCTCATTTTCTCAGGATCACCTTTACTAGATTTTTCACCACTGCTAATTTCACTGACAGCAATATCTTGAGGCCCAGGTTCTATTAAGAGCAAGTATCTTTCAGCTATCATCAATAACTCTTGAATAGCTCTAATAGCTTGGTTTTTTGTCATTTTTGGGACTCTTTTGATACTCTCTTTACTGGGCTTAGTTGACCCAGTGGAAGCTACGCTTTTTTGATCACTTTCACTTTTTTCTGAATCCTCCTCATTGAGAATGGAGTCAGGTATATTAAGGAGTCTTTCCATAGCCTCTATCACTTGGGATTCAGTTATATTTGAACCCATCTTTAGAGACCTTTCAGTTCTTATCTGTCCGCTCCGAAGTCCAGGTACGGGCCACCACCTGTTGCCGCCTGAAGCGATGGCCGCTTGGAGCAGCAAAGCCGTGGGAATAAGTTTAGAAGCAGACTGGAAACAAACAGGATCTTTATTCTGTCAGTTTCTCTCTCTGGCTCTAACAACTCTAACACGTACCACACACCAGCAAACAACCAACAACCAAAGTGGCCCCCACCCACTCTGCACTCAGCCCAAGTCTCTCAAGATCCCGGGCCAAGTCTCGTGAGACTACGGAAGGCGGCAATGTCCAAAACTCCATGGCCCGAAGTCAACCGCAATCATAGCCATCTCTCCAAACAGGGCTCCTGCATGTGTGCTTCCTTTATATCCTTTCTCTTCCACATGCTGCCCATCTTCTTTCTTCCAGTCTAAAGAACTACATTCTTCAATTTTCTCATCTTCTCCCTATTTGTGCCTCCTCTCAGTAAAGGATCAATGTACTGTATTTACACTGAGGTGACTGATAATGATTTTATGTGTCATTTTTGCAGTTTTACAGAAGATAAAAACCCACACTTGGCTCAGGCCAAAGAAATAAAGCTCAAGTTATAGATTTCCAAGCATGAGTAGATAAGTTTGGAAGAGCCTTTTGGACAAGGGCCTCCCTGAATCTCTAGAAGCACACTTGGAATAACAGAGTTCATCTGTAAGACTGACGCTGTCTGCAGACAGGCGGAATGAATTGAAATCCCCTTTGGTCCCATTCAGAATTTTCATTTCCTGAAATGTCAGCCATTTAAGAGCTAAGAAAAGAACTTGCTGGCCTTCCTTCCTTTTAGTCTATTTGGCAGAGAAAACAATCCTGTGTAGATAAAAGTTCACTCAGGAAGGCAGAACCTCCTGTGTTTAGTCCTTATGTCCTTGGTCTAGGTGAGAGGAGGGCCCTCAGAGGTAGTCCCAGGCTGCTGGACTGAAGTTCAAGTTGGCTGTGACCCAAGGGCCACAGGCAAGAGAGCACAGCAGATGAGGCAGGCTCAGGAGGTACCTGGCCTATCTCACTTCTCTTCTTACCCATTTTCACATTTATTCTTCTTAACAGCATTTTGAAACAGGAGAAAGGGAAATATTTCTCAGTTTTAAAAATGAGAGGTAGCAGAACCTTCTCAAATTCAAAGCCTTTCTCAGCCTTAGCCCTGTCCATGGGGTTCCAGGCCACTCACCTACCCATGTCAAGGAACATGGTGGTATAAAACCTCTGGGCTGCAGCTAGGAATCAGGGCAGCAAGGAGCCCCCAGATCCACATGTTCCCTTCCATTGTTCCTCCACTGCCCTAGGTGACCCATCCCCTAGTTTACTATTGTTCTCCAGGGTCCTGCTTAAAAATGCAGGGCCTGGAAGGGGAGGGCAAGTGGATCACAATAGTTTGGAGGAAGGGACCCATCAGACATTTGTGAGCAAGAGGACCTGCTGGGCACAGAGCTGCAAGATAAGAAGGAAGATGAACAGGCCGTCCGTTTGGCTTAGTTCAGCACTCACTCAAAGATGAGCCTGGCATACTTCTCACCTCACAGTCCTCATAGGTCCTGAATAGCAAGAAACCTAATAGTAGGAGGAGGAGATTGTACAGAATGCAGGAAAGATGTAGTGAAGGATAAACCAGGGACAAGGGCATAGGGAAGAGATTTTATTGACAAACTTGGTCAACTTTAGTATTTTGTTGGGGTTGGCTGATGCCACCTCCATGAACCCCAGGCTCTTGCTTGTCCTCCTATGCCAGAGAACTCAGTGACACCAAACCCCCAAGCAGGAGAAAGCAGGAAAAAGAATCAGAGCTTTCAGAGTTCTGTTTCCAATATAAGGCCAGCACCCCTCCCAACCATCAATCATGCTTCCATGTCTTCAACAGCAAAACTCTCAACATCAAATTTATTTACAAATTGAATAACTCATGATCCTTTTAGCAAGAGGTCAGACATTTCCACATCGTCAGAATACTAAAAAGGTAACAATTTCTCATGTATTTAACACATTACTAGTTTGTTATCCTTTATTTCACTGGATTCATGAGCTCAGGCAGTAGCCAGGCAGACAGGAATTACTGGCATTTTCATAGATAAGGAAACTGAGGCACAGAGGATTTGACTTATTCCAAGCCACCCAGAGATTTAGTGATAAAGCCAGATCTAAGCACTTCACAAGCTAGAAGTCGTTGTAAAATCTAAGACCAGGGCTGGGATTGTGGCTCAGCGGCAGAGCGCTCGCCTCGCACATGCGCGGCCCGGGTTCGATCCTCAGCACCACGTAAACATAAATGCATTACATTGTGTACAACTAAAGTAAATAAATAAATATTTTTTTAAAAAATCTAAGACCAGAGCTGTCCAGGTCTGTTTGAGGGATAGCATCCCAGACTGGGAGGTAGAATCCATTCTGTGGCCTTGCATGGTACCAGGGAGTCAGAAGACTAGGGTTCTAGTTCTAACTGCCACACATTTGCTATGTGAACCTAGCAGGGCTCAACGTTTCTGGGTCTTGTTTTTCTCATCTGTAATATCAGAATTTTAAAAAGACCCAGGGATGTTTTAGGAGAAGGTAACATTTAAATCATATCATTAAAAATTGTTGGGCTAGTTGGGCATGGGGGTGCATGCCTATAATCCCCACTTCTCTTCAGGCTGAGGCAGGAGGATCATAAGTTTAAGGCCATCCTGGGAAACTTAATAATACTCTGTCTCAAAATAAAAAATAAAAAAGGTTGGGTAGGTGGCTCAGTGGTAGAGTACTTGCCTAGCATGCATGAGGCCCTGGGTTCAATCCCCAGTACTGGAAAAAAAGAATAGTTGGGCTAAAAGTGAGGGGAAGGACATGAATACTAGCACAAAAGTTAGAAATTCAAGGCATAATCTGAAAATAGAGAAATTTAACTTGAAATGTAAAACAAGTATTAAACATATCAAGTTCATTCACCAAAGGAGCAAACCACTCTAAAAAATACTAAAAAGTGGGGCCAGGATTATGGCTCAGTGATAGAGTGCTTGCCTGGTACTGTGAGGCACTGGGTTGGATCCTCAGCACCACATAAAAATAAAGATAAAACAATGGTATTGTGTTCATCAACAACTAAAACATATTTTTAAAAAAAATACTAAAATGTTGCTTCAGCTTTTTTAGAATTGCAGTGAACACAATGAACATTCTTGTGCCTGGTTTTTAAAATATGTGTAGGATTTTATTGAAGTTTGAGGCCTACAAACGGAAAATGTCAAGTCATATGTATCAGTCTTCAACTTTAGTAGGGTATTATATATTTGTAGGACTGTATCATCACCGACACTTTTAAATTGTTGCTAATTAGCTGGCTGTAAAATGTATTTTATTTTTTTGGATTTTTTTTTTACTTGTAGAGGGACACAATACCTTTATTTTGCTTATTTATTTTTATTTGGTGCTAAGAATCAAACCCAGTGCCTAACACATGCTAGGCAAGTAAGTGCTCTACTACTGAGCTACAACCCAGCCCCATGAAATATATTTTAATTTGCATTTCCCTAGTTACTAATGAGATTTCTTTTATATTCATGTTTTATTGATTAATTAGGTTTTTTCCTCCTAAAATGTCTGATTGTCTCTTCACCTATTTATCTAATAGATTATTTCCTTTCTTGGGAATTATACTCATGGATGCTAATCCTTTATTTATGATGTGCCTTAAAGATAGATTCTCCCAGTCTATGTCTTGTTTTTGCATGTTCTTTTTTTATTAAATATTTATTTATTTGCTTTAGTTGTACACAATACAATGCATTTATGTTTATGTGGTGCTGAGGATCAAACCCGGTCCGCGCACTTGCTAGGCGAGTGCTCTACCGCTGAGCCACAACCCTAGCCCTGCATGTTCTTTATACCATTTTTTTTTTTTTTTTTTTTTTTTTTTGTGGTACCGGAGATTGAACTCAGGGGCACTTGACCACTGGGTCACATCCCCAGCCCTTTTTTGTATTTTATTTAGAGACAGGGTCTCACTGAGTTGCTAAGTGCCTCACCTTTGCTGAAGCTGGCTTTGAACTTGCGATCCTCCTGCCTCAGCCTCCCAAAGTGCTGGGATTACAGGCGTGCGCCCACCGCGCCCAGCTTCTTTATACCATTTTATGTTGGAAAATTTTTAATTATAAATAATCAATTTAGCAGCGTTTTCTTTTATGGATTTTGCCTTTTTAAAAATTTGTCTTAAGGCCTGGTTATGTTGCTCAGTGATAGAGCTCTTGCCTAGCATGAACAAAGCCCTAGGTTTGATACCTAGAACTGGGCGGGGAGGGGTCTGTCTCATCCAGAGATCATAAAGATATTTTATTTTTTAAAAAATTCATTTTAAGCTGGGTGCAGTGGCGCACGCCTGAAATCCCAGTACTTGGGAGGCTGAGGCAGAAGGATTGTGAGTTCAAAGCCAGCCTCAGCAATGGCGAGGCACTAAGTGAGACCCTGTCTCTAATAAAATACAAAAAAAGGCTGGGGATGTGGCCCAGTGGTCGAGTGCCCCTGAGTTCAATCCCCAGTACCAAAAAAAAAAAAAAAAAAAAAAAAAAAATTACATTTTAAGACAGGGTCTCACTGAAGTGCTGAGTCTCATTAAGTTGCCAATGCTGGCCTCAAATTTGCAATCCTGCTTTGGTCTCCCAAATTGTTGGGATTACAGTCATGCACCACTGTGCCTGGTCAATACTTGTTTTTCCAAGTGTTAAAATTTTTTGTTTTACCTTTACTTTGTTTTCAGTTTTGCTTTTCTATATAGAAATCCCATTATCTCAGAACCCTTTAATAAATACTCCATCCTTTTTCTGTGGTTTATAACATGGTCTTTACTACATACCAAGTTTCCATACACAGGCAGGATTTCTTCTAAGTTTTCTATCTTACTTACTTAGTCTGTTTGCCTGTTCCTATACCACACTGTTGTAATGACTTAGACTTTACACTTTAGATAGCCATTAGGTCAAATCTTCACCTTCGTTAAAAGGAAAAAAATATTAATGCTCTTCTTGACCTTTTTTCTTTTCAAATGATTTTTAGAATCCAAATTGTCAAATTTCATAAAAAAACTCTATTAGGAATTTTAAGATTTCACTTGATTTCCTGATTGATTTGGAGATAATTGCTGGTTTTATAATATCAGCTCTTTCCATGTGAACATGCATATCTCTTAATTTATTTGAGTCTTCTGTGTGTGTTGAACTGAGGGAGGGGAGTGTGAAACCAGGGTCTATCAAGTATCATGCACCTGCTCCACCACCGTACTGCACCCCCAGTTTTTTGTTTTTTGGGGTTTTTTTGTGTGTGTGTGAATATTTATTAGATCTGTTCCTAGATCCCTTCTGGTTTTATTGCTATTATAAATTATATGTTTTAAGTTACTTCTTATAATAGTTTTTGCTGGTCAGTAGGAATGCTGTTGATTTTTTAATATTTATCTTATATTCAACAGCATTTATAAACTCTCATTAGTTCCAGTAATACTTCAGAGCAATATTTTTGGATTTTTCTATATAAATAGTTAATTCACCTGCAGGTAATGTCACTTTATTTCCTTTCATAGCCTTGTATATTTTCTTTTTCACATCTTATTGTAATCTTAGGACATTTAGTACAGTATTGAATGGGATTATGAATTTGATCTGGACTAGAAAAAGAAGGTTTCTAATATTTCACCACTGAATGTGATGTTTGCTATGCGTTTTTGAAAGATATCCTTTATTGGATTAAGAAAATGCCTTTATAGGGGCTGGGGTTGTGGCTCTATGGTACAGTGCTCACCTAGCACACGTGAGCCTCTGTGTTCAATCCTCACTCAGCACCACATAAAAATAAAATAAAGGTATTATGTCCACCCACAACTAAAAAGCTTATATAAAAAATGCCTTTACATTTCTTTTTTTTTTTAATATTTTTTTTAGTTGTAAATGGACACAGTACATATGTTTTATTTGTTTATTTTTATGTGGTGCTGGGGATCGAACACATGCTAGGCAAGAACTCTACTGCTGAGCCACAACCCCAGCCCCAATGCCTTTACATTTCTATTTGCTAAGAGTTTTTACTTTGGGTATTGAATTTTTTATCAAATGCATTTTCTACATCCATTGAAATGTTCCTGTAATGCGCTTTAATTTATTAACAAGAATGACATTGATTGATTATCTAGTGCCAAGCCATCCTTGCATTTCTGGAATAAACCTTACTGGATCATAATTTATATTATTTTTTTTCTACGTTGCTACATATAGCTTGCTAATACTGAGTATTTTATATATATCTTCATGGATAAACTTGACTTCTATTTTTCTTTTTTCCTTTTCTTATAGTATATGCAAATGCAAATATAAAATTTTTATAAGAATTAGAATCTTTAGAATTAGAAGGGAATTTAAAGAGCATCAGTCTATCTCTTCATTTTACACTGGAAGAAATTGGAACTTACCAAAAGAAATTCACCTTTCTAAAAACCACACAAAGTTAGACACAGGGCTAAAGTATTTTGCAAAGCACTTTTAAACTTTGAGTTACTTTCCCATTCATGATCTTATTTTATCTCTACTAATAAACAGCCCTATAAGGAAGGTACTATACATTGCCTTCATTTTATGGATGACCTAACTGAGGCCCAGAGAGCTCATGTCATGAATTATGTGACCCAGCAGAGCTAGGACTAGAAGCCAGGCTTTTGACTTCTAGACCACTCCAAAAAACTTCTTTTGTTCTATGCCCAACCCCACTGACAGATTCACATATTAGCCTGAAACAGAAGCCCCTGAACCATGGATTCAAAGTTGTTCTTTTATGAGTCCAGCAATATTTTCATAGGCATGTCAGAGTCCTTGGTTGCTGGTACACCCTTAAGGCCAGGGTAAGTCCATGATCTCTAAGACTATTCTCTGGTGCAGAAATGGGTCCAGGGTCCTTAACTACAATCTTTGTTAACAGAGTCAGAATGCAAGGTCTCTAATGACCTGTCCTCAACATCCCCACAGAAAGGGGCTCCAATTTTCTTCCACCCCTCCCCCACTCTCTGGCCTCTTCCACCCCTCCCCCATATCTCTCAGCAAGCTGCTTCCTGCACCAGTGCTCTTGTTTTGCTTGTGCTATTTGTGTCTGCTTCTAACAGCTGGCCCCAGCCTGGCAGCCCCTAGCTCTGAGGATTATCCAATTATCCCATTAGCCCAGCATGTCCTTCCTTCCTCCAGAGCTATTAGCTCCCTGATCTCTCTCTCTCTGTCTTCCCTTCCAGGGTTTGTCCATAGCCTTCCTTGCTCCTTCCCTAGCCAGGCTAGAGGTGGGTCAGTCCCCAGTCATAGACACTCAGAAAGTAGGAGAGCTGGAAGGGATTTATGTGTCTGTGCATCAACTTTATTATTTTGCAGGAAAGGAAACTCGCCCACCATACCCAAAATCACATGACAAGTTGGTGACAGCAGAAAATTAAAACCCAAGTTTCTCAGCTTCATGGCGATGCTTTTTCACCACATCCAAACAGCTTGCCTTATCAAGTATTCACTGGGCTTAACCCTGGAAGGAAGAAGATAAAATCCCCACCCCACTCTCTGGGGTTGAAATTAGAATTTATAGTCTAGGTAGGGAAACAGAACACACAGTGGTGAAAAACAGTATATTATTCAGGAGCCAAGTTGTAATTTAGCAGCAGAAGAGATGTTTCTGGAAGCAGGTAACAAACTTCCAGCATAGGTTCAGGCATGAGTGCTAAGAGGAGAGAGGCTTTCAGCAGAGGGTTCAGAGGGCTCCTCCATTGTTATAGATGCTTCAGTGTGACTCATAGGGGTAGGGGTGGAGTCAAAGACAAGGTTGCAAGCAAAGCTGTACCCCTTGAATGGCTGTACCAAAAAAATGTTAGGGTCCACTACATGTTCTATAGCAAAAGAGAGACACAGTCAAAGCTGTGCTTTGGGAAGAAGAGTCATCTGACTGCTGGGGCTGAATAATTGGTGGTAAAATAGAGGTCACTTTGGAGCTGATAAGGATAGAGAGGATGAGGCCTTGACTAAGACTGTGACTTTGGGTTTGGGGTCACCAAGGGGAAGAGATTCCAAAGATGTTTGAAAAGAAGAATTATCAGGATGCAATAGATTGGATTGGGGGCGATAAGGAAAGGAGAGTTCCCATCAATGGGATTCAGGAAGTGAGGAACAGCAGTGGGATGCATGGGGTGGGATGGAGAAGGCTGTGATTTCTCTGCCACTCATTGGGTGAGAGCATTTTGTAAAGTTGGCAAAGTCTGTTTAACTCTATGTTTCATGAGACCTTCTTCATTCTGTGTCCCAGACTCAGGCTCCTCTGCCAGATGTCTACATGCTGACCCAACAAATCACTGCCAGACAGAAGTGTACTTCACCTGGGGGAGGCATTGTTGTCACACAGGTAGAGTTACAGGCCTTGGGGTATATTCTGTTGATACAGGACTCTGGGCCTTTTTGATTCTTTTCTGTCCACACCAGGTTATCACCTGCCACCTATACATAAACTTGATTTGAAAAGTGACTTTTTTTTTTTTTTTTTTTGGTACCAGGGATTGAACTCAGGGGCACTCGACCACTGGGCCACATCCCCAGCCCTTTTTTGTATTTTATTAGAGACAGGGTCTCACTGAGTTGCTAAGTGCCTCGCCATTGCTGAGGCTGGCTTTGAACTCGCAATCCTCCTGCCTCAGCCTCCCAAAGTGCTGGGATTACAGGCGTGCGCCACCGCGCCCTGCAGGAAGTGACTTTTAAAAATATTCTTTGTCATTCCCTCCTCCTAACCCCATCTTATTATAACTGCATGCCCACTTTGGGCTTCCAAGAACAGAAAACTGACAATTTTGTCCCCCAAAGATGAGTCCTCCTTACCGACCTTGTGCCCTGAAGGCTCCTCAGGGTCCTACAAGGGAACTGAGTCCCTTCTAGGCCACTGAGCACCTGAATACCCTTGGAGCACACTAAGGATTCAGCCATGAGTCTCAAACTATTGCATTCTGGTGGCCTCTGACAGGAACTAGTAATTCAGCCAGAGTGTCTGTGAGCTCTAGAACTCATACAGAGTTGCCCCTACCAAGCCTATGCAATAGCCCATGGCAAGTTGGGTCCATCTTCTGGTGTGTTCACCTGCTGCCATAGTTCTGTCCAAGTCTTCTCCAACCTCAGTTCCTCCAACCATTTTCTGTAAACTACCTGGTACCGTAACCCGGGAGGAAAACTCGGAGGCAGAGTAAAGCTATTACTACTTTTACTTCTACTTTCTTAGAGAGAGCTTAGAGAGAGAAAGAAAGATTTTTCTTCTTCTTAGAAAGAGCTTAGAGAGAAAGATTAGAGATAGCTTTTTCTTCTTCTTCTTAGAGCTTAGAGAGAAAGAGAGAGAGCTTGAAAGAGAGAGATTTCTTCTTTAGAGAGAGAGAGAGCTTAGCTTTTAGAGCTTCTTTATTCTTTGTTCTTTCTTCTTTCTTCCTCGGGAGCCTCGGCCTGACTCTGACCAGGAATTACTTCTTCTATCTGGTTTCTCTTCTGTAACCGCTCTGCCTACGTTCTGGCCGCTCTGATTCTTTTCTTCTTCTCCGACCCGAACTCTTCTTCCGACCGAGCGACTGCATGACTGACTGAGTGAATTCATTCTTCTCCTGACTCCAACCGCTTTCACCCGGTTATATACCTTTAGCTTTTCAGGTGCCTCACGTGCATTTACAGGTGCGTCACATACATACTTATTATCAGGTGGAACTTATGGCTTCCAGCTGACCGCAATAGCCATCTCCCTAATTGGGGCTCCTTCAATTTTCTGTTTCCAAACTCTCCCTGTCTTGATCACCTTGTTTTGCTAGTTATAATTGTGAGATTATCATCTTGTGGCAGGCATGTTTGTGGCAATAGTCTGTTTTGTGTTGCTTACAACAAACTACCTGAAGCTAGATACTTTATAAATACAGAGGTTTATTTAGCTCATGGGTCTGGCAGCTGGAAGGTCCAAACAGCATTGCACTGGCATCCTAGCCAGGGCCACCCTTGGCTGTATCACAACATGGCAGAAAAACAAAAAGGAAATGGACCACATGCAAGAGAGCCAAGCATGTAAGGTAGCCTTGCTTATTATTATTTTTTTTTTTTTTTTGGTACCAGGGATTGAACTCAGGGGCACTCGACCACTGGGCCACATCCCCAGCCCTTTTTTGTATTTTATTAGAGACAGGGTCTCACTGAGTTGCTAAGTGCCTCGCCATTGCTGAGGCTGGCTTTGAACTCGTGATCCTCCTGCCTCAGCCTCCCAAGGGTAGCCTTGCTTTATAACTCTTTCATAATACCTAATCCAGTCACTTGAGACCTGCAATAATAATTTCCAAAGGTGGTGCCCCATGACCTAATTATCACCCACTATCCCAACATACTGAACACTTTGGGGGACAAACTCAAACTATATCCAAACCATAGCATTCCCATATGGTGTTTCAGTTTGTTTATGGATTGCGTAGGTGAGGTATTGAGAACTGAGCACAGATCTCCTGTCCTGAGTGGACACCCAACAGGCCCCTTTTGCCTGGGTGACATTTTGTGAACTGGGACGTGAAGGCAGCTCTCAAGCTACAGTCGCTTCTTTCCTAGATGTCCCCCGGAGTAAGCCAGTGCTGAACTTGGTAACTGAAATGTCTGCTATGTTGTTTTGACATGAACTGTTGGTAGCCAGGTCTCTTTCCTCCCACTTCCCCCACCACATTTGCGTTTTCAGACTCATGCCGGGGGTCTGAGGTCATTTTGAATCCTGACTGTCAGTCTGGGCATTTACTATATCCCTTCTCTGTTCACTTTTTCCATAAACCCAAACTTCCCTAATTTCTAGACTTTCTTGAACAGATGGAAAATATGGAGTTGAACATAGGAAAATGATCCATAATCACTGTCACTTGTGCCTAAGTCATCTGCCAATTCCACAGCTACTTCCCAGCCCCCAGAGACCACAGCTTCCAGGTGCTGACTTAAACTCACACTTGCCATGTTCCTTCATCTGGCAGTGGCTGGGCAGTATCAGTGAGCGGAGAATAGAAAATAACTCAGCAGCCTTCCTTTCCCCTCTGTCTTTCTTTCCTTCCAGTTTCCTTTTCACTGTCTGATGTCAAGAACACTGGAAGTATTGGTTGGTTGCTTTCTTGTGTTTTCTAATTTGAGAATGGATTCGTTATTATAATAAATAATAATAATCCTGGGCATTTTTGTTGCATATGCCTTTCAATGAACTTTCACATTTATGATCCTGTTTCATCTAAAAAGCAGGCATGGCAGCTCAGAGTGACTTGCCCACAGTCAAGAAAGTCAATGGCGAGGTGAGGGTTTGAACCTGGTGTTTTAATTTAATTCTCCTTTCAGACCTTGGTGGTTGGAAGAAGCAGGCCATGGGATTCTTTGGCATTTCTGAACAAGTCAGAAGAGAGAAGCAAGATGAAATCCCAAGAGATGGAATCCCAAGAGATGGCCTGGGAATAACAGCAGGACACCTGGCCTGGTCTCTCCACTTCCCCTAAAAATTGAAAGCAATGGCACAGTTGTGACATTGGGCTCTGGGATTGAAGTTTCCTAAGAGAAAACTCAATTTCTGAAAGTGGCATCTACCTTGAACAATTCAAAAAATCTCTGAATCTAAACCAGGATCTACCCCCCTCACTCCCCTTTCCAATCCAACTAAAAAATGTGGGTGGGTTGAAAAAGAACAGAAAAGAAAGATCAAAACTGTGACAACCCTCTGACAACATTTTAACTTGAAAATTACCTCCAAATGCATGGCATAATTCTGTGTAGGCAGATGTAAATCAGGCACAGATTTACTCAAAACCTCCTCATTCTTATTTCCTAGCCAACAACTTGAAGATACACGGCCACTGAGCTGACCACAGCTGGCCTTAGAAAGGCCAACTTAACCTGGTCCCCTCAATGAAGCCCACCTGACTGTCCAGTGGATGTAATCTTTTCCTTTTCTGAACTTTCAAACTTGTGTCCACCTCTTGTTCCTCACCAAACTGCATCTTGCTTATTTTCCTGAGTCAGTTTTTGGCTTTCTCTGCATACCCCCACCCCAAGGCTCAGAATGAACCAGCAGGTGCTCACTAGGTGGTTGGGAAAGGCACTGACAGGAGACAATCAGGGGACTGGGCTCAGGTCTTAATCAGCCCTCTCCAGGGCTCTTATGATCATTTTGTGTTGGTCCAGATGGCTAATTCTGCAGAATCCCCCCAAAACCTAAAAGACACTTGTTTGGACAAGGCAAAGAAATGTGGATGGTTCCATTCAAATCCTTCTCTACTGGCAGAAAACAAAAAAATCCTTCCCTCAGAGGACTTTGGGTCAGTTGCACCTGTCACCTGCCCAGCCTCAAGCTCACTCCCCTACCTGGCCTCTCTGCACCAGACCCTAAGACTGATAGTGGGAGTGTAGAGCGGGCTGAGCGGCTTTCTTTTCTGGAGAAAGAAAGGGTGGAGCCAGAGCATCTAAAAAAGTACTTCCCATACCTAGGCTTTAATTTCTATGTCCTTCCCTCTCCTTTGAGTCTGTGTGAGTCATTCAGTGTCTTCCTGTACCCTCCCCTGGCTCTGCAGCCTGACAGGGGCTATCTTCAAGAGTGACAGTTATTGCTAATGATGAATGACAGCAGCGGGGAGGGCCACGTGGACAGAAGAGATATTGGTATAGAGAGGAGGAAAAGTTGGTAACCTTACAACTTTATAGAGGAGATCAGGGTCAGGGAAGGAACCACTCACCTCACAGCACACTGGGTCTCCCCAAGTTCTGTCACCTCTAAAGTAACCTCCTATCAGCAGAGGGTGGCAGCACTCATCCAACTGGGAGCTTAGGGACAGGGCCCCACTAAGCTAAGAGCTGTAGCAGTAGCCTGGCCAGAGGACTGCACAGTATGGCAGGACAGGAGTGGCATTCTCTGCAGGTTGCTATCCTGACTTGCCTTTCTGTGGTTCCAGGACCAGAGCAGGCTACAGTCTTAATTCTCTGAGCAGTCGCCTTCCAAGATGCCCTGGTTTCCTGTGTCCCCACTATAGTTGAAAAGAGACCAGCTTCCCATTTCTGGTTTACCAATCCAGGGGGCATCAGCAGTTCATTCCCTGGAGGCCCCTCATCTCCGTCCTGCTATGGTTTACCATTCCATGGTCATCCCATGTGGCTCAACTCAGCTCCCCAAGAAAGGAAGGGCCTTGATACAAATGGATGAGGAAGGACTTCAGGAGGTGGTTAGTGAAGGAAGTGAAGCGGGGCTCCAGAGGGCCTGTCTCAGTGGGGCCAAATCACAACCTGAATCAGGCCTCTGGTCTCAGGCCTCCCCCGTGACCCTGACCACACCTGCCCAAGAGAGGGATTGGGGCCGCAAAGGACACGGACCTGTGATGAGGTCTGCATGCTTGGGATGGGCCTGAATGGAGCATGATGTCCACTTCCAGCTCTTTGGGAACAGTAGGGAGAGGGCAAAGGGCCTTGAACAGAGCCACAGGGCCCTGGTAGGCTAGCCCGGTGCAGCGTGGGTAAGAGTAGACCTGCATCTGTACCCCACGGGCTGGACATTTGCTCATGTCCTTTACCCATCTTCATGCTTCCCCTGTGCTGCTGCTGTGGGCACTCACTCCTGTTGAGCTGTTTGTGTGTGTACTCCTACATCCCCACAGGATCAAAGGAATGGCACATGCACTGAAGGTGTGCTCACAGTAGGAGCCCATGCAGCATGGGTGTGGAGATGGGACACTGGGCCCTTTGGGAACCTGAGGAGGCCTGAGCTTTGGAGTTGGGCTGAGCTGGCCCTGAGAGGACTTGAGGCATACCTGGATCAGAAGCCTTTTCTAATCCCTGACCCTCCCCTCCCAAAGCCTGCATCCGTGTAGCCCAGCACCTCAGTTCCCAAGAGACCTCTTTCTTCCCTGCTTTTGTGGTTCTCTTTCTGGCCTGTTGTGGACTCTGTGTTGATATCAGTGCTTCTTAACCATAATTGTCCATAACATTCCCCCAGGGAATGACTGTGCTTGCATCCACCCAAACCCTTCAATCCAGAGTCTCTGGCAAGGGGCTCAGGCTTTAGTACTGCTTAGAGCTTCTGAGATGGTTCTGTACAGCCAGTCAAGAGGACCTCTGATAGAACGATGAAAGATAGCTAAAAAACTTACATATGCATTGATGTTGTAAAAGTGTACAGACAGACACAGGAAGCAAGGTAATAATATCAGGAAGGGTCAGATCCATCAACAGTAGTTGTAACATTTCATTTCTTAAGTACAGTGGTAGGGACATATTATTTCAGGATTTTTTGTTTGGTGGAAATAGTTCATCATCAATGAATGAAGAAAAGAGCATGGGTTTTAAGTTCAGTTCTGTTACTTACTAGCTATGTGACCTATGGCAAGAACCTTACCTGAGATTGTTAATCATTTGTAAAATGGGGCTCCTAATATTACTCATGAAGTTCTAACACTTCTTTCCTGAGTCCCAGCCTCAGTGAGGCCAAACTGGCCCTCAGAGCCCTTCAGGGAACAATCACAGCTCCCTGCCAACCACAGGCAGACTTGATCATCACAGGAGGATAGCACCACCCTTTCAGGCAGGCAGCCCCAGAGGCCAGCCTGGGAGAAGACCTCAGGGTTTTCTTGGGAGGAAAGGGAGGGCTCTGAGGAGAAGGCAGTGTAGCCCTACCCCAGATCTGTTTCCAGATACTCTGTGGCCTCTCAACTGAGGAGTGGAACAGGGGTTGGGAGTGGGAGATGTAGCTCCGAGAAGATAACAGAGAGAGATTTTCCTCCCAGGGTGTTAGGAAGGTAACAAGGGAGGGAGGAACCAGGTCCCTCACCATGAATGCCTAAGACTGGAGGGGTCAGTGACCCTAGGAAAGAAGCAGTTGGCAAAGAGCCCCTCCTCTTACAGTGCCTACAGGGAATGAGGGGGCCTCTTACAGGAATGCAGGTCTGGGAGCCCCCGTGGACATTTAGATTCTGGGGCAATCAGGCAGTCTGTCACTTGGGAGGACAGGATCTTGGGGAGGCCCTGAGGGCAGGTGGTGTATCTTCTGTCTGTCCACACATACACACACACACTCTCTCACACATAATCAACACACTCATACGTGTTTACCAGGCCTGGCTTTGGAGTGGGGAAAGGAACTCAGACACCATTTTCATTGGACAAGCTTAAAACACAATATGGCTCATTTTATTTTATCTCAGAAAAAAAGAAAAAAAAAAAAAAAAACACATTCCCTTTAGAAGTAAAGGCAGTTAGACAGGACCTCTAATTGGGCAGCTCTGAGCTTCCCAGGCACAGGTCCTTGGCCTGCAAGCCCTGACCTCTCCCCTGGGGCCTGAGCCTATGCCCTGGCACTGTTCCCATTACAACTGACTGTCCTCCAGCCCAGCTTTGTCACCTCAAGAGTTGGCCCTGGGACTAAGTGCATGGCAGTTTGTGGCAGCAGGAGAGGGCTGCCTGAGACTCCCTGGCAAACTCCTGGTGCCAGGTTAGCAGCAGGATGGACAACAGGCCCAGAAGCCAGGGAGGGAAAGATAATAAAATAGAAATGATTTCCTTGCACTAGTTCTTCTCCTGGAGGGGGGGGGGTCAACTGCCATCTCTGGTCCAGCAGCTCTCTGAGCCCTAGAAAGTCTGCCAATGGTGGTGTGTGGCAGGAGGTCTGTTGCAGGCATTCCCCAGCCTCAGGTCACAGCTTCTCTGAAGACAAAGTGGGGCTTTTAGATGCTTCATGGAGTGGGGGACTGGGCCCTGCCCAGCCAAGATGCTGCTGATGCTGTGGCCCTGACCTAGTATAGGGCCTGACAGCATGAAACGTCTGCTTCCTTGGACCCTAAGCCCTTTTTGCTGGGCCTCATGCTGCTCCAGCTTGGGGCTCCCTCCTCTCAGTCCAAAGTGAATCAGACGCCCAATGGGTCTCCCAGCACACTCATTCTTCTCTTCTCCCAACGTGACTGGTCCAGCCAACCAGAAAGATTAAGATTTCCTTCTCTCAGGAAGGGGAAAACTCCATGCACCATCAGGACACTCCTGCTCCGCCCTGGGCCAGGGGGTCCTCTAGGCCGGGGGACTCTGGGCATGCTCCCTTGTGCTCATGGCTAAGAAGCTGCACATCTGCGAGGCTGGTATCCCCATGGAACCCTTCAGCATTCCCTCCACTCACCAGCCCCAAGGCATAACCATTGGGCCGCCGCTCAGGATGGGGGGCACTGCCATTCGCCCATACCCCTGGGGGGTGGCCGTTGAGGCGGAGGCTAACCTGCTCTCCCTCGGTGCTATGAGCTGCCACGGCCCTGGCACTGGTGCCCCCTGCCTTGAAGGGTTCCCGCTGCCTCAGGACATGGCTGCGAATGATTTTGCGGAAGGTCTGGCGGAACTCACGGATGCGGTAGGCATAGATGAAAGGATTGACGACAGAATTACTGTGGGAGAGGACAATAGCCAGGTACATGAGCCAGGGAGGGGCGTGGTTGCATTTGGGGCAGAAAAAGGTGAAGCAGTTGATAATGTGCAGGGGCAGCCAGCAGAGGGCGAAGAGACCCACAATGATGGCCAGTGACTTGGCAGCATGGACCTCCTTCTGTAGCGTGGACCGAGCCCGCTCCCCCGGCAGGGGCTGGCTCTCCATCTGCTTCAGCTGTCGCCGGGCCGCCAGGAAGATTCGCAAGTAGATGCCCAGCATGAGCAGCAGGGGCACCAGCACAAAAGCGAAGAAGTTGTAGTATACCATGTAGTTCATGGGCACCACATCCTCAAAGAGACAGGTCACCTGGCCCTCGCCGCAGTCCTGAGAGTAATTCCTGCCCTCCTTTGGCTGACTGCAGTTGTTCCAGCCCAGCATGGGTGTCAGGCCGATTGCAAATGACAGCACCCAGCAGATTGCAATGATGCCCTTGGCCCTCATGCCAGTCACCAAGCCATTGTACCTGGAGAGAGGAGACCAGTGTCAGAGGTCTGAGAAACCAGGGCTAGACAGGGCTAAGAGTCAAGAAACGTAGGAAGGCACCCTGCTTGGTCTCCCGCTCTTCTGTTTACTGGCCAGCTGTAAGGTCTTGGACCAGTTGCTTCCTGCCTCCTAGCCTTAGTATTCTCTTCTGTTAAGTGAGATATATTGGGCCTTGCCTTTTGTGAGCTGCTGGGAGGTAATGAGAGAGCAGACAGTGGAAACAGAAACCACTGTATAAAAGTTCATGATTATTAGTCTTAGGCATAATTCTGAGACTTAATTGGAGTTTGGTTTGAGGAAATTAATGTGATTTGTGGAGGAGGGGGAAGAAGTAGCACTTCCATATTGGTTGATCTTGGTTCATGGGATGATACACTTCCCTTTAGAGAGGGTCTGGAGGGTGGGCTCATTGGTTGAGGACAAAACCAGGACAGAATCTCAATGACTGAGAAAGGCAACCTTGGTGACCTTTGAGGGTTGGCCTTCTGCTTAACAATTTCGATTCTGGCAAAACCAGACAACCCTCCCCTCTGTCTGGTGGAAGCCCTATCCATCAAGTTCAGGCTAGGTATCTTCTCAAAGAAGCTTCCTGCCTCATCTGGGTTTCCAAGGCTGGGATGCCCCAGGAGACAGTGCTGTTCTGCATCCCTCTCTGCATTCCTTTCTGGCATGGAAGCACAGAGTAGGTGGCAAGGAAAATATGCTCTATTTAATTCCAGAGTTGGAATCATCCACAGAAAGGGTGTAGCCCATGGGTGGCAAACATAGGTGCCTCTAGATAACAAACCAGCAAGGTAGGCTGGTGGGCATTTGCACTGTCTCTGTTGCCATGTAAAACATGCTCCCAGTGTTAGAAGGCTTGCCTGGCATGTGGGAGGCCTTGGGTTCAATCCCCAGCACTGCAACAACAATGACAACAATAACAAAATGTGCACCCTGAGTTGAAGAGGGGCAGGAAAGCTGATATTCTGGGCAAACTCTCCCAACTTTTAAATTTTGCCAATTCAAATTAAGAAAAATCAAACCCAAAAAACCTAGTGGCTTCTGATCTCTTATCTCGTCCAACCCCTTTATTTTACAGGTGGGGAAACTGAGTTCCAAGGAGGGGAATGGATTTGCCCTAGACATTTCAGAGGCCCAGAGGCAACTCAGGCCCAAGTACAATAATCAGTTCTGAATGTTTTATGGCAATTCTTTTATTCTGTATTTTTGGAGGTGCTGGGAATTGAATCCAGGACCCTGTGCATGCAGACAAGTGCTCTACTGCTAAGCTACCCCTCCCCCAGCCCCGTCCATTCAGAATCCAAAACAGGAGTGCCAACAGGGCCTCTGCAGGATGAGGGTCACGGACTTGATCATTTATGCCAAGCAACAGAGCCAGCACTCCCTATCTCCTGTTCTGGAAGCTCATACACAAAGTTATATACCTCTCAACTAATACTTACATAGCACTTACTCTGTGCCAGGCTCTGTACTTTACATTAGTACTTCATACAATCCTCACTGAACAGGAGGCTACATTAGTCAAAATCTTTCCTGAGAAAAGCACATCTCTCCCTGGATTCTAGCCTTGGTACATTCCTGTAAATAAGCAATGTTGTGTCACTTTGCCTTTCTGAGCCTCAGTTTCCTCATTTGTGAAATGGAACTACAAATTCTGGACTTGTCAGCACTGCCCCCGTAAGGGCAGAATGCTGAATTGGTGAGTGGTAAAACCAGGGAGGCCGACTGTGGATTGGGGTAGGTCAGAGCTTGTGAGCTGAGCTGCTCATAGGAGACATGAGCTGCCTTCGGTAGTGGTGAGCTTCTTGTCATTTGAGGCAATCAAGTAGACACGAACCATTATAGGGATTGTGTAGGATCACCTAGACCGTGGTGGCCATTTGCTTTAATGTTTTTCAAGCTGTGGACCTTCATATCTACATTTCTGGGGACTTATGGGAGTGGAGTTGCTGGGGAAGAGAGGGGCTTTATAAGTATTTATTGAATTAATGAGTTGGTGGGGACATCAGGGCTGGATCTGAGAGCTCTTGAGAACACAGCATGGAAATCCCTGGTCTGTCCAGTTGTGTACTTTTACAGATAAGGGAACCCACAAGGGTTCTTCCACTGCTCTCTGAAAAAAAGCCCCTCGTGGGGACAGAAACAAAACATGTATGAGTGGTACTCATAGGTGAAGAGTGTCTCTGGAAGGAGACTCACCATGGCCTTCTGGGAAGGGCACTGAAGAGGGGCAGTCAGGGAGCAAGGGGAAGGCTTTTCACTATATACTTCTTACTCCTTTTAAATGTTTGAGCACATGCAAGGATTATTTGTTTTTAAAAAAACACACACCAAATGAGGCTGGGGTGGTAGCTCAGTGGTAGAGAATTTGATTAGCTTGGGTAAGGTCCTGGGATGGGCCCCCAGCACTGCCAAAACAAAAACCAAACAACAACAAAAATCCACAACACCAAATAGATTAATTTTGTTATCCAAAAGAATGCCCTTTAGGGCTGGGGTTGTGGCTCAGCCGTAAAGCGCTCGCCTAGCACGTGAGCGGCCCGGGTTCGAACCTCAGCACCACGTAAACATAAATGCATTACATTGTGTACAACTAGAGCAAATAAATAAGCATTTAAAAAAAAAAAAAAAGAATGCCCTTTAAGCTGATTCCTGGAGCCAGGCATCTGGGGGCCTGGGACAGGATGAGGCTCCAAATGGAATCATGGCTGCACTATGGTCATGCCCAGCAGCATCCCCTGGGCTACATCTGTAACTACACAGCCATATCTCAGCCTTCTAGACCCCAGATATAGACTGTCCAACTGCCCAGTACAATATGCTGCCATTCCAGAAAGTAAACAAGAGTCACAGGATGAAGGTGCCAGAGACACCGGCAGCCCTCATTTTCAGGTGCCCTCTGCATCCCTGTGTCTACCAGCCTGTAAGATGCCCCTCCTGGGAATCACAATTACCCATGTTAGGGGCTTACCCTTTAATCTAAGAACATACTCCACGATTCCAGGTGGGGTTTTATGTGCATTTGCACTACACTGAAGAGAAGGTGGATCTTTCTTTTTTTTTAAATATTTATTTATTTACTTCAGTTGTACACAATGCAATGCATTTATGTTTACATGGTGCTGAGGATCGAACCCGGGCCGCGCACACGTGCAAGGCGAGCGCTCTGCCGCTGAGCCACAATCCCAGCCCCGGGTGGATCTTTCTTAAGGTTATCCAAAGGGGTAAGTGAGTCAAGAATTGAAGAGCCTTTGACTCCAGGGGAAACCCAAACTCCTTCTCTAGGCATGAACAGGCCCAAATCAGTCTCACACCTTGCCTTTCCCTTCAGCTTATCTCCTTTTATCACTCAGCATCAAGGTCACCTCTTCCTGGTCCAGAGTCCACATGCTCATCCATTCCTCAGAGTCCCTGACCAGGCTTTGCCCTCCTCCTGATACACCTACCCCCAAACACATGCCAGTGAGCCGCTAAGCATCCTACAAGACCCATTGGGCAACACTTCTTCCAGGGACCCCCTCCTTCCCAATCCTGCCTCTTTTTATTATTATTATTATTATTATTATTATTATTATTATTATTCTGTGTATGGTGCTAGGGACCTTGCACATTCTAAGCATGTATTCTGCCACTGAGCTACACCCCCAGCCCTCCTGCCCCTTTCAAAGTCAGGGAAACTCACTGCTATAGGACTTTGGGCCTTGGCATCAACCCCCAACCTGTACTTTGGCCTGTTTCTCAGGAGTGAGAGTACCCACCAGGAGACTATAGTGCAAAAGTCCCCTGAGAAGGGAAGCCTGCATCTTTGACCCTAGGATTTCTATCCTTTGTGGACACTGAGAGCTGTACCTCTACCTCTTGCCCAGCTTCTTTCTCACTACTAGGCCCTGCCTTACCCCAAAATTGTCTCTACAATTAGGAGGAGATAATTTGTTCTGAAGCTGAATTCTTTTTTTTTTTTTTTTTTTTTTTTTTTTGCTACTAGGGATTGAGCCCAGAGGTGCTTAACCAGTGAGGTATATCCCCAGCCCTTTTATTATATTTTACTAGAGACAGGGTCTCACTGAGTTGCTTATGGCCTCGCTAAGTTGCTGAGACTGCCTTTGAACTTGCGATCCTCCTGCCTCAGCCTCCTGAGCCACTGGGATTATAGGCGTGTGCTACTTCACCTGGCTGAAACTGAATTCTTTAAAAAAAGAAAAAGAAAAATCCCAACTACTTGGGAAGTTGAGGCCAGCCTGGATAACTTAGTGAGATCCTGTCTTAAAGTGAAAAATAAAGAGCAGGGCTGGGGATGTAGCTCAGAGGTACAGTACCCCTGGATCTAATCCTCAGCACTGCATAAAAGAAAAAAAAATTACTAGTGCAGGCTGTAGGCCTGAGGCTAGGTGTCTGTCAGAGACTAGACCTCAGAGAAGCCCTGTGGACCTTGCTGAGTGGAGCAGCAAATGGCACAGACAAGGCTAGATTCCCAGCTGTGAAGGCAACAAAAAAGGAAGGGGGAGACAAAGTCAGGCAGTACCTCCAGGACCAGCCAAGAGCTCCTGGTGCCCAGTTGCCTCCATCCACTTTCCCCTCACACTCTGTTTGCTCTCAAAAGCCACCAGCCCTCCACATGCCCAGTGGCCAGGGGCCTCCAAGAATAGGAAAGTGAAGGAACCCAAGGGCCAGGATCAGTGTGAAGGGCACTAGAGTCCTTCCACATCAGAAGATGTACATATGTCTTTCCCTGGCTCTGGCCTCACCATGAGTAATGTGAAGGTCGTAACTTCCACCACAGTTGCAATGCTGGGCTGAAAGGAATGAAGGAGATGCTATGCTAATGTGCTCTGGCAATGGGAAAACTGCCCCTGGGGCAGGATAACATCATCCTCATCCCCACTGCAGAGGAGGACCAGCCTGAGCCTTCTAAATGCTCACCCAACCGAGTGCAAATGGCCTGAGGTATGGGTAAAACTGAAATCCAGCTCCAGGAGGTCCTGGGAGTCAGAGAAGCAGACTGGACCAGAACAGGTACATGGCTCCGAACCTCCAGCAGCTCAAGAAAGAGCTGAATCCCCACCTTGTCACTTCCACCCACTCACTGGACCCTGCACCTTTGTTCTCTGTTACAGATGAGGAAACAGGCCCAGAGGAAGGCATCTGACTTTCCACAGCCACACCGTATGTTCCATCCTGCTATTTCTTTTGACTGTCAGAAAACAGAGATGGGAAGAAAGAAACCAAGGGGGGGAAAATACCTAAGGTTTTTAAAATTGAGAACAGCCCTCCTGATCTCTCCCTGGAATGTTGTTGCTCTCTGAATCAGAGAAGAAACTGAAAGCTAGTCTACTGCTTCCCCTTAGCACTCGCTCTACCACTGCCTGCGTGCAGCCTGACTCCCTGACATGGACTCCAGTCCTCTCTTTTCTGGCCCACTTGGTACCCACAAACAGATTTCCCTGGGGCTTCCCTATTCTGAGCTGTCACTAGACAGCTGCTCTTCCCCCTGGAGCAAGGGATAGGAGCTGTGGAGACCCAGCTTATCCCACCGACTATGCCTAGAGTCGGACCACCTCTAACTCAGTTCCCTTCTTAAGGTGGGCCAGAGTCCTCTTCTCCTTTGAGAAGTCCTTTGACAAGGGCCTTAGAGCTCTACTCCTTCTTTTGGGCAGCCTGATATGGATGCTTTCTTCCCTCTTAGGGCTCAAGTGACAGCAGTGGCTACTGGGTACAGCTTCTGGGAGACTGACCTGCCTGTGACCACTCCCCAAAGACATGTCACAGTAGTGGCAAGCTATGTTTCTTCCCAGGCCTAGTCCTCATTCTGCTACCACCTCTTTGTGTGGCCCTGAAAGAGCTGGCTCCTTCTTCAGAGCCTTATTTTTCCATTCAGAAGAAGAGAGGAAGGAAATGACCTCTAAGGGCCCCCTTGGGTTTGACACTCTGAATTTCCATTTGCTCACTTAGCCTGTTCATCCTCCCTGCCGGGGCACCCTCAGCCCAGAATAGGGCTGCTGGGGCTTCCTCAGTTGGTGGGCACTCTGCCTGTTTGGGAGACTTTACCATGGAGACAAGTATACACAGATTCTCAATCATGGAGACCTCCTTCACGTCCTGCAGCCACCCTGGCTGTGGAACCCAGGTCTATGGTGGAGGGGCGAGGAGGTGGAGTAGGAGGACCCTGGGTTCCCCAGAGGAGGGACACACATTCTTGCTGTTCTATGGTCTGGGTAGGTGAAGGCTACACAAGTAAACTCAGCCTGGGGGAAAGTCTTCCCTTACACAATACTTGGCTGAAGTCACTTTGCAAAAGATTCACCATAAAAACCCCCCTCCCACAGCCAGCCCCTGAGTGCATGCTGAGTCCTTGGTGACCTGAAGAGCAACATAATTTGCATATAAGTCCAAATGACTCACTGTGGCATTCAGCCAAGTCACTTCCCCTCTGTGGGTCACTCTCCTAATATGCACACTGTGCGGCCAGCCCAGAGAAGCTCAGGAAAGGCAATCAGTGGGTGGGTCCTAGCTGAGGTCCTGTGGTTTCCCATGGTTCCCTGCCCACCCCAGCATCATGCAGGGAGTTTTGCTCTGTTGTGTGAAGAATGGCCCAAGAGCACCCGAGTGTGGTGCCAGGTCCAAGCCACACTCATTGGCCAGCGGCCAAACATGTCTGGCTGCAGACAGCCTCAACCATGTGGGGGACAGCCAGATTGGCATACTGGCTGCTCACCCACCAGCCCTGGGCAGCCACAGGCTGAGAACACAGACCAGATGCTGGGCATAGCCAGCCTTTGTACAGACATAAGCCTCTGGTCCCCAGCTCACCGAAGTGGGATGCGAATGGCGATGTAGCGGTCAATGGCAATGGCCAGAAGGCTGAAGATAGAGCTCTGTGTGAGGACCAGGATGAAGCAGGCGAAGAAGAGGCAGCCATGGCAAGCAGCGCAGAACCCAGTGCTGATGGTGATGGCAAAGGGGATGGCGAGCACACCCACTGCGATGTCAGCTGCCGCCAGTGATACCACAAAGTAGTTGGTGACGTTCTGCAGGTTGCTGTTGATCCACACAGCCCAGCATACCAGGACGTTGCCCAGGACAGCCAGCACAGCAATGGCCAGCTCTACTGTGATGTATACTGAGGAGCCCATGGTGGGAATGGCTGCAGACGGGCAGGCTCAGCAAGGACACGGGCTGGGCCAGCTCACGGTCCATAGCTGCAGCCCAGCCGTCTGCTGCCCAGGCAGAAGGGCCTAGGCCCCAGAGCCTCTTCCTCACAGGAGCCAAGCGCGTCCCTGTGGGGGGTGCTCTCCAAAGGCTTTCTCACAGTTAACTCCAGGCCCTCTCCAGGGGCTCCAACGGCCGCGTCATGGCTCAGTTTGGCTTCAGGGTTCCAAGGCACCTGCAAAGAAAGTCTGGTAAGCAGCTGGACCACTCTGACCCCTGCTGTTTCAGATTCTGCCCCATCTGTGGGCAAGGTGTCAGCACAAGGATGACCCCAATGCCCTGCCCAGCCAGCTAGGATCACAGGCAGGAGGCAGGAGAGTTGGGATTCTGTCCCCCATTTCTGGGAAGGACACGGACCCAGAGAGGTCACTGAGCAAAACTACTTTTCCCTAGTCCTGGGGAATTCTTGCCAAGACCCTCATGCAAACCTCTCCCAGGGGAGCATCCCCTTCTCTCAGGCTCTGTGGGACAAACACAGAAGGGACTATGAGCAGAACCATAGCTGCACCCCTGCCAGGACTCTGGCTCACCCCTCTGCACTATCCAAGGTTGCATTTCAGGTGCTGAGGTCATGGCCCTTCCAGCCCAGACTCAGGGCTAAAGATCAGTCCACTTTTTTTTTTTTTTTTTTTTTTTTTTTTTTTTTTTTTGGTGTTCCCCCCACCCCAGGAGCTAAGAATCTATCAAAAAGTTAAGTTTCTAATGTTGCTTCCCATGCTCAGCTTCTCAAGCCTCCTCTGGCAGCCTGGCCAGTCTCCTGGGTCTCTCCACTCACTGCCAGCCCCACAATCCTCCCTCTTTACTAGAAAGGTCCTCCTCCCCTATTGGACTCTCCCAACCCCATCCACCTTCTCTCACAGGGCTGGCTTTTCAGCCTGCCTCAGCTGGCTCCATCCCCAGCAAACTCTCTAGGGAACTACCAGTGCCCACCTAAGGGATACCAGCTGCCCCACCAAAGGACAGAGACCCTGGAGTTCAGATCTGGAGGGATCTGAGGAGCCGTCTGGTCCTGTCTTTTACTGTCAGCAGTTAAGCCCCCCCCTCGCGCCCTCATAGGTAGCAGAGCAAGCACAAACCTGAACCTGCTGCCTTCTGGTGCCCCTGCCAGCAGGCTGCACATCTGGGTGGGACAGGCACTGTGGCTGCTTCCCTTCTCTGAGGGAGCCACCTCCCTTTTCTCCTCCCACACTTCTCCCCCACCTGCTCCTCTGCCTGGCTGACACAGGGAATAACTGACTTAAATCACTCCTGCTGGGGGACCATAGGCAAGAATGTATTTTTCTCCAAGCACAGTGGTGCACACCTATAATCCCAGCGGCTCCTGCAAGGATAAGGCAGGAGGATCCCAAGTTCAAAACTAGCCTCAGCAACTAGTGAGAGACCTTGTCTCAAAATAAAAAATGTAAAAGAGGATGAGGGCTGTGGCTCAGTGGTAGAGCACTTGCCTAGCATGTGTGAGGTACTAGGTTCGATTTTTAGCACCACATATAAATGAACAAACAAACAAACAGATAAATAAAGGTTCATCAACATCTAAAACAATTATTTATTTATTTATATTTTGGTGATGGTGCTGGCCATTGAACTCAGGGCCTTGTGCATGTAAGGCAAGCACTCTCCAACTGACTTATATCCCCAGCCCCTAAAAAAATTTTTTTTAAATATTTATTTGTTTTGGTTGTACACAATGCCTTTATTGTTTACGTGGTGCTGAGGATCGAACCCGGGCCGCGCACGTGCTAGGCGAGTGCTCTACCACTGAGCCACAATCCCAGCCCCCCTAAAAAATTTTTTTAAAATAAAATAAAAAAGAGGTGGGGATGTTGCTCAGTGGTTAAGCGCCACTTGGTTTAATCACCAGTACCAGGAAAAAAAAAAAAAGAATGTTTTTCCTTTCTGGGCCTCAGTCTCCCCATTCATATAGTGAAGCAATTGGACCCCAGATGAACTCTAGGTACCACTGCAGCTCTTGCCCAGGAATCTATAAGAAGGAAATAAACAACAAATTTGAAAGTGCTCCCCCAAAGTCAAAATGTCATAGAAACATAGGAATAGTTGATACCCCTGGAGAGTCAAAATCTTGGTCTCCCCAGCAGGCCTGAGCCCAGTCCAAGCTCCAGCTGTTCCTCCCTCAGCTTGTGAAGTAGTCTTAGTCCAAGTGGTCCTCTACCCACTTAAATGACTCTGAGAGCTGATAGGCTCCCAAATCCACTTCCTTCAGCCCTAAATTCTCTGCGTCCCAGGGGTGCATGAGTAGCAACTATCATCCGCCTGGGACAAGAGGCCAGAGGCTGCCTTTTGGTTTCCTGCACATGGTCCATCTTCCCTCATTTCCTCGAGGATATATATGAGGGATTGAGCAGATCTAGAGACCCTGGCAGAAGGTCACTCTGGTCCCAGGTCCACTTCAAAGAAGGGCTGCCTCACCTTCAAATTGGCCAGGAGGCAATAGAGGACTGAAACAAATGAATCCTAAGTTTCCTTCTAACTGTAATGATGTCACTGCCTCAGACTGGCATTGGCATAGGCACAATCTAAAGTCACATTTGGAAGGGGCATGGTTCCTGTACCCAACAGGCCCTTCTACCCCACCAGGAGTCTTGAAAAGGACCATATGACATAGAAGAGCCAGGAAACAGTAGGATAAAGAGGCCAAAGTCACCACAGAAACTGAGGGGTTCGGGCAGCCTGTAGTAGTTGGAGAGGGCTGAGTCCTACTGAGCTTACGCTCTTCACAAGGCACTTGCCAACCAGCTGTTCACAAAGTGTGTCCCTGGCAAACAGACAAAATCAAGTCTCTAGGCACCATCTCTCCCACCACATACCATGTCCCTCTCTGCTCCTGGCCTGAAGTTCACAGTAGTATTTACCAGGAGCACACCTGACCTCCAACAGACCCAGGTCCAACAGGTGCTAGGGAAGCTGCTGCCAGTTCAGGGGCTGCCTCCTACCCAAGTCCAGTGTGGCCTCTCAGGCCCAGGAACAGCAGCAGCAGGTCACTGGCCAATCCAGGCTCAGCCACACCAGCAAGCCTATAAGGAGCCACTGGTGTCTATAGATCCTGCCTCCTGCCACTGGTGCCTCCTAGGGGAAGAGGATAACCAGCTCATGTCCCATGAGCCTTCTCTAGGGGAATCTACTGAAGGATGCCACAGCCTTCTACCAATCTGACCAACCAAGGCTAGAAGGCTGACATGGTCCTTGACCATTCTTCAGATTCAAGGTCCCCACCAGGGGCAGACAAGGGCTTTCCAGCCTATCATCCAGAGCTTCACTTACATGTCACATTGCCAGTGCCTAAACTGTGGACCATACTGACTCCACTCCAGCCAGAATGCCTGGCTTGGAAGGGGCCTGACCCAGGACTCTGGTAGGACTCTCACAGCAGCCCTGGGTACCTGCCTGAGTTCTCAGGGTCTCTTCTGTGTGAGGTCCCATGCTGAACAGCACCAGATAGTGGTACCCTTCCCGACTATGCTAAAGCTACATTCCTTTTGTCCAAAGCTCACCGAATGCACTTGACTCTTCTGCCCAGGCCAACCTTATGTGAGGCTAAAATCACACCTTGGGCTCCTGCCGGCATGACCAGCATAGGCTCCCTTGTGCGTGGCCCGCTGCCCTTCTGCCCCTTCCCTCAAAGAAGCAGGCAGCCTTCCTGCAGGTTCCTCCAGCTGCCACCAGCACATCCCTGGTGAGACTTCTCTGGTCCCACAGGCCACCTGTGCATCTGCTAAATGAGAATCCACTCCAGGCTTAGAATCCTTTCCCAGCCCTGAGCTTAGCAGACCAGTGGAGCCAGAGGCAGCCACAGGACAGGAGGCAGGGAGCCATGTGCTACTAGGGGAACTCTGTGGGGATGACTGGGGTTTGCCCAGCTGTAGACTGGCAAATAAGTCCAGGGCCAGGAGTGCCCTGACTTGTAGCCTTTTTCTGTGGTGTAAATGCTCTTACTAGGGCCAATTTCAAACTACTATTAGGTCACTAACCAGAACAGGGAAGTGATACACACAGCTGGCCACCAGGTGCCAGCCACTGTTGAGCCACCAAACCCTGTGCTTTCTGGCAGGCTACTTGCCTGAATGCCAGAACCCTATGTTGGACCCTTTCAAAGAGCTTGTATAGCCTGCATGGGAGCTTGGAAAATGATGGACATCTGTGTTCTCACTGACCCCACGAACCTCATTTTACAGATGAGGACACTCAGGCCCAAAGAGATAAAATAACCTCTCAGCCTTACCAAGAGCATGAAAAGGTGGCATAGGACTGTGGAAGAATGCCATGTGTCGCAGCAGCTGGAAGACTTCCTGGGCCCCTTGGCTTCCCTCCCTTCTGAAGCTTCCAGAGCTACAGGAAGGTGGAAGGTCATGGGGAAGGGGCCAGGGTGGGGCCAGGATCTGGCAATTTCCTATCCCTCTTTGTTGGTTCTATCTAATTAATCCCTGAGTCATCTGTTGCTAGCCAGGAGGGGAAATTAAATATTAATAAGGTCACATTTCCTCGTGATTGTCCCTTGTTGGGATGGGGCAGAGGGCAGCCACGGTCCCAATGAACTATAGACACATGCTAAGGAACGTGCTTGATTAGCCTTTAAAGGATACCGTTGAAAGGGCTACGGGTGTAGCTCAGTAGTAGAGCACTTGCCTGGCATGCAGAAGCCACCAAACCCTGTGCTTTCTGGCAGGCTACTTGCCTGAATGCCAGGACCCTACGCTGGACCCTCTCAAAGAGCTTTTTAGGCTGCATGGGAGCTTGGAAAATGATGGACATCTGTGTTCTCACCGACCCCACGAGCCCCAAGTTAAAGATGAGGACACTCAGGCTCCCAAAGATAAAATGACCTCTCAGCCTAGCTTCAATCTCCAGGACTGCAAAAACAAAACAAGCTCATAGGATTCCCAGCAGTCAGACTCAAAGCTGCCGCCTTTTCTTGTCTTCTCACCCACAACCCACCCAGACCCAGCTGCTTTAATTAAAACTCCATTTAATCAAAACCCCTACATCTCCTGGCCCACCTCTTTTGGCTCCTTATACATCACACTAGCAAGGCTCTCTGTACACATACCCATATGGTGGCTGTACCCCCACAGAGCCTGCTGGATGGAGGTGCCCGCCAGCTTTCAGGCAGTTCCCTGCACACCTGATCCTGGGTGCAGCCAAGGGCAAGGATCAGAGCATAGCACAGAGACCCTGCCTTTCGCAGAGACTGGGCTCCAGAATCCCAGACTCAGAATCCTCCCTCCACTTTCTGGTAGCAAATGTTCACCAGTTACATACTCTGCAGTGCCATGAGGCACCCCAATTGCTGGACCACAGGAAGCCCTGTGCCACCTGCTGCTGCTCTGAGGATTCAGGTACTACAGGCCATTTTCTGTCCCCAGGGCCTCAGCTCCCATTTCAGATGAGCTACAAATCCCAATTTCAAAACACGGAGGGAAATTTAAGACTAAAAAAGATAAACAACCATATCAAAACCATGGAGAGTTTAGCTCACTGCAGAAGAGAGGAGGGTAATGGAGTAATGTAATAATGATTTTTCAAGTCATTTCATATTCTCAAAGAAACAAAGGAATAGCATCCCTAAACAAGAATGAGAATTTACAAATCCACTGGCAGAAATAAAGAGCAGGAGACTATGAACAAGAAACAATATAAAATCCCAGACATGAAAAACAGAGGGATTGAAATAAAGAACACACCAGATGTGATGGGCTTCGGGCATGCAGGCTGTTGAAGGGACAGCTAGAGATCAGCAAGATGGAATTCTCACAGAAACAGTAGAGAGACACAGAAGGGAAATTGAAAAGAATCAACATGTCTCTCAGGGGCTCAGGAGGAGGATGGAGAGGCCAAACGGAATCACAGCTGGATAAGGCAGGCTGGCTCCTGGTCTAGAGCCACAAGCCTTGTTCTGGCCCAGCTGTGACAGCACAAGAGCTTCTCAGAATACCAGGACCCAGGATCTACTGAGCTCCTATTAAATATATCAGTCATGCTAGGCAGGTGCCTTCTGTGGCTGCCTGGAACTGAGCAACTACTAGCCTGGTCCTCTCTTCCCTCCCTATCTCCCTCTGGAGCTGCACAGGGCCCCGCTTCAGATGCCTGGTGCAGGCTGGGCCCCAGGGACCCAGGCAGGTTCCCTGTGGTGCACCCTCCCCCACCGCCCATGGGTGTGCAACTGCTGCTCTCTGCTCCTGGGGACAGGATGTGGGCAGGAACAGAGAACCAGCTCCCTATAGCTGGAGGCTGAGGCACTGGGCCCGCCTCTCAGAGCAGCCTCCATACCACCGGCCACAGGCCAGCCTTGGGGCTGCCTCAGCCTCACCCCGAGGGCCACCCAGCCTACCACAGCTTCCTTCTTCCCAGTGGGGGCCCAGAATGGTCCCTGCCTCCCATGTGCCCAAGCCAGATGCCAGAAAAGTCACAGGTCCCAGTCTCCTTGACTTAGGTAACCACTTAGCCCATCACAGGCCACTTCTCCAGACAACCTCCAAGGGGCTACGGCTCACAGAGGTGCTAGGAGCCCACTCTGTAGTGTAAGCAGCCTAGGCAGTGTCTACACCAACTCCATCGTGCACTTCCTGTGCCCCAAGCACCAGGCTTCCCCTCTGTGCTATGGCTCCTCACGTGTGCACAGGCTGTAGTGAGATAGCATCACGTGAGAAGCCCAGCACCTATACCTCCCACAGGTGGCAGATGACAGGTATTGTGTTGCCTAAAGAAGGGACATGGGGCTAGGTGTGGTGGTGCATAAGCAACTCAGTGAGACCCTGTCTCTAAATAATACAAAATCAGGCTGGGGATGCGGCTCAGTGGTTGAGTGTCCCTGAGTTCAATCCCTGTTACCAGCAGATGAGCAGAAAGCTATCAGCCCTGGGGTCTCTGGGCAGAGACTACCAGCCTAAGCCCCAGGAAGGCACCCCTCATCTCTCCTCTGGTTGAAAGCTGCTGCTAAAAACAGACTGGTGGAACAGCAGCATCCCCACAGGTGGGAGCCACAGAAGGGCAGTGCTGCCCCCCACCAGCAACTTCTAAAAACAGAAGGCAGTCCTACAGGAGTGGGTGTGGGTCCAGAGAGAGTCCCAAAGGCTTCTCAGAGAAGAGGACTTTGGAGGGACTTGCAAGACAAGGAGGTTAAAGGAGAGAAGTGGGTGAGATTCTATCAAAGAAAACAGCCTGTATACAGCTCAGAAAAATATCAGAGAAGGCTTTATGTTGTCCCAGCAGCAAGTCCTGCCTTCCCAGCTAGTCCAAGCCCCTTCAGAGGCTGGGGTGAGAAGAGCTGCTTTTCCATTCCATCAGGGCCCTCCCCAGCCCCTGGCAGGATCTCATAGCTTCCAGGCTGCAGGTGAACAATCATTCTTATGGGGGGGGGGTTTCCCTCCATCCTAGTTCCTTTCTCTCCCCATCTGGGCCCAACATGGACTCAGGGACCCACCCTGAGACATTGTACTCCTTCTGCTCCCTCCAACCTCCAGACAATTCTCCTCCACTGATTAAGTTCCTCAGGCCAACCTCTACCCTTCTGTGTCCTAGAGTCCAGAACCTTCTCCCAGGGAGGGAAGAGTTGACTTTTGCTGACTCAGCACCTGACTGTGTCAGTCTCCTCTCCTCAGTGTCCCCACCATGCACATCAAAAACCTCATCTTGTGAAGAAGGAAGGGGAGGGGAGGGGCAGGGACAAGCTATACCCTTCCAGGGTACACTCTCGGGACCTGTTTCCTTCAATTAGGCCCCACCTCCTATAGTTTCAGCCACCTCTCAATAAAACCATTAAATTATTACTGCATCAATGGATTAATCCACTGGTGATGTTTGAGCCCTGAGCATCCAATTATTTCCTAAAAGCCTCACCTCTGAACATCAGTGCACCGGGGACCACACCTTTGGGGGACATGCCAGACCCGAGCCTTAACCCCACTGGAGAAACTTGGATAAAGGAGCTGCGCTTGAATCTATCATCACCTACCAATTAAAAATAATAAAACATTAAATAAAACATAAAAAAAAACCCTCATCTTTCCAACAGGAAAGATATTAGAATGAATTGGACATTACTTTCCTTTGTGCATGATTACTATATAATTACATGACCAATGTAATTCTATATCATGTACAACCAGAAGAATGAGAAATTATACTCCATATATGTATACAAAATACATTCTAGTATCATGTATAACTAATAAGAATAAAAAATCTCTGTAGGAAAAACAAAAAACAAAACAAACAAACAAACAAACCCCCATCTCTCCACCCTTCCTGCCTTGTGCCTATCCATTTCTGCTATCCTTCCCTCTGCTCTCACATGCACACAATCCTCAGGGCTTGGTTGGATGAGACAGATTTCAATGATACTGAGATGGTGATTCCAGCTCATCTGGGGTGAGATGGCTCAGGATCAGGCGGGTTAGAGGGTGGCAAGAATCACTGTGGGATTTCAGGTCACTAGTGAGAGTCACCAGGGGTTGTGGTACCCTGAACTTTGCAGGACCCTATACCCTGAAACCACATGCTTGCTCTCAAGCCAGCTCTTATCCATACCTACCTCTACCCACAATGATCTCTTGCACTCCCTCCAGGGCTCTCCAGCTTGAGCTCAGTCCCCTGACTGGTCCTCTGGTCTGTTCTGACCTCACCTCAGCTCCAGCCTATGCCTGTCTCATTTCTTCTCCAGCAGAGCCCTATGAATTAGGCAGTGCTAGGAACACTGTCCTTGCTCTACAGATGAGAAAAAGGATTCCCAGGGCAGTGACCTTCCCAAGGCCACCAAGTTAATGAGTCAAGGTGGCAAGATCAAAACCCAGTTTGGGGCATCAAAATCTGGTCTACTGGTCACTCTTTTTTTTTTTTTTTTTTTTTGGTACCGGGGATTGAACTCAAGGGCACTCGACCACTGGGCCACATCCCCAGCCCTTTTTTGTGTTTTTATTAGAGACAGGGTCTCACTGAGTTGCTAAGTGTCTTGCCATTGCTGAGGCTGGCTTTGAACTCGCGATCCTCCTGCCTCAGACTCCCAAAGTGCTGGGATTACAGGCGTGCACCACCGCACCCGGCTTACTGGTCACTCTTAAGACCAATTGTTGCCCTCTTTGGCACCACCCAAATCCTGTCTTCTATCAAAGGTGTGGGCTGTCCTCAGTCTCCTTCAAGCTATAAGAAGGGAGGCCTGGAACTTGTTTAATAGCACTGGGGGGCTGTGAATGGAGGGGCATTGGCTGGGAATTTCACAAGGAGCACTAGATTCTGGGGGACTCCAAAAGGCAAGAGCCACGCTTTGAGGTGTTGACACTATAGCTAGGGGACAGACAAGTACAAGAGGACCCCCTACCACAGATATGCTGGGTCTCGGATGGGGGCCAGGCCACCAAGACAGAGCCTTGTTGCCCCACCCAAGGCCTTCAGGACCAAGGAGGCAGCTCTCTGACTCTACCACATACTCTCTGGACCACTGTGCTCCAGAGAGCTCTCCACCATGCTCCTCAGGGCCAGAACATCCTGGCTGGACATGGAGGTGGCATGAAGCTTTCTGGAAGGTACAGAGTTTGGAAGTCCTGGGCAGCAGAGGCAGAGTACAGGGCGCCAACACCAGGGCAGGCTTGTGGAGAGTACAGACTCTGGGGGGTCAGGAGATGGGATGCAGTCTTTGGGTGGGGAAGGAGAGTGGACAAAAGGGGGCCGGTAACCCTTCACAAGGGCCAGAATACCTGTGTTGCCCTCCCTTCCTGCGCCAGTCCTGGAGAAAGCCCGAGGGGACCCGGCCTCCTGCTTCTACCACCCCGGAAAACTCGGCCTTTCCTTCCAGTCGGGGAAATTAAGGGCTAATGCCTTGAACGCGGGGATCCCTGCTCCTCTGGCTCACGTTACCCTCCTGGAGCTCCTGGGCTGTCCTGGGCCAAATCCCTGGAGAGCCGCCACCATTCCCGCCATTCCTACCTTCGCTCAGGGCAGCCGGGTACTCTGCCAGCATTGGTCCGAGGCTCGCACCCACTTTCGAGCCCTCCGGCCTCTCCTGGGTCCCCTGAGCCCGGTTCCCGCCACCACTGTCCACTGGGTGCGTTCGTGCTCTCCCCACCGCGTTTCGAACTCCCCTTTCTCGCCGGGCCCCAGACGTTCAGGATGCTGTCTCTGCTCACGCGATGCCCACGGCGGAGTGCCGGTGCCCGCCCCGAACTCTCCACCTGTTAAAATCCTCTCTCGTCCCTGGGAGTTCGCCCCGTCTCTCTCAGTCCGTACCTCCGCGCCCTCAGCCAGCTCCTGGCTTCACGCTCCGGGTAGGGTTATCGAAACGCCGTGGGTCGGCCCACGATGCCCAGACAAACCGACGGCTGCTCCCCGCCCATTGCCGGCGAGTCCAGATGCCTGCTCCGCACCCCGCCGCTCCGGCCGCCGCACCCTAGCGCCCGTTCCCCTCTCCGCCTACCCATGCACACCTTCCGGTCGCTTTAGGGAGGCCTAGAGGATCCGCACACCGCCCCCCTAGCGGGGTTAGGACGTGACCTCGCTGGGACAGCTCCTGCACGGGTCATTCCCGTGGCCGCCGCGGGGCAGGGCTCGGACCCGGCGCTCGTGAACTCGCTCTTGGACGTGGGAAGAGAGGCTCCAAGCGACGAGTACCCTGAACAGAACAGGGTCGGGACCCGAGCCGCCCAGCTCTCCTGGCCAGCAGCCTCCGATGGCCCTACCCCGCCAGCCCTGGACCCCCCGGAACCCCGGCCCTGGTACCCCAGCTGACCTGCAGCTCGCGCAAACGGCTCCCGCTGTCTCGGCAGCCGCTCGGGCTCCGGCTCCGGCCGCGCCGCTCACGGGCGCCCCCTGCAGGCGGCTTCTAGACCCATGCTGCCCCCGCCCCGCCCTACCGCGTGGGGAAACCAAGGCCCAGAGGCTCACCCGGGACCCAAGGACATGCCTCTGGCAGGACCAGGCCGCAACCGGCTTGGAACGCGCTGCATGCCCCGCCCGCGCACCCCAGCGTGGCCTTCGCAGGCTCATACCTCCTCCCGCGCCACACCCCCTTCCCCACTAGGGAGTCCTTCTTCCCTCCCTGTGAAGTCCTAAGGGCACCAATGACATTCCCTCCTCTCCAAGAAGCCTCTAGGGCCGCCTTTCCCGCGGCTCTCTTTCCTTTATCATCAGAGTGGGAGCTTGGTGCCCCTCTGCCTCTCTTCAACCTAGACTTTGGGCCACGGTCCCTCGTGTTCTTACAACTCCTGGCACGGGATAGGGACCGGAATCCTTGTATGTCTTCTCCACTCCCCACTTTTCCAGCTACAAAGAAAGGTGGGAGTCGCATCTGCACCACAGATTTGGGATTTCAGACCCTGGCCTGGGAATTCCCCCTCTTCAACCTGCCCTTGTTCTGGATGCTCGGAATTGAGAATGACCTCACGTCCACCCCAGTTGGGCCGGCAAAGGGTTCCACCTTTGACTCTTGCTTGGGTGGATTTGAACTAACTTCAACTTTGTTTACAGAACATACCCCTCAGACATCCAGGATGTCAGTGGCTAAGGTTTTTCTAGAACCCTTGTCTTCTAGAACCTCCTGATTCCAGTGGAGTCTTGGCTAGAGGCCCAGGATGGAGGAGCTTGCTCAAGGCCATGCTAGACCCTAGGACTGAGGCCAGAATGGAGGAAAGACCTCTCAGGAAACATCCCTATGCCCCCATTGTGGGGAGGAGAAGGTGGGTGGGAAGTGGGTATGCCAACACCTGTCTAGTGCACAAAGACAAAAAAGCCTGAAGAAGCCAGAGGCAGTGATGTGGCTTTTAGCTCATTCCTGAGGACAAAGTCTAGCCTCCTGTTCCTATTTTACCTGCCCAGCCCCCTAATCCTGTGTTCACTAATGTCCAGGGGTCCCTCAAGATCTCTAACCAGAGGAGAGCAGGTTGAGATGGGCAGGGACCTGATCACACTGGAGTTAAACCCAGGACCCCTGAGGGGTAAGGCTCATGAGACCCAGGGGGCACTGCTGATCTCTGCCTTCACCTCCAGATGCCTTTCCAACTTCACAGTTGGCCCTATCAAGAGTTTGCACCCCCAACACCTGTCCCCCAGTTCTGGCTTTTGCTAAGTCTGCCCCTCTCCTCCTGGGGCCCTTGGTTTTTTTAGTAAAGGAGTCCCCCACTGTAAGCTGCCTGTCATGGCCAGCCACAACGCCGCGGGAGGAAAACTCTCGGAGGCAGAGTAAAGATACTACTACTTTTACTACTTTTACTTCTACTTTCTTAGAGAGAGCTTAGAGAGAGAAAGAAAGATTTTTCTTCTTCTTAGAAAGAGCTTAGAGAGAAAGATTAGAGATAGCTTTTTCTTCTTCTTAGAGCTTAGAGAGAAAGATAGAGCTTTTTCTTCTTCATCTTCTTAGAGCTTAGAGAGAAAGACAGAGAGCTTGAAAGAGAGAGAATTCTTCTTTAGAGAGAGAGAGCTTAGCTTTTAGAGCTTCTTTCTTCTTTCTTCTTTCTTCCTCGGGAGCCTCGGCCTGACTCTGACCAGCAATTACTTCTTCTATCTGGTTTCTCTTCTGTAACCGCTCTGCCTACGTTCTGGCCGCTCTGATTCTTTTCTTCTTCTCTGACCTGAACTCTTCTTCCGACCGAGCGACTGCATGACTGACTGAATGAATTCATTCTTCTCCTGACTCCGACCGCTTTCACCCGGTTATATACCTTTAGCTTTGCGGGTGCCTCACGTGCATTTACAGGTGCGTCACATACATACTTATTATCAGGTGGAACTTATGGCTTCCAGCTGACCGCAATAGCCATCTCCCTAATTGGGGCTCCTTCACCCCACCCCAACTACCACCACTAGGTGGGGACACTGTCCCTGGGACCAGCTGCTGTGTCTGCTTAGGTACTGCAGCATTCCTGTCTATTTGTTTCTGCCCTGCCACCCCCTGGACCTGAGCTAGCATCGAATAATGGGGCACAAAGTGCTATGGGAGCTGCCCAGACAGGGGATCCTCCCCCCCCAGGCCCTTGGCTCCCCACCCTTGCTTTTCTGGGCTTCCCCCATGAGGTAGAAGTCCTACCACAATGGGGACACTGTCTCCCACTCCTGTTGGAACAATATTCATTCAAATACTCAACAAACATTCAAGGAATATCCTGTCTTGAGATTTGCTCCAAAGGGGCAATGAGGACTCAAGCAAAAACTGACATTCAGCCTATTCTGGGGCTCTCTTGCTTCCTGGTCCTTGGTGTGGACTTCAGTATTCCCTTCTCTGCTGAATCCATTCTGGGATTCAGCAGCCTTCTGCTGGACCTACCCACATATGGCCTGGCCTTGTGCACTGTGGCAGTGCCTCCCTCAGGGAGAGAGGGCTTCATCACATCCACTGTCCTCAGGGTCACAGTCAAAACTCTCCTAATGCACCCCTAGGGTCTGGTTGGCAATGACCCCATCACTGACCATTGGTGCCCAGAACTGGGGATGCTGTATCCTGAAGCAGGGGTGGTCAGGCAGGGCTTGGCTGGGCTCCAGCTCCAGAGCAAGCTCCACAGGCCCCAGATCCCCATGAGAAGCCAGTGCCAAGAAGGCTATGAGGGGCCAGCCCTGTCCAGGTCACAGTCCTGGCCAGTTAGGGAGAGGAGTACCACTCCATGGTCTCGTGTCATCCATCAGGCACCCTTGCCAAGTCTCCAGTGAAGCTGTTGCCCAGAGACAGCACACTGATCCTTGCAGTTCAGTGGTGACAGGGGTGGCAGGAGGGAGGGCTGTTCATACCTTGCTTGTCCCACAGGTTCCCATGACTCTTCCTCCTAGGGAAGCCTCTGTTGCTGCTATACTTGCTAGACAAGGCCCCCTCCTGGTCTTAGCCTGGCTGGTCCTTGCTAGCTGTAAGAGCTTTCCTTGGGTGCCAAGGCAGTACAGGGGCCTGAGCCTGGGCCATCCCAGGAGAGCTCTGAGAACAAGTGGAACTTAGCTCCAAGTGTCGCTGTTCCCCTTGGTGGGTACAGAGATGCCCTTGGTGGCCCCTAGCTTCTATCTCTGGGCCTTGATTTCCCTGCCCAGGCCCAGGCAGGCTTTGAAGGCTACATGCACCCACCCTTCCTTCCGTCCAGTCCTGGACTCCTCAGGCCAGATGGTGGGGCCAGCTGGGCCCTCTCCTGCTCCAGAATTCCGTTCTCAGACTACCCACCCCCCACAGCCCTTTGTTCCTGCCCAGGATGCACCTGGGTGGCCTCTGGCCCTCATTGTTTGCTCTGGGACCAGCTGAGCCACATCAGGGAGCAAGACATGCCAGGACCAGGACCATGCACCAAGTAGCACACTGGGCCAGGGTCCCTGGGCCAACCAAGCCACCCTAGAGTGTTCACCCAACTTTCCCTCTTGTGATTAGGGGAATCCTCAGTGTGAAGGAAATCCTGAAGACAATCATACCAGAAGAAGCAATCCCATTCACCTGAACCCACAGCAGATCCAGGGGCAAAACCTTTCCCCATCCTCCAACTCAGCTGCATGAGAAGATTCTCTGTCCCATGTCTGCTTCTGACCACCAGCTGATTTGCACATCAGTGCAGATGGGAAACGGGTCCTAAGAGGAATGGAGCCCTATCCTGGCTCCACAGTGACAGGTGACAGCCCTCTGTAGCCCTTCATGCCAGGGCTTTTCACTTATTACCCCCAAAGATGGTCCTATGCTTCCTCACCGCTCTTCTTCCACCCCCAGCCCCTGAGACCTGCCATGTCTTCCTCTTTCATGTTAGATATGATGCCTGGCAAGAGGGGTCCCTTCTTGGGGTCACCACTTGGCAGAGGTGGGAACATGACCAGCACTGGTGGCCCAACTTGGGGAGGACCCTATATGTTGACTCCCACTCAGTGCTCACCTCATCCAGTAGGTGCCTTGGTGGGACATGGCACTGCAGTCTGCAGAGCACATCTGCTTCCTGCCTGATGGTGCCTGTCCCCAGACATTCTGGTTCTGCCTCTTTCTAGAAGTCAGTCAGCTGGTTTTCCATACACCTTTGACCTGCCCTCATGCCCCTCACTCCCTTCTCCTCAGGGAACATGACACCCTCTTCTCCTGTACCTTCCCATGTTAGTCCTGACCTGTTGGGTTCAGAACTTTGAATCCCAGCAACTCAGGATCCATCCCTCACCCAACAAAGAACACAAGGCAGCATGTTTACATATTGAGACCCATTATGTCTGGACCCAAGACAACCTGAAATAATCCAAGCCACTGAGACTGAAAAGTGTTGGTCCTCTGATGGTGGGGTTGGAGTTGGCCATTGGATGCCACCAGGGCCCATGGTGCAGTCATCTGGGCCTAGGACCCTAGCCTCTCAAGTGTGTGGATGGGTCTTTTTAGATCTCTCCACTCTCACTAAACCTGGTTTTCTCTTCCCACCCATCAAAGCTTCCCCTCAAAGAGGCTCTGGAACTTTCTCTAAGTCAAGGTGGAAGTGATGCCTCCCCAATGGTGCTGCTGAGGCAGGCAGTATGAGCCTTGGCCTGGCCCTGCAAGTTCTAGGCAGGTAAACCGGGCTATAAAAGGAATACTTGGGGGTTAGGCTCAGGGTCTGCGTAAGGTACTCCTCTTCTCTGGAGGGTGAAGAGCAACTGTGGGGGAACATGCTTTCCCTGGCACAGGCCCAGGTGGGTGGGTCAGCTCTTCCCAGTGTGCAGGTGGTGGCCACATGGACTCCTCTGCATGTGATAATGTGCAAGGTGACAAAACATTATTGCTGGACTGATATTAGGGGATTCCAAATCATTGCACACAAGATGCAGAGGGGGCTGGGGATACAGTTCAGAGGTAAGAGCGCTTGCTCAGTATGCACAAGATCCCAGGTGGTTCCATCCCCAGCAACAACAAAAACAAACAAACAAACAACAACAAAAAAGGGTGTGTGTGTGTGGAAAAAAGGCTTAATTGCAGATGGTACACCCCCACCCACCCACTTTTCTCTGTACCTTTATATATCCTGAAAATCATCTTGAAGATACATTTCTAAAAAAGACAACCTTGGGAGCTCCTGATGGCATTTGTCTGGGCTATGCTTGGGGGGGCTTCCATTATCAGGTATTGGGGCTAGGGGGCTCTGCTGTTGTTTCTTGGGTCTTAGTATGTCACAGAACTTGAGTGTCCCAGGGTAGGCTGAAACCACTGGGCTCATCTGCCCCTTCCCTCCTAAAACTCAAAGGTCCAGAGACCACATGGCTAGGGACTATAGGAGGTGCACCAAAGTCCCTCACTGTAGCCAGGCTGTTCTCACATGAAGACTCAGTCTGTAGTGCCACTGGGAGGAGTTGGAGGCTAGATCCTGAGGTAACTTCTCAGAAGGCAGCCACCAGAGTTTGTGTGACTCAGGGGAAGGAGAAAGAGAGGGCAAGCTAGAAAATTGTTAAATATGTTTTAACAATTTAATACATTCAAGAATATTTACTAGAACAAAATAACAAAGTATCATCAGTCAGTCAGCAGAAGCCTGTGATCCAGAGAAGTAGAAAGGTAACTGGCCCTTTTGCAGTAAAGCTTGTGCTTGAAGGGAGAAGAGGCAAAGTGACTTCCTGGAAGCTTCATAACAGGCACCCCTGGAATAAGAGCACCTCCAAATATAACTTTTAAAAACAAACAAAAATCTGTTATCAAGCTTGTAAAGCTGACAGTGTAATAAGGGTCCTGCTAGAAGAAGCAAAAAGCAATGTTTCTGGACCACCTGGGCCCTTACACCAATGTGGGCAGCTCACTTTCCCAGGGAATGGGGGGTTGGAGGTGAGCCTCCAGACAGGTGGGTCTTCCGTCAGCCTCCTCTGCTCCTGCTGCTGGGCCTTGAATTCCAGAACAGATATGCTACCTACATGGACACAGCCCATTGGCAGTGGCCATCTTTTCCCCAAACCTTCTTCCAAAAGACTCTGACAACCTCCATTTGAGAATGAGCTGCCAAGGCTAGACTCATGCAGTTAGCATGGGACAAAGTTGGGAACTGTAGGCCTAGGAAAGTCTTCTCATTCATAGGACAAAACAGCTCATTCTCCATGATACAATAAATTAACAAAAACAAGACCACAGATCAGACACCCTGGATGCAGATAGTGAACAGGTCTTGAGGGCAAATGGGAGCAGAAGCAGCAACTTAGAAAAATTAAGTTGAGAGACATTTAGAAATGATGATTCTCACACTCACACTTATAGCTACCCGTCAGCAGAGCAACAAGGACAGGAATAAGAACAGAACTCAGCCAGAGGATTGAGCCAGGCACCTGGAGGGTCTTCTGGCATGCTCTGCAACTTGATGGTGCTCACTTGGCCTCTCTTTTAGCTGAAAATGGGCATTTGCCGCAGAGCCCTCAGTCAGGGGCAGCAGTCTGAGCTGCCAGGTTAGGACACTTAGGCAGGGCAGACAGTTAGCTACCTTGTACTGGAATATCACAAGCTAACCACGTGCAGAGTCCACTTTTTAATAACTACTTTTCTAGGCTCCACAGATGTCTCAAACTCCTAGTCTAGAGCATCTTACTTGAATATAGACCCTTGGCCCACAGTTGGACTGGGTAGGGCTCTGGGGTACATCTTCTGTGCACCTGGACAGTGGAGCTGCCACCCTGTTTCCACTGGTAGCCAGACCTCCTCATGGTGCCTTGCAGGTGCCAAACAGCCATATTTTGTAAGTTAGGTCTTGACATTGTTTAAACCAATGGCTACTGTGTCAGGCACACATGAGATGTGGGCTCCAAAATAGGGCTGTTGAGTTAAAGTTATCAATGGACCATCTCTGAGTAAGGCTTTGGTTCAATGAGCACAGAACCAGCACCTGGGGAAGGAGGGCACAGCTGTGGGGCATTTCCTCACTGAATCCCTGCTGCCATCTGCCCTGGCCATGGAGGACATGGTTGCCCTGACGAAGGGAGAGGTAAGGCACTCTTACATTCCTGGCCATGAGGCAGATGTCTTGGCAAATCAGCGGTGATTTTAAATTACACTGTCTGGGCTCCCTAAAGTGTGTCCTTTTTTTTTCCTGCTACTTCCTACTTCACTCGTTGCTCTTACCATGCTAATGTTCAAATTTTGTGTTTTATTCCTATGCTTACTAAACAACTTAACTTTGGTACTAACAGATTAGGAGCTATTTTTCACGATATTGCTCATAATAAAACAAAAAATTTAACTAGGATAACTTTTTATGACCAGTCCTTTCACTCAGAAACCTAAAGCCAGAGCTGGGGCTAGAGGCAGGTGACCAAGTGTGAGCCTAGAGCCCTGCCTGCTTTCTGCTAACTGAAGCCCAGTGGCAGCAGACTTATCCCGCTGTGGGTCTGTGGGCTGGGAATGCCTGTGCTATGCTTCTTGATACTGTTAACTCAAGTTAAAAACTCCTAAACCACGGTAGCCAGGACAGCACTGTGGAAGGGGTGGCTGTCCCATTTCTGTAGTGACGCTAGAAACCAGGCCCATGTAAAGGGCCACAGCTGGCTCCACACCAGTACTAGGGAGCAGACACCTGCCAAGCATCCTTTTTCCTCCTGGTTATCACCATCAATGGAACCCACATGGGTGACAGTCAAGAAGTTCTGTGGCTAAAGCTTTCACCAACTCCTGGGAGTCCCCCATAATTCAATTCCTTTTCCCAAGTCTGGGTGGAGACAAGCCTCATTGTTTTTACACCCTGGGGCACTGATGGAGTTTGATGTTCTGTTCAGAAGGAAGTCAGCCTTTGTGTTGCGTGTTGTGCCCATAGCACAGGCCATGTGGAAGAGCCCATTTCTTCACTGTGGGCCACATAGCCTGAGTTCTCTGGACACAGAGCCCCGGGCAAAGGTTCAACGCTGCAGGGCAGCCCAGAGTTGCTGAAAGCTTTGGGGGTGCATAGCTAATGGTGTTGGTGTTGCTTGGTGACTGTTGAGGTCCCCAGCCAGTGGCAGCTTCTACTCGTATGCTCAGGTTTCAAAGTACTTGTAAATCGCCGTCACGTACAGCATCACATTTTGCCAATCTGGCCTTTCAGTCCGCACCATCTCATTAATGTCCTGGGAAAGAAGAGGCTTAGTTAGAACTGCAGGTTACCTCCTGTCCCATCCCAACAGGCTCCTTATCACACTGATAGTGAAGGATTTTTAGTATAAGCCTGATTACACAATTCAGAGGCCTGGCCCAGGACACCTTCTCCATTTCTACCAAGTCCCCTGGGAGGCATCTTCTCCCAGGGTATCAGCATCATCCCCAAACTGCCTGCTCCTGCTCAAGTCCTGCCCCAGAGCCATATGCAGGGTTGTTTCCCTGCTCCCTGCCACAGCTTGCCAAAAAAGGTTTCATTTGGTCTGGGGGACCTCCAACTCCCCACCACCTGCTTCTCTTCCTAGGCCACTCCCCATGGCACACTTCTGAGAACCCTGTTCAGCCTCAGGCACTAGCTTGGGAGGGCTTCCTATTTCAGGGGCTGCCAGTAGCAACACTGATGACTTTCATTATGGGCAAGTCAGAAATCATCAAAGACACTATTCTTTTTTTTTTTTTTTTTTTTAATATTTATTTATTTGCTTTAGCTGTACTAGCTGTACACGATGGGTTTATTTGTACGTGGTGCTGAGGATCGAACCCGGGCCGCGCACGTGCCAGGCAAGCGCTCTACCGCTGAGCCACAACCCCAGCCCAAAGACACTATTCTTTAACTGCATTCTGTACATTAGCAGTGACTTGTGAGATGGGAATTGACTGTATAGGAAAATGAACATGGGGATTCATGGTCTGACCACCCTCCCACCCCAGTGTCTCAGGACCTGTTACTCACTTATTGCTGCTGAAGAGCAAAGGTAGCAAGTCTGAGGACCCTTCCACAATCAAGGAGCCCAGAACATGCTGCTGAGCATGCAGGGTTGGGAGGGCCATCATGTATATCTCAGTACAGAAAACAGAAGGCTGTTTGCTCAATGCAAGTTTGTTTTTTTTTTTTTTTTTTTTTTTTTTTTTTTTTTTTTTTGAGATGGAGTCTTGATCAACCCAGGTTGATCTCAAACTTGTGGGCTCAGGCAACCCTAAGCCTCCCAAGTAGCTGGAACTGTTGGTGTGTGTGCCACCTTGCTAGGCAAGAATTTTGACTATTAAATTTTTTAGAGTGGGGAAACTGCCCACTTTTTTTTTTAATATATGAGAACATCATACATGTGATATACACTGTCCAGCAATGGGAACATATTTCAGCAACTATAACTTATCTCACCCCATACAGCTGAATAGAAGCCACCCTAAGCAAGTGTACTTTTATGCATTTAGAAGACAAATTTGTGGTGTGAATGTTCTTGTAAATATGAGTGTAAATACTTCTGCAAGTGCATGCAGCTGGGGTTTTTATTGGGGGGGGGGGGCTGGAGCAGTGGGGGATGGGGTACCAGGGATTGAACTCAGGCACTCCAACCATTGAGCCATGTTCCCAGCCCTATTTTGCATTTTTATTTAGAGACAGGGTCTCAATGAGTTGCTTAGCACCTCACCATTGCTGAGGCTGGCTTTGAACTTGCAATCCTCCTGCCTCAGCCTCCAAGCTGTGATTCCAAACTGTAATCTGGAGCTGCTGGGATTACAGGCATGTGCCACTGCACCTGGCAGCTATTTTAAGTTGGGGTGATGGGTACTCAGGGATGGGGAGGTGGCCCTGGAGGACTGCAGAGGAATTTAAGGGTTCTAGGAACTTTCTGTGGTAGCCCCATGAGGCCCGAGCTACACACTGTGTCTGTGCCATGGTGCAGTAATCAGTTTATACAGTAAAAGCCCTGCTTTGCATTTAGACATACTATTTTCTTTTTCTTTTTCCTTTCTTTTTTTTTTTTCATACCAGGGATTGAACCCAGAGACACTTAACCAGAGCCACATCCCAGCCCTTTTTATTTTTTAAAAGAGACAGGATCTCACTAAATTGCATAGGGCCTTGCTAAAAAGCTGGCTTTGAACGTGCAGTCCTCCTGCCTCAGCCTCCTGAGCTGTTGGGATTACAGGAATGCACCAGCATGCCCAGCTTGACACAGTATTTTCTCCCAGAATGTTGAGCTTGGTTGTGACAAGACTCCTAACAGAACTGTGTCTGTTTTGAGCTCCAGCAGAGGCTGAGGCTGAGAGGGACCCAAGACCACACAATTTTCTATACCTATTTTTCTCACGGTGGGTGGCAGTTGCCCACAGCCCTTGTGAGGAAGTACAGGCAGCACTCCTCAGCCTCTAAAGCTGTCTTCCTGGACTCAAGATATACCCTGCCTCTCCCTCTAGATCAACGAAAGGCACATACTTGTGCAAGATGTCTTTGACAGGGACATTTACAAACATGTGATTTTTTTTTTTTTTTCCCTGAACCCCAGTATCTTGTTAAGGAAGAGGTAACCATAAGTAAGAGTCCTGTTTGAGGCCTAAGGTGCCACAGGCAGCAGTGAGAATCCATATTAGTACCCCACCCAGATGGGACCCTCTCTTGGCCCCAAGACCCTCTTGCAGCCACATCACCCAGTGACCACACTCTTCCTAACCAAAAAGGGCCTGTCTGTGACTTCTCAGTAAGGACAGGGGCTCGTAAGGACAGGGGCTCGTAAGGACAGGGGCTCACCAGTGTGGATTTGATGCCAACACTTTCAGCCGCCTGGAAGGCCAATGTGAAGTTCCTTTTCTGTAAAAGAAATCACATTGCTGCAGTGTACAGACAACATAAGGAGAAAGATGATGTGGAAGATAGACACTCACCTCTGTTTGGTACTAAAACAAACCCAAACTGGGACCCTCAGGCCTCCCAAGTCTGTACACCAAGGACCCTGTGGATGCCTCTTGTAGGCTCTGCCCATTCTCCTCTCTACCCAGCCATGGAGCTGTCCACATATTTTCTCTCCTCACTCAGGAAGGTTTACTTCTGACACACAGACCCTGAGCTGCCTAGATATGTACCCAAAAGGCTAGAGAAAAACACCTATCAAAAGATGTTTTGATCTTCCTTTGGGGATCTTTAAAGGTTGTCTTCAGGGATGGGGGCTGCTGTGGGAGAGATGGGGGATCAGGGCAGGGTTTCTGGGCCTATCCCCTGACCCTGAAGAGCTTGATGGATGGGATGTCCTAAACGATGGCCTGGGACTGTATAGGATTGGTATTCTCCCCATTCTCCGACCCATAGTGCAGAAAGGGCCACATCCTGAGATGACAGGAAGTTGGTCTGGTCTGGGTGACACTGCCTGACTGTTCATGCCATAAACAGCCCTTCCTATCCATTTCTTGAAGCCCTTGATCCTAAATGTTGTCACCCAAGGACTAACTGCTCCTATTAGGGAGACCATCACATGGAGAATTGTGAACTGACCAAATGTTTCAAGTAGTGGGTCAGGGACTGGCTCTGTGAGTACAAATGACTGATCTCAAATGAGACTGAACCAGAATGTGGCTATCCTAAGCCAGCACTGTTGTGTGTGACCCACTGATGGAAGGAGCCAGCCATTCCATGGCCTGCCTTACCTTATCTTGGCTGTTCAGCTCTTGATATGGAATGTGGGCTGGAAGATATGTGTGCAGGAGTGCGCAGAAGGCCAGCCCATCGTTCCAGCTGCTGCTGAAGTTTGTAATATCGATATTCTAAGTGAAAAGAAGAAAATAAGGTAAATGGCACATGTTGTGATCCTCTCAGGAAGTGCTGGGGAGATTGGAGAAGCCTCTGATGTCACATGGCTTCCAACACACAAAAGCAAACCCCAGGCAGGGTGAGCTCTGGAGAATGTTAGGGGCTGTGTCTAAAGACCCACCTTATTGTTTATGATTGGACATTTTATGAATGCCTCCATCCCTGCCCTCACATGGTCACATGATTTATAAGTAGCTCCATATACTGAGAAGCCTCCACGCAGCTGAGGTTGGTTTCTCCAGTGCCTGAATATGGTGACAGTACAGACTACAGGATGTGGGTGATAACCAATGAGGTTTAAAGCATCATTTATTAAAATGCAACTCATTCCCCATTGTTTGCTGAAGCACTTAAAAGAAACTCCAAGTCAGTGTGCATCTCAGAATGTACACAACAAGAACACTGTCTACCCTTCTTGAGGTACTGACTTCCACAACCGGGCTGGGTTTCAGTTCCACACTGCATTGATGATCACTATAGTTTCTACTCTCACATGCCCATAGTTGAAAATTTTAACATTGGACTGTGTACTCTCCTTGCAGCCTAAAATCCACCTTGCCTTTCTTTTTTATTTTATTTTTTTTGGTACCGGGGATTGAACTCAGGGGCACTCGACCACTGGGCCACATCCCCAGCCCTTTTTTGTATTTTATTAGAGACAGGGTCTCACTGAGTTGCTAAGTGCCTCACCATTGCTAAGGCTGGCTTTGAACTCACGATCCTCCTGCCTTAGCCTCCCAAGAGCTGGGATTACAGGTGTGCGCCACTGCACCCGGCTTCTTGCCTTTCTTTTAAGGGGCCCTTACTGCATGTCTAAATGAAATGTATTTGCAACTACACAGGACACATATTCTGAGTGTTAGTAGCTAAGCTGGTATGCAGTCTTTTTTATCTTTAATTTTTTTGATGGACACAATACCTTTATTTATTTTTACGTGGTGCTGAGGATCCAACCTAGTGCGCCTCACACATGTTAGTACACAAGTGCTCTACCACTGAGCTACAACCCCAGCCCTGGTATGCAGTCTTTACCCTTATTTTTAAGAATCCTTTTGAAGATAAAACTACACATTTAAATTGTGGTAATTCACACATTACATAAATGTCACAGAGGAAAAAGAAAAGTTCCCCAACACCTCCTCATTGCACATCTCACTTGTTTTTCTCTCTTTCCCTCTCTAGGAATTGAACCCAGGGACACTCAATCACTGAATTACATCCCCAGCCCTTTGTTTCTTTTCTTTCTTCCTTTTTTTTTGGGGGGGGGGGTGGTGTGGGGTCCTGGGGATTGAACTCAGGGGCACTCAACCAATAAGCCACGACCCCTGCACTGTTTTGTATTTTATTTAGAGACAGGGTCTCACAGAGTTGCTTAGCACCTTGCTGTTGCTGAGGTTGGTTTTGAACTTGCGATCCCCCTGCCTCAGCCTCCTGAGCCACTGGGATTACAGGCTTGAGCCACCACACCTAGCATCCCCATCCCTTTTTACGTTTAATTTTAAGACAGGGTCTCAATGAGTTGCCCAGTATGGCCTTAAACTTGTAATCCTGCTGCCTGAGTTTCCCTAGTAGCTGGAATTACAGGAATGTCCCTGGCTCTTACTGTTTATTTCATGCCACTGCATTGACAGTTTCACAGGTTAACAGAAAGCCCAACTTTTATTATTTAAGGTAAACCACCCAGCCCCTGAGTAGCATTTCTTATTCCTCCCAGGGGAATAAGTGAGCCACAAAATAATACTAACACTATTCATAGCTGCGCAAAATTTTACAAAGTTTACAAAGCACTTTACCATCCTTGACCCCTCTTTACAAACGGATAGGTCCTCATGCCAAGAGAGGAACTCAAGGCTCAGGGATAGGTAGGGATTACGGCGAACGAAGCACAGAGCTATGAGGACATATCTATTTAGCCAGTGAGGGTCTGGCCAGACTGGGCACCTTCTGGGGAAATTTGCTTCATCTAGCCTAACATATGGAGGTGGTCCCCTCACAGAGCAGCATGAGCTTCACCATCAAAGCCTGTTTCCTCACCCATGACTGTATGTGTGCAGAATCCAGCCCTTTGGCAGCAGCTGCTCCAAGCATAAGCATGTGGAAGGACAGCAGCTGAGAGCTATTTCATAGGTTGCTTGCTCTCATTAACCTGACCATCAGTTGCTTCCAATTTCTCTGATCTGACCCAGAGACATTGATCAATATCAACTGCTGTGAAGAAGAGGTCACAACAAGGCACAGAAGGATGGAAACCTGCCAAAAGCTAGAAGGGAAGGTGGCATAAGTTAGCAGTGGCTGGGGTGCTGCATATGACTCAGGTATCAAAGGGTGCACTTGTCCAGTCCGGTGACATCAGCTGTGTCAAAACACTTGGGCCTGGTCAGAATCCTGCCTGCCTCAGTGCTGTGGCCCTCAGCCTTCCCAGTCTCTCTCCATCAGAATCTCTACTCTGACCTTAAAAGTCACTGTTCCCTGAGGCGTTCTGATAATGTCGTGGAAGCACCTCAAAAATAAATGATGCTTCACAGTTATTGCCAATTTAAGAAGACCAGACAGACAGACAGAAGACAGGTACATATGCACACACATGGCTGCCCCTCTTATCACATCTGAATCTCAGGAAGTAGTCAGCCAGGGCAACCAGCTCCATCTGGAAGGAAACTACAACCTATGAGAGGCGATCTGTCAAAGGTGTTCTGCAAGCAGCAGGAAGGCAGGGATAGAAATAAGCATCCTATGAGCAGTATTTCTAATTCTCATAGTTTCCCCACAAGTTTTTTTTTTTTTTTTTTTTTTCAATGATGGGGCTGGAACCCAGGGTCTCATGCATGCTAGGCAAGTGCTCTTTCACAACCAGCTCACCCTAAAGTGGTCTTTAAAAAGATTAGGCTCAGGTAAGCCCAGACATTTGCCCAGGCTGCAGATGGTCTGGTATAACAGAAAAGGTGTGTCTTGTTTTCCCACAGGTGTCTAGGTAAGTGTTCTGCAGTCAGCAGGAAGGCAGGGATAGAAATAAGTATCCTATGAGTAGTATTTCTAATTCTCATAGTTTCCCCACAAGTTACGCCCCCCCCCCCCCCAATGATGGGGCTGGAACTCAGGGTCTCATGCATGCTAGGCAAGTGCTCTTACACAACCAGCTCACCCTAAAGCGGTCTTAAAAAAGATTAGGCTCAGGGAAGCCTAGACATTTGCCCAGGCTGCAGATGGTCTGGTATAACAGAAAAGGTGTGTCTTGTTTTCCCACAGGTGTCTAGGTAAGAGTTCCTAATGCTCTGAGGAAAGTGCAACATTTCTGAAATAAGTGTACATTTGGGTGCAGAGAAGAGGCACCCAAATATGAATGAAATATGCAAGACAAATGAAGAATGGGTTAGGACCGACTAGCAACATGATCTGCAGGGGCCATAGCAAAATGAAAATGCAAGACCCCTTGTTCAGAAGACAAAGGAAGAAGTCCATTAAAGGTACTGGAAAAAATAAGTTCTAGGGCTGGGGATATAGCTCAGTTGGTAGCAAAGCCTGCCTTGCAGGCACAAGGCCTGGGTTCAATCCCCAGCACCGCCAAAAACAAAAAGTTCCAAAGCCCTTCCCTACTTCAACTGGTACTCGTGACTAAGTGGCTGATGAAAAAGCCAAGGACATTGGCCTTGTCCTGCAGAGAGCAGGGCAGGAAGCTTTTTAATAATGTGCAGCTCCCTGTGAGGCCAATGGCAGCAACTCACTCGAGGTCACATTCACTTATGGAGGAAGATAAACCTCCTCTTTCTGCCACAACTGCCCTTTCTGCTCCCTGTAACAGGCTGCTCCAGCGGGGGTGGTGGATGTGTCTGGCCTCACTGTGTGCCTCACAGCAAAGGCTCCTGTACCCTGCCTGCCAGGCCTTGAGAACCTGGGCCTTTCACCTCATTTCCTCCAGACACATCCAACCCCAGTGGGGAAAGAGCTACAGCTCAGGTACCCACCCCACCTGGAACCTGCAGGAAGAGGAGATTTGTCCAGGATATGCCACAGCACCTGTACCAGAGGAGAGTCAGGCCCTTAGGGTTTTAGGTGAAGGGCAGATAATAATTCTCTTACAACATTTCAGATCAAAAGAAAGCCCAAACTTAGGCAGGTTGGCTGAAGTTGCCACATCCCCTACCCTCTGAGGCTGAAGAAGAGCCAGGCCAGGCTGCCTGCTTGTGGCACTGCTAAGAGGTAAGCTAGGAGCTGAGGATTCTGAGGCCATTAAGAAACAACCCATTGGCACCTTTGCCTTTTAGCCCCACCTAAAGGCTCTGTGGGGAAGATAACAAGGTCTTAAACAGGAGTGTTCCTTGGAAGTAGGGGAAACCTGCAGCCTGAGAGTAGCCCCTTCTCCCAAACCTACCAGTTATTTCATTGTTTTTAATGTTCAGAGCTGATGAAACTAAAGAAAGGTCTGCAAAGAATGAAGCTGCTCCTCTGAGGCCGAAAAGCACAGTGCTAGGAAAGACAGAAAGGAAGATGGTAATTCCTGCCCTTCCTCTGTTGAGCTCTTCATTATGTGACCATCACGGCACATGACAGGATTAGCAAGTATCTTGGAGAAGAAATATACTAAAGGTACAAAATCAGTAATACTGAGTTATCAGAGAAACAGCTTTTCCCTTCCCACCCAATGAAGACCTGCCAGGGTAGTGGGTGGTAGCAGGGATGGGTGAAAATATCCTGGGACCCTAAATCCCATTTTTTCCAGGTGGCCACCAGAACCAGCCTCTGGCCATTCCCTCACACCTTTTCTCCTGTCCTGGACCTCATAGCATGGTCTGGGAGCAGCCTGATGTTCCATCCCTGCCAGCAAGAACTCGGGACTAAACTTCCTATTATTTTCTGAATAAGGGACAACAGCACAGTGCAGTTAGGTGAATTTTCCTTGGAACTGCTGGTCTTTGCAATGTGTCACTCCTCCTCTACCCATAAAGGCCAAATAAAATCACAGCCTAGATCTTCTTGACAACTGAAAAAAGCCAAAGGTTTTGTGCCTTGGGAAAAAACAATTAAGCACCAGTATGAAGTTTGTGGGGTGTGGGCCAGGCCTGACACATGATCCTGGCTCAGACTTGGGCTTCTATAAAGTAGACATACAAATGCTGACCCACACAGATGACGGGTCATTAACTCCCTAGGAAACTGCTGTGCTTTACACATATAAGGAGTCATTTTGGTTTTGTGTCCTTACTGTAGAGAAGGCAGGTGCTGTGAAGCAGACACTACAACCCCATCCAGACACTACAAGCAATAGCATCACGGTATGCCCTAGCCTGCTTTCCCTTCCTGAAGCCCTGCTTGTCCCCAATGTGTAATGTACCCTATAAACCTCCATTTTTCTTCACATGAAAATACGGAGCACAATCATTGGCCTTTTAGAATGTGGTTCTCTTCCTCCACTCTTTCTTTTTCTAAGGTTTGGATGAGGAACTGAAATATCTAAAATCCTAACAGCTAAAATACTGACTCAAAGTTAACTGGTAGGAAACTTGTTCTATGATAACTTGTTTCAAAGCAATTCAAATGCCATGAGGCAGAGCTTGCCCACTGTGGTAGTACTGGAGGGACAGCACTGTGTGGAGCTGTCTTCTGTAGGCCGGCCTACAAATAAAAACAGAAGAGTGTAGGTTCCAGAACTATGTTCTTCCATTAATGGCAAAGACCTTCACTTCAAAGAGGAGGAGGGAGCAACACCCTCAGGTATGTGGCCTAAGCATAGACTTGCATGTGAATTTTGCCACAGCTGTGCTCCTGGAAACTGCTAGGGGGAAAAAGGGAAGCTGAGTGTTCTGGGCAAAGGACTGAGGACAGACTATTATTTATGAGGATTCATTTGTCCATTTGGTGAATCCTCACATGAGCCCAGGCCCTAGGATCATACCTTGGCTTTCTGTTCTTTAAGAACAGAATTGGATAGGTGGACCTGACATAGTTCAGAATGGGAGGAAGGCTTAAAATCAAAGTATGGTTAAACTGGGATCAGAAAAACAGAAGTAGGGGAAGAGGGCTGAGTGCTGAGGGGCATTCAGGTCAGCTAGGGAAAGGAGCGGGGGCTACAGGAGTTGTTATGGTTTGAACGTGAGGTGTCTCCCAAAAGCTCACGTGTGAGACAGTGCAAGAAGGTTCAGAGGAGAAATGACTGGGTTATAAGAGTCTTAACCCAATCAGTGATTTAATCCCCTGATAGGGATTAACTGACTGGTAACTGAAGTGGTAATGTGTGGCTGGAGATGGGAATTGGGGCGTGGCTTTGGGTATATATTTGTATCTGGTGAGTAGATTCTCTCTCTGCTTCTTGATCACCATGATGTGAGCTGCTTCCTTCCGCCACCCTCTCCCGCAATGATGTTCTGCCTCACCTCAAGCTCTGAGGAATGGAGCCAGCCTTTTATGGACTAAGACCTCTGAAACCATGAGCCCTCAAACTTTTCCCCCTCTACAGTTGTTCTGGTCCAGTCGTTTAGTCATTTGTGTCACTCCAGCATTTAAAAAGCTGACTAAAACAGGAACTAAAGCAAGACTTGGTGAGAGACGTGGTCACGTGCAGGGAGTACTGTAGTGCCAAGGATGACCCTTGGATTCTGTGGGAGAACTACTTGCTCATGGTGACTTTCACCGAGACAGAGCTCACTGGAGGCTGGGTGTCAAGTAGATGAGCAAGTATATTTTGGATGAAGACACCTAAAGAGGGCCCACTAGCACTGACACTTGGGTGTGAAGCTCATGAGAGGCAATGAGGGGAGAAAGAAAATGTGATATCATCAGTGTCCCAGGTAGGATCATTTAGGGATGGTGCAGAAGGCAGTAAGATGCAAAGAGGCTTTAGAACTCTCTCAAGTAATGGTCACACCTCAGAGAACAGCTTTTAAGGGGACACAAAGGAAGGCCACCAAGCAAGGAGAGGAACCAGAAGGCAAAGGAAGAGAGTGTTTAAAGGAGAAGGCTGGGGGTGCAGCTCAGTGGCAGAGCATTTGCCCAGCATGTGCCAGGTCCTGAGTTTGATTTCCAGAACCAGAGACACACACACACACAAAAAAAATACATAAATAAATAAATAGAAGGGAGTAGTCAATGCAGTGGTGCTGCTGAGAGGCCAAGAGGACTTTATAAAAAAATTATTTCCTGAAGTTAGGAACACTTGGGCCTCCATTAACCACAAGGAGCAATGGCCCATTAAAGGAAAAAGAGTCACAAAGATTTTCAGAAGCCAGAGCAGTACAAAGGTGAATGACCTATAATAGTGCTATAACTTTCACAAATACCTTTTTGACAATGTGTTTATTTCACAAGGTTGTCTAGAAATGGGATTTCCATTTTTAAAAAGTAGCCTTTTGTCCTCTCTTCCTGCAAGTGGTGACCTATGAAAAAGATTCACCACACTCATGACTCAAACCCCCACAAAATCATGCAAATCAAGAGGTTCAAATCTTCATGTTCATGTTCATGAAAATGCCCAGGTCATAGAGTATACATACACCTGAAGAAGAGTCACCAAGTCTCTGAAAGATGTCACTTTATTCAAGAAGCAACATGTAGGGCTGGGGTAATAGAGCACTTGCCTGGTATGTGTAAGGCTCTGAGTTCTATCCTCAGTACCATATAAACAATTAATTAATTAATTAATTAATTAATTAATTAAAGGTATGTGTTCATCTACAACTAAAAAACATTAAAAAAAAAAAAAAAAAAAAGCAGCAGCAGCAGCAACATGTGTCATTCCATCCCAGTGTCGTAATGGTAGGTGGTATGTGTTCACAGGCCAAATAGTGGGCTGGACACAAGGTCGGTGGCTCAAAGAGTGCTAAATTTTTACTTAAAAATGCAAAGAATAATGCTGACCTAAAGGGTTTAGGTGTAGACTCTCTGGCCATTAAACACATCTAGGTGAATAAAGCACCCAAAGATGTGCTGCCACACTCACAGAGCTTATGGTCAAACTAACTCCTACAACGAGCACCCCTGCTACACTGAGTGATCCTTACTGAAAGGAACATACTGTTCCTCAACCACAAGAGGAGGCTGCACTAAAGAAAAAATATATAACAGAAAAAACACACACTTATGGCACAGGAATAAATTCAGCATAAAATAAATGTGAGTGAAAAGTAAAAAAAAAAAAAAAAGTGCCCTTATACCCTTGGTGTGGGCATAAGGCAAGTTCTTATCTTCTAGGGGGTTTCCCTCCTTTGAAAGAAAGCCTATTTGCTGCAGCACCAAGGGCTCCAAGTCCTGACTTCTACATGGCCAGCTGCTGGGACAGGCCAACAGATCTCTTCAAAATAAACTCTTTATTTAAGCCAAACCCAATTTTATTGGAGGGGAAAATGCACACTATAATAGATGGACTTTCTATTGTTCACTATTTGTTGGCAATGGTGCCAATTTCTCTAAGAAGGAAATAATTTTCTTTTTAAAATAAAGACACAGGAAACACACTAGTATTATAATGCAAGTTTCTTAGTGATAAATGAACATTGTGCATTTCATTTTCAGGTCAATTTAGGGTTTTTCTACTCTACATGTTAATTCTGTCTGGATCATCTAATGTGATCAAAAATAAGAGCTGTTGTGCGACACAACAAATGTTCCAAAAAGACTCTGCAGGGGACTGGGGCTGTAGCTCAGTAGAATAGCACTTGCTTAGCATATTTGAGGTTCTGGGCTCCATCCTAAACACCGCATAAAAATAAACATATAAAATAAAGGCATGCTGTCCATCTATAATGACAAATGAAAGAAGAAAAAAAGACTCTGCAGGGACTCAACTGAGGATCTCTGCCCCATTTTCTCCTAAAGGCTCATATTGGTCATTCCATCTAGGAAACATGGACTACAATGTGACAGGAACAGATGTGGCCTGTTTCATGGTATATCTGGTGTTTTTTTTCATCCTCCTAAACCTAACTTAGACTTTTTAGATTGTGACATGCTTGGTTGATGATTTCTCAGTTTCCCCTCAAGGCCTCTTGGTGTGGGCCAGAACACCTTCCAGCCCACCCAGCTCCTCTAACTTTTCATGGGAAGCATCCTCTGTCTGGCCTTCAGGTAGGCCCTACCTCTATTCCTCAGTATGCACTGAGAGTTGTAGGATGGCATATGAAAGCAAGAAATAACACAAATCTCCACAAAATATAGTACAAAATATGTCACAAAATATCTCAAACTGTTTCAATGTGTCTGAAGTTTATTTAAGGGCCATAAAATACACCCCCCAAATACCACATGTTCTTTAAATAGCTATTAAGGTTCTGATCTATTTAAGGAAATGCCATTTTTATGGGCACAAGGCACGAAGCCAAAGGGCATGATTCATCTTTCATCATCCATTTCCTCATGACCATCAGGGCTTCGGAGAGCAGAGTACTCATGAGAACTACCTTCATGCTGCTGTAAATGAAGGAAACCTGCTTGGGGGTCACAGGCTGGCTTTCAGGAGCATGAGTGAGTTACTAACCAAACCCCCATGCCATTGGGCAGTGTTCAGAGGGTGTTCATGGGCCCTGAGCGAGGCAGGAGGGGGCACCTTTGTGTGTGTGGTATGATGGGGGGATGTTGTGTCTAAAAGAGAGAGAGGAAAAAAAAAAACCAACTGAGATGGTTTATCTCTTGGTTGTGGCTCAGCGGTAGAGCGCTTGCCTAGCACGTGCACCGCCTGGGTTCAATCCTCAGCACCATGTAAGAATAAAGGCATTGTGTACAACTAAAACAAATTAATCAATATTAAAAAAATTAATAAAAAAAAAAAAAAACACACACACACACACAGAGAAGGCCCAGAGGTCCTAGAAGGGATAAAGGGGAGACTATAGAGTGTGACCATGCTGTCTCCTTCCTGAAGTTGAGCCAACCTTTGCTCCAGGTCAGGGGAAGGGTGCATTACCAAGTCTAGGTGTTGGCCTCTCCATGGTAGAGAGGAGAAGGAAGAAGTCAGAGCAGCCAGCCAGTGAGCCTCCAACAGGGTCTTGTGCCCTGGTAGGAGGAGCTCCAATAAGGACCTTCAGTTCTCCCGGTGTACCACGATCACCTGACAAATGTGTTCAGGTTTTCCTATGCTCAGCTCCACCTGAGAGAGGATGACACAACTGGCCAGAGTGGATCTGGGCATCTTTTTTATTTTTTAAAGATCTCCCTCCAGATGACTTGCTTGTGTATCCAGAGGAGAGACCACTGATCCAAACCCCGAGGGTGGCTGCTTATTGTGCAGGTGGTTTCCACTGGGTGGGGTCGGGGGTGGGAACAGTTCTGGAGCTAGGTGGTAGTGATGAAATATACTTAACAACACTGAATTGTAAGACATAAAAACGGATGAGTTAGCTGGGCGCGGTGGTGCACGCCTGTAATCCCAGCACTTGGGAAGCTGAGGTAGGAGGATCGCGGTTCAAAGCCAGCCTCAGCAATGGCAAGGCACTTAGCAACTCAGTGAGACCCTGTCTCTAATAAAATACAAAAAAGGGCTGGGGATGTGGCCCAGTGATCAACTGCCGCTGAGTTCAATCCCGGGTACAAAAAAAAAAAAAGGATGAGTTAATTTTGTTAATTGTTTTTAAAACCACAGTTAAGATATTGGCAGATGTTTTGAATAACTTACACCCAATAACTACACCAGGTAGATTTCTTAAGTAACTAACCTGTTCTGGAATGTTTATTGAGAAGTTATACTGCTTAAATTCAGAGGATTCACAAAGGGGTTCTATTGGGAATGTATGATAGCCCTGATTTAAAATATTATTAAGCTGCAGGGTATCAAGCAGCTTCCTTCACCACTAGGAAAAACAGAACCTCTGGTAACTCAGAAGGAACCTGATACATCATCCCCTGTGAACCACTGTTCCAAAGCCCTGGCTGTCCCTTTGAGAGAAGCAGCAGCCCTATTTAACCAGAACAGTGTTGCCCAATTGGCTCAAAGCAGCAAGCAACTTATAGAATATAACTTCTGATATATTGAAGTGTCACGAAAACAAAACCTAAGGTATAATAATATGTTTGTAGGTTAACATGCTATAACTTTTTTTTAAGTCAAATGAATCTCTTTTGAGGTGACAGTTCAGAAAATGTCACCCTAAAAAAATAGGTGTCCTCTTGTTTCCCACAAACCTCTCCAAAGGCAGAGCTGACATTTCATGGAGGAGCATACAGGAACCATGATATCAGCTTTCTGGGAATTCAGGAAACTGCTCCCAGGAAGAGAGGGGTGTCTGGCAAGAGCCTCTGGCTGGGTCACCACTGATTAATGAACTTGGGGCATGTTGTGAGCCATTTTATTAGATGCTTAGGAATTGGTTCTGTCTTTCCTAGTTAACATTTCCACAGATTTAGTTTAGCTGTGGCAGGGGTTATTACTGTGTAAAATGTAATTTCAACTACAGAGGACACTTATAGTGACCCTCAATCAACATTTACCCTGGTGTGTGCTCTGGGGAAGGGCTTGGGCCAAGAAAGAAGACAGGCAGCGGGTATGGAATTCATGGCCTGTCCTAACCACCAACAGCTTCCTGATCTCTCTAATATGCATGTTTTGAGGGAAAGAAAATTAGGCATTCCAAAACATCCTTGGAGGACTTCTTTAGTTTATTCTCAGGACAAGGGTCACAAATTTTGTGTTCAGACTCTGAAAGATGTGAAATTGGGTGGTGAGGACCCTTCAGGCTGCCCAAATGCAACCAGCCATAGCTTACACAGAAACCCTGTTCAAATGCCTTTTCCAAGAAGGTTCTTCAGTTCATGCTATAACATTCTGGTTACAGGAAGCTGCTCTTTACTTCAAAGGCTGACTGCTGTTCACTAAAGTCTTAGTAAATTTTTCATATGAATTTGAAAGCTACCTCTCTGTAGATCAATGAAACCAAAAGGTGAGGTAGGAGGACCATGAGTTTCTCATTCCCATAGACTGGGCCTTGAATGTTGGTACCACTGCCTATTAGCTACAGGTCCTTGAACATACCATTTTAACTCATATGAGCCCCACTTTCTCACATGCAATAAATGGGGAAAAATAACCAATTATGAGCATCTAATAAGATGACTCTAAAATGTGCACATGGCTTCTCTGGCCAGAACTCAACAGATCCTGTCTTTCCCCCTCTTCCCAATATAGTGTTGGTTCCACTTTCTAAGTGTGAAACACAGATGCTTTCCGTATCCCAGGAAAGGTCTCTGAGTACTGAAGATAGTCAAGCTGATGCCCCAAATCCTCTATTGTAGTGAATAGTCCCAAACTTCAAGAGACCCTGCCATCTGGCCAGAGATGAAGATTGGATGTCTCTGTGAGTACAGCATGCACTGCAATGATATGTATTTACACAACTGCTTCTCTTTTAGGCTTTTCAGAGATGGGCTTAAATCTTTTCTTTTTTTTTTTTTTTAATTTTAATTTTTTGGTGGTACTATGGATTGAACCCAAGGGTGCCTCCTTTCTCTTTTTAAAATTTTGAGACAGAGTCTTGCTAAGTTGCCCAGGCTGGCCACAAACTTGCAATCCTCCCGCCTCAGTCTCCCAAGTCACTGGGATTATAAGTGTGCACCACTCTACCAGGAAAGGGTGGGTTTAATCTTGACCAAGGGCTGAACAGAAAGATTGGTACATTCCTAAGGCACACAGCAGAGGTTTGTTGAACAACATGCTGGTATTAAAAAATGCTAAGCAGAAGAAAGTCAGAAACAAAATCCAAAGAATCTGAAAGCTTCAATATATAGGGAGGCTGGATTACCCAAAGACCAAAGCATACTATTAATTCAATACAGGGTAGAAAGGCTGGGACCATTGCATTGATGGTAAAACCCAATGTATGTTCTGAATGCATGATTAATTCTCTTGGTACTCACAACTTAGAGGAGGCTCACTTGCCCACCTGATGTATATCAAGACAACATGGAGACTGGATGTCTGGTCTTCCTGGTCATGGCACTTCCCATTTCTCAAACTATAGATATTGCATTCAGGCATTTAGGCTATCCAAGTACAGGCAGCCTGGATGTGAAATGTCCATGGTCTTGCTGGAGCTCAGGGAGGAAATGATCTCAGGAAAGAGATGCTCAACTTAGCATGCTCACCTTACAATGAACCTATTTTATGGCTTACAGAAGGAACTGAAGTAGTCTCTTAAATCTGTTCACGTATTAGTTTCTAACCCACCAGATACAGTTTTGGCAGAGGGAAAATGGCAAAATCTCTAAAAAAGGTATCACACCTGTGGTAGTCTCTTGTGTTTTTCTCCAGAGCCCCAGACTCAATGGTTTACTTACCTTTCCTTTAGTGCAACAAATGATTAAAAGAAGCCAAAAAACATTTTACTTTGGATCAAATATAACAAGATACCCACCACAGGAAGAATGTGACCAACAGAGCTGTTTCCAGGGTCCAGAGGGAAGCCAGTGCTCTGCTGTGGTGGCCCTGTGTGTGGCACTTTGCTCCTAACCTCATATATTGCTTTTCTTATTGCGTTGTACATATGAGTTGGTTACCAGCTTTTCTTGCTGTTTTCTTAGAACAAAACACAGAATGCAGCAAAACAGAGTTGAAGACCACAAGGAATATAGTAACAACAGAAGTATAAAGGCCATGCAAAAGTGGAATTCTACATAGGACAATAAATGAGTGTTTGCAATGACAAATGAGTTATTATAAAAAAGGTTAGATTATACCCAAGAAAAGGCATGATTTTTAAAGGCCTGGAAACAATATTATGTTTCGGTGATAATTTTGAAAGTTCCAAAGGACAAAGGTCATTCTCCGGATTGTATGTTATTCCTCCTTGTATTTAATTATCGCTCTAGTTGTCACATTTAAAGTTATATATTTTGTGATGGGTTTAGAGCAAAAGGAAATTTTTTAAAGTTGAAATACTTGAAGTAGAGTCAGCATTACAAAGATGAATCTACTGAGTGAGCCTCACAAAAGGCACAAACCTGAGGAATCACTGTGTGACTTGACACCAAGGACAAGAGCAGCATATTGCCCTAGTTGGCAAGTGAAGGTGAAGCCCAACAAGATCATTGTCTTTCTTTTCTCTCAATTATTTTCCTCTCAAACGTGCTTAGATGAAAGGCCTGGTGCATTATAACAACAGGAAACCAAATATCCATTCACCTACAATCCACCAAAATGTCTCTTGCACAAATCTGCTGCTCTTTTTCCTCTCTATTTTCTGGACAAACCATCATCGATCCTGATGAAACACCCTTTTCTGGGAAAGACATCACTACAAGTGGGAAAACAGAATGGTATGGCTGCTTTGAAGGACAATTTGTAGTTTTTTACAGTGTTAAGCCTACATCTACCAAATAATTCAGCCATTCCACTTTCCAGATATGCATTTAGATATGCAATAGACTGACTATTCCTGTTCACTGCACCTCCCTGGCAAATTCATGTTATCAAATTATAAACTTTAAATATATGCATTTTGTTAGAAGTCAAATATACTTCAACATATCTCTGTTTTTTAAAAAAGGTATTCGAGGGCCACAAAGATATTTAGCTCTCAGTATCTTCAAGCTTTTTACTTATTTTCAGAATTCTTTTTTTTTTTTTAATTTATTTATTTGCTTTAGTCGTACACAATGCGTTTTGTTTTGTTTTGTTTTGTTTTTGTGGTACCGGGGATTGAACTCAGGGGCACTCGACCACTGGGCCACATCCCCAGCCCTTTTTTGTATATTACTAGAGACAGGGTCTCACAGTGCCTCGCCTTTGCTGAGGCTGGCTTTGAACTCGCGATCCTCCTGCCTCAGCCTCCCAAAGTGCTGGGATTACAGGCGTGCGCCACCGTGCCCGGCTATAATGCGTTTATTTTTATGTGGTGCTGAGGATCGAACCCGGGCCGCGCATGTGCTAGGCGAGCGCTCTACTGCTGAGCCACAATCCCAGCCCCTATTTTCGGAATTCTATAACTGAATATAGTACAGGTTTAAATCACAGTAGGGAAAAATACATTCCTCTGATGAAAAGGCTATGTTTGATGGAAGACATCCTGAGTGGCCACTGAAAGGCAAGGGTTACCACCTCGTGTGTTCTAGGACTCAAGCTACATCTTAGATTTGCTACAAAGTCCTGCAGATGCAAGCACATCCAGACTGAATGATGTAGAATATCTCCCCAGACTGTCACTTATTTTCACCTCATATTGCTTAGTCCCTGCAGATTCCCTATTCTTGTGAGGCAAAGCTTCTTTTAAAAAGCCTTATAAGGCTTTGTCAGGCCATTGTCGCGTTGTTACCTTCTCTAATTACTTACATAAGAGACAATGGTCACTGGGGGCAGACTGAATTTTCTAAAAATGGCCACAGCAATATTTCTGGCTCTGCATTTTCTTCAGAACCCTGCTACACCCCATTAAGAGGTAGCACCTATTTCCCTTCCCTGTATAACTAGGCAGGTCTTTGTGATCAACTGACATGGTGTGGCAGAAGAGACATGCATGGCTTCCAGGACTAGATCACAACAAGCAAGATGGCTTTTGGCTGTTTCTAAGGACACTGCTTTAGAATGCAGCCACATGTAAGAGGGTCTATATGTAGGTTTTGCAATCATAGTCCCAGTGGCCATCAACCACCAAACATTACAGAGGGAGCCATATGACTCCAGCCCTCCAGCCGCATTAAGCTGTCTCAGAAGAATCTGAATGGAGGAGAGATGAGATACCCACACTATGACCCACCCAAACTGTAGTTTCATGAGCTAACTAGATGTCACTATTTGAAGCCTCTAAGTTTTGGGTGGTGCTTGTAGATAAGCAGACTAGCCTCCTTTCTTTCAATCTAAAGAGCCCATTCAGAAAGGAATCTAGTTTCTTTCCCTCTCCTGACAGTGTCTAATGGATAATTACCCTTTCCATAATTATTTATCAAGAGGCAGCAGTATAGCATCTCTATAAATAACCTGCCTCTACAAATTGAGAGATCACCCTAAATTGCCAGGATGACCTCAGGCTAAACTCATTTATGAAAATCCAGAGCAATCATATATATAATGAAATCAACCTGTCAAATTTCAACTTCTCTCTAGGCGCCTCATTGTTATGTTGACATCCCATTCAAAAAGGATAAGACACACGAAAAAAGTGATTTCTGATAATGTAAGGAAGAAAAGGACTATGTGCATTATTTGCAGTGAGATATGAAAAAGATTATTTGACCCAGACAATTAAATGATTCTGCTTTTAGCAAAATAGTTAATCAGCTCTCAAAAATGTTACTTATCTGATATCTGTTTCTCAGCATTACTAATAACATAAATACCTACCTTATGGAAACTTACTGAAGAGTCAGGGACACTGCTGGGAAGGTGGGCTAGCTCAGTAGAAGGAACCGGAGGCTGGGAGTTTGGAGACCCAATTGTGAAGTCTCAGGCAAGCATGTCACTACTATGATCTGCAGGTCCCTTACCGGTAAAATGAATACCTCAACTTCATGATTTCTAGGGGTTGTTTCAAGTCTGACTTCTGACATTTTAGCTAAGGAAATGAAGCCTGAAACAATTATTTTAAAGTTAACCCAAAGCACTGGCAAACCAAACCATTTTATTATATTCAGCAGATTTTCTCAATGTCACCAGTGGAAGTTACATGGAGACACAATGCAGAGAAAATGAAAAAAAAACTTTGTGCTTAGGAGAAAGACAAGCACCAGGACTCCATTCCAACCCCTCAGGCCCCTTCCTTCCTCTGCAACTTCCAGGAGCCCAGACTCTTGAAGCCGTGATATTTATATCCATGCAACTACTATTGCTGTGTCCAGACTAGACCTCTGCCATGCAGCCAGAAGGGAACAATTACTAAATCCCTTTCCAAAATTTACAGGCCCTGAATGTAGCTCTGAAAGATGCTCAGAACAAGGAAAGTGAAAATTGGCATGTAAGTACTTGTACATGTAATCTCTCCACTCCTTTACCTGTGCTGGGAAATCTAATTTGTGTCAGCCAAGGGGGAAGAAAATTTGACTGAGTAGTCTCATCCCCTGCACACCAAAAACACTGATCAAACTAATTTGTGTTAATGGCACTAAGCAATTAATTAAAAAAATTATAGCTCTGACATTTCTGGAAATAGATGTTAACAGTTGCTGTCAAAATCATATTTAAACAAAATGCAGTAAGTACATTTGCTTCTGGGAAAACTTTGTTTCCCAGCTGCTATCTTTGGCATTGAAAGGAATCCCCTGAAAACAGGAAACAGCTCTTCACTCCACTGTGACCGAGAAGCCACCATTTAACCTCTGCTGAGTATAAAGAACACAAGCTGGGGAAGAACCCTGAGATTTAAGCTTTCTATTCCCTGGTGGCTGCTTGTAGAAATCTGAAGTTCTTGCCCAACCTCTGTGAGCTTTCTGGATGAAGACATCTTATCATCAGAACAGTGAATGATCGAACTCTTGCAGTTTTTTTTTTTTTTTAACCACTTAACTGTGGAGAGCTTTTGAGTTTGCACAGTTCATATAAAGAATGGGTGGGACTACAAAGCTGGCCATTCTTTCTCCCCTTTGTTCAAGTATTTTTAACCCCTGGAACACAGTGATATTTACAAACAATAAGATCTTTCTGTATACTTAGTTTCCTTGTAAAGTGACAATGTAGAATGAAAAGATTTAACTTTCAACTTAGATTTGATTCAGATCAAAACCCTTATCTACTGCCTGCACCTTCTTCATTTTTTTTTTTTTTTTTTTACTCTGGGAAGTAATTCCTGTGACCTAAGATTCCAGTTATAGAAGAGGAAATTAAACCAAGCTATGCTTTGACTATCAGGAATTCCTAATGAATGATTTTATCTGCATTCTGTCTACTGACAGAACTCCCAGCTTCCCCTAACCTTTTTTCATTCCACCTTCCACCTCTGCAATCCTAACTAATCATGAAGAGAGGAGGGTAGGAAGGTGGAAAGGGGAGAATGCAAAAGAAAAATCAGAGGAGGAGTGGCATTCTGTACTGTCCTCTGAGAGACATTCAAGTCCTCTTTAAAAGAGGCAGGGATAAGGAAGAATAGCAGCACTGGACATGTGAGGGGGAAAGAAGGCTTCTCTGTTCCCTTGTCTCTTCCAGTACTCAGTGACCAGAAGAATAAGAATCTGAGCTTTGGGGGGGGGGGGGGGCATCTCTTTAGCCTAGGGAAGTTTCCTATACACAAAGAACTACTCAAACCAGTTTCAAAATGCTGGGAGTGAGGAGTGGCCTACAGGAGTGTGGCTAACACCAAGAACAATCTCGTGCATGGGTTAGGCAGGTAGCAAGTATCACTCTGAACACTTCATACAATTTATGAAAAGAACCTCCTCTTCTATTTGTCTACCATCTATTATCGCAAAGGAAGCTGTGAAGGACTGAGCTATTTTTATCTGCCCCCTAGTTCTCACTTGAATGCTTCTTCAAATCATGGGAACACAAACTTTTGAGAGAATAAAGTAAGTGTTCACCTTAGATTTTGCTTAGTCAAAGAGAGTGAGAGAAAAAGAAAAGAACCCCTAGATGAAGCATGGTAGGAAACTTCTGGCTACAGTGGAGCAAAGAGGTAAACAAATCCTTTCCCTAAAAAACAAACATATAACTGGCCAAAAACTGTCAAAACTAACCATGTTAGGGTAGTGGAAATCAACCAAGGGCAAACTACAAATTAAGAAGCATTTTTATGAAAGGGGGCTAAAATGTGGTCACCCCCTTGTCTGAAGCTACTCTTATCTTTCCTTAAATCTTAAAAAATATATAAAGTAATATATATTTTTTAAAATATTTTCATCTATTTGCTTTAGTTGTACACAATGCGTTTTATTTGTACGTGGTGCTGAGGATCGAACCCGGGTCACCCACGCGCTAGGCGAGCGCTCTACCGCTGAGCCACAATCCCAGCCCCAAAAGTAATAATTTTAATACTTAACCTTTTTGGTTTATAAAACAAATTAATGTAATATGTATGATGATAACAGCACAGAGGAAGGAGTAGGAAATTAAGCTATACTAGAGAAAATTTTACCACATTAAGTCAGAAAAACCTTAAGTAAATTGTGATAAGATTTACATTGTAATTCATGAATGTTATTACTAAGAAAATAACAAAAATAGTTAACAATTAACTATCTGCTATCTAGAAGAAACACACTATCAATACCATGGTAAATGTAATCAAAAGAAAGCTAGAGTGGCTATATTATAACATCAAAGTTGATTTTAGAGCAAAGAATATTATTGTTATCAGGGATAAAAAAGGTCATTTCATAATGACAGAGGTAAATGTCTTAAGAGGCCCTAATCCTAAACACTTATGCACCCAGAAACACTTTCAAAATCTATAAAGCAAAAGCTGCTTAGAATTACAAAGAGAAATAGAGAAATCTACAATCAGAGTCAAGAGATTTTAATAGCCCTTTCTCCACTGTAACTGATAGAGTAAGTAGACAAAAATTAGTTAAAGATAGGAAGATGTGAATACCAACTGGATTTAACTGATATTATAGAATATTTTTTCCAGTAACAGCAGAATAAGCATTATTTCCTTCATTTGGAAAAATAAGAGACCCAGAATAGCCAGAGCAATCCTTAGCAAGAAGAGTGAAGCAGGAGGCATCATAATACCAGAACTTAAACCATACTACAGAGGTATAGTAACAAAAACAGCATGGTATTGCCACCAAAACAGACTATAGACCAGTGGTACAGAATAGAAGACACAGAGACAAACCCACATAAATACCGTATCTCATAGTAGACAAAGGTGCCAAAAACATACATTGCAGAAAAGATAGCCTTTTCAACAAATGATGCTAGGAAACCTGAAAAGACATAAAGAGCAACCAGTGAACAAAATGTGGTACATAGCCATACAATAACCTGTTATTCAACCATAAAAAGGAATGAAGCACTGACAACAACCTACATGGAAGAATCATGAAAACATCCTAAGTGAAAGAAGGCAGTCACAAAAGAGGACTGGGGATGTAGCTCAGTGGTGGAGTACCTGCATGCACAAGGTCTTGGGTTCAATCCCCATGTACCACTAAACAAACAAACAAACAAACAAACAAACAAAAAGCCCCCACAAACGTTGCGTTTACATGAAATATCCAAGACAGGTAAATCTATGGTGGTTGCTGGGGGCTGGAGAGTGTTGGGGGAGAATAAAGTGTGCTACTAAGGAATATGGGATAAGGTGGCAAAAACACTGTAAAATTGATTGTGATGATGGTCACACAATTCTGCGCACATCATAAAAAAAAAACACTGAAACAGCCAATGTAACTTGATGAATTGTTTATACTAAACACATCCTATGATTTCCCCCTGCAGTACTGAGGATTGAACCTAGGATTTTGTACATGCTAGGCCACTGCTCGTTCACTAAGCTATCTCCCCAGCCCTTTAAAAAAATTTTTATTTTGAGACAGGGTCTCACCAAGTTGCCCAGGCTGGTCTAGAATTTGGATTCTTCTTGCCTTCAGCCTCTCAAGTAGCTGGGATTACAGGTGTGGGCCACAGTGCCCAATAGTATGCAAATTTTATCCTAAAGTTGTTTAAGCCACGTAAGGGCACATCTAAACCCTAGAAAATCAACTCTCTGGGCTGGGGTTGTAGCTCAGTGGCAGAGCGTTTGCCTAGCATGTGTGAGGCACTGGGCTCAATCCTCAGCACCACATAAAAATAAATAAAGATATTGTGTCCATCTACAACATATATATTAGTTATATTTTGTGTGTGTGTGTGTATATATATATATGAAGATCAACTCTTTGAGACTATATAGTTATCTTTATATACAAGTATGTGTGATCAGCCCACAAAGATGCCCATGTCTTGCGAGGAACAGTGGTGCATGCCTATAATCTCAGTGACTTGGGAGACTGAGACAGGAGGATCTTGAGTTCAAAGCCAGGCTCAGCAAAGGTGAGGCACTAAGCAACTCAGTGAGACCCCGTCTCTAAATAAAATACAAAATAGGGCTGGGGATGTGGCTCAGGGTTTAGTGCCCCTAAGTTCAATCCCTGGGAGAAAAAAAAAAAGTCAAGTCTTGAACCTAAGAGTATGTTTATCTTAAATGGCAAAACTAACTTTGCAGATGTGATTAAGAATTTTAAGAACAGGGAAAAGATCCTGAATTATCCCAGCTAATTGCATGACTCCTTAAAAGCTAATAACCTGTGATCATAGTGATAAAATATAAGAAGAACTGGACTAGTTACTGCTGGCCTTGAAGATGGAGGAAGGGACCATAAATCAAGGAACATGGATGGGTAAGTGGGAAAAGGCAAGAGAACAGATTCTCCTTTAAAATCTCCAGAAAGAAACACAGCTCTGACACCTTGACTTTAGTCCAATAAAACCTGTGTTAAAACTTCTAATCCATAGAACTTTTTTTTTGTGGTACCGGGGATTGAACTCAGGGGCACTCGTCCACTGGGTCACATCCCCAGCCCTTATTTTTTTTTTTTTTGTATTTTACTGGAGACAGGGTCTCACTGAGTTGCTAAGTGCCTCGCCATTGCTGAGGCTGGCTTTGAACTCGTGATCCTCCTGCCTCAGCCTCCCAAAGTGCTGGGATTACAGGCGTGCGCCACCGCACCCGGCTCCATAGAACTTTTAAGATAATAAATACATATTTTTGAATTCACTAAGTTTGTGGTAATTTGTCATAATAACAGAATACTAATACAGTATACTATGAATTATTTTTTTTTACATAGAAAAGGAAATGATGAAGTCTAATGAATTGTCTGGAGTAAATGGAGAAGTCTTAAAGATCAGAAACGTGACATAAAATCCTCAAAACCACAGATAACTAAGGCAACATTACTGATCACACCAAACAAATTTTTTTCCTTGACTTTTGCTTAAGTATATATGAAGTACCTAAATTTGCAAAGTAATTTAAAAGAATTTTCACAAAATGAATACATTATGTATTCCCCAGATTAAGATTCAGAATATTATCAGAATCCCAGAAAATGTTCCTTTATCCTCTAAAGGTAACATTCTGACATCATTTGTTTTTCTTGAGACAGGTTCTTGCTATGCTGATCAAGGTGGGCTTGAGCAATCCTCCTGCCTTTGCCTGGACTACAGGTGTTACAACCACACCTGGCTGACAAATCTTAATAGATTAATCCTGTCACCTTTGGGCTTTATTTATTTATTTATATTAGATTATTTATTTATTCTAATTTGTTAAACATGCTGGGCTTTATTTAAATTGAACCATACCATTTGTACTCTGGTACATAGGTCTGCTTCTCTTCAGTGTTACATGTGTTAGATTTATTCACACTACTGTATGTTGTAATAGTTTGTTCTCGATCACTGGGCCACCTCCCCAGCCTTTTTTTTTGTATTTTATTAGAGACAGGGTCTCACTGAGTTGCTAAGTGCCTTGCCATTGCTGAGGCTGGCTTTGAACTCGCCATTCTCCTGCCTCAGCCTCCCAAGTGCTGGGATTACAGGTGTGTGCCACCACGCTCGGCTAGTTTGTTCTTTTTGTTTCTGTCAAGTACCCTAATACCACAATTCATCCATTTACCTCTTGATGAATATTTGGGTTGTTTCCTGCTTTTTACTCTGATGAAGAATGAATAATCTCATTGTCTTTAGGTAAATATGCATTTCTGATGGGTATACACCTGAAAGTGGAACTGTTTGCACATAGCTCATGTATGGATTCGACTTCAGTAGGTACTGCCAAAGTTTTCCAAACTGGCTACTGCATTTTACCATTCCCATTAGCAGTTTGCAAATACTCTTGTTCCTCTGCTTCTGAGTCAACACTTGGTATTATCAACGCTTAGTATTACCAGCCTTTTTAAATTGGGCACTCTGAGCTGGGCATGGTGGCACATGCCTGTAATCCCTGCAGCTTGGGAGGCTGAGGTAGAATTTCAAATTCAAAGCCAGCCTCAGCAACTTAGTGAGGTCCTAAGCAACTCAGTGAGATCCTGCCTCTAAATAAAATATAAAAAGAGCTGGGGATGTGGCTCAGTGGGTAAGCGTCCCTCGGTTCAATTCCTGGTACCCCCCAAAAAGTCTAAATTAGGCATTCTGTATTAATTAGTAGTAGTAATACTGTTGATGCTGTAATAGTTTCTCGTTGTGGTTTTAATTTGTATTTCCACAATGACTAATGATGTTGAGTACTTTTTCAGCTGTTCATTGGCCTGTAGATATACTTGTTCAAATGAAGTATCCATGAAGTGTTCTTACTGAGTAATGTAAATCTTTCAACTTTGTTTTCCACAATTGCCTTAGTTATTCAGCCCTGTGTATTTCCATATAATTTTAAAATTAACTTGTCAATTTCAATGAGAAAAAGAAAACATAATATGGGCTGGGATTGTGGCTCAGCGGTAGAGCACTCGCCTAGCACGTGTGCGGCCCGGGTTCAATCCTCAGCACCACATAAACACACTGTGTACAACTAAAGAAAATAAATAAATATTAAAAAAAAAAAAGACAACATAATATTCTGATTGGGATTATGTTTATCTGTACTTCCAATCAATGAATTTGGCATGTCATGCCATTTACTCCATCTACTTTAATTTTTTACAATGATAGCTTATAGTTTTCTTTTAAAATTTTCATTAGCATTATTCTTATGTAATTTTTTTTAATGTGTTAATGAAATTTAGTCTCTAAAATTTTATTAAACTGTTTGCTTTTTTTTTAATATTTATTTATTTGCTTTAGTTGTACACAATGCGTTCACTTGTACGTGGTGCTGAGGTTCGAACCCGGGCCGCGCACGTGCCAGGCAAGTGCTCTACCGCTGAGCCACAACCTCAGCCCCTAAACTGTTTGCTATTGATTCTAATAATTTACCTACAGCTTTGTTAGGATTTTCTACATAATAATGATGTCTGCAAATAAAGAGCTTTCCTTCCTTCCTTCCTTCCTTCCTCCCTCCCCCTTTTCTCTCCTTCCTTTCTCATCATTGTATCTTTTATTTCTCTTCCTGCCTTACTGCCCTGGCTAAGACTTTCAATATAATTTTGAATAGATGTAATGACAGCATACAGTCTTTTTCCTCATCTCTGGAAGAAACCTTTTAATATTCATCAGCCTTTTATGTATACTTATAATTCACCAGTGTAAAAAAAAAAACTATATACATGTAAATAAATAGAAGGAAGACCAAGAGGGAGGAGAGGAAAAGAGTAAGTACTAGGGAATAAATGGGAGCAAAGTATGTTATACACATGTCACAATGAACCATGTATAATTATATTGCACTAATAAAAACTTTTTTTAATGTTTATTTATTTACTTTAGTTGTACACAATGCAATGCATTTATGTTTACGTGGTGCTGAGGATCAAACCCAGGCCGCGCACGTGCGAGGCAAGCGCCCTGCCGCTGAGCCACAACCCCAGCCCCTAATAAAAACATTTTAAAAATAAAAAGAAGCCAGGCATTGTGATGCACACCTGTAATTCCAGTGACTTGGGAGGCTGAGGCAGAAGGATCACAGATTCAAAGCCAGCCTCAGCAACTTAGTGAGACCCTGTCTCAAAAGAAAAAATAAAAAGGGCTGGGGATACAGCTCATTGGTTAGGGTGCCTGGGTTCAATCCCTGGTACCAAAATTAAAATAATTAAAAAGAAAATTAAAGCCTTAAAAAAAAAAAGCAAGCTTTGAAGAAGGCAACATACCATTAAGCTTAATGTCCACTAAAATTTGTTTTATAAAGATAATCTTTATTGGATTAAGGAAATTACCGGCTATTCCTAGTTTGTTAGAAATTTGGGTGGTTTTTTTTTTTTTTTTAATATTGAATAGGTGTTAAATTTTGTCAAATGCTTTTTCTGCAACTACCTATAGATGATTTTCCCCCTTCATTTTTGAGAATTTACTTTAAAGGATTTTAAACCATCTAAATATTTTGAGATTGCTCTAAGGCTTGGACTATGCCCAAGTTTGATAAATATTCTGCAGTCAATGGGAAGGAATGTATGATCGGCAGTGTTTTATAGCTGTCCGAATGAATTAGTTAAGAGCATTACTTAAATCTTCTTTAGCTCTATTAGTTTCTGACAGAAGTGTGTTAAAATCTCTAAATATGCCTGTCTATTTCTTCTCTTTGTTCTGTCAGTTTTGCTTTATGTTCTTTGGAGCTATGTTATTTGGTGAATATGAATTTAGGACACGCTGTAAGTGCCTGTGAAAGTCTTATTGGTCAGTATAAACCTTCCAACTTTGTTTTCCAAGACTGCCTTGATAACTGTTATTGTTCTGATCCTTTTATCATTATGAAATGTCCATTTTATCTCTAGTAATATTTCCTTTTTAAAAAAATATTTATTTATTTGCTTTAATTGTACACAATGCAATGCATTTATGTTTATGTGGTGCTGAGGATCGAACCCGGGTCTCACACGTGTTAGGCGAGCGCTCTACCGCTAAGCCACAACCCCAGCCCAATATTTCCTTTTTTTGTTGTTGTTGTTGTTCTGGGAATTGAACCCAGGGGCACTCTACCACTAAGCTACATCCCCAGCCTTTTTTATTTTTATTTTTTGAATATTTATTTGTTTTAGTTGTACACAATGCCTTTATTTTTATGTGGTGCCGAGGATTGAACCCAGGCCGCACACGTGCCAGGCGAGCGCTCTACTGCTGTGCCACAATCCCAGCCCCCTTTTTTATTTTGAGATGGGGTCTCAGTAAGTCACCTCAATCTTGTGATCCTTCTGCCTCAGCTTCCTGAGTTGCTGGGATTATAGGCATGACACCACATCTGGCTCTAGTGATATGTCTTTCTGTGAAACATTTGTTCTCTTGACATTAGTATAGCTCCCCCAGCATTCTTTTTGCTTGTGTTTCACAGTATATATTTTTCCATTCTTTTACTTTCAGTTTTTCCATTTCAAATCAGTGTCTTCTATACAAAACATGGTTGGGTTTTTTGTTTGTTTGTGTATGTGTGTGTGTGTTTTTCCTTTTTATTGGCGCATTATAATTATACATAACAATGGGATTTGTTATAATATATTCTTAAATGCACACAATAAAACTATATAATTTGATCAACTTCATGCCCCAGTAACTCCCCTTGCCCTCCCCTTCCTCCCACTGATCCTCTTCTATTCTACTGGTCTTCCTTCTATTCTTTTTCAATTTGTTCTAATTAGTTATACAAGACAATAGAATGCATTCTGACACACTGCACACAAATGAAGCACAACTTCTCATTCCTCTGGCTGTACGTGGTACAGGATCACACCAGTAGTATAATCATACCATATACATAGGGTAATAATGTCTGTCTCATTTTACTGTTCTTCCCATCCCCACAGCCCCACCCCTCCCCTCACTCCCCTCTGCACAATCCAAAATTCCTTCATTCTTCCCTAGTCCCCACCCCACTATGGATCAGTATCTGCTTATCAGAGAAAATATTCCACCTTTGGTTTTTTGGAATTGGCTTATTTCACCTAGTATGATGTTCTCTAGTTCTATCCATTTACCTGCAAATACCATAATTTAATTTTTCTTTAAGGCTGAGTAATATTCCACTGTGTGTATGTACCACATTTTTTTTAAATCCATTCATCTGTTGAAAGGCATCTAGGTTGGTTCCATAGTTTAGCTATTGTGAATTGAACTGCTATAAACACTGATGTGGCTGCATCACTACAGTATGCTGATTTTAAGTCTTTTGGGTTTAAACCAAGGAGTGGGATAGCTGGGTCAAATGATAGCTCCAGTCCAAGTTTTTTTTTTTTTTTTTTTTTTTTTTTTTTTTTTTTTAGGGGGAAGGGTACTGGGTATTGAACTCAGGGGCACTTGACCAATGAATCACATCCCCAGTCCTATTTTGTATTTTCTTTAGAGACAGTCTCATTGAAGTTGCTTAGTGCCTCACTAAATTGCTAAGGCTGGCTTCGAACTCAGTGATCCTCCTGCCTCAGCCTCCCGAGCCATGGGATTACAGGCGTGTGCCACTGTGCTGAGTCAGTTCCAAGTTTTCTGAGGAATCTCCATACTGCTTTCCAAAGTGGTGAGTTTGTTGTTTTTAATCTGAAAATCTTGTCTTTTAACTGAAATATTCAGTCCATTCATGTGCAATTTAAACATATTTGGGTTTCAATCTGCAAGATCCTTACTTCTTTGTTCCTTTTTGTTATGGTTTAGATATGAGGTATCCCCCAAAGCTCATGTGTGAGACAATGCAAGAATTTTCAAAGATGATGTTATTAGATAATGAGGTGTGGCCTAATCAGTGAATTAATCCACTGATATGGGTTAACTAGGTAGTTAATTACAGGCAGGCAGGGTATGGCTGGAGGAGACAGATCACTGGGGGGCATGCCCTTGAGTTTCTATTTTGCCCCTTGGTGAGCAAAACCCTCTCTCTGCTTCCTCATTGCCATGTCTTGAACTGCTTTCCTCCACCATGCCCTTCCACCATGATGTTCTACCTCACTTTGGGCCCAGAGCTATGGAGCTGGCTGGCTGTCTATGGACTAAGACCTCCGAAACTGTAAGCCAAAATAAACTTTTCCCCTCCTCTATGTTTTCTTTGTCACATCTTTTTGTTCACAGGGATTAAAAAGCTGACTAAAATATTTTTCTTTCCTTTCCTGCCTTCTTTGGGATTAGTCAAGTATTACTGATATTCCCTTTTATGCTGCTGTTAGTTTCTTTCCTTTCCTTTTTTTTTTTTTTTTTTGGCAGAGGGGGTAGGGTGGCTAGGTACCAGGGATTGAACTCAGGGGTACTTGACCACTGAGCCAAATCCCCAGCCCTATTTTGTATTTTTATTTAGAGGAAGGTTCTCACTGAGTTGCTTAGCCCCTCACTTTTGCTGAGGCTGGCTTTGAACTCGTGATCCTCTTGCCTCAGCCTCCTGAGCAGCTGGGATTACAGGCATGCGTCACTGCACCTGGCCTAGCCTGCACCTGGCCTGGCCTCTTTCCATTCTTTTATTCTTGTTTTAGTAGTTACAAATATATAATACTCTAGCATCCACATTATAAAAGTAGAAAGATAACAGAATATTAATTTAACCTAAAATGTTAGAAATATGAACATTTCAACAGGCAATTCAATATCTTTAAAATTTTTTCCCCATAAGTCTTACATTTTTTCCCATAAGTCTTCAAATTTTGATATGCATTTTACAATCATATAGAACATCTCAACTTGATCAAACCTCATTTTTTTCTTTTTCCTTTTGGGTGCTGGGGATTGAGCCCAGGGCCTAGTGTATACTAAGCACACATTCTACTACTGGGTCACACCCCCAAAAGTTCCCAGACAAGCCACATTTTAAGTGATCAATAATCATATGCACCCAATGGTGACAATCAGTGCAATCCTAAGATTTATAGTGTGTAACCCTTACATTATCTATAATACAATAATCATTTCATAGCTTTCTGGACAATTCAAAGATCTTACAACACCTTAACTATATTTATTGTCCCCCTCCCAACCTTTGAGAAATTCTGTCTTTTAAACTTACCTACATCTTTAAACAAGACTTTCTTTTTTGGGGGTGAACCCAGAGGCACTTAACCACTGAGCCATATCCCCAACCCTTTTTATTTTAAGACTGGGTCTTGCTAAGTTGCTTGGGGCCTCAATTTTAGGGCCTAAACTGCTCAGCCTGGCCTTGAACTTGCCATCCTCCTGCCTCAGTCTTCTGAGGTGTATACAACCACACCTGGCTAAACTCATTTTGATTGTACTGTAGTCAATAATCATTCATATATGTGTGTGTGCGTACATACATATGTATAAATAAAAATGTAAATAATTTTAGTTATAGATGGACATAATACTTTTATTTATTCTTTTTATGTGGTGCTAAGTATCATCGCTCCCAGTGCCTCACATGTGCTAGTAGGCAAGAGCTCTACCACTGAGCCACAATCCCAGTCTAATAATCATTTATAATGACTGACCCACATACTTAATACTTTCATTAGTTTTATTCCTCTTTTTTGGGGGGTAGGGTAACCAGAGATTGAGCCCAGGGGCACCTAACCACTGAGTCACATCCCCATCCCTTTTTTATATTTTATTTAGAGGTCGGGTCTCACTGAATTCCTTAGGGCTTCACTAAGTTGCTGGGTCTGCCTTTGCACTCGTGATCCTCTTGCCTCAGCCTCCCAAGCCACTGGGATTACGAGGTGTGCGTCAATGGATCGGCTCATTTTATTCTTTCTTCAAGTTTTATTTTATTGTTTTTATTTTTCTTATTTTTATTTTTTAATTTTTTTCAAGCTTTGTTTTGCTATGCGATTATTTTCTGTTAGAACTTCCTGTAATTTTTCTTTCAGAATGGGCTTGTTGTTGACAAACATTATTTCTGTTGATTTGTTGATAAATCAGCTGCCAATCTCATTATTCATCTGAAACTACTTTTTCCCTCTAGCAATTTTAAGATTTTCTCATTGTCTTCGATTTTTGGCACTTTTACTATGACACTCCAAAGCACCTCCTCTCTCCTTCTAGTATTTCAGTTACACATGTGTAAAGGATTCTGTTGTCTCCTATATATCCACTAGATTCTTATGTTTTTTTCATTCTCTCATTTCTCAAAGCTTTATTATGGACATTTTTAACTCATCATTCTCTCCAGTTCACAAATCTTTTCTGTGTTTAGTGTGCTATTAAATACACATATTGGAGTTCTCAATTTGAGCTTCTTTATTTTTTAGTTCTAACATCTCCATTTGATTCCACTGTACAGATCCTAATTATCTGCTAAAATATACTTTTTTGAACACATGAATCCATTTTTTTAAAGGCCTAACAGTTCCAGTATCTATATCAAGACTACCAAAAGTTATTTTCCTATTACTCTTTATTTCTCTCGATTTTGTCATTTGATCCTGTTTACTGGCATGTCTGGTATTTCTGATGGAATATGGGACACAAAGAATGTAAGGAGTTAGATGGTGTCATCTCCCTCCAGTAAGGTTCTAAGTTTCTAAGATGGCAGGCAATAAGAATAAAGACTGATCACATTTATCTAAGACGTAAGAGTTCTGAATCTGAATTTCAAACTGAAGACTTCCTTTATTTGCAACATGTAGTCCCTCTGAACTCTCAAGTGAAAACTCAACAGTGTTTTCCAGAGTCATTCCTCTTTGGCCAGCCTTGACATCTAGTTTTTGGCTCCTGGTACAGTGAGAACAAAAGCTCTGCTTAAATTTTTGGTCCTTTGGCTTTCTACTGAATTTCTCTTTCTGCCCCACACATCTTAGCATATGAAAAATCCCTTGACAGCAAAGGTAAGTCAAATATGGAGTTCACTACCCTCAGGTTGTCTTTTGCCTGGGCTAAAACAAATCTTGGCTTATCTTAGTGCCCTGAATTCAAATTTTAGACTCCTTGTTCAGAGATTCTGAAATAAACACTGGACCTCTGCTTATTTTATGCCAGGAGCTGGTAAATGCATCAAGGAGAAAAACAGGGATAAATATGAGGCTCAACTCTGTTTTTTCTCTATAATTTTGGCTCCTGCTAAATTTGTCCTGGCTGCCTTGGTTAGTCCCCAGTGCCTCTCTGGAGATATTTATTCTTTGTAATTTAAACAGTTTTTTACAGTAGTCTCAGCAGAGATCTGGTTCAATATTCTATCATAACCATGAACAGAAGTCCATATTGACTTTTAATTACTAATGTATATTTTATTGACTACCCCATAAGCTTCCTGACTACTTTTATACCTTAATTTCTGTTTAAACACTCAGCATATTTATCTGGAGCAGAGCTTACTCTGTAATTAACAAATTAACTTTTATATTAGGGGGAAAATGCTCAAATAAAAGAAAAGCATTGTAGACAAAAACATGACTTCTAAACCATTCAAGCCCATCAATTCTTCTAATTCCACTAACCTTCACCAAGAAATGGCCAATCTTTCTCTTTTTGGCCCATGCACTAATGAAGCACATCCCTCAATAAAACTGCATTCTCAATACTTATCTGAGATTAAATTACCTCAGGCAATGCTAAAATATTTTGTTCATTTATCAAAACTATTTTGTACTAGATTAAGCGATTTAATTATCCTTTGGATTTAACTAATCCATTTCTAGGTCTGGCATTTTATCAGAAAACAATGAGATTTTTCATTCAAAATGATGTTCTCTCAAATTAACCTTTAGAGGTTTCTTGATTGTTTCAGTTAGGCTTTTCCAGAACAAGAAAGAATACTATAAAAGAAGCTCTTAACGTATAAAACTTAAAACCAAAGAAAAGTTTACTGAAAATATAGATTATTTTCTCTATTATCCACTTGTTTACTTTTGCATTATTAATCTTATACCATCATCAACCCTTAATCAAATAGCTAAAAGAATTAAAAGTGGTTGCCTCTGGGAAGCAATTTCAGAGGTAAGGAATAGGGCAGTGGATTGCTAGTTCTCATAATGGCATTTGAGAATTTATTGGAGTGAATTCCATATTTAAATTAAAATTGAAACATAATTGTGTACAAACTGAGGCAGTGATTTTTTAAAAAAGGAGATTCAGTCCTTAAAGGCATAGTTCTGGAAGTTGGTTATGTAATGCCATGGACTCACAATGTAGATGGACTGACGATTTAGATTTGAGGCAGTCATTTATCCTTGTAGGGGATTCTGTCCCACATTTGTAAATGTGACAATAAATCAGAACATCAAGGCACTTTCAACACTAATATTCCAGTATTCTAAACCATCAGTGATTAATAAATGGCAGTGCACAATTTATAAGAAAACTGTATTTGTTAGATAAAAGGCAAATTCACAAAAGCTTGTTTTGTAATGGATGGTTAATGAAATTACAGTGATTAGCACAGTAATTTTAGGATGACTCTTAAAAGAGTTAGTGAAAGAAGATATGGGTATTAGGGAATCTATCTCTGTTGATTGGACAGCTTCTATGACATAAAACATGCATGATCCAAACATTAATGATATATTTGAGGCCTGTGAGAGCAGTATGTGCTAAGTGTCACGTAACAGCTTGTGCTCCACTGAGCTAGTCAAGTGTCAAAACTCGCCCTTTCCTGCAGACTGTGAGTAGACAGACCAAAGGCCTAAACCCAAACTGCTGGTGTCTAAGGATGGGCATGCTCATCTGTTTTTACAGCTAGATAGAAAAAGGGCTCTGGCACTTCTTATTTGGCTCTTGACAGATTGAGAACTTTAACAGATTTGTCTTCTAGTTTAAAAAGATTATGCAAATCAGATTGTCCAATTTAAACTTATAGACCTTGAAATTAAAACAAACAAACAAAAAACAAACAAACAAGCCAGCATTGTATCTACTTTGAAAGGATAAAAACAGATATGTTTCCACATGAAACCAAAGTTAACTTCCTCTCAAAAATAAAAAAGCCCCAAAACACCATTTGACCCAGCTATCTCACTCCTTGGTTTATACCCAAAAGACTTAAAATCAGCATAATACAGTGAGGTGGCCACATCAATGTTTATAGCAGCTCAACTCACAATAGCTAAACTATGGAATCAACCTAGGTACCCTTCAACAGATGACTGAATAAAGAAAATGTGGTATATATACACAATGGAACATGACTCAGCCTTACAGAAGAATGAAATTATGGCATATGCTGGTAAATGGATGGAACTGGAGGATATCATGCTAAAAATCCCCCAAAACCAAAGGCTGAATGTTTTTTCTGATATGCAGCTGCTAATTCACAATAAGGGGTGGGGGTAGGAAAGAAAAGAGGTACTTTAGATTAGACAAAAAGGAGTGAAAGGAGGGAAGTGGGTATGAATGTAGGAAGGATAGTAGAATCAATCAGACATTATTACCATATGTGCGATTACCCGACCCCTGTGATTCTACATCATGTACAACCAGAAGAATGAGAAGTTATATTCCATTTATGTATGATATGTCAAAATACATTCTACTGTCACGTATAACTAATTAGAACAAACTTTTAAAAAGCCAAATAAATACACACACACACACATTTTTAAAAATTGTTATTATAGACATGTCCACAAGAAGTACAAATGAGGGGAATTGGGTTTGTAGGAAAGATTGCCCAAAGCACAAAAAGGTTTTTCTTTTTGTGCAGTTAACCATTCTGCTGAGCATCATATTTCCTATTGCATTGTAAGTATGAAGTAAATGAAGGAAACTTAAAATTATTAATTGAAGTATATATTTTTCCACATAATACAATGTAAGTATCTTAAGATCATAGAATCAGAATTTAAATTGGAAGGAACCAAGGAACATTAGTTAAATCATTGATTTAATGCTAGAATTATCTCTATTTAATTCTTGATTCATGGCAAAGTTCTACAGTAACTCTGGGGCAGTACTTTAAAAATTATGTACAGAGTTGGGGTTGTGGTAGAGTGCTTGCCTAGCACGCATGAGGCACTGGGTTCAATCCCTAGCACCACATCAAAAAAAAAAAAAAAAGCTAGATAAACAAAATAAAGGTATTATGTCCATCTGCAAAATATTTTTAAAATAATGTATAATTACTTAATTTAGCATGATCTGTGAATCACTTGGGGTGCTTATATAAATTCAGATTTCAGGGCCTCACTTTATACCTCTCAAATCACAAATCTTTAGGAATGGTTCTTAGGATTCTACATTGTCCTACAATCTTTCAAGGTTTTACAAACAAATTTAAGAAGCACTATTCTAAAATGAACTTCCAAAGTATCCTATTACATTTCGGTATATGGGTTCAGACAGCTACTTAGCTCTGCCACATGCCAAGCCTTATGGTAGATGCTAGGTAGACAAAGACCTTCCTGAGGAGCTGACCATCTACAAAGGAAGATAGGTATATGCGAACTGACAACTTCAAGAACCTTGTGATAGATCCTGTGGGATTTGGGAACATAGGTAAAGTGGGTTATAAGAGAATATACCCTGAAATATAAAAAACACTCTACCCTGGACTGAGTTCAAGGAAGAACCTGGCTCCATGGGGCAAGTGAAGGCAATGTGGGACTGGAGTGGGGGCAAACACAATTCTGCAGATATTGACTTTTAAGCTAAAGAACAGATACTACTCTGATGGGAGGGGTAGAGTGAGACGTCAAGGGCATTTTCTGCCATGGTGAATAGGAGCTTTCATAAGAATGAGGAATCAGTAACACTATTCAGAGGCCAGATCACTCACTCTAAGGGGTCTTGTTCTTCATATGAGGGAGCTCAAACTTTAACCAAATGGTTAAAGTTGGGAAACAAATGGAGCAGCTTAAAGAGAAATAATAATTTTAAAGACATCTGGCAGGACTGGGGTTATAGCTCAGTGGTAGAGTGCACGAATCCCTGGGTTCAGTCCCTAATATGACCTCCCAAAAAATGTATTTTGGCAGCAGGCTAGAAGACAGGATGACAAAATTACATACGCCCATGTAAAAGCTTGTACACAAAAGTTCATGGCAGGGCTGGGGTTGTGGCTCAGCAGTAGAGCGCTCACCTAGCACATGCATGACCTGGGTTCAATCCTCAGTACCACATAAAAATAAAATAAGGCACTGTGTAAAATTTTAAAAAAATAAAAATAAAAATAAAAGCTCATGGCAGCAATACATACATTTAAGCCAAAGGGGGGGGGGATGCAACCCAAAAGAATAGAATGGATAAATAAGATATGGTCTATCCATACAAAAGAATATTATTCAACCCTAAAAACGAATGAAGCACTGATTGATGCTACTAAAGATGAATCCAGGGGCTGGGATTGTGGCTCAGCGGGAGAGCGCTTGCCTAGTACATGCATGGCCCGGGTTCGATCCTCAGCACCATGTAAAAATAAACACATTTGTGTACAACTAAACCAAATAAATTTAAAAAAAAAAAAAAAAAAAGATGAATCCAGTCACATACTATATTGTGTGATTCCAAGTACATGAAATATCCATAATGAGTCAATCTATGGAGATGGAAAGCAGACTAGGGCAAAGAGGACTGGCTATTTATGGGATATACAATTTCTTTTTGGAGTGGTAAAAATATTCTAAAATTGCTACTTAGGGGATGAGGCAGGAGGATCTCAAGTTTAAGGTCAGCCTGGGCAACTTAGCATGACCTTATCACCAATAACAAAAGGGGCTGAAGATGTAGTTAAGTGGTAGAGTGCTTGTTTAGCATGTGCGTATTTTAAAACTGATTGTGGTGAAGGTTTGCACAACTCTCTAAAAGTGAATGAAATGTACGTTTTAATGGATAAATTGTATCTTATGTTGTTTACCTCAAAAAGTGCTCAAGGAAAAACTGACTATGAAATATTTATGCTTGAGATTTCAGTTCTAGACTGAACCTGTAGCCACAGACACTGATGTTCTTGCCACTTAGCAAAGCTGAGAGTGTAAGTTTCATACCTGTACTCAGCTTTGGTATATGAAAGTATTTTAGGGTAGAGTTTTGTGTCTGGCTTCTTTCATTTAGCACATTTCCAAGGTTCATCCATGCTGTAATGCGCATCAAAACATTTATTTTTTTTTCAGCAATATTTTATAGTTTTCAGTCTCCTTGGTTAAATTTATTTCCAAGTATTTTATTCTTTTTGATGCTCTTATAAATAATAGGATCTTAATTTCATTGCTGGTGTATAGAAATGCAAGTAACTTTGTATTTTGTTCCTGTATCTTGAAAATGTGCCATTTTTTTTATTAGTTCTAACAGTTTTATGTGAATTCTTTTAAGGTTTTCTAAATATAAACCATATCATCTGCAAACAGAGATAATTTTACCTCTTCACCCTCCCCCCCACTATCTAGATGCTTTTTATTTCTTTTTCTTGCCTGTCTTAGCAAGAATTTCTAGTAAAATGTTGAACAGAGTAGTGAGTCCTTTCTTTTTATATTTTCATTGGTACATTATAATTATGCATGGACATCCTTTCTTGTTCCTGATTGTAATGGGAAAGCTTTCAGTCTTTCACCATTAATGATGTTGTGGGCTTTTCATAGATGCATTTTATCCCACTGAGAAAATTCTCTTTTATTCTTAGTTTGTTTGGTAGTTTTACTATGAATGGCTGAAGAACTTTGCCAAATGCTTTTCTACTCTTTTGAAATGATCATATGGGGTTTCCCTGCCATATTCTAGTAATATGGTATATTACAATGCTAAACCTTTTTTTAAAATATTTATTTATTTACTTTAGTTGTACACAATGCAATGCATTTATGTTTACGTGGTGCTGAGGATCAAACCCGGGCCGCGCACGTGCCAGGCAAGCGCTCTGCCGCTAGCCACAACCCCAGCCCAACAATGATAAACTTTTTCTTTTTTTTTTTTTTTTGGTACGGGGGATTGAAGTCAGCGGCACTAGACCACTGGGCCACTTCCCCAGCCCCCTTTTTTTTTTTTATTTTATTAGAGACAGGGTCTCACTGAGTTGCTAAGTGCCTCGCCATTGCTGAGGCTAAGCTTTGAACTCGCAATCCTCCTGCCTCAGCCTCCCCAAGTGCTGGGATTACAGGTGTGCGCCACCGCGCCCGGCTAACAATGATAAACTTTTAAACGTTGAACCAACCTTGCATTTCTAGGATAAATCTCACTTGTCATGGTAAAAAAAAAAAAAAAAAAAAAATTAAATATATTGTCAGGTGGCCTTGCACTGTAATTTTCTTCTTTTTATTTTTAAATATTTTTGGTAGTTCTGTATGGACAGCATGCCTTTATTTATTTGTTTACTTTTATGAGGTGCTAAGGATTGAACCCAATGCCTCACACATGCTAGGCAAGCACTCTGCCACTGAGCCCCTGTCCCAGCCCTCACTGTAATTTTCTTATGTCTCTGTCTGGTTTTGGTTATCAGTGTAATATCTGGCCTTACAGAATGAGTTAGGATGTGGTCTTCTCTTTGATTTTTGGAAATTTGGGAAGGACTGGTGCTAAATATTGTTTAAATATTGGGAGAATTAACTAGTGAAGCTACCTGGTGGGCTTTTCTTTGCTGAAAACTTGCTGATTACTAATTCAACGTCTTTAGTTGTTAATTTGTCTCCTTAGATTTTATTTCTTCTTAGTTTTGATAGTTGGTGAATTTCTAGGAATTAGTACATATCATCTAGGTTATCCTACTTGTGGGCATACAATTTTTCACAGCATTCCCTTTTAATTCTTTTTATTTATTTATTTTTTAAAAATATTTTTATTTATTTGCTTTTGGTTGTACACAATGTGTTTTATCCAATGCGTTTTATTTGTACATGGTGCTGAGGATCATACCCAGGTCGCCCATGTGCTAGGCGAGCGCTCTACCACTGAGCCACAATCCCAGCCCCAATTCTTTTTTTTTTGTATAGTTATTATTATTGTCCCCTCTTTTATAACTGATTTTAGTCTTTTGGGTTTTTTTGGTCCCTCCAGATAAAGTTTGTCAATTTGTTAATCTTTTTTTTTTAACATTTATTTATTTATTTTAGTTGTACAAAATGCAATGCATTTATGTTTTTACATGGTGCTGAGGATCGAACCCGGGCCGCGCACATGCGAGGCAAGCGCTCTGCCACTGAGCCACATCCCCAGCCCCAATTTGTTAATCTTTTTTAAAGAACCAACTTTTTTTTCACAAATATTTGTTGTTTTTCTACTTATTTTTGTTCTAATACTTCCTTCCTTCAGTTTGTTTTGGATTTAGTTTGCTCTTCTTTTTCTACTTTCTTAAGTTGGATGGTTAGGTAACTGCTTTGAGATCTTTCTTCTTATTAAAGGTAAGGGTTCAAGATATTACATGATAATTTTTAGGAATTGCCATGTTATTTCTGATAGCAGTTATATCATTTTACATTGTGCTAAAAATGCATATAAGCCGGGGCTGGGGTTGTGGCTCAGAGGCAGAGCGCTCGCCTTGCACGTGCGCAGCCCGGGTTCGATCCTCAGCACCACGTAAACATAAACGCATTGCATTGTGTACAACTAAAAGTAAATAAATAAATATTTTTTAAAAATGCATATAAGCCTACCCGTTTCTCCACATCATATTAATATTATCAACCTCCTTTTAGCAAAGAGAAGCTGCAGATATGTAAATTGTTAGTAGCTCCTCAATAATTATTATGACTTTTCTTTATGCCCACCATAATACACTTGGCTTTTACTTCTCAATAAGCTGAAGATGACTGTTTAAAGTCATGTAGAAAATTGTCCAAAAGGAACCTAATGGCTGATCTTATTAATCTGTTCATCTACTACTTTGTTACCTTTTGCAGAAACATTTTCTGAAAATGTTGCAGTTAGCTCCTTTTTGCTATTTTGTTGAGATGAGGGCTGATGTGATAAGACCAAGAACACAGAATTCTAATTACCTTCTTGTGTTGTATTTCTGCACATTTGTAGCAAATATGATAGGATATCACCTGCAAGCTGGGAAAAGTCTCTGTAACTAAAATCCTTTGTGAGGATACTTGTAATCTAAATTATGTTTTTTAGCAATATAAGGAATACATTTTAGAAATTTTCATTTTGTGTGGAATTAGAGCTTGCTCTCCAAAGTGGTATTTAATATCACTTACAACTTGAATAAAACACTGAAAGAAATAGAGACAGAAAAGGGAAGAAAATGGCAAGATATTACAATAGTTCAGCTGTGAAATGATGAAAGCACAAAGTACAATGGGAATGGGTAAATGCCATGAAAAATAAGTAAGAGATATAAGCATGATAATTATACATTCATTTTAAGTGAAATAAGTAATTTTTACTCTTAGTCCAGAAGATACCTCAACAAAAGCATTTAAATTGGACTTGTAAAAGTACTAGAATAGCTAAATAAAATGGAATGAATGGCCATTCTAGAAAGGTTAGAAACTTATTTCATCCAAATAATACTCTGCCAAGTTTATATTGGACTTGAGAATGTGTTCTTGAAATTCATAATAAGACTCATTTTGGATGTGCTGTATGAAGCAAGTTATGACACTCTGGCACTAGGTTTAGCAATTACTCATGTGGGACAAAAAAACAAAAACCATATGATTACCTGATAGCCTTCTGTTTTCTTCTGACACCACTTTAACAAAGCATTCCTCTTTGATCCTCCATATTCTCTTGCCAATGCTGACAGAGGGTCCTTCCTCTCTTCCCTGATAAGTGAAAATAAGAAATGCAAAATTTCATCATTTTTTACTTGAGCACCAGAATAACAAAATAGCATAGTTTGCATTTTTGAACTGGATAAATGAACACACTAAGGAATATATAAATATCAATAGCAAAACATGTCTTCATTTCTTTGATTTTTATATCAAGTTTTAGTTTGGTCCCACACAGACCCACAGCTGTCAGGGGTTTCTGCTTTCTGAAAGCTGGGACTCTACTCATCACTCAGGCAAAGACTCAGTAGCAAATGAATTCACAATAGCAGGATGTATTCCAGGATGCTCAGAAGAGTGGTGAAAACACCTTGATACTGCAGCATCTAAAACTGTCTGGGCTGTCTTTCATTCAATATCTTAACATTCCATTTTTATGCTTTGGTTTATTTTACTCCATTTCTGTTTCTAAACTTTTATGTCCTTAATCATCTCATTATTTCTAAAAAATCATTTATTGTAAATACAATGGGCAAATCTATGCAAGGTGGAGGTTTCCAAGACAAAGCTGCTCCAGCCTTCATAAAGCTCACAACTGAGGTAAGCAGACAGGACAAAAGATGGCAATAAACGTTAAAAACATTTATCACTACCATAAAATATCTCAGGTGTGTTTACTGCCAAGTTGCATTTTTTGTTTGTTTGTTTTAAGATGGTGTCATGTTACATTGTCTAGACTGGTTTAAACTCCTTGGCTCAAATGATCTTCTGTCTCAGCCTCTTGAGTATATAGGTGTGCACCACCACAGTTGGCAAGTTGTATACTCTTTATTGTCTGTAGACAATTACCATTCTGCCTTGCATAGAAAATGTAACTTTCCTATAGACTCATTCAATGTCACCTTACAGAGCAGAACTGTGCCCAGTGCTGGGCAACTAATGGTCCCTTGCCACTTCAAGAAACTTGAGCTTACCATACAATGTACATATTATAGAAGCTCATGGGGGAAAATTCAATGGCTGGGGTTGAGGATATAGCTTAGTGGTAGAGTTCTTCCTCAGTATGCGTAAGGCTCTGGGTTTGATTCCCAGAACCACCACCACCACCAAAAACAAACAAAAAAAAGCAGTGGCTATATTTAATTCATTTAAAGAAATTCTAGAAAGGTACGTTGTGGCGGCATCAATTGTTTTGTAGGTACAATAAATATCTTGCCCCAGACTACATGATGGAAAAAAAAAAAGGGGGGGGGTTTCTGTAATCACCCCTGGTATTGGGGCAAGGGAGGCATATAACCCTATTCTAAACCAAATTCTTCTTTATAGTAGCTATTTTGGAAGTAGAACAGAATACTAAGGAATATCTGGAAAAAGAGGGCTTTGTAACATACTGTTTAACAAGTAGCCTGTCCTTAAGATTGATTAATTTTTGTGTGATTTAAGCAAAGACTCTAGCCAAGTGCCCTGCAAACTCAGCACCCCAATAATGTTAGCATTATTCAGCACGTTTATCCTGTCAGCCTTCACACTTTATCATATGCTGCAAAATCAAAGACATGTTTAGAATTGAAGCTCTTCCTAAAGAAAGGTGCATTGAAATAGTACCAATTTTTATTTATTTTAGAACCAAAAGTAAAATACCACGTTTTTTTTTTCAATGCACAGTTAGACTGCTGCCATGAAAATAGATACTTATGTTTGTGTGCCAGCTCACTAGATTCCTGATTTGGTTTAAAGGATTCAAAGTGGGTTCAATCCTCAATATTTATAAATATTTATTTGGTTTAAAGGATTCAAAGTCGGTTCAAGCCTCAATATTTATAAATATTTATTTATAAATAAATAAAAAAATCCATTGACAACTAAAAAATATTAAAGAAAAAAAAGATATCTATATACTATCAGTGAACATAGGGAAAGAGAATAAAGATAAAATTAAAAGATGTGAATGAATGCAAAGGGCAAGATAAAAAACACACAGACCAGAAAAGGCAGGGGTGTGGGGGGGATGACAAAATAAAACTTGTCTTGTTCAACATAAAAATAACTGTTACAATCTGGGCATGGTGGCATATGTCTGTAATCCCAGCAACATGGGAGGCTGAGGCAGGAAAATTGCAGGTTTTTTGTTTTTGTTTTTTGGTACCAGAGATTGAACTCAAAGGCACTCAATCACTGAGCCACATTCCCAGCCCTATTTTGTATTTTATTTACAGACAGGGTCTCACTGAGTTGCTTAGTGCTTCATTGTTGCTGAGGCTGGCTTTAAACTCAGGATCCTCCTGCCTCAGCTACCTGAGCCACTGGGGCTAGGATTACAGGTGTGCGTCACCACGCCTGGCACAAGTTTTATTTTTTTGTTTGTTTGTTGGTTGGTTGGTTGGTTGGGGTTTTTGTTGTTGTTGTTGTTGTTGGCTGGTTGGTTGGTTGGTTGGTTGGTTGGTTTTTCTATTTGTTTTTTTGGTACCAGGTATTGAATCCAGGGGCACTTAAACACTGAGCCACATCCCCAGCTCTTTTTAAAAATACTTTATTTAGAGATAGGGTCTTGCTGAATTACTTAGGGCCTCACTAAGTTGCTGAAGCTGGCTTTGAACTTGCAGTCCTCCTGCCTCACCCTCCCAAGCCAATGGGATTACAGGCATGCGCCACTACTCACCAGGTCCTAGAATTGCAAGTTTGAGGCTAATCTCAGCAATTTAATAAGGCCTTATCTGAAAATAAAAAGGGCTCGGGATAGAGCTAAGTGGTAGAGTGTCCAGGGTTCAACTCCCAGTATCAATCAATCAATCAATATTAATATAATAAATATGGAAGGCTTACTTTGGATAACATGGATGAAGTCAGCTTTATTTTAGATACAGCTTAAAAACCATCAGAGTAAACTCTGTGGAAACAAGGAGAAGCACTTCCTGGAGCTAGAGGGCTATCTCTTGTCACTTTTTCAATCTAAGATGAGGAAACTAAGCCCAGGCAAAACTTAAGGCCTTAGCCAGGCGCAGTGGCGCACGCCTGTAATCCCAGCACTTTGGGAGGCTGAGGCAGGAGGATCACGAGTTCAAAGCCAGCCTCAGCAATGGCGAGGCACTTAGCAACTCAGTGAGACCCTGTCTCTAAATAAAATACAAAAAAGGGCTGGGGATGTGGCCCAGTGGTCGAGTGCCCCTGAGTTCAATCCCTGGTACCAAAAAAAAAAAAAAAAAAAAAAAAAAAAAACTTAAGGCCTTGCAAAGAGCAGAGTTTGAAAGTGGGGAATCCAAGATGAGTGGCTGTTGTTTGTTCCAAGCCGGTTCCCTCTGTACAGGCACAGTGAGAATACCCATAACCTAGGACACAAAGTGGAAGCACTGACAGTTACTTCCCTGCATAGCCAGGGTGCCCTGAGCTTCTTCATCACTGCACCGCCTACTTGCTTGTAAGGTGCATGGTTTATGGGACCACTGTTCTCAGAGGTTGGCCCCCTTTGAGGTATGGCTTTAAAATTAAGCTCATAACTTGAGTCTGAGAGGCTAAATATTCCATTTTATCCTTAACCCTATAAATTAATATACAGCTAAATTTCTCAAACACTTTCCTATTCCTCTGTCTATTCCTGATACTGTCAACAGTTTTTCCTCATTCCTATAAACAATGTGTGCTCAATTTCTGACATTTATCTTTTTCCTCTAAGGTCTTATTACCTCTTAGACCAAAGAGACATCTAACATAAGTGAACTAAGAAAAAAACATAAACGTGCATATTCATGTATTGCCTATCAACTACCTAGCATCATGCTTCCTGATTTCCATCTAAACAATTACAGCCACTTCTGATGTCTCCCATTCTTGCATTTCTTTTGAGAAAAATTTGTTGCTGAGGTCATCTTTCCCTTTGGAAAAACTCCTAGGCCTAACCTTCTCTTCCGCAATTTTCTACTGTTGTCTCCGTTGTTCAGACTTAATGACTATGTCCCACAATACTACAATATCCTTTTAGCTATTTTTCCTTTCATCCAGAATAAAAGAATTCTTTAATAACCTTCTCACACAAATTAACTTACCCTGCTTTATAGCTTCTACTATATCAAAAGTGACTCAATTTAACTTTAAAGAGGTTCCTCCATCACCTAGCCATACCCTAGTCATTCAATCTTGTTTTCTACTGCCCATGATATGGTAGGGATACTTTCCTCTGGTCTTTTGTATCAGTACCTTGAATCTGTTTGCCTGACTTGCTTATTCATCCCTTTGGTATATTCACTCAAGTTACTCATTTTACCAATAATGTCCCAACTATAACCTTCAAAGCCCCACCCAAGTTCTATCCTTCCATTAAGCCTTCTCTAATACTACCAAGGTTCAAATTTCAAAATGCAGGCTGAACATTCCTTATCTGAAATACTTGAGACCAGAAATGTTTCAGATTTCAGAGTTTTGGATTTTGGAATACTTGCATAGAGGTTCAACCTTGAGCATCTCTAATCCAAAAATCCAAACTTCAAAACTTTTTGAGTATGATGTCAGCACTCAAAAAGTTTTGCATTTCAGATTTTCAGTCTAGGGATGCTCAACCTGTACCTACTTTTGCACTCAATCATTCTCTAGTTAAAAAAAGAAAAACAATAATACTCAGCTGCTTAAGGAATTGTCTCTTACTGTCAGTATCTTCCATACCATTTACCCAATTCTTCACATAGAAAAGAACATAAGTCAACAACTTAATGCAAAAAGACAGAACAAATGCAGGTGCTCAGATGGCATTATTTTACAAACCGATCATTTACTCTGAAAGGCCAGGAAAAGTACACAAGCAATGCACCAACACTAACTATTCTTTACCTTATCCGACTGCGGGTAGTGGGGGTCACAGATGCGGTGGGAGAAGAGGACAGGGACAACTGGGGTGACGTGGTTCCCATAGCCATAAGAGAAGCTGGTGATGCTCCCTCAGGTGCAGAAATGTCCCGTTTCATTTCTTCACTACTTCTTCGAGACACTGAGTATGAGAAAGTCATTAAGCATATTATAGCAAAAACATTTTAGATTGTGTTCTTGAAATTTTTTTGAAGATTCCAAAAAGAACAGATAATATTTGTGTCTTATTGATTACTAGAAAATATTTTTTACTAAAAAAAAAATCCGTGAGCCAAGCGCAGTGGCGCAGGCCTGTAATCCCAGCACTTGGGAGGCCGAGGTAGTTCAAAGCCAGCCTCAGTAATGGCTAGGCACTTAGCAACTCAGTGAGACCCTGTCTCTAAATAAAATACAAAACAGAGCTGGGGATGTGGCCCAGTGGTCGAGTGCCCCTGAGTTCAATCCCTGGAACAAAAACAAACAAACAAACAAAAAACAACAACAAAAATAAACTGTGAAAAGGTATAGTACTTGAAATATGTATGGAAACCCACCTTCCCTGGACAAGAAGTATCTTACCATTGCTGTATCTACTAAGCAAGTACTATAGTGAATACTATATTAGTCAGCTTAATTACAAATACAACTAAAAACCAGAATAACGCTTGCAAATACTCAGTCCTGCCCAACACCCAGGATGTATAAAAATCAATACATTCTTTCTAAACTTAGCCAAAAACACTATTAAGGGGACAGAAAGGAAAGATGCTTGGTTATAGGACTATATGTAATTCTAGGTCAGGCCCCATTTAAAAAATAAATAAATAAATAAATGAGACAAACAGAAAAGCAAAAGTCAACTACTGGGAAATGGCCACAATCTTCTAAAATGTCCTACTTTGAGAGTCTGACATAGTAAGGCACTGCACCTTGTTAGAATTATGAAAGTTCTAGGGACTGTTAAGTGGAAGCAGCCACCTTGGCTTCTGATGCAGCTGCAACAAAAGCCACTGTCTACCAGGGTGGCACTGGGCATAGCACTGGCACTGGTGGTTGCTGAGGATACCAGGCTGAGCACAGTGACAAGTGAAGCACCCAAGTCCCTGACCTCAAATGGTCCTCTTTCACCTCAGAAGAGGATGGAGCCCCAAGAGCCATTAACTGTAACATTCCTGAGCTAATTTTAATGCAAGCAATGTTATATAGCAATAATATTTTCCTCACAATTTGTGAAAACTGTCTTTCTTTTATTAGCCAACACTTTCACTGATGATTTTAAGATAACCACAGCAGCATATAATTCTGCATTAATAAAGCTATCCCCTTAAATATCCAAAGGGGACAGATGCTTTCTACTATTATATGATTTTAGAATAACATGCTTATATATTTCTGGCATAATATTATAATTACTCATTTTCCCCCAGCTATTTTTATGTCTTAAACCAGTAGTTTCTTTTAAGTGTTATGCTAGGAAACCAGAAGAGAAAACCTCTCAAAATTTTCCATTAAAATAGAGAAAACAGATTGAGAAAGAATCCGAAGAATTGTTATAAGAAAAACATACAGAAAAAGGCCTTGGGATAGTAGTATTAGCCGATCGCAGAACTTCCCTACTAGTTTAATGACTCACCTATGGTGTACTGAGAACTGTACTAAGTCCTGACCCACATTGGGAGAGAGGGAGGGAGGGAGGGAGGGAGGGAAAACTAGCTAGCTATACTAAGCTCACTTCATATACAAGGAGGGGATTCACTTTACTGAGGCAGAGTTATAGGGATTTCTTCTTTTGTGGTCCCATTTATAGTTGAGCTATTAAGTATTAAGGCCACAAAGAAAAATAATATAAACAATTGATAAACAGGAGAGTTTATCAAAATTTAGAGATTCCCTATCATATCTAGGTCTAAGGCACAAACTAAATAAAACCTCGCCCTATGTGATTAGTAGGGACACTATGTATATACACCATATATATTGCCATAGACAAGTCTGGATGGGATAATCAGAATGGTTCAATGACAAACAAAGACCATTTAATTCATCACTATAAGATAGTTTTACCATACTGAAAAGTTTAGCTTCCAAAAAATTTTTGGTGTACTTTGAAATAACTCTTTAAAATGAGTTATTATTTTGAGATAAATGCTTTGTCAACACCTTGAGATAAATACTTTGCCAACTCTAGCAACTTTGCATGAAGCTGTATTTTCAACATGTCATCTATTATACTATGGGCACTTAAAAACTTCTGGGGAAGTCTTTTAAAAGAAAATCAGATAAAAGTCATTACCTGAAATAGTCTTGGCACTTTCCATGGCAGGTACTCTTGGTAGAGAAGCAGGTCGGCTGGTTGAAGATGTTCTTAATAGATGCTCTGTAAAAGGGGAAAGGGTCACAATAAACAAATTTGATGCTAAACATTGAAGTAATAAAGGCATAAGGAAGAGCTTTAGTTCTCTCAAACTTGAGGTTCATGCTTTTTCCCAATCCAAAGCACTCCAACAATCTCCCACAGTGTGTTTATCTAAAACATAGATAGGGAACATGGTAAACCATTCCATTTCAATATTTTTATTTCTAGGAATGAGCTCTCTATATTGAGGAATGTTTCTAAGTCCCTGTCATTTAACTCTTCAATGCAATTCAACCAAAATTTAGAGATTCCCTATCATATCTAGGTCTAAGGCACAAGCTAAATAAAATCTTGCCCTATGTGCCTATGATTAATAGGGACATATGTATATACACCACTTATATCGCCACAGAACAAGTTTGGATGGGATAATCAGAATATCAGGATGGTAACGTGCTATCAAACCACAGAGGGAGGAGCCATTCCTTTTGATTTTAGGTAGCAGAGAAGCTTCAAAAAGTCACCGGGCGCGGTGGCACGCACCTGTAATCCCAGCACTTGGGAGGCTGAGGCAGGAGGATCCCGAGTTCAAAGCCAGCCTCAGCAATGGCAAGGCACTTAGCAACTCAGTGAGACCCTGTCTCTAATAAAATACAAAAAAAGGGCTGGGGATGTGGCCCAGTGGTAAAGTGCCCCTGAGCTCAATCCCCAGTACCAAAAAAAAGCTTCAAAAACATAATGGCATTAAGCTGAGTCTTATTAGTTGAGAAGGTTAGGGAACTATATTTCAGCCAGATAAAAATCAGAGCAAAGGTATAAGTTAGAGAAAAAAATAAATGGTTACTATGACTAAAACACAGGGTATATGTAAACAGGGTAGCAAGAAAGGAGACTTTAGAGGAAGATGGGCCTGACAGGAAGAAGCTTTGTTACCTGTATGTAAACATTAGTCTGAGGGCAATAAGGAAACATCATTTTTTAAAAATATATTTATTGGGCTGGGGTTGTGGTTCAGTGGTAGAGTGCTCGCCTAGCACATGCGCGGCCAGGGTTCAATCTTCAGCACCACGTAAAAACAGATTGTGTACAACTAAAGCAAATAAATAAATATTTTTTAAAATATATATATATATTTATTTATTTACTTTAGTTGTACACAATGCAATGCATTTATGTTTACGTGGTGCTGAGGATCGAACCCGGGCTGCGCACGTGCAAGGCGGGCGCTCTGTCGCTGAGCCACAACCCCAGCCCGGAAACATCATTTTTGAGCATCTAGGAGGGATACAATCAGATACCATCTCTACTATCTACATTTATAGCCTCACCTTATTCTACTCCTCCTTAGTTCTCCAAACACAAGCTCTCCTGGGAGTTTCTTTAGTACCCTGAACACTGGCACAAACTGTCCCTGCATTCTCTCCTCCTGCACACATCCTACCAAGGCTACAGGCCCAACAGTAGACTGGTCTCCAGGCAGGGACACACAGAGGCAAGCCCAGGGATAGACTGGTATGTTAGGGACCTACGACCAAGGGGCAGGGTAAACAACCCTTGTATTTAATAAAGACCATTATCCTTGCTGTCCAAGAATGCTCATCACTTAAGAATTAACAATTCAGAGGCAGTGAGTGTAGTTCAGTGATAGAGCACATGCTTAGCATTCATGAGGTTCAGCACCAAAAACTAAGGGGAAAAAAATGAATTAACAAAAAAAGAATAAATAATAACCCTCTCAAAATATTATGATGTCAAAGTAATGAAATATGTGGTACATTTCACTCCAAATGACATTTTCTGAGTCTAAGGAACATTTGGTGGCCTAGGGAACAGAAAAAGGATGAGCTTACTTTCTGAATGAATGTAAATAAGACACATATAGCTTAGAGTCATTATTACAGTTTTCTTATCTTGAACAAACATCACCTTTGTGCTTGCTTACAAGCAGCATCAATCAGAATCCTTAACCTTGTCAGCAGTTGGCATTTATCCTTACAGGAAGAGCATACTATGCACAAAGTCTGACAGACAAAACAAAGTTAGCAGAACGCGGAAATAGCAGGAACAGAAATCAACATTTTAAATTTAATCAAAACTTCCATTCTACAATTTTGAACTAGGGGATTATTTCCCTAAAAATCTAAGTCTTCCAAAGAACAACACAGAAAATTAAGAAAATGAAAACAAAGATCAAAAGGACAAATAAATTGCATGCCTGTAATCCCAGCTAGTTGGGAGATCGAGGCAGGAAGATTGCAAATTCAATGCCAGTCTGGGCAATTTAGTGAGACCCTGTCTCAAAATAAAAAATAAAAAGGGCTGGGGATGTAGCTCAGTGGTAGAGTACTCCTGGACTCAATCCCCAGTACCACAAAAAAAAGTTAAAACAGGGAGTGTCAGTTACAAAGCAAAAACTTTGGTCATTAGCCACATGGAAAGTATGTCTAAGTTGCCTTATTCAATCTTTTACTATAAACTCTAAAGGCACATGATTGGAAAAATGTTCATGAAATTTACTGTTAATATATGTATCCAATGTCTAATTCTAGTTCAGTCTTTTTTTACTGCACATCTGCTAAGGATCCATGTCTGTTTCAATTTGGCAGATAGTCCCTGCCATAGTCCAACAGCTAAACTTTCTAAAAATGTACTGGAAGCCCAAGTAGGTTATTCTTGTGGTAGAGCTGGGGTATAGCTCAATGGTCAAGCAGATGCTTAGCATGCATGAGGCTTTGGGTTCCAATCCCAGTACACAGTCCCTAAAAACTACCTGAAACTTGCAACAGTCACAAAACAGTCTGCTGCCATTTATTTCATGAAGTATTTTCACTAAGAGAATCAAAGCTGCCCAGAGGCACTTGTCACATTAAGAACACAGGTCCATTTACTTCTGCAGTGAGCAGGCTGGTTTCTATCTTCATGTCAAACTGTCAGTTTAGCTCTCTTCAGGAAATAAGATTAGTGTATTACATTTTACAGTAACAGATTCTATTCTATTGCCATATGGAACTATTCTTGTCTTTAATTCATTTATTAAACAAAAATCATTTAGGTGTCCACTATTTTCCACGTACTGGGCTAGGTGCAAAGGTCAGAGAAAGGAAGAAGGAGACAAGAAACTTGCCTTCTTGAACTTGAGAGTCTACAGTGGAAGCCAGACATTTAACAATTCATGATTAGTGAAAAGATGCTAGAAAAGAACAAACCAGGGACTTTGGGAACCAAGTGGGTGACACAACTAGTCTTGAGGAAAGGTCCAGAAAAGCCTGCTGAGGAAATGACAGTGAAGTTGAAACTGGAAGGATAATTAATAGTATTTATATAGGCAAGGGAGAGCTTGGAAGGGAAAGTGTTCCCAATTTACATGTTGGTGATGGTGATGTTCAGAAGACATAGGGAAGAACAGAGCAAGGTGAGGCTGCAAAGGCAAAGGAAAGTCAAGAAAGTGAACTACAAGGAGTTTGGAGGAGACAATGAAGGGGGAGACAATGAAAGTTTTATCAGGTTAGCAATGTTCTAGCTGCAGTGGATTAAAGAGGTTCATACCAAATAATGTGTTAGATGCTACAGACAAGAGATGACAATGACTTGGACTTGGGTGACACAAGTGAAGATGTAAAGTGAACAGATTAAAGAACTTTTTTAAAAGGTAGCAACAACAACTTGCTGACTTACTGGATGTGGAGGTGGGGAGGATGATAATACTATACTAAGACAAGACAAAAGTATTTTGGAAGGTAGAGGCAAACATGCTGCATTTGAGAACCTTTGAGATCAACAAGATATGGAGCCAGCAACCAGAGCAAGAGTTCAGAAGAAAAAAGTCTTAAGTGAATGTATAATATTGGAAACATATAATATTGGAAATTATTAGCTTATTATTAGCTGATGGAGAGGGAGTGTACTTGGAGACACAGGGGTCAAAGATCACCTTGGTGAGAGCAACTGGTGGGAACAGAAAATTAGAATGTGTTGAAGACTGAGTGGCAGATAGGAAAGATGTGATAAATTTGTGCAAGTTTAAGGGAGAAGGTATAACAGTAGATAAAAGAGGCAGACTTTTGGGGGGGTTACCAGGGATTGAATTCAGGGACACGCAGCCACTGAGCCACATCCCCAGACCTATTTTATATTTTACTCAGAGACAGGGTCTCACTGAGTTGCTTAGCACCTCACTTTTGCTGATGCTGGGCTCTGGACTTGCAATCCTCCTGCCTCAGCCTCCTGAGCCGCTGGGATTATAGGCATGTGCCACCACGCCCAGCTGCAGATTTTTTTTTTTTAAATGTTGGAAAGATGCAAACATTTTAAAATGATGGCAAGGAGCTTGTTAAGTTGGAAGATATAGAAGAAGGAAATAATCAATAATAGCATCTCAGAAAGCCCAAGGACATAACCAGAGATATATTCTGTTTATTTCCAACAGACAGCTGGAGATGAGTGGACAAGTCTGCTACTTAATTCTTATTATAGAAATCATAGAAATAAATAGGTGTCGGTAGTTGTCCCTTCAGTGTGTGTCAAATCAAATTTATAGGCAAATTAGCAGGTTTAAAAATAGGAGTCTTTGCCACACGCAGTGGCACACGCCTGTAATCCCAGCTACTTAGGAGCTAGGGCAGGAGGATCACAAGCTCAAGGCCAGCCTAGACAATTTAGTGAAACTTTTTTTGTGTGTGTGGTACCGGGGATTGAACTCAGGGGCACTCGACCACTGGGCCACATCCCCAGCCCCTTTTTTGTATTTTATGAGAGACAGGGTCTCACTGAGTTACGAAGTGCCTCGCCATTGCTGAGGCTGGCTTTGAACTCGCGATCCTCCTGCCTTAGCCTCCCAAAGTGCTGGGATTACAGGCGTGCGCCACCGCGCCCCGGCTAGTGAAACTATTTTAATAAAATAAAATGGCTGGGGATGTAGTTCAGGGGCTCATTGATCCTGGGTTCAATCGCCAGTACCCCCTGCCCAAAAATAGAGGTATATATGTCTATTTTTTAAAATTAAACAAACATAAAAATAGGAGTCTGAAAGCCAGCCAGCCTCAGCAAAAAAAAAAGAGTCTGAATATCCATCTTCTATAAATACAGGAGGAGTTCCAACTGAAACAATGGTCCTGCAGAAAACAACTGTAAAAAACTTGAAAAACCATGAAAATCAATTGCTTAAAAGCACTCATGAGAAACTAAAAGTAGACAGAAAATGAAGGAAGTGTACACATGGAGGAAGGATGATGCAGTAGATAAGTTCAGCAATTTTATTTTTTAATTTTAATCTATTTTTTTTATAAACATAGGTTCCAGCTGAGGTCAAGTGGGACAGCTAATATTTGGTTAAAAGTCAAAGTATTATTGCCTTGAAGAGAAGATATTTTGGGAAAACTATAGCTGCTGAAAAGTTGTTGGAAAGTGAAGGGTGAAGGAAATACCAGAAAATAACAAAAAAGAGCTCAAATTTTGTATGTAAACTCTGCTTCAGTCTCTCATTGACCTCTGAAATCACAGGTATTCATACTTTGAGGAGTTACGTCAAGGACAAAGTAACTGGACAGGTATTTTGATTACAGGAGAGAATTTGGAGTTTTCGCTAGAACAAAAAAACAATATTCTTCATAGAAATGTAATACAATCAAAAATCTCTATAATATGTGATTTATATTGCCTAGGATACAATTCAAAATTGCAAGATATACAAAGATAAAGGAAAAAAAAAAAAAAAAAGACCTACACTTAAAAAGACATGGAAGTCTATCTGAAGACGGCCTAAATGTAAGTATTAGCAGAAAATAATTTATAGCAGCTATTACAAATATAATTGAGGTTATAAAGGGAAATATGCTCCCAATGAGTAAACAAGTAGGAAATTGTTAGCTGAACCAGTTCCAAGAATACTAGACAGACCTGCCTCTGGGTGCAATGCAAGGGGCAGGCTAAAGCTGAAACTGGATCAGACATTAAAAACAAAACTAAATAACAACAACAAACCCCTCTGGAAACCCATTTCCCATTCTAAACACAAAATATTACTACAAGAACTGGAAGACTGTTCTACACTGAGGGTAATCATAGCAACAACAAATCTCCAACCTAGTTTAGCTCCTGAGTAAGATTACCTCAAACTCCCAGTTGAAGACCTAGCAAAAGGAAAGAAATGCTATTCCCAAGGCATAAAAAACCAATCTACTTTTTATGTAAGATGTCCAAATTTTCAATAAAGAATTATAAAAATACAAAAAATAAGGGGAAAAAAGCCATATTTTGGAAAAAAAAAATATTTCCAACTCCTACACCAAGAAACAATATAATACAAAAATAAAAAAGGACTTAAATATGGCATAGATGCTATGACTATCTAATAGAACATTTAAAATAACTAATATGTTCAAGTCTCTAATGGAAAAGGAAGAAAGTATGCAAGGTCAATTAGGATTTTCCATTTGGTCTCTCTGCCAAACTTAGACAAAACTGCAAAAACCATGTCTCCAGTTCTCAATTGAAGGTAATTTTGTGCCCCCACCCTGTACATATGGAGGCATTTTTGGTTGCCCCAGCTGGGACCATGGGGATGATACTGGTATCCTAATGGGTACTTACTCCCCATTTGACAGAGGCCAAGGATACTACTAAACATACTATAATGTACAAAACAACTTCCCACAACCAAGATTTGTGGAACCCAAAATGTCAATTAGGCCAATGCTGATGAACCTTAACCTAAAGCAACCACTAACAAAAAGTTATTAAAGGATATAAATAATAAGTTGGTAGAGGAGAAAGAAATAGAGTAATAAAAATTTATCAATGGACTCAAGAGAAGGCAGAGGGGGGTGGGAAATAAACAGGTCAAATAGAAAACATTTATCAAGGTGCTGGGGTTGTGGCTCAGCAGTAGAGCACTTGCCTAGCATGCGCATAGCCCTGGGTTTAATCCTCAGCACCACATAAAAATAAATAAATAAAAACAAATAAAGGTATTAAAAAAGAAAACATCCACCAAGATGGTAGATTTTAGTCCAATCATATTAATAGTTCTATTAAAGATGAATAGTCTAAATGCACCATTAAAACAGTTTGTCAGAATAAATAAAAAAACCTAACTATAAACTACCTATAAAAAAAAAAACACTTTAAACATAAAGACATAGATAAATTACAAGCAAAATGAAGGGAAAAGATATACCATGCAAGCACTAACCAAAAGAAAGCTGAAAAAAGAGTCACAAGTCAGAGGTTAGTATCAGTATGAATAATGACAACACTCAGACTAACCAACTTCTTCGAGTATTTGTAGTCACTATCACTTAAACAACAGGGATATATTCTGACAGGTGAGTTGTTAGGCAAATTTTTTCTATTGTACAAATATGCTTACATAAACCTGGATGGTATAGCTTACTATGCTCCTGGGCTATGAGACACTGCCACTGTTATACATGTGGTCTATAGTTGACTGAACTGTCATTATGAGGTGCAGGTCTGTGCTGATGAGAGGTAAAAATAACACTACGCTGATACTGGGGCAATCTCTGGCTCTTCAACCATTTCTATTGTGTGACTAAGATTACTGCTTAATATTCTGTACCACATAAGATCTCTGTGCAAATGAGGACAGTAAAGACCTTTTCAACTATTTGTATCAGCAACCTCTGCTACATAGTAGCAGATCTATGCTTTTCTATTTAGGTCACAAATGCTAATTCACACACTATCCACAAATCACTGAGGTGACATCACACATGACCCTAGCCATTTGATTAGTCCACATATAACAAGGTTTCTCTGGTCTGAAACAATTTCTTGCAAATGACATACAGGCATGGTAATTTAAAAGAAAAAAAAAAAAAAAAAGGAAAAAACCTATCATAAAATATTTAACTAGAAAATCAAAATTCTCTAATTAAGGTGTAAGTAGAGCAGGGTACAGTGGCGCATGCCTGTAATTCCAGCAGATGGGGGGAGAGGGGGACTAATGCAGGAGGATCGCGAGTTCAAAGCCAGTCTCAGCAATGGCAAGGTGCTACTCAAACTCAGTGAGACCCTGTCTCTAAATAAAATACAAAATAGGGCTGGGGATGGGGATGTGGCTCAGTGGTCAATGAGTGCCCCTGAGTTCAGTCCCCAGTACCTGCCCCCCCCACACACACAAAAGATAAGCAGAATAAGAGACAGCTCTTTTTTAAATTTTAGTAATAAAGTCACTGAAACTTTCAAAGTGAAATTAAAGACTATGTATTTTTTAAATGTATGCCAAGATAAACAAGACAATCAAGGAAGAAAAGCAGTTCAAGACAGAACTTGGAAATCCTACTATCTTATCACAGTTCGGATAACAACAGTGCTTTTTTAGGGTTAAGAATCACTGTTAGTTTTCAGTTTTGTAAGTGATTACTTTCTCTAATCACTATTTAAGATAAAAGATCACTGTATTGACAACTTCCCAGTTAAAAATTCCCCTGCTTGCCAGAGGAACATATTTACAATGTTCCAACTAAGCCCCGTTAAAAACATTCTAAGAAGGCTGGAGTGAAGAATGAGACCAACATTAGCACAAACAGCCAGCATACATCTCATGCCCAATGGCATTATCAAATAATAAAATGAGAGCCAAGAATAGAATCTCAAGGCATTTAGTCTGTCTTCGATAACTTTGTCCCACACTTTGCACACTTGTTCCCCCCTCACAAAAGCCAAGGTAACAGAAATAACTAAATGGCAGTAATTTTTTGCCCTGTTTCCCAAGTTTATCCTTTCCAAAAAGTCACTTTGGTTGCTTATGGAAGTTTGAGAAACACTGCTGGAACTGGTTTTCCCTAATAAAAATCACCCTGCTGTGGCCAAGCAAGAAGAGTTGGGAACACCACAGTGAGAGTAAAGAAGGCAATTAGGGTTGGCCACAGCCTGGGCTTGCAAGGTTGGTAAAGTCCTGAGCCATTTCTCATCCTCATCCTCCTCAGAGGCCAGCTGGGAGGCCGGACTTTATACTCTCTCATGTCTCAGGATTACCCAGAGCCCTCCAGATGGAGGCTTTTCCAGGTTAGCACCACACAGCTGTGACCAAGCTAGAATCAGGGCTCCACGGCAATGGCAAAGTGTTACACATACTCTCAGAAGCCATGGTGTGCCTGGCTTTTGGCCCTAACCATACTGGCATAGGTTGCAGATCAAAAGGCTGATTTTAGGGGTTAGGGTTGTAGCTCAGTGGTGGAGCACTTGCCTGGCACGTGTGAGGCACTGGGTTCGACCTTCAGCACCACATAAAATAAATAAAGGTATTGCATTTATCTACAACTAAAAAAAAGTATATATTAAAAAAAAAAAAGGCTATTTTTATTAACAAAATCCGGACACATTTCTTGCAGCAGAGTGGGAATGCTCTTGAACCACTGGTTTCCATCTCTGACTTCAATACACACAGTTTTTTGAAGAGGCCCAGGACACAACTCATACGGATGCTTTCTCTGGGCTATTTGCTGGCAGCAAGCAAAATCCTGCAGAACTCAGTTGCCGAAAATCTTTTATTTGTAGATTATCAAGACCCACTATTCTCAGTTATTTGTGCTACTAAATTAAAAGTTCATACATATTGCAATAAAATCAAGCAGTGGCTATTTACTGTGGGCTTTTGTGCGAAGCACTTCATAAGGCTTTAACTCTTCTTTCATTTACTTATTTCACATTGTTTATCAAGAGCCCAAGACTTTCACAGGTGTCGAGGACACTTCAGTGACCAAAACAAGACAAATCCTACAACACAGACCTATGATCTAGTGTAATGAAAGACAATAAAAGGTATAGAGCAAGCCGGGCGTGGTGGCGCATGCCTGTAATCCCAGCACTTTGGGAGGCTGAGGCAGGAGGATCCGCGAGTTCAAAGCCAGCCTCAGCAATGGCAAGGCACTTAGCAACTCAGTGAGACCCTGTCTCTAAATAAAATACAAAAAAGGGCTGGGGATGCGGCCCAGTGGATGAGTGCCCCTGAGTTCAATCCCCGGTACCACCAAAAAAAAAAGGTATAGAGCAATAACCCATGTGGATGTTAGAAGGGAACAAGTGATAAAGAGAACGAGCAGGATACAGGCATGTTGAATAAGGGTGCCATCTAGACATATTAATAACTTTATCTTTGGAATGTAGGGCCTCACAGAGGAGGAACAACTTGAGTTAGGCATTGGAAGAGACATCAAAACATTCAGGCAGTGTCCAGCAGGAGAAGAGCTAGGACAAGGATTTTTTTAAGTCAGGAATATGCCTGACTGCCCACAGAAGCAAGGATGCCCATGTGGTTAGGCAGAATGAGTGAGAGAGAAAGAAATACAGCCAGAAAGGCAATTGAGGACAGACTGGAGGCATAAATCTGGGCAGTATTTTAAGTAGCATTTAAAGTCATGACAGAGGAGACAATAGCAAAGAGAGCTGAGTACAGATAAGGAATAAAGGCCTAGGACATGAGTTCTGGGCCATTCAACTATTTATACTTCAAGGAGAAAGGAGAAGTTAGCATAAGGGATGGGGAAAGAGTGGCCTGAGAGAGGAAAAGATGCAAGGGTGTGGTGGCAGGGAAACCAAAAAGAATGTTCCAGAAAAAGGAACACTCAATAGTACCAAATTCTGCTGGCAGATTAAGATCAAGACAAAGTGGTCACTGACAACCTCAACATCAGTAGCACCAGTGGAGTATAAGGGTGAAAGTCTGATGACAGGGAGAAAAATTTAGCAACCTGTGAGCTAGGTGTTCATCACCGCTTCTGATTTACAGATGAGGGAACAGCATCAAAGAGGTCAAAAGGAAGACCACGGTGAGGCCAATGAGTTCTGTGCTACACAAATATAAATCTTTTGAGGATCCACTGGGGGGTAGATCTGTGTGAGAAGAGATGGCAAGAAAGAAAAGAGTGTTGAAACCTTCTACTATCTATTTCCTGAGCAAGAGGACCTTTTAAGGGGACAAAAAAAGCTCAGGTCACAATTAACCAAATGAACCAGAAGCCAATAAGCAGGGGTAGAAAGCAAGACTTTGTGCAGGAAAAGGGGCAGCAGCACCATCCTGTGCTCCACTGTCTTCTGACGTGTGCATAATGAGCTTATCCAAACATTCAAGACTGATAGGTATGGGGTCCATTCGATCACCAAACTTAACTCTTTAGATACTGGTGCCACATGGAGCCCATGGAGACAGTCCTCTCAGCTCTAATTGAAAATGTTTCACAATTATGCTGATTTCTCATTCACACTTGTTGACACCTTATAGTTCAATCCACAGAGCCTATGTTTCACAACCTGGAAAATTCACAGTGCATGGATATCACTTGCGTGGAGCCTGTTAGGGCCCAGCTCTTGGGCCCTAAGTGACATGAACACCTGGGAGCTTTGCCAAACCCACCCCAAATGAAGTGCCATGCCCTGATGTTACCTTTCCTCAGTACATGAACAAGCAGTGTGGTTAAGAGAAGGAGTTCAAACTATAAAAGGAGGGAAACATTTTCAAGTTTTGGCTCTACCATAAAGATCTGTGTGAGAAACAGCAAGTCCCTTCCAAAGGGCTCCAAAGAGTTGCTGAAACCTAATCCTCTAAAGCCTCAGCTTCAATATGCATCATGGAGATGGAGAATGGGCTCAGAGTAAGGCTGCCAGGACTACACTTCATTAACCATGTTATTTAAGTTATTCAAGCCTCATTTTTAGCGCCTATTATATGGGAATGACAATAATACATATCCCATGAAGAACTGTGAAAAGAGGCCTAGTAATAGTGTGAATTCTTTATAACCTATTATAATATAACAACAGTTGTTGTGAAAGGTGCATCTATTAATAACTCTTTTTCCCACCTGTAATAAAGATATAGTATTAGGAAACTTTTGATAAAAATGTATACCTGGGGCTGGGGATGTGGCTCAGCGGTTTAGCGCTCGTCTAGCACATGCGCGACCCAGGTTCGATCCTCAGCACCACGTAAAAATAAAGGCATTGTGTACAACTAAAACCAATAAATAAGTATTTAAAAAAAAATGTATACCTGATTGGCTAAAATAATACCAAGAGCAAAGAAAAACATAAGTGCCAACCAGTCATGAGAATCCAACAATTAACCAAAAACACAACTTAAATACTGCAACATATTATATGTACCTTGAACAGGGATTTCCCCATAGTTTGGTCTCTTATCTGACAAAGATGTCAAGGGCTTAGATGTTGAGATTGGTCCACTTATGGAATGTCTCTGAAATCATAAGATAAACAGTAAGGTTAAATAAATAAAAAATAATAAAAGGTTAAATGTAGCCTGAAAAATCACAGAGAAAGTAAATGTCTTAGAGAGTAAATAGTTATGAATTTGTATAATTTGTATAATTCCTTCCATACTGCTATAGTAAAGTATAACACACACACACACACACTAGAGGCATACAATATAATCAACAGACTTTTAAAAAATTATAGATTCACATTCAATTGTAAGAAGTAGTATAGAAAGATATGTATATTCTTCCCACAGTTTCCCTCATGGTAAACCATAGAACATCACAACCAGAATACTGACAAAGTCAAGAGACTTTATATTTATATCTACACAATGATCCTTCCTGTGGCCCTTTTACAGTCAACACCTACCTCTTTCCTCCCTGACCCCACACCACTGACCCCTGATAACCACTGTTATTCTGGTCATGATTTCATTATTTTGATTAAGGAGAATTCTTAAAATATCATATACCAATTCATTAAATGCAAAAATATGTTCCAAACAGAATATAGATGTGTTCCTTTTATAGTTGTTAGTTATCCATGTCCTGGTTCCAAATAAATCTCAATTCTGTCACTCACTTGCTAACCCTACAACTACCCCAAAGAGCCTGTTACCTTAATTCAGCACTACTGCAAACAGCTTTGTCACTGGCTTCCTCATTTCCAGATTTATGCATACACAAGCAGCCAGAAAAAAAACCATTTATACATTTAAACCTATAAAATATCTAATATTTTACCTGTGCTTTTTCTCATGTTTTATTCCTTTGGCTTTTCCCCCAGACCTTCTTTACCTACCTACTCATTTCATACTCCCAGCAGAAATGTGCACAAGGTCCAACATTTCCATATCTTGACCACACTTGATATTGTTAGCCTTTTTAATTTTAGCCATTCTCAATGGTTTGGCTTGGTATCCCAGTGTAGATTTAATTTCCATTAAATGACTAATGATGTTGAACATCTTTTCAGTTGAATATTAAGGTCATTTGTATATCTTCTCTTGGGAAAAGTATTTTCAAATTTTCTGCCCATTACTTATTGGGTACAAATCTTTTATCAGAAAAATGTAGTATGAATATACTCTTCCCAGACCATAGCTTGTTTTTTTATTTTGTTTTTTGGTACCGGGGATTGAACTCAGGGGCACTTGACCACTGGGCCACATCCCAGCCCTTTTTTTTTTGTATTTTATTAGAGACAGGGTCTCACTGAGTTGCTAAGTGCCTCGCCATTGCTGAGGCTGGCTTTTGAACTAGTGATCCTCCTGCTTCAGCCTCCCAAGTGCTGGGATTACAGGCGTGCGCCACCGCGCCCGTGCCCGGCTATACTTTTTCATTTTTTAATGCCTTTCAGGCATTGTTTAAATTTTTAATGCCTAATTTATCAAATTGCTTTTATGGTTCATGCTTTTCTGTGTTCTAAACAAGAAATCTTTGTATTCTCAAAGGTCATGAAGATTCTCTTTAATGTTCTCATCTAGAAGTTTAATATAGAGTTAGTTTGTATATTTCGGTCTACAGTAAATTTCATTTTGTCCATATGGACATCTGTTCCAGAATTCTTTGTTGAAAAGAATCCTTCCCTTGCACCAAATTACCTTGTCACTTTTGTTGAAAACCAACTAATCTACTTCTGGACTCTACTACTCTCTGATCTAATGTCTTCACTGAAACACAATACCAGTATCACACCGTCTTGATCACTCAACTATAGAGTAAGTGTTGAAATCAGGTAGTGCAATTCCTCCAAATTTGTCCCCTCCCCCATGCTCTGCACATGCAAAGGTCCTTTGATTTCCATGTAATTTGTTTTAAATCTTGTCAATTTCTACCAAAAAAAATGCTGAGATTTTAATCAGGATTGACTCAATCTATAGACCAATTTGAAGAATACAAGACATTAATGATATTGAGTTTTCTAATCATAAATATGATGCCTATTTATTACTTTTTAAATTTCCCTCAGCAATATTTTACAGTTTTCACTGGAAGGTCTTGTACATATTTCATTAAATTTACTGCTAAATATTTCAGTTTCCAAAAGTTTTTTTTTTTTTTTTTTTTTTTTGTTTTTTGGTACCGGGGATTGAACTCAGGGCACTTGACCACTGGGTCACATCCCCAGCCCTTTTTTTTTTTGTATTTTATTAGAGACAGGGTCTCACTGAGTTGCTAAGTGCCTCGCCATTGCTGAGGCTGGCTTTGAACTAGTGATCCTCCTGCTTCAGCCTCCCAAAGTGCTGGGATTACAGGCGTGCGCCACCGCGCCCGTGCCCGCTATACTTTTTCATTTTTTAATGCCTTTCAGGCATTGTTTAAATTTTAATGCCTAATTTATCAAATTGCTTTTATGGTTCATGCTTTTCTGTGTTCTAAACAAGAAATCTTTGTATTCTCAAAGGTCATGAAGATTCTCTTTAATGTTCTCATCTAGAAGTTTAATATAGAGTTAGTTTGTATATTTCGGTCTACAGTAAATTTCATTTTGTCCATATGGACATCTGTTCCAGAATTCTTTGTTGAAAAGAATCCTTCCCTTGCACCAAATTACCTTGTCACTTTTGTTGAAAACCAACTAATCTACTTCTGGACTCTACTACTCTCTGATCTAATGTCTTCACTGAAACACAATACCAGTATCACACCGTCTTGATCACTCAACTATAGAGTAAGTGTTGAAATCAGGTAGTGCAATTCCTCCAAAAATTTGTCCCCTCCCCCATGCTCTGCACATGCAAAGGTCCTTTGATTTCCATGTAATTTGTTTTAAATCTTGTCAATTTCTACCAAAAAAAATGCTGAGATTTTAATCAGGATTGACTCAATCTATAGACCAATTTGAAGAATACAAGACATTAATGATATTGAGTTTTCTAATCATAAATATGATGCCTATTTATTACTTTTTAAATTTCCCTCAGCAATATTTTACAGTTTTCACTGGAAGGTCTTGTACATATTTCATTAAATTTACTGCTAAATATTTCAGTTTCCAAAAGTTTTTTTTTTTTTTTTTTTTTTTTTTTTTGGGTACCGGGGATTGAACTCAGGAGCACTCGACCACTGGGTCACATCCCCAGCCCTTTTTTGTATTTTATTAGAGACAGGGTCTCACTGAGTTGCTAAGTGCCTCACCATTGCTGAGGCTGGCTTTGAACTCCCAATCCTCCTGCCTCAGCCTCCCAAAGTGCTGGGATTACAGGTGTGCGCCACTGCGCCCGGCTTCCAACAATTTTTGCTAGCATACAAATAATACAAGGGCTGAGGGTAAGATAAATGGTAGCACATTCAGGCAAAAACTCAGAAGGATGCCTATGCAGATTTCTGAGCCCTTGTTTCATTAGTTCCCTCCTTAAGGACTCTGTCCTCAAAATTCTAGCAGTCTCATTCTCCTTGATCACTGACTTATCTCTCCTCAGATCCAACTGGATTCCCTTTTCTGTTTCCCATCAGTTCATCTTCCCCACACCACCATCTATCTAGAAATTGCTTACATGAAAAGAATGTGGGCCATAGCAGGACTTCCCTTGTCTCTCACCTTTTTTTTTCAGGATCATACGCCTAACTGCTTTTTTATACAATGTTTAAAAATAACTACTTCCTATATTTTGTCCTGCTTTCTAGTTTTATGTGCTTTTGTTAGTCCCTCATAGCCAGAAGTACCATTCTACCAGGGATTTTTGAAAAACTGACAATCCCAATCTTGGGCCCCAATCCCCAGAGATTCTGGTTCACTAGCTAAGGCCTGGGAATCTGTGTGTTTAAAACTCTCCATGTCCTTTTTATATACAGTTAGGTTTGAGATGCACTGTGCTAACTAAACATGAACTAAAAAGCTTGTGGATGTAGCTTGTAATTATTAGCTTTTTTTCAAGCGATAAAAATGAGATTTTTTTAGCCGGGCGCGGTGGCGCACGCCTGTCTAAGTTAACTTAAAGTCTAAGTTATTCAAGTTTTAGCAAAGATTTACTAATATTTTTCCCTTTAAAATCATTTTGCGGGGGCTGGGTTTGTGGCTCAGTAGTAGGGTGCTCACCTAGCACATGCGCAGCCTGGGTTCGATCCTCAGCACCACATAAAAATTTTTAAAAATGCACTGTGTACAACTAAAGCAAATAAATATTTTTTAAAAAATCTGCAGGTGAAATATGGAATTCCCCTTAGACTCCTTTTACATTAAGACATGACATCTTGTGCTGGGCGTGGTGGCGTACGCCTGTAATCCCAGCATTTGGGAGGCTGAGGCAGGGCGATTGCAAGTTCAAAGCCAGCCTCAGCAATGGGGAGGCACTTAGCAACTCAGTGAGACCCTGTCTCTAATAAAATACAAAAAAGGGCTGGGGATGTGGCCTAGTGGTCGAGTGTTCAATCCCTAGTACCCTGAGTTCAATCCCTAGTACCCCCCCCAAAAAAAAAAGACATCACATCTTGTACATACATGCAAATGCAAAGCCATTGACTTGCAACAACACAAATGCAGAGGGAGCACACTTTTACCCTAAACTTTACAAAAAGTTAAAAGTCCATTCATAAAACACATGGCCAATTGTTAACAGAGCACTAAATTCTCAACTCAAAAAAGAAAAAAGCTCCAAGCCCTATTATTTTAGGGAACAGATGTAGCCAAACCTACCCTATATCACAGGATAACAGATTTGAGGCAATTTTATTCTTTGGCTGCTCTCACCTATGAGGAAATAGTCCACTTCAGTCACTTTCTAAAAGTGGACAGATAAAAAGCACAATGAGAGGGTCTCTTCATAGAGAACAGTCACCTGCCCTGTTTCTGGTCTGTTTTCCCACAATAGCAAGAAAGAGCAACTTCTGAAACTTGCTTATAATGGATCAGCAATGTCCTTGTACTAGACTGTGATGCACTATTCCCCAATGAATCACACTTCTCTGAACTCATGCCTTGCACAGACCCTTTCCACTCTGAATCTGAGCTGGCCCTGTGATTTGTTTGGACCAAAAGAAAAGGCTAGAAATGATACTGTCCAAGCTTCATGCCAAGGTCTTCAGAGGTTTTTTGCTAACTTCCACTTTTATCTCCATGGAGCTGGAGAAAACTATGTTGCGAATGGGCCTGAGAAGAAAGCAGTGGAGACAGCAGTCCAGTGCCCTCCTGAGTCCAACCTACACTCTGGCTGAGTGAATCTACAGGAGTAAGCCCAGGTACAGCCAGGAAAGAACTGTCTCATCAACTCAGAAAAATGTGAAATATAATAAACTGCCATTTTAAGTCACTAGGTTTTTTTTTTTTTTTAATATTTATTTATTTGCTTTAGTTGTACACAATGCCTTTATTTTTCCATGGTGCTGAGGATCGAACCTGGGCCACGAACATGCTAGGCGAGTGCTCTACCACTGAGCCACAACTCCAGCCCCTTCAGTCACTAGGTTTTGAAGTGATTTTTTTCTGCAGCACAGGCTTAGACATGCCAACTGCATACTCAAAGAGGCATCTTAGTTTCCCAGAAGAATAACACAATTCACATATGTATAATTTATCTTACTTAAGGATATTCATGGTATTTAGGAAACAGATCCCAAATACATCCTTCTGAGCAGTCATATACCCACCTAACACATGTGTGCATGACTCTGAAGAAAAGGACTTAGCTTTCAGATTCTGAGGCTCCCAGAACCTTCGGTGGTTCTGGGCACTTACCTGCATAGGGGATACAGCTGCTGCAGGAGGGGTTTTCATAGGACTTGGACTCAGAGGTGTCCGAGGAATTGCAGCTGTAGCAGGGTTTGGTACTACAAAAAAAAACAAACAAACAAGTAAATAATAAATGAATCACAGTGCAGTAGAATCTTTCTTAACTGTTCCCCATTTAAGGATTTACCAGATTAACCAAAGGTCTCAAATTCCACTAGAAACAGTCTTGGCTGATGCCTAACCTATGCTGAACACTCACAACAGTGTCTCAGGAGATAGGGTGATTCTACCATCAGATGAACTGTTTGCTTTCCTAGGCCAGTAATTTTATTTCTGCTGTTTAATTATATACAAGTAAATGGCTAAAGTAGTACATTTACCAATGGAATCCAAGTACAAAAACAATCCCACAAGGGGCTGAAGTGCTTACCTAGCATGTATAAGGCTCTGGGTTCAATCTTCAGCATTACAAATAAAAGAAAATAAAACCAAAGAGGATATTATCTGTAAGTGCTTCAGATAAAATGCCTGGCATGTAGTGGACGTTCACCAAGTGCACATTAAACAAAAGAATGGTGAACTTCTATTCATCCTACCTCACTTCCTCCTACAGAACTTATCACTCCACTTCACATGTATTTTCTGATTTGCATTTAACACAGAGATGTATGATTATCTATTTACATAATCTTCCTTCTAGACTTAACTACTCACAGCAGCTTATTCTAATTCATGCAATAATTAATTTCTAGACACTTGGACTTAGCACAAATTCTGATTAAAGTCTGCATAAATTGCAGATATGCAGACTTTAACTGCACTTTGAAACTGCATTAAATTAATTTAATTTAAATTCATTAAAATCATTTGAACTGCATTAAATTCAAAATGGGAAATGCAAATTGAACCCAGGCACATCACAGAGTGGCAAGATGATGTAGCCAAGCATTAATATTTAACATCGGTATCATTGCAGGTATTCTTTTTTACTGAGACAAAATTCACATAACATGAATTTAACCATAAATGTACAGTAACTTTAGCACACTCACAATATTGTACAACCATCACCTCTACCAAATGTTCCAAAACATTTCCATCACCCCAAAAGGAAATCTAATACTTATTAAATAGTTACTCCCCTTTCCTCACCCCCAATCTGCTTGTTTCTACAAACTGACCTATTTTGTATATTTCATGTAAATGTCATCGTACAACATGTGGCCTGTTGTGTCTGGCTTTTTCACTTAGCATAATGTTGTAAAGATATATCTATATTGTAGCATGTAATAGTACTTCATTCCTTCTTAAAGTTGACTAATACTCCATTGTATGGATAAATCACATTTTGTTTATCCGTTCATTCAATTCATGAACACTTGGGTTGTTTTGATCTCTTGGCTATTGTGGATAGCGCTACTATGAACATTTATATACAAGCACTTGTCTAAATACTTACTTTCAATCCTTTTATAAAACTAGGAGTGCAAATGCTGGGCTATTTAGATTAATTTTATTATAACATATTTGTTAAAGATCAGTATAAGAGGATATGTATCTTTTTTTTTTTTTTTTTGCATTAAAGTCTATTTTGTTAGCCAGGCACAATGGCACATGCCTATGATTACAGCGGCTCAGGAGGCTGAGGCAGGAAGATCTGAGTTCAAAGCCAGTCTCAGCAACTTAGTGAGGCCCTTAAAAACTCAGTGAGACCCTGTCTCTAAATAATATACAAAAAGGCATAGGGATGTGCCTCAGTAGTTAAATGCTCCTGAGTTCAATCCTCAGTACCAAAAAAAAAAGTCTTTTTGTTAATATTTTAAATAGTTGCATAATTTAGTATACATGCTATTATCATTTTATTTTAAAATATTTTTTAAAGTTCCCTTCATCTTATTCCATCATATTAATCAGAGCTAGCTACTAATAGCTGTTCTGAAGACCTTTTTATTTACTTTAAATGCAAATGCATGTAACCATCTATATACTTTAAAAAAACAAAATAATACACTGGCCTGCAACTTGCTACAAAGGACTGCAGATATATTTTAACATTAGTTAGTGCTTCAAGATCCACCTCACACTTATTAAAAGAGCCCAACTTGTTTCTGAACCTTAATTTTGGTATAGTTGGGATGCAGGGGAAACCTGGCCCATCTGATGGAGGAGGTGGGCAGAGGTGGACCCTTGAAGGCATTTGAGATCTGAACTTCATTCCAACTACAGTAAGGAAACTAAAACAATTTTAGGTGGAAAAAAATCTATCATGAAATAAAATGGGGAAACTATGAGGTTACTAAAATTAGTAATTGATGGTTGTTTGAACTAAAGATTGTGCCACTAGAAATAGGAAAAGCACACTAAGTAAAGATGGAGGCCCATGTTGGAGGGTGGATCAAGACTTGCTAAGGTGTGGTGGCACATGCTTGTAATACCAGAATTACAAGGCTGGAGGATCATAAGTTTGAGGTCAGCCTGGGCAACTTAACAGATACCCCGTCTTTAAAAAACAAACAACAACAACAAAAAAAAAAACAACCAGGGGTTATGGCTGTGGCTCAGTGGTAGTGCACTTGGTTGGCCTGTGTGAGGCACTGGGTTCAATTCTCAGCACTGTATATAAATAAATAAATAAATAAAATAAAGGTCTACCAACAACTAAAAAAATTAAAAAAAAAACCTGGGGATGTAGCTAGTAGTGAGCACTTGCCTAAAATATGTGAGACCCTTAGTTCAATCCTTAGTATTGCCAACCCTACCGCCCCCCCCCCCCAAAAAAAAAAAGACTTGCTAAGACTGGATTAGATGTGGGAGTGGAAAAGAAGGATTTAAGGACCGTTCCCAGATACTTGTTCAATAACTGGGTGGAATGGTGCTGCCATGTCATGGAGCAAAGACTGAAGTTGGGGAACAAAGGTTTGAATTTGGATATCTAGGAGAGGGGTTGGGGTTGTGGCTCAGTGGTGGAGCACTTGCCTATCATGTGTGAGGCACTGGGTTCAATTCTCAGCACCACATATAAATAAAGAAAAATAAAGCTCTATCAACATCTAAAAAAAATAAAAAGATATTAGAAGACACCTGAGTGTCAATGTCCAGTGAGCATTTGGATATACAACAAGAATGCAAAGGCAGGGAAACAGCTAACGTAAGGTGTCTGGACATTTTAGGCATTAAGAGGATAATTAAGTCGCAGGAACATGTGATCCACCTGGGGAAAAAAGAGACACATCTCTGCATAAATAAAGCATGAGTTGGAGACCAAGACTTCTAAAGCAAAAGATTTCAAACTCCCTATAAAAAGTCACCTTATATTAACTCATTGATACTATCTGAAATTTGATGAGAGTGAGAGTAAGGTGGTAAAGAATATCAAACTACACCAGAGAACACAAGGTTAAGTAAATAGAAGCTCTGCCCTTGGCACAATAAGTATGAAATTAATTACCTTGAGATGCACTGTCAAAAGACTTGATGAGGGTTTTTACTGTAGGAGTTGGCTCTGAGGAAGTTGAGGACCTTCTACTCAGTCCCATCCCTTGCCTTAAGGCTGCCAAATCTCTTTCAACAGCATTCATGTAGTTGTATACCCGGCCTCGCTCCTCCTCTTGCCTAAAAATAATATGGAAATAACAGCATTTGCACATATGTATGAGAAAATACACATTTTCCCTCTCCCAACTTGAAAGCATTAAAAGACATCAGTTTTGTTTTGTTTTAACTGTATCGGTTAAGCAAAGTAGATTACCAGGTCTAATGTTCTCATTTGCTTGATAAATACCAGGAAATGATATTAAAATTTTCATATCAAGTTATCCTAAGCAAGTTAAATAACCATCAAATTCCATTTTCATCTAAGTAAGTGTCAGGTGAGGGCATCAGTAATCAATTAGCTGTAAAATGGGAGGCAGACTGGCCACAGCCTGACTCAGAACTAGGAATCTCTGGTTCTCTGCTGCTAGGAATGCCTGGCCCTTCTCAGAAGTCTGGGAATTCACCAGCACATGTAGATAATTTATGCTGGCTCTAGCTTAAATTGCTGTGCTTGAACATGGACATGCAAAGAAATAAAACTAAAGCCCATGCTCAGAAAGAAAAGAATAAAACAAAACAGAACACACCTACAAATATAATTTCTACAAAAGGAAGGGAAAAAAAGCCTAGGCCCATATTAGTAACATGAGTCCTCTAGCAACTCAGTGTGATGTATCCTGAGTCATCAGAAAAATCAATGCTATTTCTTTTCTGGTCCTCTTAACTCACTGAGCTGAATAACACATTTTCATCTGGAATGAGATTGCAACTATAGAGTTTGCACATATCATAAAACTATCAAGTACACTTATAGGGACAAAAATTAAGTCAGTTTTTTAGAAAATTGTCTGTGTTGGTCATTTGGTTCTCTGGAAGTGTTTTTTGTTTTTTGTTTTGCCTCAAAATGTACCAGAGTCTATGTATAGCTACTTACCATGACTAGAAGCTGTAATAATCCATAATAATGATTGTAATTTTTTTATCTGAGGACCCCTTTCCACTCCTAAAAATAACTGAGGACCCAAAAAAGCTTTTGTTTATGTGACATACTTCCATTAAATGAATTAAAACAGAAAGTACATAAAATATGTAATCAAATCTAAGCCAGGTATGTGGCATATACCTATAATCCCAGCCACTTAGGAGGCTGGGGCAGAAGGATCTCAAGGCCAACCTGGGCAACTTAGCAAGATTGTCTCAAAATAAAATAAAAAGGGATGAAATGTAGCTCAGTTGTAAGCACTTGACAAGCATGCATGAGGCCCTGAGTTCAATCTCCAGTCACCCACACAAAGTAAACATAAAAGTAAACCCAGGACTTATTAACATGATACAAAAATTTTAATAAAAAATAACTATATTTCTAAGGACAAAATAATTAATAAGAGTAGCAGTGTTTTACATTTTAAATATCTAATGTCTAGTTTAGAAGATAGCTTGATTCTCATTTCTTCTGTATTCAATCTATTGAGATATGAAAAAATGCATATATTGAACAGAGAACATGGTTAAGAAAAGGAAGAATATTTAAAAACCCTTTTAAAATAACTTTGGTTATTCCTTGATACTACACTAAAATGCAACGATTCATAGTTACTTAAAAGTTCACTGTGAAATGTGGGTGTAACTCAATGTTAGAGAGAGCCTCCATGAAGGAGGTCCTGGGTTTGATACCTAGCAATACACACACACACACACACACACACACACACACAAATTTAGTTCAATGTGGAATCTTAAACCATATGAACTTTTCCAATTTTGTCCATTAAAACCCACTGGTCTGTCATGTACTTTGAAAGAATGTTTTTACCCATCCATGATCCTGAAACAATACATATGTCATAAGGAAAATAACAGCACACTGCATTATAAAGACTTTCCCAATGCTTGTCTTTATACAATATCATCAATGATCCCATTCAAAACAAAACAAAACAAACAAAAAACTCTTTAAATATAGGAAGCCATCATACTTACAATGGCAAATAAAAGTTTCCCCAAATCTTTTTTTTTTTAATATTTTTTTTAGTTGTAGTTGGACACAATACCTTTATTTTACTTATTTATTTTTATGTGGTGCTAAGGATTGAACCCAGGGTCTCACACGTACTAGGCAAGCGCTCTACCACTGAGCCACAACCCCAGCCCCCCCAAATCTTAACTCATTTAAAAGCCCATCCCATATTTCAATCACTGGCAACAAATACTGTCAGTTGTTTTCCTTGAAAGGAAATACCCACCAAATATCAAAATCTGAATACCTACAGTTTTCTGTCTGTTATCCTCAAGTAAAAATGGTGCTACATTAAGAAAAGAAAGTAGTTTAAACTAAAATGATCACATAGTGCTCTCCTCAAGGCAATCTCATACTTGGGTACGCACATATAAAGCAGAAGCGCTTTATTGGTACACAGGTTAAACTAGGGTAACTCAAGGACTGATATTTAGTAAAATATTTAATAAAATTTACTCCTTCAGAAAGACAACTTGAAGTTAAACCTACATTGGGCTTTGTTTAGGGCTTTTTGCCTCCCCCCCCCCCTTTAAACATCAGGGTGATGCTGACAAGTTCAATGACTAGGAGTACAATTTGGTGCCAAGGCCCTGATTTATCAAGTTTATGTCTGCTTTTCATTATCAGTGTAAAGGCCAGCACAATGAAAAAGGTCAACAACTTGTATTATTATGAAAATGATACTTATTGAAAATTTCTTCAGGGGTCCCAGGAGTCTGCACTCACTCTGAGAACCAATGCTCTATAATATACTGCCTCTTTCAGGAGGTACTTTTTGAACAATATACATTGCATATATATCATAAAAATGATAAGCTTTGGGTAACCAAGACAGTGATCCTTTAAGGCCAGGTGCAGTGGTGCATGCCTGTAATCCCAGCAACTCAGGAGACCCCAAATTTAAAGCCAGCCATAGCACCTTAGCAAAATAAAATAAAAAATAAATGAGCTGGGGTTCAATCCCTGGTACCAAGGGGAAAAAGAAAAAAAAAAAAAAATGATCCTTTAAGAGCAGAATTTCAGGGCTGGGGCTGTAGCTCATTGATAAAGCACTTGTCTAACATAGTTAAGGACCTGGGTGTGAACCCTACCACTGCCAAAATAATAATAAAAACTGCAGTCTTTCAGGATAATCTTGAATGAAGCATTTCTGATAATGCTATTCATTTAACGGTATATGGAAGGAAAAAAAGCAATGCAATACAAATTTTATACCAGAGAAGACACCATATCCTATGCTTCATACTGTTTAAGCCAGCGAAAGATTCTTAGCAATACTTGTCTCTGAGCCATACACTAGGGCTAGGTAATAATAAAATAACATAGTTTCCAAAAATATGCTGTTTTTCTAAATTATTTTCCTATGCCTACTTAAAAATCATTCAAAGTAAGTAATAATTTTAAAACAATAATCTCAAATACAAAACTACATACCCCCACTCAGATGGAATTTTATTGCAGAGCTCAGAGCACATCACAGCTGCTACCTCATCCAATAATTTTCATAGGTTTCCAATAATCTCCATGTTTGTTGCATGGAGAAAAATAACACTACTATGGACATTCATGCAGTTATAGAAAAAAACAAGTGAAAATTCCTCAAGTGAGTGATAGAAACTTACTTTGCATTCTTTACTTGGGTTTCCAAAAATACTAGCTGAAGGTTACTGGTCATTGCCCTGAGTACTTTGCAGGCATTATCTCTTTTACTCATTACATCAATACTGCAAAGCAGAATACTGCCACCGTTTTAAAGATAAAAATACTAAGGCTCAGCAAAGTTGAGGTGGATGATCAAGATCATAGCTAGTTAAGAGGCAGAACTAGTCAAGAACCTAGTCTATCTAGTCATAAGACTATAGACACAACTATGGTTTCCTCCAGAGTTGTTGATTATTGATCAACACAGACAACAACTCTGAAAGATCTATATAGACTGTTAATTTTACAGGTATCATAAATTAAAGCCCAGAAAATTAACTTCCACTAGATCCAAATGCAATAGTGTCAACTACTCTCCCACTCTCTCCATAATACCATGTCACAAAACTGGAAGTTAGGGTAGGACTGTGGCTCACTGGTAGTGCACTTGCCTGGCATGTGTGAGGCACTGGTTTGATTCTCAGCATTGCATATAAAAAAATAAAATAAAGGTCTATCAACAACTTAAAAAAATGGGATTTAAATGTTCTCTCTACTGCAACATAGCACACAACCATTTTCTCAGAACATACTTGCGAGACTTTATTTCCTCCAATTCTTTTGTGAGTTTCTCATTTTTTTCTTGAGCCTCATGTAACCGGCGCTTCAGATCACCAATTTCTTCTTGGGCTTCAGATTTAATGTCATTTGCAATGACTACTGCAGTCTGGAGATCAGCTTGAAACTGCCGCCATTCCGCAGATTCTTCCTATATTAAAAAAACTAAATTTTTATTTCCAAAAGACAGCAATGAAGATTTATTTAAAAGCAATAAAAATTTGTTTATGATTAAATTGTTATAATGCACTATACTCTCAGATGATGATTCATTTTTTTAAATCATAGAGAACTGCTATTACCTATTTCTAAAAGGCAATGCAACTATTATTAGAGAACTTTGTTCTTAATGAGGGAAAAGATTTTCCAGATGATCTGCCTACTGATGCATCAAGCACTCAAGAGTGCTCAATAAATATTAATGATAATAATGTCAAGCCTCCCTTCCTCTGACAAGTTTCAAAGCAAATCTTATGAAAAATAAACACCATCCAGAATTTAGAGCTCTACCTCTGGAAAGCTCAACAAGGTATATAAATGGTATGTGAACCATACAGTGAAAAAAACTATAAATATCCTTACATCAAAAACTAATAGGAAAAAAAAAGTCAAAAGTAAAGGAAAAGGAAGAGGAAGCCAGAAGAACAACACTGAACTCAATATAGGAAGACAAAATCATACAGAGGCAGTAAGGAACTAGATGGTCGGTTGCTTCCCACAGTCATGGAGGATGTGGGTGTGGCTGGGTGGGGAAGTCTCCCTGGGATGTCACCTCCACCAGAGCCACAGCTGGGCCACACCCAAGCCCTCTCATCTCCAAAGCAATTTTCTGACATCATGCAAGTAGCCTGAGCAACTGTGGCATGACCCAAACTCTGAGATTAGCATTCTCCCCACATCTCAGTGGCAGTGCTATTGGCAAGTTCATCAAACCCATGAATACAGAAAACTCATGTAAAAACAGAGTTTGGAACACTTTATAATCAAAATATAGCACATTTCCTAAATCTATCCATAAATTGCTAGTACATTCTTCTACCCCAAATCTAGCACCAATCCCAATTTGAAAGGATGGCATTTGCTTTCTGTCCAAAGCCCAACAGGGCCAATATCACCACTGTATCAAAAACTTACAGTGAATGATAACGTGGTCAAATTTCAAAATCTCTTGTTTTCTAAAAGATGATATATTTTTTCTTTCCTTTTTTTTTTTTTTTTTTTCAGTACTGAAGATTGAACCCAGGGGTATTCTACTACTGAGCTATATCCCCAGTCCTTTTTATTTTCAATTTTGAAAGAGTATCTTGTTAAGTTACTCATGCTGGCCTCAAATTTGCGATCCTCCTGCATCAGCCTCTCAAGGCATGTGCCACCATGTCTGGCCATCTAAGAAGATAATTAATACATAAAGACTTATCCTGGGGCTAGGGTTGTGGCTCAGCGGCAGAACGCTCGACTCGCACGTGCGCGGCCCAGGTTCGATCCTCAGCACCACGTAAACATAAATGGATTGCATTGTGTACAACTAAAGTAAATAAATAAATATTTAAAAAAAAAAAAAAAAAAAAGACTTATCCTACCCGAAGTCTCTCCTATGGAGTGTCTTGATTTCTCTTTCCATGTCATGTTTTTGGTCCTGGAGTTTTTTAACTGTATCTGAAAAAAAACCCACAAAAGTTGAAATACTGTTAGAGCTATGTTCAAAAACAATAATATAAAGAGAGGAGATACTTAAATGTTATATTCAAAAAAGTTATCTTGTCAAAAACTTTATTTTTAATACAAAACTTTTTTTAAAAAGTGTCCCAAGTATCAGCCAATAATACTTACTAAGGAATATACAAGTTAAAATTACAGTTTCTGGATCACTTCCTTCCTAAGTGTTTTAATTCTGAAGGTTTTAAAAAAGTTAACTGAAATCATGCACATTTTTGGCATATGATCAATCAAAACAACACTGATTGCTACTAAAATGTGAACATTTAATCATAAGGGTTACCAATCTAAAGTATGCAAGTGTAACTTCCTTTTCACACTGGAATAAATTCCAGAAGAGTGAATGAGTAAAATCAATTATACAACTAATTACATAATCCCCAGCAAGCTTCAATTTATTTTTTATTTGTTATTTTTAGATATACACGATAGTAAAGTATATTTTGACATATTACACATACATGGAGTATAACATTCTAATTAGGATACAATTCTTATGATTGTACACGATGTGAGGTTTCATTGCTGGTATATTCATATATGAACACAGGAAAGTTATGTCTGATTCATTCTTCTATCTTTTCTATTCCTATACCCTCTCCCCTTCTCTTCATTTCCCTTTGACTGATCCAATGAACGTCTATTCTTTCCTCCCCCACTCTTATTGGGTGTTAGCATTTGCCCAGAGAACATTAGGCTTTTGGTTTTTTGGGATTGGCTTATTACACTTAGCATGATAGACTTCAGTTCCATCCATTTACTGGCAAATGCCATAAGGCTAAGTAATATTCCATTGTGCATATATGCCACATTTTCTTTATCCATTCATCTGTGGAAGGGCACCTAGGTTGGTTCCATAGCTTAGCTATTGTGAATTGAACTGCTGTAAACATTGATGTGGTATGTTGATTTTAAGTCCTTTGGGCATATATCGAGGAATGGGAAAACTGGGTCAAATGGTGGTTCCATACCTAGCTTTTTGAGGAATCTCCATACTGCTTTCCAGAGTGGCTGCACCAATTTGCAGTCCCACCTGCAGTATATGAGCGTACCTTTTCCCCCACATCCTCGCCAACATTTGTTACTTGTATTCTTGATAACTGCCGTTCTGACTAAAGTGAGATGGAATCCCCAAATGAAATAAATACATAAATGTGTGATGGTAGCAGTAAGAAAAAGTAATAGTGAAATAATTACCTAGGATTTTTTAAAAAATTAATATTCTATTGATAAAACTACTGGTTTTCAGGGTCATCATAGCTGTAGAAATTGGTGCTTCTGAGTAAATAACATTCTATCCATTCCTTTAGGAACAAGCATAGAAAAAAAACCTGCATTCAATGGCATGTAGTAATAATAATAAAATTTTCCTCCAGCCAACAAATTACAGCTTTTAATTAATCTCTAAATGAAGAGTGCTATTTTTTCTTAGATGGCTCATCATCTTCCTCATCCTGGTCCTACTGCGAACTTGCTCTTCTGAGATCTCTGTGACACTATGCCTTTTACCTAATGTTGGTACATTTGTGTCCTTCCTTCCTTTTTCCTCCCTCCCTTTTCTTCTTCTTTTTCTTCTTTTTTTTTTTTTGGTGGCACTGTGGATTGAACGCAGGTCATGTGCATGTTAGGCAAGAATTATACCACCAGTGCTCTACCACTGAGCTATATCCTCAGCTCTGATGTTTTCTAAATGGCATGAATTCACTTCAATAACAACATGAAAGATGAGAATATGTATAATACTCACATGTGTAACAATTATTATTATAAACATACAATAATGCTATATTTTCTAAACTTGGATAAAATGTGAGGAAAAATCAGACCAATTTTGTTAACCAATAGTCAACATCCTTTTATTTGCTACTCCAAAATTATTTAACAAAGTCTGGGCCTATGAAGTGGAGTGTTTTAAAATTTAGTCATTAAGCCAGGCGTGGTGGTGCACGCCTGTAATCCCAGTGACTTGGGAGGCTGAGACAGGAAGATCATGAGTTCAAAGCCAGCCTCAGCAAAAGCAAGGCACTAAGCAACTCAGTGAGACCCTGTCTCTAAATAAAATACAAAACTGGACTGGGGATATAGCTCAGTGGTCTAGTGCCCCTGAGTTCAATCCCCAGTACATACATACATACATACATACTTTTTTTTAGTCTTTAATACAACAACATCTCTTAAGCACCAACTTTGTACCAGGCTTTTTCCTAGGTGCTTAAGACATAAAGAAAAAGATAAATAATCCCCATGCTCTTAGAGACAGAAAGGTCAATCTTATGTTAAGCCAAGAAAGAAAGATAATTTCATATGCAAAGGATTAAACTTTAAAATGTCTCATGTGTTAACTACTTCAAACCTCATTTAAACTGAAAACTGAGGTTCAAACAAGCCATCCAGTCTGGTTAAGGGTAAAGTAGACACCAATGTGAGTACACATATTCATTACTCCATTCTCTTCCACCAGAAATAAGGAAGACTCTAAAACCAGCAGGCGAACTTAAGGCTCCATGTGACCTACACAAGGATGATTTCAGGATTTAGGTGACAGTATCAGACATAGACAAACAGGTTAAGAAAAGAAGCTGAAAACACTAGAGGTATACATTTCATTTACACTATATCCATTTATATGCAAGAGATACTTTATAATTTAAAAAGGCAAGCAAACAAAAAATGTTACAAGTATAATTTTTTTTTTTTTTTTTTTTTTTTTTTTTTTTGGTGGTACCGGGGATTGAACTCAGGGGCACTTGACCACTGGGCCACATCCCCAGCCCTTTTTTGTATTTTATTAGAGACAGGGTCTCACTGAGTTGCTAAGTGCCTCGCCATTGCTGAGGCTGGCTTTGAACTCGCGATCCTCCTGCCTCAGCCTCCCAAAGTGCTGGGATTACAGGCGTGCGCCACCGCGCCCGGCTACAAGTATAATTTTTCTTGAAATTTGCTAAAAATTGTTTTCCTTTTCTGCTGGTCAAAAAGTATACACCAGCCGGGCGCGGTGGCGCACTCCTGTAATCCCAGCACTTTGGGAGGCTGAGGCAGGAGGATCACGAGTTCAAAGCCAGCCTCAGCAATGGCGAGGCACTTAGCAACTCAGTGAGACCCTGTCTCTAAATAAAATACAAAAAAGGGCTGGGGATGTGACCCAGTGGTCAAGTGCCCCTGAGTTCAATCCCCGGTACCACAAAAAAAAAAAAAAAAAAAAAAAAAAAGTATACACCTAGCCGGGCATGGTGGCGCACACCTGTAATCCCAGCACTTGGGAGGCTGAGGCAGGAGGATTGCAAGTTCAAAGCCAGCCTCAGCAATGGCAAGGCACTTAGCAACTCAGTGAGACCCTGTCTCTAATAAAAATACAAAAAAGGCTGGGGATGTTGCCCAGTGGTCGAGTGCCTCTGAGTTCAATCTCTGGTACCTACTTATATTTAGACATAATTCACAGAAGACAAATGATAGCAAGTCTTACTCACTTTTAACACCTAGCATCTTGGTCTCAGACTACATTTTAAGAAACATGACCATATTAGATCATAAAATTCAAAATTTATTTCTTTAGTTCTTATCCATTTCTCTTTACCATCCTCTACAGCTGTGGCCACAGAATTCACATTCTTTTTTTTTTTTAAATATATATTTATTTGTTTCAGTTGTACACAATGCTTTTATTCTTACGTGGTGCTGAGGATCGAACCCGGGCTGCGCACGTGCTAGGCGAGCGCTCTACCACTGAGCCACATCCCCAGCCCCTGGAATTCACATTCTTACAAGGACATTCTTCTTCTGCTGGCATTACACATTTGTTATTTACACATTTTATTGCTTAATTCCTTTTAAATAGAAGGAAAGCTGGCACCCAGTTGACAGAATAAAGTGCACTAAAAGTATCTCTAGGGAATTTGATTTAAACTTTATGATCATGCCTGTATTTTCCTTTGAAATATAAAGTATTAAAAATGACAATACACTTTTTATCCCTGGAAACTGGAATTCATGCTAAAGTACTTATTTATTTATTATTTTTAATAAGCTACCACGGGCACAGCCTCATTCTGCAATTCTTTTTTTTTTTTTAATATTTATTTGCTTTAGTTGTACACAATGCCTTTATTTTTACGTGGTACTGAGGATCGAACATGGGCCACGCATGTGGTAGGCAAGCGCTCTACCGCTGAGCCACAACCCCAGCCCCAACATTCTGCAATTCTTGGGGGCATAAAATAATCAAATATTTTTAGTTGTAGAGGGACATAATACCTTTATTTTTTTATTCAGTTTGTTTGTTTGTTTTTAATGTGGTGCTGGAGATGGAACTCAGCGCCTCACACATGCTAGACAAGCACTCTACAGAGCCACAAGTTCTTATCTTTAAGACTACCTAGCAAAACTGACATCTAGCATGATAAATGGTCACACAAAAGGCAACAGTACTTCAACTAAGGAACATCTAAATGCAGTTTTCTTCCTCTTCAAGTTTCCCTAGCATGAGGACACTGCCATCTACTGTCTTCAATTCAAAAGCAACATTTAGTTCTATCAAATAACAGAACTACTAAGATCTCCTTGTTTTAAAACTATAAATTACATCTCAATTTTTATAGTACTATTTTTATTTTAGAAATCAGGTAAATTACTATTTTCATGATTAGGCCTATTTTGTGCTGAACAATTCTGGGCACTGATCTGACTGCTTAATAATGGGGTTCATAATCTTTTCACCACCAAGGATCTGTCATCCCAGACAAATCAACAGTAATTCACACTGGCTCCAGTTATACACTCATCAATCATGCAGATGTTACCAGAAAGCTGCCATGGGCAAGCTTCATCCTGCAATTCTTGGAGGCATAAAATAATCAAAGTCTATAAGCAAACTTTTGTGCCCTCCAAATCCCTAGAAAACTCTCAGGGTATTGGCACCAGTGCTTAATTGGTCTTATACCTGGTTAACACTTCACACCGAACTCCAGGTATGAATTTTAGAGAAAAGGAAAGGACAAAAGTAACCAGTCTGATAAAAGGACCAGTAGCAGAGATGGGCAGCACATCAACACAGGACCACAGCTTTATCTCCAACCCAATATTTCTAATATGGGAAGAAGATACAGATAAGTTTCAAATGAATTACATACTATTTTTATTTTACCCCCTCTACAAAGTGCACAAAGCTTTGATTTTAGAAGTTACACATACTCAATAAAAAGTCCAGAAAATGGGCTGGGGTTGTGGCTCAGCGGCAGAGCGCTCGCCTTGCACGTGCGCAGCCCGGGTTCGATCCTCAGCACCACATAAACATAAATGCATTGCATTGTGTACAACTAAAGTAAATAAATAAATATTAAAAAAAAAAAGTCCAGAAAAGAATAGCAAAATAAGATTACCCATTATTTGCATTTGGCATATATCCTTCCAGACTGCATATATGTATGTATGGTATTTTTTAAAGAAAAGTGGAATTTTAGTATTTATATTGCCTAATAAGCCTTTGTATTTAGCAGCAGATAATGGACACCTTTCCCAAGAAATCCAGAACTGCAGCACCATTTGGACAACCATACAGCATTCCATCAATTGAACATGATTTGTTTTGGCAATCTCCTATTAACAGACAGTTTAAATGGATTCTGTGGGGTTTTTTATTGTTGTTCTGGGTTGTGTTTTTGGTTACAAATACAGTGAATGTGGGGCTGGGGTTGTGGCTCAGCAGCAGAGCACTCGCCTCGCACGTGCGCGGCCCGGGTTCGATTCTCAGTACCACGTAAAAATAAACACTTTGTGGGCTGGGGTTGTGGCTCAGTGGTAGAGTGCTCGCCTAGCACGTGCACAGCCCGGGTTCGATCCTCAGTACCACGTAAACATAAATGCATTGCATTGTGTACAACTAAAGCAAATAAATAAATATTTAAAAAATAAATAAACACTTTGTGTACAACTAAAGCAATAAATAAATAATTTTTTAAAAAATACAGTGAATGGCCGGGTGCAGTGGCGCATGCCTGTAATCCCAGCACTTTGGGAGGCTGAGGCAGGAGGAACCGCGAGTTCAAAGCCAGCCTCAGCAATGGCGAGGCACTGAGTTCAGTGAGACCCTGTCTCTAAATAAAAAATACAAAAAAGGGCTGGGGATGTGACCCAGTGGACGAGTGCCCCTGAGTTCAATCCCCGGTACCACACACACACAAAAAAAATACAGTGAATGTTTTTTACATAATTGCTCAGATAGTATCTGAAGATTCCAAGAAGGGGAAAAAATAATGAAAGGCCATTTGAAACTATCAACATGACCTGAAACTATCAACATGACCTGAATCAGTCCATTAGAAAATTCTACCTCAAGCACACATTATTTTTTTTTTTTTTGAGAAGACAGAAGTGATTCAATTCACTGTATTATTGAATTACACTGAAATTAGCATTTTTAAGGGAAACTGTTATATTTGGCTACCATTTCAGTGTAATGCTACATTTAAAACTTTTAACTGGCTTTTAATGGTAAAAGCAGCATACACAACTCTCCTATGGCTGGCTTTTTTCATCGTAAGGCATCTCCCCATAATAGTACCCACAAATCTGCCTCATCCATCTTCACTGATAAAAGTGATAGCCAGGGCTGGGACTGTGGCTCAGTGGTAGAGTGCTCACCTAGCACGTGCGCAGCCCGGGTTCAATACTCAGCACCATATAAAAATGCATTGTGTACAACTAAAGCAAATAAATATTAAAAAAAAAAAAAAAAAGTGATAGCCACAGTAGAGATGCACTGTGTACGTGGTTTATTCAACCAGATTGCAACTATTGAAAATATGCATAGTTTCCACATCCATATCCACATATACATATTTGCATATTTGTGAGAGTGTTTGTAAAAGGAACATTTGTAGAAATAGATTGCTAAGTAAGTGTACTGTTAAAACTTTGACCAATACTCTAAAAAAGCAATTATACTTCTTCCAAAAATACATGAAAGAACCCTTACTTTTTCTTCTTGTTATCAATCTTTTAAATTTTTGTGTATCTGCTAAATGAAAACTGGCATCTTATTTTACTTTGTATTTCTTTGCTTTTTAGTAAGTTAAGCATTTTTACTGACTTACCTATTCATATACTTTACTTAATGACTTATCCTATTCATGTGAAGATTCTCTTAATACATTTGCTGAAATATATTTCTGTCAATGTTGTTTACTTATGGTACTTGGGTGGAACTGAAAATTGCAATTACACAGGGTCAAACATGAGACTTTTTTCTTTATGTCTTCTGGGTACTCTGTCATGTTTAGAAAGGCCCTTCCCACCACAAAATTACAGAGCTTTCTTCCTCCAGTTTCTTCTACTACTTCCCTAATCCTTAGCCAACCAACCCTTGCTTACCACTGGCAAGAGTGCTCTAAGTTAAAGACATAAGACCTGTATTAGACATGAGGATCCAGCCCCCATCTCAGGAACTACAAGGGTAGAAAAGATGCTTATACTTAACTCCAAACATGTAAAGAGCATTAGTATACAAACAGTAAGTGGCTGATAAAGTCACTCTGACTATATATAGCCTGACCTGAGATCTCAATGCCACTCTTCTTGAAGATGTCAGTTAACTTTGTTTTCCTGAATTGAGGATAAAGTCATTGACTTTATTCTTTGGGCTCAGCTGATCTTCTTTAGTCAGCTTTTTCTCTTAAGATATTAAAATGTCTAATAAGTTCTGGTTGGTGCTTCTTATAAAAAATAGTGGCTTCTGCATGTATTTTAAAGACTATGGGAGTCACTGCTCTACCCATAGGCCTCTGCCTCCAACATAACAACTGGTTAAACACTCTGCTGATGACATGTCTACTGGGGGCTCCCTTTTGGATGTACAAGAGGGATTCAGGTGCTCCAATCAAGATGCTAACTGGTGGATCCATTTCACTGCTAGACTAAACTGCCTTTTCCTTTGTGTTTTTTTCTATTCAATGTAAGCTGCCTGTCACGGCCAGCCACGGCGCCGCCACGGGAGGAAAATTCTCGGAGGCAGAGTATAGCTTTTGCTACTTTTACTTCTACTTTCTTAGAGCTTAGAGAGGGAAAGAAAGATTTTTCTTCTTAGCTTAGAGTAGAGTAGCTTAGAGTAAAGAAAGATAGAGCTTAGCTTTTCTTCTTAGCTTAGAGTAGAGTAAAGAAAGATAGAACTTAGCTTAGAGCTTAGAGTTCTTAGCTTAGAGTTAGAGTTAGAAAGATAGAGCTTAGCTTAGAGAAAGATTAGAGCTTCTTTCTTCTCTCTTCTTTCTTCCTTCTTCTGTCTTCCTCAGGAGTCTCGGCCTAACTCTGACCAGTCCTCTGGAGCCTCGGCCTAACTCTGGCCAGTCATTACTTCTTCTATCTGGTTTCTCTTCTGTCTGCCTACGTTCTGGCCGCTCTGATTCTTCTGACCGACCGAGTGACTGCCCGGCTGACTGAATTCTCCGTTCTCCTAACTCGGACCGCTTTCACCCGGTTATATACCTTCAGGTTTGCGGGTGCCTACAGGTGCGTCACATACATATCAGGTGGAACCCATGGCTTCCAGCTAGCTACAACAGCCCTTCCTAATTAGGGCTCCTTCAATTCAAGACCACAGGCAGCTTGCATATACTTCAGGCACCACCAGTTCACTTCTCTCTGACACCAAAGTCATGCTGGGAGCCCCAGGCCCCCTATTTGCCCACATACAGAAAAGAGTTTGAGCTTAGCAGCAGGCAGGGAACAAATAAGCCAGCCAGCATCCTATGGGGGCAGATACAAGGTTCTGGTACTCCTTCAGCACTGCGGCCTCTTCCTGCTGGTCTTCCAGTCCCTACTGTCCCTGACTTGGTGGTGTTAGTGTCCCCATTTGCTAGGAACATCATTACTCAAAGCATCAGTGTTCTCCTGAGTGGTAAATTTTTCTTTTCTGTTTGATTTCTCTATGTCCCCAATTCTACCTGCTTTTTATACTCCAGAAATTACTCTCAACATTTCTCTTTTTCAGGAGAAAAAGGAAGCATATGTGTGATCTTAAGAAATCATCTTGAATTGGAAGTCTTTTGTGTATTTTAACATAAGATCATTCCAGCTCAAAGTTCTCTGATGCTAAATCCAAGAAATAGTGACAAACACCAAAGGCCAGGTCTATGCAGAGTGGCGCTGATAAGATCTGAAACTCTTAAGTATATGTCTCCAAGCACATGTGTTGCACTGTCTAGTATTATCCCGCAAATCATTAATGCTCTACTCATTTTCTAGTCCTTTTTCTCCCTGTTCCTTAGATTGAATAATGTCTACTGATATACTATCAAGTCCACTGACTCCTCCCTACTCCTAATTTACTACTTAAATGATTCAGTAAATTTTTCATTTCTGTAGTTCCTACTTGGTTCTTTTCTGTAGTTTTTATTTCTCTACTGAGATGTGCCATTTGTTCATACATCACAAGCATATTTTTCTCTACATCCTAGAGTATAATAGCTGCTTTAAAATCCTGTCCACTAATTCTAAAATCAGTAATTAATCTTGGAGTAACTGAAGAGTGACTACTAATGAACAGGGTTTACTTTTGGGATGATAAAAATATTCTAAAACTACTTCGTGCTGATGGTTATTAAAACATTCCACAGAAGAAAATCTTGATTTCTCAAGTAACACTATTCCCTGTCATCAAGTTGCTTTATGACATACTGACTTAAAATCTATCCCAAATGATAGAATTCTCAAGAAAAAAGGAATGACCTCCCATAAATCTACAGAGACCTAACAAAAAATGTAGTATGTAAAATCTGTTTAGATCCTGGTTCCTATATTTTAAAAAAAAGAGCTATAAAAAGACAAATTGAGGACAGCTGGAGAAATCTAAACATGGGCCATCTGATGACACTAACGGATCATGGCTTTGCACATGCTAGGCAAGTACTCTACTACCGAGTTGTGCCCCCAGACCAATAATTTTTTTTTTAAAGAATTACCAGTCAAAATATTTAGGGGTTAAGAGTCATGAGGTCTACTACTTATTACCAACTAGTTCAGTTAAACACACATATGCAAAAGGCAAGCATTGCAAAATGTTAACAATGGTATAGACAGCAAGTAGTAACTATACTATTCCGTCAATATTGATACATATAGTAACTGATTATGTGGCAATTCAATATTTATGCATATTGGAACTTTCCATCTCAAAAACTGGGAAGAGAAGCTATATGGTTAAAAATATATTCTGGATTTTCAGTCATTTTCTAATTAACATAAAATACACATAATGGAACAAATTATAAAAGCTTTGTCTTGGAATCTTAATCATCTAACATTTTTCTAGCCACTGCTCCAACTACCACAAGGTGTCGCTCTTTCCACAAATGAAATGAAAAACTACAAGAGAAAAGGTATTTATTAATACCAGTGTACTAAATGGACAGTGCACTGAGCTTCCATAATAATCGAAAAAATTAAAGCCTTTTATAACTTGAATTGGATAAGTCCTGTCAAGTCAAAATACAAACTAAATATAAATGCTAGACTAAAAGGTTTTTTAAACTGTAAGATGGGCCTGCAGTTATATAGCTCAGTGGTAGAGCACTTGCCTAGCATGTGTGAGGTACTGGGTTCAATCCCCAGCACCACCAGTAAATAAATAAATGTATAAAAAATACAATAACATTTTTTTTAAAAAATTCATCTTAGTGACTATTTCCTCAGTATACAAAGGCCTCAGAATGTTCCAAAAATCCTTGGGGTCAATCTACAGATTCTGGATCAACTAATCAGAGTTCAGAACTGCCACAAGCTACTCTGAGGGTTTGTAACAAATTACTTACTCTGCCTTGGCAACAGATCATCAAACTGCCCCACCTACGCATCCAAACTACAAGAGAATCTGACTCAATCTGTATTTGCCAGTTGATACTGTCAAGGAACGATAATTGGCAGAACCCCAAAGAGCAGTAATGTGCACCAAAAGTTTAAAAAGTCGTAATTAATGCATCCAAGACAGATTACTCCCATTCTCCTTGTCCATCCCCACATAGGCAATGCAAAAATATATTACAGGGGCTGGGGTTGTGGCTCAACAGTAGAGCACTCTCCTAGCATATGTAAGGCACTGGGTTTGATCCTCAGCACCACATACAAATAAATAAAATAAAGGTATTGTGTCCACCTACAACTAAAGAAAAATATTTTTTTTTAAAGTGTATTACAGGGGTTGGGGTTGTGGCTCAGCGGCAGAGCACTCACCTCGCATGTGTGCGGCCCGGGTTCGATCCTCAGCACCACATAAACATAAATGCATTGCATTGTGTACAACTAAAGTAAATAAATTTTTTTTTTTTTTTTTTTTTTTTTTTTCTACTGGGGATTGAACTCAGGGGCACTCAACCACTGGGCCACATCCCCAGCCCTTTTTTGTATTTTTTTTTATTAGAGACAGGGTCTCCCTGAGTTGCTAAGTGCCTCGCCATTGCTGAGGCTGGCTTTGAACTCACAATCCTCCTGTCTCAGCCTCCCAAGTGCTGGGATTACAGGCGTGCGCCACCACGCCCCACTAATAAATATTTTTTTTTTAAAAATGTGTATTACAATTTAAAATTTGTTAACATTTGATGAATCTAGATGAAGTACATACAAGAATTTTTTAAAGCTGGACACGGTGGAGCACACCTGTAATCCCAGCACTTGGGAGGCTGAGGCAGGAAGATCACGAGTTCAAAGCCAGCCTCAGCAATAGTGAGGTACTTACCAACTCAGTGAGACCCTGTCTCTAATAAAATACAAAAAATGGCTGGGGATGTGGCTCAATGATCGAGTACCCCTGATTTCAATCCCCAGTACCAAAAAAAAGAGGTTTTTAAATGTATGATTTGGAAATAATTTCAGACTTAGAAAAGATTGCATAAATAGTGTAAGGAATAACCATATCTGCCTACTGTTAACAGTGTATCCATTTGTTTTATCTCTTTATCTCTGTATCTAACTACCCATCTATTCCTTAATTTTTTTCTGGAAACACTTGGGGATATACATCATGGCTTTTTACCCCTAAATATTCAGTATATAGTCCCTAAGAACAGGGATAATTTCTTACATAAATGCATGTAGTACAGTTATTGACTTCCTCTATCTAACCTATTATCCACAATCCAATTTTTAAAAAATTTTTTAGTCATATATGGACACAATACCTTTATTTTATCTATTTATTTTTATATGGTGCTGAGGATTGAACCCAGTGCCTCACACATGCTAGCCAAGTGCTCTACTACTGACTGAGCCACAACCTCAGCCTGACAATCCAATTTTTTTTTTTTTTTTTTTTTTTTTTTGTGGTTACCGGGGATTGAACTCAGGGGCACTCGACCACTGGGTCACATCCCCAGCCCTTTTTGTATTTTATTTAGAGACAGGGTCTCACTGAGTTGCTAAGTGCCTCGCCATTGCTGAGGCTGGCTTTGAACTCGTGATCCTCCTGCCTCAGCCTCCCAAAGTGCTGGGATTACAGGTGTGCGCCACCGCGCCCGGCTCCAATTTTTTGATAATGTCCTTTATGCTATTTCCTGGCTACAGTACAGAACCTATCTCAACACAGGTATTACCTTTAGCTGTCATGTCTCCTTACCCTCTTTTAATCTGAAACATTTCCATAACCTGTATCTTTTACAACATTGGCATTTCCGAGGGCAAAGTGTTGCCCAATTTTTCTCTGTATAATTTCTGTTTTTTTCCTTACTTGAAACTAATAAACAGTCCATAGGATTTCTAAACATAAATGCTCTACGCTATTTTTTGCAACATTTTTGCAAATCTTAAAATAATTAGAAAATAAAAAGTTAAAAAAGAACCTTAAACCCTTAGTTTCAATTCTATCATATTATAAAATTTTCAAAGTTAATATGAAAATCAGACAATTAAGAAAAACCTGTGCCTTTCATTTAATGCAAGATCAATATTCTTCTCACTATACTTGCAGTCATTAAAAGTAAATAACAAATGACTTTCCTTAATTGGGTACAATTTTAAAGTAATGCTACCACTGAACAGTTTTTCTTTAGGAATAAAACCTATCAATACAAAGTAACATATGAACTAGAACTATAGGCATATTTCTGCAAGCCAGCTATGCTGCTTCCTCTAGACTATGTGCAAATCAGAATTATTAATTTTTATTACTACATGCAAATATATTTTACAACACTAAAAGAAATTAAAAGTTCTCTTATCACTTACTCTCTAAATCAGAAATAATGAGGTTGTCATGAAGTTTCACAGCTCGATGTTGTTCTACTTCATCTTCAAGTTCAAAGATGGTTTCTTTCATGTCACTCCGTTCTGTCTCTTTTTCCTCCAGTTCTGACCTTAATTTTTCTAATGTCATATTCAAATCTTCAATTTGTTTCTTAGCTTCTTCTTGGAAGGCTCGGTATTCATCCTCTACCTACAGAAAATTGATAACCAGTTTAGAAAAGCAGGGTTTTTCTAAGATAAACTGTAGAACTTAAGTATATACCATTTCAAATGGAAACTCAGTGTAACGTGTTATGTATAAGCTAAAAAAAAATCTGTAAAAACTATTAAAAAGCATGAGATGGCACTCCACAATACAAAATTTTACATAATGTGTTTTTTTTTAATATTTATTTATTTACTTTAGTTGTACACAATGCAATGCATTTATGTTTACGTGGTGCTGAGGATCGAACCAGGGCCACGCACGTGCGAGGCAAGCGCTCTGCTGCTGAGCCACAACCCCAGCCCCACATAATGTGTTTTAAAGCATAAAGTGTTACAATCTTGCCAAAAGAAATTATACTGATGTATCACTGAACTTAAACAAGTTATTTATAATGACATTATAAATAAATTTTCACTTCTTTGAAGTTTGGGCTAAATGCATGTATGTGATTAATGATTCACATGCTCTCTTGGGCTGGAGTTGTAGGTCAGTGGTAGAGCGCTTGCTTAGCATGTGTGAGGCACTAGGTTTGAACCTCAGCACCACATACATAGATATATACATACATAAAATAAAGGTATTGAGTCCACCTACAACTAAAAATATTTTTTTTAAAATGCTCTCCTAAGCCGGGCGTGGTGGCGCACACCTGTAATCCCAGCACTTGGGAGGCTGAGGCAGGAGGATTGAGAGTTCAAAGCCAGCCTCAGCAATGGTGAAGCACTTAGCAACTCAGTGAGACCCTATCTCTAATAAAAATACAAAAAGGGCTGGGGATGTGGCCCAGTGGTCAAGTGCCTCTGAGTTCAATCCCTGTACCCCCCCAAAAAAAAGCTCTCCTAAAAAGAATGATTTATTTGTGACAAAATCAAATGGAACATGGAAGTAATTTTTTTTTTTTTCAAATAAATGAAGCTTGCTGGCATGCATCTATAAACCCAGATACTCAGGAGGCAGAGTCAAGAAAGATCACAAATTTGAGGATAGTGTGGGCAACTTAGAGAGAACCTATCTCAAAAAAAAAGGCTAGGAATACAGTTCAGTGGTACAGCCACCTGGGTTCAATCCTGGGAACTGTACCTTTGAAAAAAAGAAAAAGGCAATTGCTCAATCAATCAATCAAACAGTACCTTTGCTAAAGTATTAGTTCATAGTATCCCCTTAACATACATGCTCCAAGAAATAACACACATCTTCTAAACTGTTATCTCTGAAAGTGATTATTTAAAAAATTAAAGTCTAAGTTATTCAAGTTTTAGCAAAGATTTACTAATATTTTTCCCTTTAAAAATCATTTTGCGGGGGCTGGGTTTGTGGCTCAGTAGTAGGGTGCTCACCTAGCACATGCGCAGCCTGGGTTCGATCCTCAGCACCACATAAAAAATAAATGCATTGTGTACAACTAAAGCAAATAAATAAATATTTTTTTTAAAATATTTATTTATTTGCTTTAGTTGTACACAGTTTGTTTATTTGTACGTGGTGCTGAGGATCGAACCCGGGCCGCGCACGTTCTAGGCGAGCGCTCTACCGCTGAGCCACAATCCCAGCCCATAAATAAATATTTTTAAAAAATCATTTTGCTTAGGCTGGGATTGTGGCTCAGTGGTAGAGCACTTCTTGCCTAGCATTTGTGAGGAACTGGGTTCAATTCTCAGCACCGCATGTAAATAAATAAGTAAAATAAAGGTCCATCAACGACTAATAAAATTTCCTTAAAAAATCATTTCACTTAAACAAAAAATAAATAAATAAAATGTGAGGTAGGATAACTAAATAACCCCAAGCAGCAACCACATAGGATAGAGCCTTGGCCAAAATATTAGGAACTCAGGGTAGCAGTTCTGACTGAGCCCTCATTCTTATACTGCATGCGTGTAAAATAGGGAGGTTGGGTGGATAATCTCTAAGGTCTCTGCCAGCAATGTATCTTAGCATCCAAGAAACAGAAGCCCCTATAATCTATAACTACTTTAAATTCACAACAAAACTATTTGAAACAACTATAGCAGGAAAAGAGATGGCAGGCACTGCAGATACTATAGATTAAAATACTGGTGTTCTATCTATCTTATGTCAAAGTATATTAGAGATGAAGAAGTAGAATTCCATGACAGGCCCCATAGGCATATCCACAACTAGGCACAAATTCTTGTGTTATTAACTTTAGCTCCATCCTCTCACAGGCAAGAAAATAGTAATGAAATGCAAGTGGAAATGACATTATTTAAAAAAAAAAAAACACTTTTCATGCTATTCTAAGAAAACCATTCTCAAGCTTTAAAAAAAATAGCTTAAAGAAAAACTAATGACACATTAAATAAGTGCTCCTGGCTCTCATTAAGTATGCTGTGTAAGCTGTATAATGTTGATCCAAAATATTTTTATTTACTTAAACAATACCTTAGCAATAGTGTCCTGCAATCTATTGGCATCATTTCGGGTATGAGCCAGATCTTCCTGTAGGCTACTAGCCAAAGTCTCTGCTTTTTCTTTGTCCAGTCTAACACTCTCCAGGAGATCCTGAATATCAGATTTATCTCCAGAGTTATGGATAGAATACAGCTCAGCCACTTTCTGCTTTTCATTCTCCAGCTGGGCCTTCAGGCGATTCATCTCTATCTGGTCACTAGCCACGGTGGCTTTGTACTCTTCTAATGTGGCTGCCAGGGCTGCCTTGCCCTTCTGCTCAGATTCAATAATTCGCTCCATGTGGTGACTGCGTTCTTTGAGTGCACCTATCATTTCTTGAGCTTCCTTATTGTCCTGTTCTGCCATTTTCAAAGTATTACTTAAATGCTGCTGAACACCTAGCAGTTGCTCTCGCTCAAAACGGGCATTCTCAGCTAAATCCATATAACGTTGTTCTAATTCCATGTAACGTCCACTTTTTACATCTTCATCTATGACGTAAGAAATGTGATGCTCATCTAGAAGGGAACGAAAATATTCAATCTGTCGGCTAAAGTGTTCCAACTTATCACTTTGTTGACATAAGGACTCCATAAGAATGACTTTTTCCTCCCCAAGCCTTTCATTTTCACTATTCAGTTCTTGGGTAATCTGCTGTAAATCAGCTAGTTCTTGCAGAGTTGCCTGAAGTTCCTCACTTGTACTGTGCTGATTCTCTTCCATCTGGTGTATTCGTTCTGTCAAGCAAGCAACAGACACCTCACTTGCATTCCCACTGCTCCCTTTCCGAGAGCGCTCTATGCTGGGGATGCCCTCTGACTCTGAAGATGATGGTGCATCCAGAGCATCATCGCTTGAGGTGAGGGGTTGGTAAACCTCACTGCATTCACTGTCTAGGTTGTCCATAGAGTTACTATGCTGATGGTCCATGAGTGTATTTTCATCCTGACTCAAGAGATCCTCCACTGACCCAGGGGCAGAGCCTTCCACTGAAGAAGTCAGAGTTCCTCCTCCATCACTCTGGTTACCAGTGGCAATTTCTGGGCTCAGGGACTGATAGCCAAATAATTTTTCAGAATTGTCTAACCTTTGCTCTAGGGAAAAGCCCAATGCATTCAATCTGTCCTTTAACATTCTGTTTTCATTTTTCAGCTGGTTGAGTTCTTCACGAATGGCAGTATTCTGCTCCTGCAACTGCAATAAAGTAGACTCCACATCAGTGGGCTGGTGAGCAATAATTGTTTCCTTCTCCTCAGATTTTTCATCACCCTCAAAATGATCTTCATTAATGCCCAGCTGAGCACGCATGTCTCGAAGTTCATTTCTTAAATGTAAAATTTCCACATCTTTGGTCTTTGCCAGTGTGAGGAGATCTTTCACTTTGGCTTCCAAAGCAGCTTTGTCACTGATCTGATTGTCCGATTTAGACTTGCTCATACGAACATCACATTCAGCAGTAATGCGACTGCGGGAACGTTTAGCCAATGCCACGTCATTAGCTCCCTGACCTGCAGAAGGTAGTTTTTTGCTCTGGTTTAGCCGAGTACGTTCACGTAATCTTTCTCTGGTAGAACTAGATTCTTTACTACCTGCAGAAGTGCTCCGCTTGGATGAAGCTGTGCCTGCATGTTTAAAACAAAGAATTTAAGGCAAAAAATATTAACAACAGAAAAAGCATATAATTCATGCCCCAAGTCTAATAAGATGAGAGCAAGGGATCTACACTTACTTTGGACATATAGTCATCTTGACTATAGTCTATTTACTTTAAGATCCAGTTTCCTCAAAATCATAAACTTATTCATCTTTTTGTGAGCAATGACAAAGAAGTTTTATAATTTTATACTTTAAAATGATAAATTTTATGGAATGTGATTTATATCTCAATAAAGCTGCTACTTAATAAAAAATGCACACTTTAACTCAAATCCCAAAGCAGAGATTTAAACAGTGGGCCAGGGGCAAGTATTTTAGGGCAAATTAAATGAAGATACTCTATGATTAGCCAGTCAAGTAGCAAACTAACTGCAGAAAGAGCTGAGCAAGAAAAGACAGCTTTAGGGTAAACAAAAAACCCAGGCAATAAATACAAAAATGATGACTAAAGTAAATGCAAAAAGGTTTCACATCATTGAATGCTAAATAGTTACATAAATAGTAACAAAAATCATGACAATAGCTAGCACATACCATACACAATAACAATTCAGCATGCACTGGGGATAGAGTTCAGTAGTAGAGTGTTTACTTAGCATACACAAGGTCCTGGGTCCAATCCCCAACACCACACACACACACACACACACACAACCCACCACCCACCACCTCACAAACATTAGTTTAGAGAAGCCTTGTGACTCTGAGGAAGATGCTATTATCACTCCATTTTACATTTAAAAAAAAAAAAAAAAAAGTCAGACAGATTTTAAAGAATTTACCCTATAGGCGACGAACAAATCAAGATTCAAAGCCAGGTAGTTTGGCTATAGAATCAGCAACTTCACAGTTGGCTATATACTTCTCATAATAAAATAAAGATGCATTAATTTTAAATAATGATGATGCATTAATCAAACCTGCTGCAAATCACACTCTTTTGCCAGGCATGGTGGTACAAGCCCGTAATCCCAGCAGCTTGGGAGACTAAGCCAGGAAGATCCCAAGTTCAAGGCTAGCCTCAGCAACCTAGTGAGACTCTGTCTCAAAATTTAAAAAATAATTTTAAAAAGGGGTGGGAATGTAGCTCAGTGGTAGAGCACCACTGGGTTCAATGCCTAATACAAAAAAATAAAATAAAATAAAATAAACAATCACTCTTTCACTGCCTCACACATGCTAGGCAAGTGCTCTATCACTGAGCTACAACCCCAGCCCCCCTATTTTGTATTTTATTTAGAGACAAGATCTCACTAAGCTGCTTAGTGCCTTGCTTTTGCTGAGGCTGGTTTTGAACTCTAGATCCTCCTGCCTCCGCCTGCCGAGCTCCTGGGATTACAGGCGTGTGCCACCTCATCTGGCCATACTCTTTCTTTTTTTTAAATACTTATTTTTTTTAGTTGTAGTTGGGCACAATACCTTTATTTTATTTATTTATTTTTACGTGGTGCTGGAGGATCGAACCCAGGGCCATGCATGTGCTAGGTGAGCGCTCTACTGCTAAGCCACAATCCCAGCCCTGGCCGTACTCTTTCTTAACTACTAAAATTTTAAACCTTTGAAATCAATCTACATGTTCATTTAATTAAAAAAAAAAAAAAAAACAGAAACATGTTTAAATACCTATAAACACCTAATAGGATATTCTTTACTCTTAAAAATAAAAGCTAGATCTAATCTATGTATTTTTAAAGAACCTACTGGTTCTTTATGTGTTGGTCACCAAGATTATAGAGGTAACAGGGATGAGAGATCTCTGTGATACAGGCAGATGGCCACTAATTTTGCCATAGACCAGATAGAAAGGAGGGGAGGGAACTCAAGCTGGCCACAAGACAGGCAAAGATAAGGAAGTATAAGCAAGCATAACACACCAAAAAGAAAGGTGAGGTGACAAAGTTAACAGAACCTGCACGGAATGCATGTACCATCTACAGAGCTCTGAACAAGGCAGAATTCAGTAAGTCACCACAAGTCAACAGATTCTTTTTTTTTTTTTTTAATATTTATTTATTTGCTTTAGTTGTACACAATGCATTTATTTTTACATGATGCTGAGGATTGAACCAGGGCTGCGCACGTGCTAGGCGAGCTCTCTACCTCTGAGCCACAACCCCAGCGCGAAGTCAACAGATTCTTGAGCGGGGAATAAACATAAGGAAAAAAGGTTTTTTTATGGAAACTCAAGAAGATACTATCCTGAACAAATAAGGAAGAGCAGTAGAAGAGGGATGTGGGAAGATAAAGTAGTAAAAGTAAAGGGGGCCTATATGTGAGGGGTGGCAATAAGAATGAGACAGGACAATAAATCTGTGACAGATTTTGAAGGCAGAGTGACAGGATTAGGAGAAAGAAGTACAAATGGAGACCCAAAGAGGAAAAGGATCGCATAATTTTTCTCCAACATTAAGTTTTTTTAAAAAAATATTTATTTATTTGTTTTAGTTGTACACAATGCCTTTATTTTTACATGGTGTTGAGGATTGAACCCTGGCCATGCACGTGCTAGGTGAGCAGCTCTACCACTGAGCCACAACCCCAGCCCCATCCAACATTAATTTTTGTTCCATTTTCTATAAATGGTACCATTGTCCTTCTCATCTAAACCAAAAACCTTGCCAAAAAACAAAGATGTGAATGGATGAAAAATGAAAGAAAAGGAGCCCAGCATGAAGGCAAGGGTTGAGAATGCCCCCCAAATGAAAGGAGATATAAAGAGGAGAGAAGAAAAGGCAGAACAAGAACAAGAGAAATTCCCTTCCTGGGATTACAGTGCTGAGTGTCACAGCAGAACAATCTGAGATAGAACTAGTACACTGAAATCAAACAGCCTTAGGGAAGTCTCTGGGAGTGGGTAAAGGCAGAGCAGATGAAGTGAAGAATTAAGGGTACTGTTAAGGGTAAACTGTGCCACCCTGGCACCATCACCGCAAATTTATATACCGAAGCTCTAACCCCTCAGAATGCAACTGCATTTGCAGACAGGGTAAATGAGATAAAGAAGTAATTAAGTTAGGATAAGGCTGTTGTTAGGACACAGGCAAAGGGACGGTCACGTGGGAACAAACCATCTGCAAGCTAAGGAGAAAGATCCCAGGAAAACCAAACCTGCCAACACCTTGATCTTCAGATTCCAGAATTGTAAGAAAATAAATTTCAGAGCTGGGCACGGTGGCGCACGCCTGTAATCCCAGAACTTGGGAGGCTGAGGCAGGAGGATCACGAGTTCAAAGCCAGACTCAGCAATGGCGAGGCACTTAGCAACTCAGTGAGACCTTGTCTCTAATACAAAAAAGGGCTGGGGATGTGGCCCAGTGGTCAAGTGCCCCTGAAGTCAATCCCCGGCACCAAAAAAAAAGAAAAAAAGAAAAGAAAAGAAATTTCTGGTCTAAGCACAGTGGCACACACCTGTAATCCCAGCAGCTTGGGAGGCTGAGGCAGGAGGAGTGTAAGTTCAACACCAATCTCAGCAACTTAGTTAGGCTCTAAGCAACTTAGAGAGGCCCTGTCTCAAAATAAAAAATAAAAAAAATAAAAAGGGCTGGGGATGTGGCTCAGTGATTAAGCATCCCTGGGTTCAATCCCCAATACCAAAGAAAATAAATTTTTGTTGTGTAAGCAAACCAGTCTGTGGTACTTTGTTATGGTGACCCTAGCATATTAACACAGATGTACAAACCCATATTAGGGCCACTATTCCTGGGAGGTGATAATTGAATCCTGAGGTCAGATGATAATGGTCAGAAAGGAATCACAGGAATCACATGTGCAAAACCTATGGCATCTCTCCCAATCTAAAGGCTTGAAATAGGAAAAGACACAGATAGCAACAGAACATTTAATTTTCTGTTTCTTTCTTACCATAAAAGCTAGAGTACTAAATGTGGTGATGACCCCAGGGTAAAAGGCCAAAAGTTCAGTGTTGCTCCACCACCAAGTCTGCTTCTGAGGCCTAGTACAAAATGGGTCCCCAGTAAACATTCATTGAGTAAATTAATGCATGGCCTTTGGCAAAATACTTAAACTTGGCTTAAGTATAGCTTTCTTGTCTCTAAAACAAGGATAATAACAGTCTTTCCTTCATAGGGCTGCAGTTAAGGATAAAATGAAATAATGCCTGTAAAAAGTAAGGACTGAAATATTCCATCTTGTTAATCATACCACAGCACTATTAAAATGAACAGTGGGATGTGATCTGTGACGAAAGATACAATCTGCTGAAGGTCAAATCAAATGAATGAGGGGAAGTGGTAAACCTAGGCTAGGAAAATCTAACACACAACAGTGGCTGACAGCCTAAGTGATGATGACAGAAGAGGCACTGCTGTAATTTTTTGCCAATTTACTTTCATAAACTTTACTACAATCATATGACCTTATGTTTACTGGAAGCCTTGCAGTTTTTTGTTTTATAAGAAGCAAAATATGATAGCATCCCTCCAGATGCTGAGTAAATTTATCAATTCTAGCAAATCTAAAAACACAGCTGCTATTGAATTTGAATGATCCATTTATGTACCAATCAATAAAGGCTAACATCACAGATTGACAGAAAATCAGTTGGTCACACCACAAAAAGGAGTCTTGCTTTTTTTTTTTTTTTAAGTTGTAGATGGATACAATACCTTTATTTTATTTATTTATTTTTATGTGGTGCTGAGAATCAAACCTAGTGTTCACATGTGCTAGACAAGAGCTCTACCACTATGCCACAACTCCAGCCCCAGGAGTCTTGCTTTTGTTTGTTTGTTTATTTACTCATTTATTTTAAATATTTATTTACTTGCTTTTAGTTGTATACAATGCATTTTTATGTGGTGCTGAGGTTCGAACCCGGGCCACGCACATGCTAGGCAAGCGCTCTACCACTGAGCCACCACCCCAGCCCATGTTTGTTTATTTTTTTTTAAACATTTATTTATTTGCTTTAGTTGTACACAATGCCTTTATTTTTTTACGTGGTGCTGGGGATTGAACCCGGGCTGCGCACGTGCTAGGCGAGCGCTCTACCGCTGAGCCACCACCCCCCAGCCCCCCGTTTGTTTATTTTTTAAAAAGGAATTTGAATCTGTCCTATCTGGGCTCTAGGTCTAATGCCATTGACAGTGAATAGAGAGGACAAAGATAATAATACTCCGACATCATGAGAATGTTTTGATATCAAATTTTTGATAATAGGAAATGCTATAGGTCAAAGGTCAGCTTCTATAAAAATTAAACTGCAAAAAAGGGGGGTTAACCCATAGACTTAAAAAAGAAGACTGAAAACACACATGAGCCAATTATTGTATATGGCCCTTACGTGAATCCTGACACAAACAAAAAATGTTTTAAAAATTTTTATGAGACAGGTAAAAATCTAGCATTTATTAATTTATGATTTAAAGAATAATTAATAATAATTTTAAGAACTAATAATGGTATTGTGATTATGTTTTTAAAAGAATCTTTATCTTTCAAAGATAATTAAATATTTATGGATAAAATCATATCATGTCTGGAAATAACTTCAAAATTTATTATTAAGGATGTTAGGAATGTAGTGCTTGCTTAGCATAAGCAAAGCTCTGGGTTCAATCCCCAGCACTAAAAATAAATAAAATAAGTGGGAAGAGTGGTTATTAAGAAGCTAAGACTGGTAATGAATTGATAAAGATAATGAGTATAACATGTCTACTTTTGCATATGCTCGAAATTTTTCTCTTTTCAATTGTTTCATAATTAGATGGAATGCCCCAAACAACAATGCACATTATGCCTACTCAAACCAAAGGCAATCAATATCTCAAACTGGAAGGAAAGGGGAAATACTGGGAAATGATACTGGCCAAATTATATTGTTATGCTGTATGTATGTTGAATATGTAACAATAAATCCCACCACTATGTACAACTATAATACACCAATAAAGAAATATGGGGAAAAAAATCTCAGACTGAATGACATACCTGTGCTAATCTTGGACTTGTTCTCCACGGTGGTCATGGCAGGGGCAGATGCTGAAGGTGCTGCAGATGGACAGGTGCTTTTCTTTCCTTTAACACCATTAGTCACTGTTACCCCTCCAGCCATTCCAGCTAAAAGGTCATCACTACTCTTGGTCTAGAAGCAACAGAAATAAGAACAAATTGACTAAATGAAGCAAGATTAAATATTTCAAGATTAAACAAAGTTATTTATTTTTATACTGATTTTAAGAGCTACATAAAGACTTTCTTACAATTTGTAAGCAGTACCCCATACTGTGCTATATAAACAAAATCTTTTTATGGTTTCTAAACAATCATACAGCTTTATTTTAAGACACTAAAATCATACATGTAATCAAAGATTTTATGGATGCCTGCTGTGCATCTACATATACCAGATTGAGTGAGGGCTGGGAAGAAGTGAAGACATCATCCTTGTTACTATCATCTGGGACATGACTCATAAAGAGGAATCCTCTCAGTGAAACCACATGGGCATCTTAGGACAGTTCTATACTGCCATAGGAAGTGCCACCTTGAAATTTCTAGAGAGAAGGATCATTGAGAGGCAAATAATCTTCACTACTCTAAAGTGATTCACTGATGGAGCCAATAACTAAAAGGAATTATTCCTAAATTATCTTTCTTATGTAGTTCTCAAGGAGTCAAATTTACATCAAAATTAAAAGAAGAACACTGAAAGGAAATCATCTGTTTAAGGCCTGGATAATATATTAATAAAAACTAGAAACTTCATTGTTAAAGCAAGAATTAGCCTGTCAGAACAATTACATCCCTTGAGAAAGACCATTTGTGACATTTCTTTATATTTTATGAAGCTGACTAAAAATAACACTGTGAATAATGGAACTGGCTTTAAAATTTTTGTTTAAAAAAATACTGATTTTTTTTTTTTTTTTTTTTTTTTTTGGTACCAGGGATTGAACTCAGGGGCACTTGACCACTGGGCCACATCCCCAACCCCCCCTTTTTTCTTTTTTTAATATTTTTATTTATTTGCTTTTTTTAGTTGTGCACAATGCGTTTTATTCAATGCCTCTTATTTGTATGTGGTGCTGAGGATCGAACCCGGGTTGCCCAAGTGCTGGGCGAGCGCTCTACCCGCTGAGCCACAATCCCAGCCCTCCCCAACCCTTTTTTGTATTTTATTTAGAGACAAGGTCTCACTGAGTTGCTAAGTGCCTCACTATTGCGAGGCTGGCTTTGAATTCGTGATCCTCCTGCCTCAGCCTCCCAAGTGCTGAGATTACAGGCGTGCGCCACCAAGCCCGGCTTGAAAATTTTTGTTTCTATTTCTCCTGTAAATGACAGAGAACACAGGAGTTAAAAAGCTGTGGAATAGGGGCTGGGGCTGTAGCTCAGTGGTGGAGCACTTGCCTTGCATGTGTGAGGCACTGGGTTCGATTCTCAGCACCACATAAAAATAAATAAAGATATTATTAAAAAAAAAAAAAAAGCTGTGGAATAAAGAAAACCTACTTTTTTCCTTTTTTAAGACAGGGTCTCACTATGTTGCCCAGGCTGGACTAGATTCATGATCCTTCTGCTTCAGCCTCCTAAGGATCTGGGATTACCGGCGCACACCATTGCACCTGGCTAGAAAAACTACATTTAATAAAACTACATTTAAGGGGCTGGGATTGTGGCTCAGCGGCAGAGCGCTCGCCTCGCACGTGCGCGGCCCGGGTTCGATCCTCAGCACCACGTAAACATAAATGCATTGCATTCTGTACAACTAAAGTAAATAAATAAATATTTAAAAAAAAAAAACTACATTTAAATAAAAGAATGGAAATCTTTTCCCTTTTAAGGTGAAGGTACAAGTTGGCCAAGTGATTAATGCTGTCTTAATTTATACACAGCCGTGCTCTCTTACATAATGATAAGTTTGTTTCTATGAATTAAAATGGTTCACAAGTAACTAAATTTATAAAGTCTCTTTCAGTTCTAAATGTCAGTGACTCCATATCGAAATTTCTGTTTTCACCACTCACTTATGGAAGTTATAATGTAGTATCATTCATTTGGTCAAAATATCTTATTTAAAAAGAGGCAGAGGGATTGGCGGTGTAACTCAGTGGAATAGCGCTTGCCTAGCATGCTCAAAGGCCCTGGGTTTGATTCCAACACCATGAAAATAAAATAAGGCAGAAAAAGGATCAATGCTTTCAAAAAATTAAATAGAATTAAATTGTGGGAATTTAGAGTTGTCACATTATGAAAAATCTAGAACATTTAGAACAAAAAGGAAGGAGGACATTGCATTGTTTTTATTCTACAAGACTTGTTTCTGCTAATGAAAACTGGCCATCAACTAATATGCCAAAAACTTCAAATGGAGTCCCCTTTCCTGTCAATACACCTCATCCACTGGAAAGTATAGAATTCTACATACTCTTCTATTCCAATCATTTCTTTTTGTTAATAAAGATTAAATTTATCTTTTAACTAATTTTTCTTCTTCCTTCAGTTAAATTTTCCTTTTGTAATAATTAATCTGAAAACCACCCTACCTAGTTATGTGAAAAAGTAGCTTAATCGTCACACTTCTCTGGTTACAATTTGGCTTTGGGCGACGGTTAAACATAACGGTGGGGCACCAAATCACAAACTCTGCACTAATAGTAATTCAGATCTCATAGTACTGGGACAAGAATAAACCAGTGAAACAGAGTGAAGAGCCAAGGTAGGGGATGTAGCACTTGCCTCACATGTGTCAGGCTCTGAGTTCAATTCCAGTACCCCACACATACATACACATACAAAAAGAGTCCATTAAGAAACTAATTTACAATAAATAAATAAATACAAACTAATTTATAGCCAGGGGTGTGGCTGCAATGGATTTGTGGATTGCAAGTTCAAGGCCTGCCTCAGCAACTTAGGGAGAGCCTGTCTTAAAAATTAAAAAGGGCTAGGGATGTAGCTCAGTGGTAAAGTGTCCCTAAATTCAATCCCCAGTACAAAAAAAAAAAAAAAAAGAGAGAGAGAACATTATTTACAGCCAAAGAAGCAGTGCAGAAAACATGGGTTTTCCAGTAAATGGTGCTAGACCCAGTGCATATTCACAAAGTTAAAAAAAAAAAAAAAAAAGGTGTGGGGGGGGGCTCTTTCACACCATATCAAAAATAAAGTCCAATATCTTCTACATGACTCAAAATCCTGAATTACAAACAAACAACTGATCAATATGAACACATAAAAAATAAAAATCTTAAAACAAATTTTTAATGTGAAAAGGTTTTTAAAAACTCTTGGCATAAGCCAGGCGCAGTGGCACACGCCTGTAATCCCAGCACTTTGGGAGGCTGAGGCAGGAGGATCGCAAGTTCAAAGCCAGCCTCAGCAATGGCGAGGCACTTAGTAACTCAGTGAGACCCTGTCTCTAATAAAATACAAAAAAAGGCTGGGGATGTGGCCCAGTGGTCAAGTGCCCCTGAGTTCAATCCCCAGTACCAAAAAAAAAAAAAAAAAAACCACACACTCTTTTGGGAATAAATGGAAAAACAGGCACACTTTTAAGCTGCAGGTGGGAACCAATTTGATGTACAAAGTACACATGCATACACATTTTGCCTAGTAATTGCACATATGGAAATTTAACCTGAAGTCATACCTCCAATAGTACAAAATATATATGCACAAGGTTATTCATTATAGCGTTGTTTCTTGCTGCAAAAGACTGATATACCTTACAAGCCTACATACACTAAAGTGCATATAGTATACTTCAGTAACCAAAATGAAGTACTAAACAGCTAGGAAAATAAAAGAGTAGAATTAGCTGGGCACACACCTGTAGTCCCAGAAGCTCAGGAGGCTAAGGCAGGAGAATCGCAAGTTCAAAGCCAGCCTCAGCAAAAGCGAGGCGCTAAGCAACTCAGCGAGACCCTGTCTCTAAATAAAATACAAAACAGGGCTGGGGATGTGGCTCAGTGGTTGAGTGCCCCTAAGTTCATTCCCTGGTACCAAAAAAAAAAAAAAGAGTAAGATTGCTATAAGTTGGTAAAGAGACTTTTCTAGAATATATGAAGTGAAAATAAGCAAATTACAAAAAATTAAATAAGTAATATCTGTATACTTATGTAAACAATAACACTGGAAGGATAAACAAAAACCAAACTGTTTACCTCCAGAGAGTAAGCAGGAACACAGCAAGATGGAATGGAGAGCCAGGCTCATTGGCGCACACCTGTAATTCCAGCACTTGGGAGGCTGAGACAGGAGAATTGCCAGTTCAAAGTTCAAAGCCAGCCTCAGAAATGGCAAGGTGCTAAGCAAATCAGTGAGACCCTGTCTCTAAATAAAATACAAAATAGTGCTGGGGATGTGGCTCAGTGGTCAAGTGCCCCTGAGTTCAGTCCCCAGCACCAAAAAATTGGAGAAGCAATGGAGGAGGAAAGAGGCACTTTTCTGAATATGTCTTCTCATGTAGTTCTGGAACTATGTTAGTGCTTCACTCAAAGTAAATTAATTAAACTAACATTGGCAGAGGGGACTAAGACAGAATATAGGAGAAACAAATAGCACTAACTATATTTCAAATTAGTTACACAACCCAAGAATCTTCTGAACACAGCATTTTGATTATAAATCCTCAAACTCTCAAGCCAAAACCAAAAAAAGTATAAATGAATTTTTTTTTAAAAACCACTGAGTTACATCCCCATCCCATTTTATTCTTTTATTTTGAGACACAGTCTTACTAAATTGCTGAGACTGATCTTGGATTTGTAATCCTCCTACCTCAGCCTCTCAAGTCCCTGGGATTACAGGATTACAGGTGTGTACCACAGCACCAAGCATGGGTAAATATTGAACTTTAGTTGATAGAATCCTTCTCTCCCCCCCCCAGCCCCCAGTGGTATGCAACAGCAGTTCCAAAATCATTTCCTGTATATTCTAGGATTAGGAATTTAGGTATGTATATTGTAGATAACAGAAGCTGATTTTTCACTGAAGAAGAAAAGGATTACAGACATAGAACATGGAAAGGTTATTATGACTCAAGTCCTTGGAAGTGGAAGTATCAGTATAAACTAATACATTTTAAAAGAGAAACACAAAATTTGATAAAGGTGTGTGTGTTTCTCCCAAAAGCAATGAGCACATCTAATTTTCAGATCTTTCTATCTTCCACTCTTTTTAAAGAAATGGTTGATTCTAAGGCTGGGGCTGGAAAAATACAAAACTTACTGTGCCAGAAATTGAGGAAGTATTCAAAGAATAATAGAAACATGTCTAAAGGATGCTTGAGCCAACATGAAGCAACTCCCACTGGCTAAATCAGGGACAATGTGAGCATCAAAATAATTATGTTAACAACAATTTATAGTTCACTGAATAAGAGTCTGCCACGAATCTTCACTAATACAAATTAACACATAAGTATGGAGTGGCTGGGGAGTAAATTCTTCCTTAGAATGGAAAGACAACTCTTTTTTCCAAATTTATTTATTTTTTATTCTAAGTTGTTAGAAATGACAGCAGAATGTATTCCATTTCATATTATACTTATAGAGCACATTTTTACATATCTCTGGTTGTATACAAAGAAGATTCACACACCATTCATGACTTCATACATGCACTTAGGGTAATGATATCCATCTCATTCTACCATTTTTTTTTCTTTCTTCTTCACCCTTTTGCTCCCTCCCCATTGGCCATTCTAGTATTCCTCTAATCCTCCTATTCTCCCCATCCCAACCCCACTGTGAATCAGCCAACTCTTAATGTTTAAGGAATAATGGAATCAGAAAACTATCATTTGGCAAATATCATAGTAATAATTAATTCTGTAAAGAATTATCACAAAATGCTAAAACTAGGGTGAAAGCCTAGTGAAAAAAAATACACAGTCTCATAACAAAACATAATAATTCAACAGATGAGAAACCTACACAATACTATCTATCTTAACCAAAGCAAGCAAACATTCCCAGTAATGGAACAGACCAAACCTACCTGCTCTCAGAAATGCTACACCAAGGACACCTCACTTCTGTGGTATTTCAGGCAAAAACACATAACCCAAACTTGATTAAAAGGAAATACTGACACACCCAACTGAGAGGCAGTCTATCAAAGAGCTATCCTGTACTCTTCAGAAATTCCTAAACTGAGGAACCATTTCAAACTCTTAAATGTAATACATGACTTGAACTGGATCCTGGACCAAAAAAAAAAAAAAAAAACAAAACAAAAACAAAAAAAACTTCCCCCTTTTCCAATAATGAATGATAGGGCTGGGGTTGTGGCTCAGCGGTAGAGTGCTCATCTAGCATGTGCGAGGCCCTGGGTTCGATCCTCAGCACCACATAAAAATAAATAAATAAAGGTATTCTATCCAACTTCAACAACAACAACAAAAAATTTTTTTAATTAAAAATAGGAAGCCAGGCGCAGTGGCACATGCCTGTAATCCCAGCACTTGGTAGGCTGAGGCAGGAGGATCGCGAGTTCAAAGCCAGCCTCAGCAATGGTGAGGCACTTAGCAACTCAGTGAGACCCTGTCTCTAATAAAATACAAAAAAGGGCTGGGGATGTGGCCCAGTGGTTGAGTGCCCCTGAGTTCAATCCCTCGTACCACCAAAAAAAAAAAAAAAAAAAAAAAAAAAAAAATTTAAAAATAGGGCTGGGGTTGTGGCTCAGCGGCAGAGTGCTCACCTCGCATGTGCACGGCCTGGGTTCACTCCTCAGCACCACGTAAACATAAATGCATTGCATTGTGTTCAACTAAAGTAAATAAATAAATATTTTTTAAAAATTAAAAATAATGAATGATAGCAGAATTGGTGAGATTTAATAAAATACATTAGATGTATTTATCATGTATTTATCAATGTTAATTTTCTGATTTTATAACTAACTATAGCTATGTAAAACAATGTCTTTGTTTTTTAGGAAATATACTCCAAAATATTTAGCAGTAAAGGACCATCATGTCTACTATTTTCCATTATATCTACTATTTACACTCAGTTTTTAAAAAACCTAAATTGTATGTGTGTGTACACGTATGTATATGAATGTAGAGGAAAACATGTTATCATGATAAAAGATTAACATGGAGAGAATCTTGGTAAGGGGTATTACTGGAGAACCAGGCATGGTGGTACACGCCTGGAATGCCAGCTACTAGAGAAGAAACAGGAGGAATGTCCTGAGCCCAGAAGTTTAAGGTCAACCTGGGAAACAAGGTAAAACTCTGAACCAAATGGACATCATAACCCTAAGTACATGTATGAAGACATGAATGGTGTAAATATACTTTGTATACAATCAGAGATATGAAAAATTGTGCTCTATATGTATAATATGAATTGTAAAGCATTCTGCTGTCATATAACAAATTAGAATAAAAATTTAGAAAAACAAAAGAAGAAACAGATACGAAGAGGTGCTCAATCTCATTGTAATAATGTAAATGAAAATTAAAGTTACTGTCATTTGCGATGATTCATTAAGCTCAACACCTATGCTTTGTAAACTTTGTATTGTAAGCTATAAATCAACAAAAAAGTAAAAACAAAACAAAAACAATTCTGCACTTTCTAGCTTGTTTTTTACACTAAGTTACTGGTAGTTTTGCTGTTACTTTTCCCTATTTCTTTTAGTTTTTGCTACAAGATTCTGTAAATACATGTGCATTCCTATACATAAACATTCCCTATCAGCAACAGTACAAAACCATGAAATTGATGAAGGAACATTTTTAGCCTACATTTTTTTTTAAATATTTTTTTAGTCATCAATGGATCTTTTATTTATTCATTTATTTATTTATATGTGGTGCTGATCAAACCCAGGGCCTCACACATGCCAGGCAAGTGCTCTACCACTGAGCCACAACTCTAGCTCTGTAGCCTACTTTTTAATAACAGATGCAAAAATGCAAATCATTTGGTAAAAATATTCCAGATAGAAATAATGAAATACTAGCCGGGCGCGGTGACGCACGCCTGTAATCCCAGCACTTTGGGAGGCTAAGGCAGGAGGATCACGAGTTCAAAGCCAGCCTCAGCAATGGCGAAGCACTTAGCAATTCAGTGAGACCCTGTCTCTAATAAAATCCCAAAAAAGGGCTGGGGATGTGGCCCAGTGGTCAAGTGCCCCTGAGTTCAATCCCTGGTACAAAAAAAAAAAAAAAGAAAAGAAAGAAAGAAATAATGAAATACTACAATCAAAAAACACATACTTCTCAAGGTCAAAACTTAGGTTTCCCAGTCTGCATCTTTAGCTCAAATTTTAACATTAGTTTTCATCAAGCTTTACTATTCAAGTTTCAGAGGTAGATTGTTCAGATGGTTAACAATGAGGTACATGTCTAGCCCTATTAACCTTTATACTACAAGATTATGATCAATGGGGCTGGGGTTGTGGCTCAGTGGTAGAGCGCTCGCCTAGCACATGTGTGGCCTGGGTTCAATCCTCAGCACCACATAAAAATAAACTCACTGTGTACAACTAAAGCAAATAAATAAATATTTTTAAAAAGATTATGATCGGGCGGGGGTTGTGGCTCAGCGGTGGAGCGCTTGCCTTGCACGTGCGCGGCCCGGGTTCGATCCTCAGCACCACATAAACATAAATGCATTGCATTGTGTATAACTAAAGTAAATAAATAAATATTAAAAAAAAAAGATTATGATCATAAAAAAAATCATAAATAATCATTGAAATTTACCAATTACTTAGATTCTGACTGAAGTTTATTAATTCCCATCTATCAATCAATTTTTAGGAAAATATATTCTCCAGAGTAACAAAAAGTTTATTACTTCTATAAGCACTAACCATCAACTCCTGACCAGTGTGCAAACCCTGAAAGGTACAGAGTTTGAAGACTACCTCAACATGGAAAAGAATTCTCTCTACTGGCTATGACAAAGAATTAAACCAGATGTCACAACTCTTGACAAGAGTGAGAACAACCTCCCCAAAACGCACATGAACAGCAGCTGTACCTCATTTTATACATACAAAAGCCCTAATAAGCAGTGATTAGGATCAAAAGTGTCCTTTGATCTGGATCAAAAGTGTCCTTTCGCCGGGCGCGGTGGCGCACGCCTGTAATCCCAGCACTTTGGGAGGCTGAGGCAGGAGGATCGCGAGTTCAAAGCCAGCCTCAGCAATGGCGAGGCACTTAGTAACTCAGTGAGACCCTGTCTCTAATAAAATACAAAAAAGGGCTGGGGATGTGGCCCAGTGGTCGAGTGCCCCTGAGTTCAATACCCGGTACCAAAAAAAAAAAGTGTCCTTTCACTTCTCAACTAGATCTAGCTTCAAACAACATTTGAAATGAAACAAGTGGTAAAATGCATATTGTAAGAAACGGATCATGAGAACATTGAGCAGTGACAGATACATAGGTATGGGTGTCTACACATGAATGGGTGAGTGTGGACAAGGTGTCTAAATAATTAAAAGCTAAACACTTCATTCATCTGGTTAATCATCAATGTTCCATCATAGTTACAAGAGTTCACGTTGAGAGGCATCATGTGCCAAGAAAAGATGAAATAAGAAAACTCCGAAAAATAAAATAACACTTAAATTTGAGGAGTCTCAAAGCACCCCGTCCTTTTTTGTAGTGCTGGGTAATCAATCTTGAGACTTCATGCATGCTCAAAAAGCACTTTAGGCCGGGCGCGGTGGGGCATGCCTGTAATCCCAGCACTTTGGGAGGCTGAGGCAGGAGGATCGCGAGTTCAAAGCCAGCTTCAGCAATGGCGAGGCACTTAGAAACTCAGTGAGACCCTGTCTCTAAATAAAATACAAAGCCGGGCGCGGTGGCGCACGCCTGTAATCCCAGCACTTTGGGAGGCTGAGGCAGGAGGATCACAAGTTCAAAGCCAGCCTCAGCAATGGCAAGGCACTTAGCAACTCAGTGAGACCCTGTCTCTAAATAAAATACAAGAAAGGTCTGGGGATGTGACTCAGTGGTCGAGTGCCCCTGAGTTCAAACCCCAGTACCACAATAAATAAATAAATAAATAAATAAAATACAAAAAAGGGCTGGGGATGTGGCCCCGTGGTCGAGTGCCCCTGAGTTCAATCCCTGGTACCACAAAAAAAAAAAAAAAAAAAAAAAAAAAGCACTTTAGCACTGAGCTACACCCACAGGCCCTCAAAGCCCATGAATGTTTTCAATTTTTCTGTTCATTTTCACTATTTTCTTCTTTCCTTCTGTTTCTTCTTACTTCAATTTCCAATCAATGACACCCACCCCACCTTCTCTTTAAGATGAAAGTAATTGCTCCAACCCCTGGCAAAGTGTTTCCAAATAGCTTTACTTCTTACTTGACCTTTCCCACTAACTACATCACACACACACACACACACACACACACACACACCTACTTACACAAACCTGCCAAAGTAGCAGAGCCAAAGGTATGAACAGCTGCCATGTACTGGCAAGAGCAAGTATACGTTCTGTTTTATAATGGAAAAGTACTCACTGTTTAAGACCAAACTACCAGCAACTCCAGATCCACACCTCAGAAGAGCTACCATGCCTGCTCAGTGCACAGTCCATAGTAAATCTTCAAAGACGCTTCTGGCCACAAACGAGGAGGCCACAGAAGGAAGGCAGCAATGCACACCCAATGCCAACATTTCAACTTGTTCTTCCAGTCATATAAATAACAGGTCACCCAGTTACACAGGTACTCCACTCTGAAGACAGCCCCAGTAACTGAGTAACTAGTTACGTCAGAAAATGCCACCTATCTTAAAAGAAAGAGTGGTGGCAGTGCCACCAAGGAAATACTTCTGGATGTTGATTCAACTAATAGAAGTAGGGCAAAAGTTCATTCCTGGTACCATGCTTCAGGCCATAGGAAAACAACTATCAACTCATCAGGGCTATAGCAAGGAAAAAATCTGGGGGCTTCTTTAAACCTATGGAATTAGTCTGGGTTCAGCTGCAACAATCTTTTTTTAAAAGATTTTCTTTCAAAATACCTTTATTCTATTTATTTATTTTTATATGGTGTTGAGGATCAAACTTAGGACCTCACACATGCTAGGCAAGTGCTCTACCACTGAACTACAATCCCAGCCCAGTTGCAACAATCCTGGAACAGAAAAACCAGCATTTCCTGCTAGATCTTTCAACACATATAAGGAAGTTCCTCATGAGCTATTCCTCTGAGGTGCTTCTTAAAATAATTAAGCCATAATCTATCCAGGCTCTGCCTGAACAAAAGACTTTTGAATAGATCATGTTTCTGGTCAGGCTTGGTTTTTTCCCTATCAGACTAACAGAAACCCCCTCTGGTTTTCTGCATATAGGCAAAGTTTCTACCCAAAACTCTACAACCCTAAAACAAAAAAATGAAGAACAGAACAAATTAACTTTTGAGATAGCTAGAAGACTGTGGATTTCTGTGCAGTAATATCAAAGACTAGACCAGCAAGAAAGTGTCATGGAGCAAGCTCAACCTTGGATGGCCCAAACAACCTAGACACTAAGAACACCCCATGGGAAAACTCCTCAATCCTGGACTAGAGAAAACTTCCTAGATCTAACAAACAAAAATGCTACTGCCTGGGATGTAGCTCAGTAGTAAGAGTGCTTGCCTAATATTCACAAGGCCTTGGGTTCAATCCCTAGCACCACAAGGGGTGAGGGGGAGCTCTACCTGTTATCTACTAAGCACTTGCCCTGTGCCAGGCCCTGGGCCATCCACATTCACATATTCCCTCATTTAATGATGACCACAGTCCTATGAAGTAGGTACTGAGCCCAGGTCTGTCTTTTCCCAACGCCCATGGTCTAATTACTATGCTATACTAAAAAAAACAAAAAAAAAAAAAAATCATGCTGGTCTCTAAGGAGTGTAAAGGAAACTAATTATACTCTTACTAAATTAAAATCCCCAATTTTAACTAGGGTTAATACTGGATTAGATGGAAATACCAGAGAAAAAGCAGAACACTTTATGCTCTGTAAAGGGGCTAAGAACTCCTAAGGGTTACAGGAACGCTATAGGTAGCTATCCTTTAAGATTTGGTTCACAGGGGCTGGGGTTGTGGCTCAGCGGCAGAGCGCTCGCCTCTCACGTGCACGGCCCGGGTTCGATCCTCTGCACCACGTAAACATAAATCATTGCATTGTGTACAACTAAAGTAAATAAATAAATATTTAAAAAATAAAAAAAAAAGATTTGGTTCACAGGCCAGGCGTGGTGGCGCACGCCTATAATCCCAGCACTTGGGAGGCTGAGGCAGGAGGATCATGAGTTCAAAGCCAGCCTCAGCAATGGCAAGGCACTTAGCAATTCAGTGAGACCCTGTCTCTAATAAAAATACAAAAAAGGGCTGGGGATGTGGCCCACTGGTTGAATGACTCTGAGTTCAATTCTCTTCACAAAACCTTCCCAGGCAAGAAACAATATCTTCCTATTTGAAATTATTACTGCTCCCCTAGGACATATGACATTTTCTACTCATTTCAGTTATTCATTTTTGTACCTCACCTCCGTCCTTTATTTCACAAGCTCCCTGAAGGCTGACTTTATTCCCAGCTCACATGGAGCAAAATACCATGCACAAGGAACCTTCAATTATTATTATTTTTTTAATTTTTAGTTGTCAATGGACCTTTATTTTATTTATTTATATGTGGTGCGAAAATCGAACCCAGTGCTCACACATGCTAGGCAAGTGTTCTAACACCGAGCCACAACCCCAGCCCCCATCCTCAATTATTTGTTTCATACTATTATTTAGATCATTCATAAAGACCAAAACACCAACTAAGGCCAGCTCACTATAAGCTCTCTTCAAAGGCCAGGAGAAGACAACTCCTAAATAACATGCATTTAATAAATCCAAGGTCATATTAAAATACATCCCTCCTAAAATCCATGTGAATACCTTTGACAATGATGCTGCTGTTCCAGATTTTACAAGTTTGCCTCCTGTAGATGCTGAAGAGCTGTTTTCAGGCTTAATTTTTTCTACTGTTTGTGTTTTTACTTGTCCCAGACAGTTTAGGCACTGAGCCAACACTCCTGCTTGCTTTCTTCATTCTGGGATGCCTCTTCGTGATGCATTTACAATCAAATCTGCAGAAAGAAATGGCATAATGGCATTACACTGAGAAAACTGGAAGACAGCTCTTTAAAATTTTGTTTTTGAAGAAATTTACCATGTGATAAGTAAGGATGTTGAAAATTTCTTAGATTTGCTTATCAGAATGAGCCCTGTTTTCAAGGCTTCCTCCTTGAATATTACTTTTTTTTCTTGTTGTTGTTTTGGTATTAGGGATTGAACCCAGGGTGCTTTACCACTGAGCTACATACATCCCTGGCCCTTTTTGATTTTTTTTTATTTTGAGTTAGGGTTTCACTAAGTTGCTAAGGCTGGCCTTGAACTTGAAATCGTCCTGCCTCTGCCTTACAAGTCACTAGAATTATAGGCATGCACCACTATGCCTGGCTTGATTATTACTAATTTGAAATTATTTTGTAGATTCTAGTCCATTCAGTAAGAAGAATATCCTATATCTCTATTAGGACTAAATGCAATGGGGTACAAATTATCTTCAGCATTTTTTAATTTTATTTTTAGTTGTAGGTGGACATAATACCTTTATTTTATTTATGTGGTGCTGAGGATGGAACCCAGGGCCTCACACATGCAAGACAAGCGCTCTACCGCTGAGCCACAGCCCCAGCCCCTATCTTCAGCATTTAATAAAGCAATAATCATCCTTTTTCAAAACAATTTTTAAGTTGACGGACCTTTATTTTATTCATTTATTTATATGCAGTGCTAAGATTTGAACCCAGTGCCTCATACATTTGAGGCAAGCACTCTACCACTGAGCCACAACCCCAGCCCAGCAATAATCATCTTGGCATTTGGGAATTAGCCATTCTGTAGGAGTGATCATACTTTCCAAATTATCCAGCAAAGTCCTAATTTGAAATATTTTTTGTTATATTCCCATATCAGCCAGCAGAATATCTGAGAAATCCCAACATTCAGAATCTAAATATATTCTCCAGAATACCTTTTTTAGTAAGAGGCAGCACAGAAATTCTTTATCAAAGCATTAGCCTCAATTGTTGGTTCAGAAAATAAGGCCATTTTACTTACCTGTATAGCATATGATAACAATTCTTTCACATAAGTGGTACATAACTGATCACAGCTAAGAGGACTTGGAATAACATAGGGAGCACATGACACTGAAGCCAAATTTAAGTCCTTAAATACACATTTGTTAACTGAGCTAGAAGAACAGTCTCTATAATAATATCATATTATGAGACACACCCTGGATCATTTTAGACAGAGTAATACAATTAATAAAATGAAAGACTATTTTGAACATAAGGTGATTTTATGTAGCATAATGACTCTAAGAAATCATATTGAGGGGCTGGGGTTGTGGCTCAGCGGTAGAGTGCTCGCCTACCATGCGCGCGGCCCAGGTTCGATACTTAGTACCATATACAAATAAACACATTGTGTACAACTAAAGCAAATAAATAAAATATTTAAAAAAAAAGAAATCATATTGAGCACAAAAAGAGGTTGGTCTATTTTATGAAGATTTCCATACACGCAAAGAGAGAGCAACATTTTGGGAAAGAAAAGGCTCATTTCAACAGCCTTACTGAATGTTTTGCTTATACTGTGCTCCAACGCTCCAGGTTTACCTGTCTTGACATGGCACAACACAACTGGGATGGTGGCCAGAACAGTGAGACGGAGTCAACCCTTGACATGATAAGGCTTTGGAGCAAAAAGAATGCACCAAAACACAGCAAAACCTCAGACTTTTCTTTAGTTCTTCCCCAATTGCCTGGTTATTTCTTACAGAAAAGCTGTACATGGTAATGACCAAATTGCCTATCTACTCTTTATTTTATTTATTTATTTATTTATTATTATGTGGTGTAGAGGATTGAACCCCAGTGCCTCACATGTGCTAGGCAAGCACTCTATCACTGAGTCACAACCTATCTACTCTTTTTTTTTTTTTTAAAGGGCAGTCTGGCAAGGGTCTTTTTTTGTTTTTTTGTTTTTTAAACATTTTTGGTTGTTAATGGACCTTGCTTTTATTTATTTATATGTGGTGCTGAGAACCCAGTGCCTCACACATGCTAGGCAAGCACTGTACCACTGAGCCACAACCTCAGCCCCACAACCTATCCACTCTTTTTTTAATAATTTTTAAAAAAATTTTTTTAGTTGTAGTTGGACACAATATCTTTATTTATTTTTATGTGGTGCTGAGGATCGAACCCAGCGCCTTACACATGTTAGGCGCGCATGCCCTACCACTGAGCCACAACCTGAGTCCAACCTATCCACTCTTAACCAACTCTTTTGCTCTCTACTCTCCTTTCCCATTTCAATAATCTGCCCAGAGTAAGGGCAGTCTACCAGCTATGTCCTCCACGTTCCCAGACAATACTAAAAATGAATGACTAAAATAGATTCAAGGAGTTTCCCACAAGAGGTATAATGCAGTTATATTGATCCCTGCCAACCAACAATTTATGTTTTTTCTTACCCATAAAATAAAATTACACAGACTGGATCTACTTACTAACTCAAGGTACTGCAGAAAAATCAAATCAAGTTCTAAGAAACTTTCCTTCAACACTTTTAAGCTTCTCCTACATCTTGTGCCTTATATAATATGGTTCTTGAAAATGTCCTTCTTTTCTCCAAATTCCATGCCTGCACTCCTTTCTACTACACCTGTCAGACTCTCTACCATTCTGTGACTACTCTTTCAGCCCTGTCAAACTGACATTTTCTAACAGTACTGCAATAATGATAATATTTTAGGTATTTAACTGTACTAACAGGGTAGCCACAGTGGACACTTAGTGGCAACTAAGCATTCTAAAAAGTGGCTAGTATGAGAGATTAAATTTTAAATTTTCCTTAATTTAAAGTTGCATTCAGCTGGTGGCTACCATATTGGAAAATGCAACAAATTTCCTTTCCTGCTGCTGTCACTATCCCAAAATTAAAACTTAAACTAACTACCACTTCACACTCACCAGAATGGCTACAATCAAAAAGATGAACACTAACAAATTTTGGAAAGGACATACAGTAACTATAATCCTTATACACTGCTGGTGGAAATGTAGAATGGTATAGTGGCTTTGGAAAACAGCATGGCATTTCCTTAAATGGCAGCTACCATATGACCTCAATAATTCTACTCAAGGATGTACACCATGAAAAATGAAAATATTTGTTCACTCAAAAACTTATGCACACAGCCGGGCGTGGTGGCACACGCCTGTAATCCCAGCACTTGGGAGGCTGAGGCAGGAGGATCACGAGTTCAAAGCCAGCCTCAGCAATGGTGAGGCACTTAGCAACTCAGTGAGACCCTGTCTCTAATAAAATACAAAAAAAGGGCTGGGGATGTGGCCCAGTGGTCGAGTGCCCCTGAGTTCAATCCCCGATACAAAAATAAAAACATAAAAACAAACAAAAAAAACTTATGCGCACACAAAAAAACACTTATGCACAAATTATCACAGGAACATTATTTATCATAGCCCCAAAATAGAAACAACTCAAACAACCTCCTCTGAATTCTCCCAATTAAACTACAATAGAACTCCTTGTTAGCATTTAAATTATTTTTTACTTATTGGCATATGTTTGTTACTTAATAAGATATATATTTTTACATGCTTTCTGCATACTAAATAACATTGCTTTAATTCCAAGTGCTCATCAACTTATAAATAAGCAAAAGAAAGTATATCCACCCAATGGCCACAAACAAAATGTAGTGAAACCATCCAATTCTCATCCCATGCCAATAGAATATTATTTGGCAATAAAAAGGAATGAAGTACAAATACATGTTACAACATGGATTAATCTCAAAAACATACTAAACTTATTATTATATATGTTATATAATTATACATTATATAATATCACATATTATATAATTCAATTTATATCAATTATTTAGAATAGGCAAAAACATACAGATGAAGAGTAGATTAGTAATTGCCAGGGGATAGGGGTAGGAAGACAGAGATTGACTGCTAATGGATATGAGATTTCTTTTTGGGGATGATACAAAGTCATAAAATTAGATTGTGGCAATAGTTATATAACTGTGAATAAATTTAAAAACACTAAAATTTTACATTTTGAACAAGTGAACTGTTTGACAAATGAATTATATCTTAATAAAGCTATAATTAAAAAGAAAACTAATGAATAACACTCACTGAACAAGGATTTCTGGAAAACAAATCCCAACACTATAAAACACTCCATAAGGAGGACTATGTTTTTTGCAAGATCTTAGATGAAACAAAAAGCACAGCAGAAAAGTCAAAGATGCTGAGATACAGACAACTCCAGGAGGCTGACAGCTTGAGGTATTTTAGACCAGTGGTATTCACTCACATCAGACTCAAAATCCCCCTTCTTTAAAAACTATATAAAGTCAGATGGTGCATGCCTATAATCTCAGCAACTGGTTCACAAGTTCAAGGCGAGCCTCAGTAACTCAATGAGATCCTGTCTCAAAATAAAAAGGATTGGGGGTGTAGCTCAGTGCCAAAGCACCCCTGGGTTCACTCCCTAGTACCTCGACCAATCAGTCAAGCAGTAAAAAAAACAAACATGTAAAACACACTTTTACTATCCTGATGAAATTCAGAGATAACCTATTAAATACACATTTTCTAAAAATATCTAGAGAAAATGGAGAATAAAAATAAAACTTGTAACAAAAATAAATGATTATTTTTGGTACCAGGAATTTAACCTAGAGGTGCTTAACCACTGAACAAACCACCCCAGCCCATTCTTTATTCTTTTTATTTTGAGACAGCTTAGCAAGATCCTGAGGCTGGCTTTGAATTTGTGGTCCTCCTGCCTTATCCTCCCAAATCACATGAATTTCAATATGTAGATTTTCAGGGAGGGCTATATACTAGGAATAAAAGTCAGAAATTTATAACTCTAAATTGAACCACTGTGAATTTGACAGCTACAAATAATCTTGATTTGGGCATGTGGTACTAGTAACTCAGATACCACACTATCATCATGAATGCTATCAATACTTTTCTAAAAAGATGACCCACTCTAACGTGATGATTGTTATGTCAATTAGAGTGGGCCACAGGATTTGGTCAAACACTATTCTGGGAACATCTGTGAAGGTATCATTGGATGAAATTAATACTTCAATGGGTTGATGGAGTAAAACAAATTAACCACCATAACGTGGAGTTAGAGGACCCAATCAACTGAAGACCAGCATAGCACAGAAAGGCTGAATAAGGTCCTGTCAGCTTTCAGAATAAAACTTATACCATCAGGTCCCCTGGTTCTCAGGTCTTGGGACCCAAACTAGAACACCACCATCAATTCTCCTGGGTCTCTAGCTTGTCTACTGAGGATCTTGGGACTTTCTTTAGCCTCTGTCATGAAATGAACCAATTCCTTACAATAAATCTATACACACACACACACACACACACTTTTTTTTGTTTATTTAATTAGGAATTAAACCCAGGGTCTTGCACTTGCCAGGCAAGTGCTCTACCACTGAGCTGCTACATCCCCAGTCCATTTTTAGAATTTTATTTTGAGACAGGATCTTGCTAAGTTGCCCAGACTGGCCTTGAACTCGTGATCCTCCTGCCTCAGTCTCCCAAGTAGCTGGGACTACAGGGATGTGCCATCACACCTGGTAACAAAATTTCTATATAATATCCATTTCCTATTGGTTCTGTTTCTCAGGAGAACCCCAACTTATTTGGTAAAGATACAAACAAAACAAAGGAATGTTCCCTCAATGTCTGCAGTAATTAATTCCATTCCCTAAAAATTTCATTAATATAAAATGTATTTTTTAAAAAATGCTTTATGTGCCAAGCACGGTGGCGCACGCCTGTAATCCCAGCACTTGGGAGGCCGAGGCAGGAGGATCGCGAGTTCAAAGCCAGCCTCAGCAATGGCGAGGCACTTAGCAACTCAGTGAGACCCTGTCTCTAATTTAAAAAAAATACAAAAAATGGCTGGGGATGTGGTCCAGTGGTCAAGTGCCCCTGAGTTCAATCCCCGGCACTAAAAATAAAAAGCTTTATGTAAGGCTGGGCATGGTGGCGCACGCCTGTAATCCCAGCACTTGGGAGGCTGAGGCAGGAGGATCGTGAATTCAAAGCCAGCCTCAGCCATGGTGAGGTACTTAGAAACTCAGTGAGACCCTGTCTCTAATAAAATACAAAAAAAAAGGGGGCTGGGGATGTGGCCCAGTGGTCGAGTGTCCTTGAGTTCAATCCCCAGTACCAAAAAAAAAATGATTTAAGTAAAATGGAGTTAAGAGTTTAGGCTTACTCATTAGCAGGGTTTTTTTCTGTCTATATAAATTATTTAGCAAGATATTACAAAGCAGTAGACATCACAAGGAAAGCTCCTTTTTGCAGAATCATCATTATATTGAGACTAGAATTCTATGCTCCTTACCTATTAAATGCTCAACAACACCCATCAGCCATTAAGACAACCAAAAATGCTATCCCAAATTTCCAAAATGACCCCTATTAACAGCAAGGATTCACAAAACAGATTCATGACTATATCCTGGGTCCCCACTCTGCATGGCAGCACACACCTGTAATCCCAGCAGTTCAGGAGGCTGAGGCAGGAGGACTGTGAGTTCAAAGCCAACCTCAGCAAAAGCAAAGTGCTAAGCAACTAATTCAGTGAGACCCTGTCTCTAAATAAAATACAAAATAGGGCTGGTGATGTGGCTCAGTGGTTGAGTGACCCTGAGTTTAACCCCTGGTACCCCCCATAAAAAGAAAGTGAAATTTATGGCCAAGATCCTTACCTAGAGCCCTCTGGGTATGTGAGAGATTTCAGAGTAGAGACAAAGGACCAGAACAGTTCACAGCACTTCTAGTGCCTAAACACTGAAAACAGGAGTATGGTAGAAGTTACTATTCCCCTTCCCCAACCTTCCTGAAGGGTACAACATTTGCATCTGTCAACCACCTCCAGTTTATAGCCAAGTCACAGTCTGGGAGGAATAAAAAAAGCAGTTTTCCTCACAAAAACACTATGAACCCTGTTTCCATGTCCTAAGAATAATCTCACTCTATAATAATCCATCAAATATGTCACATGTAATTGTCAAATAGTAAAAAACATAAAAACAGATGCAGTGTTCTCAAAATTAGAGAGAAAGCCACTAGGGCCCTCCTCGATCCTCTTCCAAGCAGAGGACAGCAGGTACCATGTCCCATGCAGTACCTAGTATATGTTACTGAATCCTCACAAGAACCCATTTTTGTGGGCATATATAGATGAAGGAATTGAGCATCAGACAGGGTAAGAAGCTCTCCTAGGTCAATTATTCAGAAGTGACAATAGTCTAAATCCAAACCCCAGTCCTTCTCCGCTGCTTCAGAAGGGCCTCAAGTGTACCCATACACAGAAGGGCCTCAAGTGTACCCATACACAAGCACTTACTTAGGAATATGCAACCTTTGATCTCAATGACTATCAGACAAGATATAAATAGACTCTAACAACACTAAAACTATACTGCTCAATCTGCCCCATCTAGATTTATCCACTTATTCTATGGGTTAGTACTGGATTTATTCTGGGGAAAGTAATTGAAACTTAAGCCTCATGCCTGCTAAGCACTACTCTATCACTGATTTACAGCCCAGTCCCTTAATGGTATTCTTAACCAAAATTTTTCAATTAGAAATACTGATTGCCATATTTTTTGTTTTGTTTTGTTTTCCTTGGGTACTGGAGACTGAACGAACCCAGGGGTACACAACCACTGAGCCACATCCCCATGCCTTTTTAATTTTTTTTAATTTTATTTTGAGACGGATCTAGGTGGCTTAGGGTCTTGCTAAGGCTGGCCTTGAACTTGCGTCCTCCTGTCTGATCCTCCCTAGTCATTGGGATCACAAGCATATGCAACTGTGCTTGGCCTACTACCATATTATTTAATATAAAGACTTTCTTTTATAGAGCAAACAATTTATTGTCAGGTCTAAACCAGTATGTATGAAGTTAGAGCTATAAGAGTAAATTTCTTAGCTAAAATCATATTAATTTATGGATTCTACTTTTTATTTAAAATATGATTTGTTAGGCATGGGTGGAGACACAAACTGCTTGCAATATAGAAATAAACCCTGCATTTTAGAAGGCTGCAGTCTGGGTGGCCAAATACTCACCAGGATGTCTCAGTGCTCACTAGGATTTATAGTTCCAGGAGCTCTGCCTAACCCTAATGACACATCTATAGCCACACAGGAAGTTCCAGAGTTTCCTTCCCACCTACCAAGAGATACTATGATTAAAATCTACTACGGAAAACAAAACAGGGCCCTTCTCTTGCCTTCCACATATGACAGTAAAATACAACTTAAAATCAAACCACAGACTTCTTTTTTTTAATATTTATTTATTTGCTTTTAGCTGTACACAATGGGTTTATTTGTATGTGGTGCTAAGGATCGAACCCGGGCCGCACACGTGCCAGGCGAGCACTCTACCACTGAGCCACAACCCCAGCCCCCACAGACTTCTTATAAATAAAAATGTCTTAGGGCTGGGGTTGTGGTTCAGTGGTAGAGCACTTGCCTCACAAGTGTGAGGCACTGGGTTTAATCCTCAGCACAACATAAAAAATAAATTAATTAAATAAAGATATTGTGTCCATCTACAACTAAAAAAAAATTTTTTTAATGTCTTAGAGGATACCCACATGAAATGTCAGTGACAAAAAAAAATCAGTTACAAGCATCTACTGTTAGAGAATCCTGACTAGTAAAAAAAAAAAAAAATTAGAAGTCATTACTAATATTCAACATTTATTTTATGCTAAGGCAAATCCAACCCAATTCTTATTTATTTATTTTTTGTAATTATTTGCAGCACTAAGCTTGAACTCAGGGGTGCTCTACCAACAGCTATATCCCCAGTCCTTTTTATTTTTTGAGACAGGGTCTTGCTGCCTCAGCCTTCCAGGTTGCTGGAATTATAGTGAATGTGCCATCGCACCCTTTCCCAAACATCAATTCTATGGGAACTAGTCAGAAAGAAAATAAACATATGGGCATATAAAGATGACTAGAACAAGACAGCTGCCTCTCAATACCCGTGGGAGACTGGTCCAGGGCCCTACTGTGAACAGCAACATCTACAGATGCTCAAGTCCTTTACATATAAAGAAGTAGTACTGCTTGGGAAGCTGAGGCAGTTAGAGGCTCCAGTTAGAGGCCAGTTTTAGCAACTTAGCGAGGTCCTAAGCAACTTAGAGAGACCCTGTCTTAAAACAAAAAGTAAAAAGGGCTGGGAACATAGATCAGTGGCAAAGTACCTCTGGGTTCAATCCCCAGTACCCAAAAAAAAAAAGTATTACTATTTGCAAAGAATCCACACACACACATCCTCCCCTATTTTTTTTTTTTTTTTTTTTTTTTTTTTTTTTGTGGTACCAGGGATTGAACTCAGGGGCACTCGACCACTGGGCCACATCCCTGGCCCTTTTTGTATTTTATTTAGAGACAGGGTCTCACTGAGTTGCTAAGTGCCTCGCCATTGCTGAGGCTGGCTTTGAACTCGCGATCCTCCTGCCTCAGCCTCCCAAAGTGCTGGGATTACAGGCGTGCGCCACCGCGTCCGGCCCTCCCCTATATTTTAAATCATGTCTAGATTACTTACAAGACCAAACCCACTGTAAATGTTATGTAAATAGTTATTATACTATATTGTTTAGGAACCAATGACAAGGAAAAAAACAGTACATGCTCAGTACACATGAAATTTTTAGAGGAGGGGAATATTTTCAATCTGAAGTTGTAGAACCCACAGACACAGGATGCAGGGAGTACCTCCTTTAAGGAGCTTATAATCTAGAAGAAAAAAAATTGAACATGTAAATGAATATAATTCTATTAAACCCCCCATTAAAAAAAAAAAAGACAAGGTAAATATATGTAAAGGGCATAATATCCAGAGAAAGATCTAGTCCCTAGTTCTGCCTTTGGGGAACAGGGCTGTAAGTACACATCACAGGTGTGTGAGAAAGCATGGGTTCAACTAAAGAACTCTAAGGACTTGGATATGGCTAGAATACAGATACATCAAAACAAATGACCAATGGGTAAGGGCCGAGAGGGCCATTCAGGTCCTGGACTTCATCTAACATAGGAGAATGAGCCACAGAGGGATTAAAGGTACGGTGGTCCTATAATCAGACCTGTAATTCCTAAAGATTAACCTGGAGTTGCTATGGCAGACAAATTGAAGGGGCACAGAATGGAAATGGTGAGGTAAAAGGAAATGAGAATAAGTGTCTTCTTTCCCATAACCTCCCTTTTCTGCCTCAATCTAAGCTCTACTCTCAAAAGTACCATTCTTGCTTCATAGCTCTCCCAGTATCTTAAGACTGCCATGGTGCTTCCCTAAGTGGGGCCTTCTCCCTAGTCAGTATTACAAATTCCATAGTCACTCTTCCTGATTCCACCCCGACACACACACCCCAGGCACCATCTGTGTCTACCAGCAATACAGTATGCAGATACTTTGGAGTTGGGCACAGGTACTAGACAGATCTGGTCTGGGAAACTCAAAGTATAGCTTGACTATAATCCAGACACTGGGGGCTCTTAAAGTCTTTAAAAAAAAAAAAAAAAAAAAAAGCCTACTTTTCAAGGTGCTATCAGAGGTTCACACTGAGTTCACAGTAACCTAATACTTTGAAGTCTTTGTCCAAAAAAATTGTTGCTAAGCTGCTTTCATTTTTCTCCCTACCTTTTTATTATGAAACTTTTAAAACACATAGAAATGTTGAGGGGAAAAAACTTCACAGCAAAAAAATCCCACTTTTCTTTTTATAGATGTGCAATTTGTATTCTGAAAAAATTGACACCAGGCTGGGGTTGTGGCTCAGAGGTAGAGCACTTGCCTAGCATGTGTGAGGTACTGGGTTCGATCCTTAGCGCCACATAAGAATAAAATAAAGATATTGTGTCCACCTATAACTAAAAAATAAATATTTTAAAAAATTGACACTTTTATCTATTAAAATTTTCTCATGGTCAGATTTAGCTCAAGGTTCCAAACTTTGGGAGACTTTCATACTCTTACTTGAAACCCATAAGTCTCCCTCCTAACAAGTGCTGACTTCAATCTAAGTCCCTTGACCACTTAGTATCTATCCTCTTCTAAAACAAAAAGCAAGTTGAAATCTAAAGAATATTTAAGTGTCTGGTACCGAAAACCGGGAGGAAAAACTCTCGGAGGCAGAGTTAAGCTTTTACTACTTTACTTCTACTTTCTTAGAGCTTAGAGAGGGAAAGAAAGATTTTTCTTCTTAGCTTAGAGAGAAAGAAAGATATAGTAGAGCTTAGAGCTTAGAGCTTAGCTTAGAGAAAGATTAGAGCTTCTTTCTTCTCTCTTCTTTCTTCTCCTTCTTCTTTCTTCTGTCTTCTGTCTTCCTCAGGAGTCTCGGCCTAACTCTGACCAGTCATTACTTCTTCTATCTGGTTTCTCTTCTGTAACCGCTCTGCCTACGTTCTGGCCGCTCTGATTCTTCTGACCGACCGAGTGACTGCCCGGCTGACTGAATTCTCCGTTCTCCTAACTCGGACCGCTTTCACCCGGTTATATACCTTCAGGTTTGCGGGTGCCTACAGGTGCGTCACATACATATCAGGTGGAACCCATGGCTTCCAGCTAGCTACAACAGCCCTTCCTAATTAGGGCTCCTTCATTTAAGGTCTCTCCCAACTTCAAAATAACCCTTGTAATTTAATGTAGTTCACTTACCTTGCATGTACAAGGCTCTGGGTTCAATCTCCAGCACAAAAAAAAAAAAAAAAAAAAAAGCCCTTATGTCTTAGTTCCAGAAGTTATTTTACCAGGGCTCAAAAGCCAGAAAAATGGTGCAACAATCCAAGTTCAGGGATGGCAACTTATTTCAATGATTCAGAAACCTCATCTTTGCCCCAAACACTCACCCATGTGTGTCTTTATACACCATCAAGTTTCAGAAATACTGCCAAAAAGACCTTATGAATTTATCTTAATTATCATATTGCATCCAAAGGATCCATCCTGAATAGAGCATACAGATTATCTGGAAAACCACAAGGATCACTAAGGCCATTCCCTCACTGAAAGGCACCTTCAGGGCAGGCAGTGGGAAACAGGAACTCTTCTTAGGAACTATAGTGGGATCCCCAATCCCTCCCTTCCTAGTCATACCAGGATACTGACTAATGTCAGTACTTTTCCTTTAAACTCCTCCTACTCATCACTTTTAGAATCTTTTTCCTCTACTATAACAACTACTGTTGCTATTTTAAACCATTTAAATTTTTTTATATTTATTTTTTAGTTGTAGTTGGACACAATACCTTTATTTTATTTATTTTTACATGGTGCTAAGGATCGAACCCAGGGCTACGCATGTGCTAGGCCAGCACTATTTCCGCTGAGCCATAATCCCAGCCCTAAACCATTTAAATTTAATTGTTATTTGATTGATATTTTAAAATCCTCTGTTGCTGATTTAACAAAAAAATAAAAATAAAAGCATCCATGAGACTGCTCTAACCACCCTATAGGATCAAATCTGTATCCCGGGGCAAGTTACTTAACCTTTCTGAAATCTCAGTTTCCTCATACATAAAATGGGGGCTGGTAATACTACATACCTTATAAGGATGCTGAGAGGATTAAATGAAATAATGAACCTAAAATGCTTAGTGGGGTGGCAGCCCACAGTAAAGACAAGATAAATGCAAGCTATCACAAATTATAGAACACAGTGCGTGCCCTGAGTATGACTAATGCCTTATTAAAATAAAAGCAGCAACTCAAAAGACACTTTGTCAGAGAAACCCTTTATAAGGAATGACTAAAACATTATATTACTTGCTGTTTACATTAAATTACATACCATGGCACACAGATGTCAACAAACACTAGCTTCTAGTTCTTTCCCACTGAAAATTACATATCAGGAAATACCAAAAATATATGGTAGGAAGTCCACAAGAATGATAATCAAGAGACCTAGATTGTGATCCCAGGTCTGGAACCATCTACATAACCTTGAGCAGATCACCCTAACTCTGTGAGTCTATAAAGTGAGGAGGTAAACTGGCATCAATCTTTCTTTCTTTCTTTTTTTTTTTGTGTGGTACCGGAGATTGAATTCAGGGGCACTCGACCACTGGGCCACATCCCCAGCCCTTTTTTGTATTTTATTTAGAGACAGGGTCCCACTGAGTTGCTAAGTGCCTCGCCATTGCTGAGGCTGGCCTTGAACTTGTGATCTTCCTGCCTCAGCCTCCAGAGCCTCTGGAACTATAGGTATTCGCCACTGGGTCTGGCAGATTAGGCTCTTTCTTTCAGAATCCCAAAAATTCTATTTCATGATTTGTACCTTCAGAACCAGGGACCAAACTATTTCAAAGGAAGAAATTGCTTATTAGTTGTGGCTTTTTTATGCCTATCAGTATTCCACTAAAAATACACAAAGGGTTTTGACCTAAGCAATCTAAATACATTTATTTCTCTTATTTTACAAATTCTATATTTAAAACATAGGGATAACGTTAAAATTGTAAATCAAGAACAGATTCCAAGCTGGGCCTGGTGGCGGGCATCACAGAGGTGTGTGGGGGCTGGGGGGCATGTGCCTATAATTCCAGCTAATGGAGAAGCCAAAGCAGGAGGACTGCAAGTTCAAGGCCAGCCTGGGTAACTTAGATTCTGTCTCAAAATAAAAAATAAAATGGGCTAGGGATGTAGCTCAGTGGCAAAATACACCTAAATTCAATTCCCAGCACACACACACACACACACACACACACACACACACACACACACACCAGCAGGGAAAGACAAAAAAACGGATTTAAACACAAAGGAAAATAAATTAGTCAAGGGGAAACTGTAACTCCTGGAAGGATGTGCAGGGAAGACAATAAAACCAACAACCAATCTGATAAGATCATGTGTCTTACCAAAAAAACAAATTTTTTAAAGAAACCCAGTAAAAATGTTTTAATTAAGTAACTCATTATGCAACAGACTGATCCTAAATTGAATTCTTCAATATACACAGGGTTTTAACTTTTCTTAACATTAATTACAGCTCACATTCAGAAAGTGCATTTAAGGTACACATTTTAAAGGTAGACTTTGAATGGGACTCCATTCAGACGTCAAGAACTACCATTCAGAGGAAAATCTGACCCTTGTCATGTCAAAAACCTGCACATATGCAAGTAGGCATACAGTCCAGGTGCCTGAAACAGACAGGAATAAGAAAAGCAAGGATAAGATGACTTCGTGGGGCTGGGGTTGTGGCTCAGTGGTAGAGCGCTCGCCTAGCACGTGCACAGCCCAGGTTCAATCCTCAGCACCACGTACAAATAAAGGCATTATGTACAAAGTAAATAAATAAATAAATATTTTTTTAAAAAATGACTTCAGGTATGCTATTCTCTGCTTAGTCTGAATCCACAGGCAAAAGTCCAGTACTGCTCCAAAAATTTCAATGTTTACTAAGAATGCATAATTTAAAAATACTGATTTTTCTTATTTTTTAATTTTTAAATTTATTTATTGTAATTTGTTATATATGACAGCAGAATGCATTTCTATTCATAGTACACATATAGAGCACACTTTTTCATGTCTCTGGTTGTACACAAAATAGAGTGATTTTTCCTAAAGATTTTTCTATATCTCAATGACTCAGGAGGCTGAGGCAGGAGGACCCCAAGTTCAAGGCCAGCATCAGCAATTTAGTGAGAGCTTCAGCAACTTATTAAGACCCCATCTCAAGGGGTTGGGGCAATGGCTCAGCAGTAGAGCACTTGTCTCACATGTGGGAGGCCCTGGATTCAATCCTCAGCACCACATAAATAAAATAAAGGTATTTAAAAAAAAAAAAAAAAAAACCCATCTCAAAATAAATAAAGAGCCCAGCACGGCATGGTGGCACATGCCTGTAATCCTAGCAGCTGGGGAGGCTGAGACAGGAGAATCAAAGCCAGCCTCGGCAATGGCAAGGCACTAAGCAACTCAGTGAGACCCGGGCTCTAAATAAAATACAAAATAGGGCTGGGGATGTGGCTCAGTGGTCGACTACCCCTGAGTTCAATCCCTGGCATAAAAATAAATAAATAAGTAAATAAATAAATAAACCTGCTTCCTGAAGATTCAAAAATAAATAAATGAATGAAGAAACGTTTCCACTGCCCTTTCCCTGTACCAGAAGTGCACTCTCTTTTAAATGCCTCAGGGTCATAGAAAGAAAAGCTCTCCTACTTCTTCCCCTTCCCCTCACAGCTCCTCCCTTTCTGCCTTTTGGGGCATGGAGGTGAATCCCCAGGGGGAAAGGCTGTTCTCATCACCATGCACAAGTGGCCCTTTTAGTCAGCAGCAAGGCGGTGATGGTGAGTAGGACCAAAGCTGCCCCAATGAGGGATAGTATCTAAGTCAGACTGCAATGGAGTGAGAGAAAAGGACAAAGAACACTTTAAAAATTGGGCTTTGTAGCTGGCATGGTGGCACATGCCTGTAATCCCAGCAGATAAGGAGGCTAAAACAGGAGGATCCCGAGTTTAAAGCCAGTCTCAGCAACCAGCCTCAGTGCAACCAGCCTCAGTGCGACCCTGACTCTAAATAAAATACAAAATAAGGCTGGAAATGTGGCTCAGTGGTCAAGTGCCCTTGAGTTCAATCCCCAGTACCAAAAAATGGTTAGAGATGTTGAACATTTTTTTCACATATTTGTTGACTGACTGTATATCTTCTTCTGAGAAATGTCTGTTCAGTTCCTTGGCCAATTTATTAATTAGGTTATTTGTTTTTTTGATGTTAAGATTTTTGAAGTTTTATATATTCTAGAGATTAGTGCTCTATCTGACATGCATATGGTAAAAATTTGTTCCCAATTAGTAGGCTCTCTATTCACCTCACTAATTGTTTCTTTTGCCGAGAAGAAGCTTTTTAGTTGGAAGCTATCCCATTTATTGATTCTTGATATTAATTCTTGTGCTATCGGAGTCTTATTAAGGAAGCTGGGGCCTAATCCACATCTCTAGCTATTAGAGAAATGCAAATCAAAACTACTCTAAGATTTCATCTCACTCCAGTCAGGATGGCAGCTATTAAGAATACAAACAACAATAAGTGTTGGCAAGGATGTGGGATAAAAGGCATACTCATATGTTGCTGGTGGGACTGCAAATTGATGCAGCCAATATGGAAAGCAGTATGGAGAATACTTGGAAAACGGGAATGGAACCACCACTTGACCCAGCTATCCCACTCCTCGGTCTATACCCAAAGGACTACATACTACAGGAACACAGCCACATCAATGTTTATAGCAGCACAATTCACAATAGCTAAACTGTGGAACCAACCTAGATGCCCTTTAGTGGATAAAGAAAATGTGGTATATATACACATTGAAATATTATTCAGCATTAAAAGAGAATAAAATCATGGCATTTGCAGGCAAATGGATGGACCTGGAGAATATAATGCTAAGTGAAATTAGCCAATCCCAAAAAACCAAATGCTGAATGATTTCTGTTTTAAGGATGCTGATTCATAATATGCTGGGGGAAGAAAGGGCAGATGGGAGGATTAGATGAACTCTAGATAGGGCAAAGGGAAAAAAGGGAGAGAGGGGAGGAGAGGGGGCATATGGGTAAGAAAGACAGTGGAATGCCATGGTCATCATTACCCTAAGTACATGTATGAAGACATGAACGAGATGACTCTACTTTGTATACAACCAGCGATATGAAAGATTGTGCTCTATATGTGTAATATGAATTGTAATGCATTCTGTTGTCATATATAACAAATTAAAATTAAAAAAAAAAAATTTAAATGGGCTTTGTGAAGTGGTGAGAGTCAGCCAGTAATGAGGAGGAGGCCAAGACACTGCTGATGTTGCTATTGTGGTAAATATGTGGGCAAGCTGCTTGGAGACCACCAGCTGCCAATGAAGAAGGTCCTTGCTGCACAAATGCTATCACATTTGATTCTCATGATCACCCTACAAGCTGGAAAGGATTAAAAAACACCATGTTTAGAGTGAAGAACCAACACTGCCTAAAGTCTGAGCTCTTTCCACTAAGTTACAACTACTAATTAGATAAGTTGCTAGAAAAAAAAAAAATGAGTTAATTATCAGAAATATCAACTCAAAAGAGCATGGTGATGCATGCCTGTAATCCAAGCTGCTCTGGAGGTTGAAGCAGAAGGAACTCAAATTCGAGGCCAGCCTCAGCAACTTAAACTGTCTCAAAATAAAATGAAAAGGGCTGGTAGATGCAGCTTAATGGCAGAGCACTTGCCTAGCTGTGTAGGGCCCTAGGCTCACTTCCTAATACTCAAAGAGAAGAGGGAAAGGAAGCAGAAGGAGAGAAGAAGCCACTAAAACCAAATTCAATTTCTACTTGTTTTAGCCACAGAAAAGCCCACTCATACTGATTTATGATTTATCTCTGTTATTCTAACATTCAACACAAGGAAGTTCTCAGAAACAACTAGAAGCTCCCTGGTTTTTTCAAACTCAGAACCATATTTTTCTTTTTAATGTTTTCAAAAGAGTAAAAGAATTTAAAAACTTATCTTACATCAAGACCTCTCAGATCCATTTCTAGAGATTTCTCTCTCTTCTCTTTTCTCTCTCTCTCTCACTCTCTCTCTTTCATCTCTTTTTTATTTCAAGTTGCTGAAAAGGCCATTAAATTACTGATGATACTTAACATTCCAGACAAGTGACAAGGCTGGAAAATGACAGCCTACAAGAATTTCTGGCTACAGGACACAAATTTTCTTCTGCATTTTACAAATGATTCAAATATAACATAAAAATTTTTTTTAAAAAACTTAAAATTTTAGATTTGAGAATTTGTTTTGACAATGGCACAAAGAAAGTTTTTCTAAATTAAGTTAAAAAGGGTTAGTATCACACTTTTTTTTTTTTTTTTTGGTGTGTGTGTGTGTGTGTGTGTGTGTGTGTGTGTACCAGGGATTGACCCCAGGGGTGCTTAACCACCAAGCCACATCTTCAGCCGTTTCTAATTTTTTATTTATAGACAGGGTCTCGCTAAGTTGCTTAGGGCCTTGCTAAATAGCTGAGGCTGGCTTTGAACTTGTGATCCTCCTGCCTTGGCCTCCTGAGCAGTTGGGATTACAAGCATGCACCACCACACCCAGAAAGTGTTAAAATAAATTAGAATTCAAATTCAGTTTAGCAAAAATGTTCAACAAGCATTTTACCAGCTAGGTTTAAAGAAAATGAGTAAAAAATGCTATGGAGTTCTTTTCTTTTTTTTTTCCTACTTAGAATATAAAGCAGTGGTACTCAAGAAGGGAAGGAGCAATTTTGCACCCAAGGTAACATTTGGTACTATCAGTGGACATTTTTGGTTGTCACACACACATAGGGAAAGCAGGGGACTACTGGCAGTGTGAAAGAAGCCAGGAATGCTGCTAAACAGTCTGCAGTAAGTCCCCCACAAAAAAGAATTATACGACCTAAAATAATAGTGTTGGCTGTGCATAACTAAGTGGCAGGGGCCCGTGCTTAGTATGCTCAAGGCCCTAGGTTCAGTCTACAGCAGACCCACAGAAAGCGAGCCAGCCAATCAGCCAAAGCCCAGAAACTTGGAATAAGGTGACTGGTTTAACTGGAGAGAAAGGTTCATCTTTCAGTACCATACCACAGAAAGGGTCTCTTTTGCACAATCTATTGAGTTGGGAAAGCCACGGGCTGGGAATCTTGCAAAGTAGAAAGCCAACGGGAAAATCTGACTCCCTCAGATTCCCAACCTCATTTCCTAGGAAAGGACAGGCAGCTAAAGGGCTCTCTTTGACCTCCAGAATGAAATCTAAGAATGAACCACAGGGCCATATTGCTTATCTGTACCCACTTCTGGAATTGCCAGCTGACCTGGCATAATGACAGCCCCAAAGTCAAAATCCACTGTTCTCCTGTCCTCTGAAACCTCACTGGCAAGAGGGAAGGAAAAGAAACTAAACCCCAAGGGCTTACTTTATGCTGCTGGTTGGCCTGGGGATTCCCTTCACATCATTTCATCCTGTCCTGCACGCAGTCCTCCATCATCCTCGGAGGTGGGCTTATTATCAGGCACACTGGAAAAGGGTGAACTGGAAGTTTCCGTAATGGGCAAATACTAGTGCAGTTGTTTGTACAGGTCTATATTCAAAAGTCACACCTATTCCCCACAGCTCAGTCACTCCAAGTTTTCTTTCACCATCTCAAGGTGTGGGCTGTGCTGTGAGAATACAGAGGGCTTTGGTACACTGTAACTTCAGGAACATTTGGTTACGGTGAAGACAACTCTTGGTAACTGCAAGAAGTTCTTTACCTGGCAGCAGTCCTCCTCCTTGTCCCCACTATCCCTACAACACTATCCTAAACTTCCTGTGTCACGGAAGAGGTCCAGCTGGACAACTACTACAGCCTCCTGATGCTGTCCCTGCCTTCAGTCCTTCAGTACCACAACTATTTCTCCACACTCTAAACCACGTATTCCACACTGCACTCCTGTTGGATAACACCTCACTGCCCAAGGTCAAGCACCTCAGTGAGTACCCATAGTCCTTCACATCCTAGCTCCCACCTGCCTCCCCCAACTAATTTCCCATTTCACAAAGACATAACTGCCTACTTTCATTTTTCACGTTTGCTCCCACAGTTCCCTTTTCCTGAAAGTTCCTTACCATCTGATCCTGCCAGAGCAATAACTGCTCACATCAAGATTCAGCTCAAATGCCATCTGCTTCATGACACTTTTCTGGCTCTCTAGAGTTGGCCCCTCTTCCTCTCTTACACCTCTCTGGCATACTTCTGCCACAGCACTCCCCTTACTTCATTGTACTCTATGTGCAGTATTTAGGATATACTCTAAAAAAGCCTTCATTGTCTACCTGAAATTCAAACCTCATTGGACATCCTGTGTTTTACCTGGTGACCTTCAATAGGGAAGAAAGGAATAGCACTGGTAGAGGAGAAGCCAAGAACAACACACAGAGTGAGCAAGAAATATGAGAAGTTTTGGGACATAAGCAGTAAGAATATTAAATATTTAGCCCAAATCTCCCTTCTGGACAACCAGTCCTCCACAACACCATCTAACCTACAATTTAAAAAGCGATCCTTTGGGCCTCCTCTAAGCACACTAAGCTCAGAGCAGCAGGTCTGTTTATCTTACTTTAAACCTGTCCCTATGCCTGGTTTACACAGCTCCCTCCAACTTGTGTATTATTCCCCTAACCACAATATCCCTCCTTCATCTTTCAAAGCCAATCTCAAAGGACAAACCCCCCTTTTCCACATCATTTTCCATCCCACGCTACGCTTACTCACTCCCTCAAAGTACAGCTGAAAAGATCTTCATCCAGGGCTGGGATTGTGGCTCAGTGGTAGAGCGCTCACCTAGCATGTGAGCGGCCCAGGTTCGATCCTCAGCACCAAATACAAATAAATGGCATTGTGGCCAGGCACAGTGGCGCACGCCTGTAATCCCAGCACTTGGGAGGCTGAGGCAGGTGGACTGCAAGTTCAAAGCCAGCCTCAGCAATGGCGAGGCACTTAGCAACTCAGTGAGACCCTGTCTCTAACAAAATACAAAAAACGTCTGGGGATGTGGCCCAATGATTGAATGCCCCTGAGTTCAATCCCCAGTACCAATAAATAAATAAATAAATAAATAAATAAATAAATAAATAAATGCATTATGTACAACTAAAGCAAATAAATAAATATTAAAAAAAAAAAAAAAAAAAAAAATCTTCATCCACAACACCCACAACTGCCCCTGGTCCCCTCTTCTCATGAAACCCCAACACTTGGATCTAACTCTCTAGCATTTAACAACAGACCCTCAAGTGGCAGTTGTGTGTTGACATTTCCCACAGGCCTCTTTGAGAATGCACAGGCCCTATACAGGAGGCAAGCAGGGCAAGGGCCTTAAAGATATTACTCAGTAACTATATGGAGACTATAACCAAACACTTGAAAAAAAAAAAAAAAAAATCAAAGCTATGACATGAAAAACCCAAATTACTGCTAAAAGGTACATGCATGTCAGAAGTAAATCCTAGTTCTTATGAGACAAATCAGTTAATCCCCCACTACACAGTTCAATGCCTGCCACAGGACATCCTATAACTGAGTCTAGAACTACTCATTTTTTAGAGGCAGGATGAAGACATTTAGAGGGAAAAATGGGAAATCAGTGGAAATCTCTTCCTTCTGAGTTCAAAGTGTCCTGATCCACACTTCCATGTTTAAATGCTGAAACAGGGGCTGGGGTTGTGGCTCAGTGTTAAAGAGCGCTCACCTAGCATATGCGAGGCCCTAGGTTCGATCCTCAGCATCACATAAAAATAAATAAAATAAAGGTATTGTGTCCAACTAAAACTAAAAAATTATTTTTTAAAAAATTCGGAAACAAGCCAGGCGTGGTGGTGCACACCTGTAATCCCAGCACTTAGGAGGCTGAGACAGGAGGATCGTGAGTTCAAAGCCAGCCTCAGCAATGGCGAGGCACTTAGCAACTCAGTGAGACCCTGTCTCTAATAAAAACCAAAAAAAAAAAAAAAAAGGACTGGGGATGTGGCCCAGTGGTCCAGTGCCCCTGAGTTCAATTCCTGGTACCAAAAAAAAAAAAAAAAAAGCTAGAACTCTGCTGACTAGTTATGTGGCTCTGGGCCACATATTACTTATTGCCAAACTTCAACTTTCTCATCCGTAAATGAAAAGTAAGAAATACTACATAGGATACTACAAGAACCACATCAAACAATGGACGTGAACTAACAAGGAAAACCTCAGTGCACACACGTAAGTCCAATAAACATTCATCTCCTTTCCTCCCTGTTATAATCAGCAAGGCAAATTTCTCTTTTATCTTAAAATTACTTCTTACTACTTCTATCTCTGATGAACCCAGCCTAATTCCATTTTAAGATTGGGAGCCAGCTTGTCACAAAGTCATGAGAAGTTCATTTCTGTTTTACTGTAAAATACTAAGATTTCTACTTGGCCTAACTATAATTTGATGTTTTAAAAACTTGCTTGGGATTCCTGTCCGGGCTTTGAACTTACCAGTGCTGGGCTCTCCTTGACCAGATAACAACCCTCTCTGAAATCCCAGCTGCTCCTCATTAACTTTGATGTTAGAACCTGAGTTTGCTCCCTACCTTGAGATGTAAACAATGTAGATCATAAACCTGCTATCTGCTCTTGTTTTATGCTTGCCAGAACACTGTTAGCTGTGAGTTCCCAAGACACCCCCTTTTGTAACGTTTTGTGCTATAAAAACTCCCTGCAATCAGACCAGAGGCTGTTCTCTAGCCCTGTTTTGGGGAGCTGATCAGCTCGCTCTTGTGTACACAAATTAAGCTTGCTTTAGTTTGATTTAAATTAGAGTCAGTGGTCTTTTCTTTACGTGTGGTCCAACATCTCCTCCTGGGACTAGCAAATACTTTCCTCTCCTTTCTACTCCCTGATTTACACAGAGAAGCTTCAGAGATTCTTCCAGGCAACTAAAAAATTCACAACTCCATTCTCAGTGTATACCACCTCTCCCGACCCTCACCACCATGGCTTTGCTTGCTACTGCAGTTCAATGCAACACAACCATCTCTTGCCATCCTTTACCTTCTTCACTTGGTCAGCTCCAAAGTTACATAAATCTTTCTTTTTACTGTCCTGGCGTCTATCTATCTATTCCTGTCCACTCCCTCTACCCTGCTTGACTCACTCCACTGGCCTTTGATTAAAACTTCGTGGACACAGTTTTCTCTTTCTGATCTTTTCTGCAGTATTTCAAACTGTCCCTCTTGAGCAAGACCTTTTTTTTTTTTTTTTTGGTACCAGGGATTGACAGGGACACTCAACCACTGAGCCACATCCCCAGCCCTATTTTGTATTTTATTTAGAAACAGGGTCTCACTCACTGAGTTGCATAGCACCTTGCTTTTGCTGAGGCTGGCTCTGAACTTGCAATCCTCTTGCCTCAGCCTCCTGAGCCACTGGAATTATAGGCATGTACCACTGCACCCAGCGAACTATTGCTTTTTTAAGATGAGATAATGGTACTGTCGTTGTGTTTTATTAAAAAGATTCTTGGTTAATTTAATTAGAAAATAATGGAAGAATCTCTGAAAAATTCTCAAGTACTTGAAAACTAACTTACTTCTAAGGAATCCAGGAATCAAAGAAGAAATCAAAAAGGAAATTAGGCAGACATGGTAGCAGATGCCTCTAATCCCAGCCATCAGAAGGCTGAGGTAGAAGGATGGCTAGAGCTCAGGAGCTAGAGGCCATCTGGGCAACACAATGAGAAACTTGTAGCCAAAAAGACCAGTGAGCCCACCAACAAGGCAAAATTAAACAAACAAACCAGGGGGCACCAGAATGCATTTTGAATGGAAGATTAAAAAAAAAAATGGCTTATCAAAATTTGTGGGAGTACTAAAGCTGTATTTAAGAGTAAATTTTAACACACTATAAAAAAAAAAAATCTCAAAACAATAGCTCTGTTTCTACTTCAAGGAAAAAGAAAAAGCAATGAAACTCAAGGCAAGCCCAAGAAAGGAAATGACCAATGAGTAAAAACTGATGACAGAAAAGGGAAAAGTAGAGATCAATGAAACCATAGTGGGTTCTTTGAGAAGATGAAACTGATAAACCACTACCCACACTCACCAGAAGAAAAAGAGAAAACTCATTTACCAGCATTAGGAATGAAAGGGGTGATAACATACAGATTCTACAGCTATTAAAGGATAATAAGGGGCCAGGTGTGGTGGTGCACACCTGTAACCCAGCAGCTTGGGAGACTAAGAAAGGAGGATCATGAGTTCAAAGCCAGCTTCAGCAATGGCAATGTGCTAAGCAACTCAATGAGACCCTGTCTCTAAATAAAATACAAAATAGGACTGGGGATGTGGTTCAGTGGCCAAGTGCCCCTGAGTTCAGCCCCCAGTACCAAAAAAAAAAAAAAGGAAAAGGAAAATAAGGGACTATATAACTTTATGTCAATAAATGCAAAAACTTAGGTGATGCAAACAAATTCCTTGAAACACAGCTTTACACCAAACTTCCTCAAAAACAGATAACCAGCTAGGGAAGAGGCATACACTTGTAATCCCAGAGATCTGGGAGGCTGAGGCAGGAGGATCACAAGTTCAAGGTCAGCCTCAGCAAATTAGCAAGACCCTAAGCAACTTAAGTGAGACCAGTCTCAAAACAAAAAATAAAAACGGCTAGAGATGTAGCTCAGTGGTAAAGCACCCCTGGGTTCAATCCCCAGTACAAAAAAAAAAAAAAAAAAAAAAAACCCTCACAAAACAAAAAATAGATAATCTAGCCTGCCAGGCGCAGTGGCACATACCTGTAAACCCAGCAACTCAGTAGGCTAAGGCAGGAGGTTAGCAAGTTGGAAGTCAGCCTCAGTAACTTAGTAAGACCCTGTCTCAAACTAAAATAAAAAGGACTGCAGATTGGCTCAATGGTAAAGTAGTAAAGTACCGCTGGATTCAATCCCAACGCACCGCGCGCGCGCACACACACACACACACACACACACACACACACACACACACGGGGGGGGGCGCATGTATACATACACACACACATACACACACACACACACACACACACACACACACACGATAATCTGAATAGCCCAATATTTATTTTAAAAATTGAATGTATGGTTAAAAATTTCCCCACATGGAAGCACTAGCACTTCTTCAATTTTATAGAATAACGAGTTGCCCAATTCTATAATGAAAAATAAAGCCAATGAAGATCAGAAAAAATTTACTCACAAAGGAAACTCCATACCCAGGTGGATTTAAAAGGAAATTTTATCAAAGAGAAGTCTTTGTCTCAGTCCATTTTGTGCTGCTACACTAGAAATAGAAGCTTACTTGGCAAATGGTTCTGAAGGCTGGGAAGTCCAGGAGTGAGCTGAGGGGCTGTGTCTAGCAATGGCTTTTGTGCTGCATTATCCCTTCGTGCAAAGTGGAAGGGCAAGACAATTCAAGAGACCAAGAGGCTGAACTAACAGCATGAAACACTTCTATCAGCATTAATCTGTTCATGAAGTAGGAGCCCTCAGGACCCAACACCATCCAGAGGCCCCACCTCCCAACACTGCTGCTGTGGTTAAGTTTCCAACACGTGTATTTTGGGAGGGACACATTAAACCTTAATAGCATTCAGCTCCTAGCCCTCCAAATTCATGTTCTTCACACGTACAAAATATTCACCCCATCCCAATAGCCCCAAAGTCTTAAAGGTTATGGGATCAACTCCAAAGTCTCATCTAAATCAGATATGAGTGAAACTCCAGGCTTGATTTATCCTGAGGCCAATTCCCTTCATCTGTGATCTGGTGAAATCAAAACAAGTTTATCTACTGGAAAAAATGCAATGGTGGGACAGGCATAGGATAGATATTCCCATTCCAAAAGGATTAAGTAGGTGAGAAAACAAAGAGAACTGGTCCTGAGAAAGTCTAAACCCAAGAAGGAAAATAATATTAAATCATAAAGCTCCAGAATAATTTCCCTTAATTCCATGCCACAACTTCTAGGAACAGAGGGGTTCCCAGAAGAAGCCAAGACCTCAAGCAGCCCCACCACTAAGGCTTTGCTGGGCACAGGGCACACCACAGATCCCCCAGGTTGGAGTCTATACCGTGCCTACTGCTCTCACAGGCTGGAGTTGCATGCTAGTAGCTTTATGGTTCTGGGGTCTCTGTGGCAGTACTGACCCAAAGTTCTACCAGACATTGCCCTATTATGGGTTTTCTGTGATGGCTCTGTATTGGGGTCTGAATTTTTTCAGGGGCAATAATAAGTCCCCATTTCTGTAACTGTTCTATCATATAATATAATATTTTCTGTAAAGTTAAGGAATTAAGCCGGGCGCGGTGGCGCACGCCTGTAATCCCAGCACTTGGGAGGCTGAGGCAGGAGGATCGCGAGTTCAAAGCCAGCCTCAGCAATGGCAAGGCACTTAGCAACACAGTGAGACCCTGTCTCTAATAAAAATACAAAAAGGGCTGGGGATGTGGTCCAGGGGTCGAGTGCCCCTGAGTTCAATCCCCGGTGCCAAAAAAAAAAAAAAAAAGTTAAGGAATTAAAATATGTCAACAAAATGTTGTCCATATAATGCATTATATAGCAATCAGGAAATTTTTTTTTTTTTTTTTTTTTTTTTTTGGTACCAGGGATTGAACTCAGGGGCACTCGACCACTGGGCCACATCCCCAGCCCTTTTTTGTATTTTATTTAGAGACAGGGTCTCACTGAGTTGCTAAGTGCCTCGCCATTGCTGAAGCTGGCTTTGAACTCGCGATCCTCCTGCCTCAGCCTCCCAAAGTGCTGGGATTACAGGCGTGCGCCACCGCGCCCGGCTAGGAAATTTTTGTCTGGTAGAAAGTAAAGCATTATTAACATATTTTTGACATAAAGTGGGACTATTTTTCTTTTCTTTTTTTTTTTTTTTTTTGAGGCAAAACTTTCCATTGAAACCTCTGGTAAGGTCTCTGTAAATTAGATGAAGGGAGGCTAAACCTTTTACAATCTTGTTTGCCCAATCAAATAGTAAAGAGGCAGTCCTGTAGGTCAATAATTATGATATAATAATTTTTAGGAATAGTAGTAGGAGAAGGGAGACCGGGTTGCAAAGCTCTCGTTGTTTTTATTATTTTGTAAATTGTTTTTAAATCTCGCAAAAGTCTGGCAGGCACGACTGAAACGTTGTCCTAATTGCCCACAAGAAAAGCAATATCTTTTAGACACTGTAATAGGAAACTTATCAAGAACAGGAGTTGAGCCATACTCCTTTAAAAATTGTAAGGCTGGCTCTTTAAAGCAGCAGCAGCAGTTGTTATGCCTTGAATATGAGCTGGAGTAGAATCTATACATATTTTAATGAAATTGGCTAAAGATTTAGTTTTATTAAGGGTCTTAGCAACGCTTGATAGGTTGGGTTTGTTTTATAAAAGCCAATTGTTTAGTGAATAATCTTGGAAATGGAGTCTTTTTTTTTTTAATATTTATTTATTTGCTTTAGTTGTACACAATGCATTTATTTCTATGTGGTGCTGAGGATCGAACCCAGGCCGCGCAGGTGCTAGGCGAGCGCTCTACCGCTGAGCCACAATCCCAGCCCAGAAATGGAGTCTTTTAATCTAGCTAAAAATTTTTATAAGGTTTAGTAGTCTGTTGTTTAATATTAGAAAGAACAGTTTGTTTTGAAGTAGCTTATCTTAGGCTTTTTTTTATCTTTAGGGAAAAACTGATTATTTAAATCATCTTTGGTATTAGAAGAAGCCGCAGATTTATAATTAGTAGTATAGGAAGCGGCTCCTATAAGAAGAGTTTGTTTTGGCTTCGTTATCCTATCTATAAGGCAAACTGCTTTAAGAGCAGGACTTAAAACATCTTTAAGTAAATTTTATAAGGGAAAGGCATTCATTGGGGCCCTTTTTGGCCCATGATGGTTATAATAAAGTTTTATTTTTCCTCTCAGCTTTATCTATGTATCTAAACTTAAAGTTCCTTCTTTAGGAAACCAAGGAAAACACTTTTGGATAATATAAAAAAATTATCTCAGCTGCTTAGAAGTAACAGTGGCACCTCTCTTATTAAGCATAAAGAATCTTCTTTCTTTAGACTTTTTATGGCCCATGGCTTCTCAAAAGTTTTGCTTACTCACTCAGCCTATCTCTACTGAGAAGTCCGCGGCACTTTAGGTAAGAAGCTTGTCCTCTGCCTAAATCTCTTTAAAAATACTTTAAAGGTAAGTGAACTTACCGGTCAGGCCCCACGTTGGGCACCAATTGTTGGGGGGGGGGGTCTGGCCTCAGCAGGGCGTGCAGGGCAGCACGATGGGGGTACAAACGCGAGCGCTCAGCGAAGTACGAAGGCAGAGGAGCAGCAACGGAGAAAAGATTCCACAGCCTGACTCGTGTGTTGGTGTGTTATTTTTTCCCCCGTTGCTGCCCCTGCAACAGGTTTCCACCTGAGACCCTAAACTGGCCAATATATCCATTAAATCTAGAGGGAGGCTGTATCATCTGCAAAGCCAACAGCACCAGGACTCCACCAAGGCTTACTGCTTACATCATCCACAGTGGCAGCCTGAGCTGCACCTGGACCTGCTTGAGCCATAGTTGGGGTGGCCAAAGGGTACTGCACTAGAATTCAAGGAGCAGAGTCAAGAGGCAGCACAAGAAAGCAAATGCTGAGATTCTTGCCTTCAAGGACCTACTTGCTTCAAAGCTTTGAAATCCTTTCAGGGCTTCCTCCCACTGTCTTCATGAATAGAATTTAGCTTCCTCCTATCAGTAATAATTTTTCTAGCTAAAGGCCTCTTGGTCACCTTTAGTTTTTTTTTTTTTTTTTTTTTTTTTTTTTGTACCCGGGATTGAACAAGCACTTTTTTATATTTTATTTAAAGACAGAGTCTCACTGAGTTACTTAGGGGCTTGCTATGTTGCTGAGACTGGCTTTGAAATCATAATCCTCCTGCCTCAGCCTCCTGAACCCTGGGATTACAGGCATGTACCACCATGCCCAGCTAGTATTCTCTCCCTGACACGTTTTTATTTCTTTCCTTTTTAAAAAAAGAAATTTATTTATTTTAGTTGGACACAATGCCTTTATTTTTATGTGGTGCTGAGGATCGAACCTGGGCAGTGAACATGCTAGGTGAGTGCTCTACTGCTGAGCCACAACCCCAGTCCCACATTTTTATTTCTTACATAACTAAACTACTAGTTTTCCAAATTGTTATTAACTCCATCTTTAAATAATTTCTCCTTTCATTTTACTGTTAAGTGGCCTTTCCTGTAGTTTCCAATATTTTATTCCTCTGTTCCATTCAAGACTTCATCAGAATGGTCTTTACTATGGATACCAACATCCTGATCATGACCATTTAAGTAATCCCTAAGTCTTAGGCTCTCCCTACTGCTATTGTCATCTTCTGCATCTCCATCAGAATTTCCCTCAATGCTCCATTCAGAGGAATCTAGGCTTTCTGTTAGCCTGCTTCTCCAAATTCTTTCAATCTCCACCCATTACCCAGTTCCAAAACTGCTTCCACATTTTCAGGTATTTGTAATAGCAACAGTATCACTTCTTGGTTCCAAATTTCTGTCTTAAATCTGTTTTGTGCTGCCATGACAGAACACCTTAGACTGGATTATATATAAAACAAAGAAATTTATTTGGCACATGGCTATGGAGGATGGGAAGTCCAAGATCAAGGGGCCACATCCAACAAGGGCCTTTGTGCTACATCAACCCATCGTGGAAGGTGGAAGAGCAAGAAGAATGGAAAAGAGCAAGAGCTTGAACTCACAGCCTCAAGACCTTTTACAATTGGTATTAATCCATTTGTGAGAGTGATACCTCAGGACCCAAATGCCACCCAAAGTCCTCACACTTCCCAACACTGTTACATTGAGGATTAAGTTTTCAAGTTCCCAAGGCAGGCTTCTTGGGGGATGCACTCTTGCAAAAAATGAAAAGAGTATTTTCCAGATTATTTTATAACATTAGCATTACTCTGCTACCAACATCTGACAGAACTACAAACTACAAATCAGTATCTCTAATGAAAATAAATGCAAAATTTCTAAACAAAAGTATAGCAAATTGGAGGCCAAGGGTATAGATCAGTGGTACAATGCCTGCCTAGCAACTACAAAGTCCTGGGTTTCCCTCACACTGCAAATATAAAAATAATAATAATTGTATAAAGAGAGCAAGCAAGTGCACATACATGCGCACATAAACAAGTTGACTCCAACAATGTAGAAAAAGGATAATACATCAAAAGCAAGTAATGTCAATCCCACAAATCAAGCCTTAAAAGAAATCTAATTCACCACATTCCAAACTAAAAAAGAGAAGCTATATGATTATCTCAACAGAAACAGAAACAGCACTAAATAAAAATTAACAATCACTGCTTATTTTTAAAAACATACATAAATTGGAGCTGGGGCTGTAGCTCAGTGGCAGAGCACTTGCTAGCACTTTTGAGGTAATGGGTTCAATCCGTAGCAACACATAAAAATAAATAAATAAATAAATAAATAAATAAAATAAAGGCATGCTGTCCATCTACAACTACAAAAATAAAATAATATAAATCAATAGAAGGGAATCTCCTCAACTTGATAAACAGTATCTATGAAACATCCATAGCTGATATCATCCTGAATGGCATAAAATAGAATTTTTTCAGTTGGGCACAGTGGAATAAGCCTGTAATCCTAGTGGCTCAGGAGGCTGAGATAGGAGAAAGTTCAAAGCCAGCCTCAGTAACTTAGCAAGAGACCCTGTCTCTAAATAAAAATATTTTTAAAAGGGTTGGGGATGTGGCTCACTGGTTAAGTGCCCCTGGGTTCAATCCTCTGTACTAAAAAAAAAAAATAAAAAGATGGTATATTTTCCCCTCAGAAAATGAACAAGCAAATATATTTCTATGACTTCTTTTCATTATGTACTAGAGGTTCTAGTCAGTGTAATAAGGCAAGCATTAAAAAAAATATAAAGCAGGGGCTGGGGTTGTGGCTCAGCGGTAGAGCACTCGCCTACCACGTGCCTGGCCTGGGTTCAATCTTCAGCACCACGTAAAAATAAATGCATTGTGTACAACTAAAGCAAATAAATAAATATTGAAAATATATATATATATACATAAAGCACTCAAATTAGGGATTAAGAAGTAAAATTGCCTTTATTAACAGACAACACTGATAGAATGTACAATGGAATCTGCTACTAGAACTAATAATTACAGCATGGTCTCAGAATACAATATTGGTATACAAAAAAATCAACTTTATTTCTAAATATTAGCAATGAAAATTAGAGATTGAAATTTTTAAAAATACTCTTCTCATTAACATGAAAACACATGAAATACTAAGGATAAATGTGACCCTAAAAAAGTAAAAGATGTGGACAGGCATAGTAGCACACACTTGTAATCCTAGCAATTCAAGAAGCTAAGGCAGGAGGATCACAAGTTGGAGGCCAGAGTCAGTAATTTAGCAAGAACCTATTTCAAAAATTAAAATTGCCGGGCGCGGTGGCGCACGCCTGTAATCCCAGCACTTTGGGAGGCTGAGGCAGGAGGATCGCGAGTTCAAAGCCAGCCTCAGCAATGGGGAAGCACTTAGCAATCTCAGTGAGACCCTGTCTCTAAATAAAATACAAAAAAGGTCTGGGGATGTGACCCAGTGGTCAAGTGCCCCTGAGTTCATCCCTGGTACCAAAAAAAAAAAAAAAAAAAAAAAAATTAAAATTAAGCCGGGCGCGGTGGCGCACACCTGTAATCCCAGCACTTTGGGAGGCTGAGGCAGGAGGATCGCGAGTTCAAAGCCAACCTCAGCAATGGCGAGGCACTTAGCAACTCAGTGAGACCCTGTCTCTAAATAAAATACAAAAGAGGGCTGGGGATGTGACCCAGTGGACGAGTGCCCCTGAGTTCAATTCCCAGTACCACAAAAAAAAAAAAAAAAAAAAAAATTAAAATTAAAAAAAGGACTGGAAAAACAGCTCAGAGGCAGATTAGAGGTATAGGCCCCTGGATTCAATCCCCAGTACCCAGCCCCCCAAAAAATTCTGTACATTGAAAACTACAAAATAACTACAGAGGAAAATTAAGGAAATAAATAAACTGAAAAACAGCTATGTTCATGGGCCAAAATATTGAATATTGTTATGAAATCAACTCTCCCCAAATTATCTATATGTTCAACATAATTTCAACTAAAATTCTACTAGACTTTTTTGTAGAACATGGACACTTTGATTCTAAAATTCACACTAGGACTGAGGGAGAAGCCCAGTGTAGAATGTATAATTAGCATGCATAAGCGTTGGGTTCAATTTCCAGCACCACAAAACTAATAAAAGAAAATAGAGAAACACAAAAGATCTAGTATTAATCACTGCTGAAGTTGGTAATAACTACATCACCACTGGTGTTTAATCAGGCACACACATAAATACAAAACATTCTTCCCTTAAATTTTTCATTACATCACAAAAATGGATTCCTTTTTCATACTTCCTTAAGCGTGACCCAGGCGCCTGGGTTCCCAGGTCCTGTTTCCTGTTCCTCTACAATCTATAACAGAATTCAGAAAGCCACAGGCCACAGGCCAAATCCGGACTGTCACTTGTTTTGGACAGTCCATAAACTAAGATTATGTTTTGTACTATTGAGTGGTTGGGGGGATGAGGGGAGAGAAAAAAATCAAGAGACTATTTCATGATGTAAAAAAACTATATAAAATTAGACAATTTATTGAAATCCAGAAGCCAAGCACAGTGGCTCACGCCTGTAATCCCAGCACTTGGGAGGTGGAGGCAGGAGGATCGCGAGTTCAAAGCCAGCCTCAGCAATGGCGAGGCGCTTAGCAACTCAGTGAGACCCTGTCTCTAATAAAATACAAAAAAGGGCTGGGGATGTGGAACAGTGGTAGAGTGCCCGAGTTCAATCCAGGGTACCAAAAAAAAAAAAAAAAAAAAAAAAAGAAAGAAAGAAATCTAGTCATATTCATTTACATATTGTCTGTGGCTACTTTTGAGCTACAGTGACAAAGTTTATTAGTTGTAAAAGAGACATAGGCCTGCAATGACTAAAAAAAATTACTATCTGGTTTTTTATGAAAAAGGTGGCTGATCCCTATTCGATAATATGCCTTCCCCTCCCTCAGCTAACCCCTTCCCTCAACTCAGGAATACTCATTATTATCTCACCATTGTTCAAGTCCTAGCTATTCCTACAAATTCCTCCCCCTTTCCAAACCTCACCTATAATCAGTAGGTTATGTGAAAGGCAGATCAGCAAAACAATATTTATTACTCAGTCTACTGAGGCCTTGAAGACGCCTGTCTCTACAAAAAGGGGCTGATGGCCTCCCATTCATTTCTAATATTTCAAAGCAGGCTGGCAGGCTTAGCAGTTGGGAAGGAGAAAGCATACCATATAGACAGAACACAGAGAAAATTCCTTAAGTAACCCATCAGAGTAATGTGTTAGCACCCCTGCCTACAATGCCATCAGTTATATTTACTACTAATAAAGTGAAAATTAGAAATGCACCTCCAGATACCAAGACAGCATTAATTAAGAAAAAAATGAGGGGCTGGGGTTGTGGCTCAGCAGTAGAGCGCTCACCTAGCATGTGCAGGGCCCTGGGTTCAATCCTCAGCACCATGTAAAAATAAATAAATAAAATAAAGGTATTGTGAACTACAACTAAAAAATAAATATTAAAAAAAAAAGAAAAAATGAGGAAGAAAAAGATGAGAAGGAGCTGAAGAAAAAGAGAAAAAAACCTGTCACTCCAACAATTCAGATTTGTCCCAATGTGTGGTTCATGGAAAACTGCGGCAACACTAGCAAGTAAGAGAGCAATCCCATCATGGGGAGGTCAAGGCAAAAGCAGCCCACTAAGAAGGAGCAATGCAGAGTAGAAACCTCTCCAGGTGTCCAGAGTTCCTAGAGTTGGTACACAAAACAAGATAGCCAATCTGCCAAGCCTAAAACTCAGGGATTATTACCATCCCCACATGCCATTTGGAAGTGAATACTAACAGTACAAAACCTAGAATGCACCTCTGTAACTGAAGTCATAGACAGGAAACCCTGAGCTTTTGGGGATACATGGTATTTTCATCTCTCCAATTTAAAAAGGCAACTGAGAGAGGAAGTGGATTTTTGAAGTTAGAAGATGCCCCCCAAAGTCAGGATTTGATCTTGTTGTCCATGAGTTCCTAGGAAGAAGCTGGATATGTGAAAGAAGGACTATATTCAAGACCTGTCTCTCTGAAGCCTGATGAGAAGTGTGGGCTAACCATAAATCTACTGTGTGCTCAGAGTATAGCAGGGCTGCTCTAAGAGAATTAGTCCTGAGCTGAAATAAATCACTTGACTTACACTGTCTGGATCAAGGCAGACAGGGTTCTAGTCAGACTGTGTTCCTCAGAGGATCTGAAGAGGTACCATGTGCAATTTTAGAACAAGACTGCAAGGAGAGACTCTAATAAACCAGCTTGGTTTACTGTTATTTACTTGTTTTTACAAAATGGAAGAAATAGAGTATTTCAAATGTGAGGAAAATAAACCAATTTTTAAAAAGTATCTTCTCAATAACAAGATACTTTCTATATATATATACACATATACATATCTAGTTGTAGATGGACATAATACCTTTATTTTATTTGTTTTTATTTTTATGTGGTGCCAGGGATCGAACCCAGTGCCTCACGCATGCTAGGAAAGCACTCTACCACTGAGCCACAACCCAGGCCCCAACAAGATATTTTAACATAGTAAAAAACACACCTTGGGGGCTGGGGTTGTGGCTCGGAGGTAGAGTGTGCCCTGGTTCGATTCTCAACACCATGTAAGAATAAAGGCATTGTGTACAACTAAAACAAATAAATAAATATTTTTAAAAATATATTAAAAAAAAACAACACCTCTACATGGCTTAAAGGAAAGAAGGCATGAAACTAATTAGAGAAGAGGCCAGATAAGGAAAGATGTAGAAAGAGGAGCAAAAGAGGTGATTGGACTTTGGTAAAACAAGGTAGGATCAAGTTTAATTTCTCATTCACCTAAGGACACCCCACAGCTTTTGCTACTAGGTAGTAACTCTGGAGGGCAGCCCCTCAATTCCTGGGCAGTTTTTAATGCTGAGTAAATTTCTGCACAACTGCCATCTACCACAGCACCTTCCAGAGCAACAAAAAACAAACCTCTCCTGTTTCCCTGTGAAAGCTCTTCAAATATTTGAATTCACAAAACAGCCTATGTCTTCTGCTTCCCAGGCTAAAGAGCACTGTCGTTTCTCCAACCAGAGGATGAGCACAGTCTGCTTGAAAGGCAGTATGTTAAGGTAAAAAGAACATAGGATTTTTAGTTAGAAACCTTTTAGTCCAACCTTGGTCATTGGTTAGTTCTATATTCTTAACCTCTTTTCCTCATTTATAGAATAAGAAAAATAAAAGTTATGCTAACCATCTCAAGATTTGTTGCAAGATGACCACACTTAATTAAAAGTACACATGAAATGTATGCTTTTTCACTACTCTGCTATAGACATTCATTAGATCCCATAGTACTATCAACATAAACTTCCCAAACCTTATGAATTAAATTAGTTTCATAAATAAAGTTTGGGAACCCAACCCACCTAAGAACTTATGTGAAAATTACTGAGTTTGGAAAAGGAGCATCAGAAGCAAAGGCAAGAAAGGCACTAGTAAGAATCCTAGTGTGTGGGCTGGGGTTATGGCTCAGTGGTAGAGCGCTTGCCTAGCACGTGCACAGCCTGGGTTCGTTCCTCAGCACCACATAAACATAAATGCATTGTGTACAACTAAAGCAAATAAATAAATTTTTAAAAAAAAAAAATCCATCAGTGACATCCTTTAAAAAAAAAAAAAAAAAAAAGAATCCTAGTGTGGCAGCATCTTAGTGAACATTAATATTCTACACTAGACCTTCAGAAAAAGTATTTGAACATATACCTGCAAGTTGCATTTTTGGCTTTGATTTTTAATTTAAAAACAAGGAAAGTTGTTCCTTGCTAAAATGCCAAAAAACTTGTCTTACAAAATAATATTTTATTAATTATAACAATGGTCTCTCTTTTTTTTTTTTTTAATATTTATTTATTTGCTTCAGTTGTACACAATGCAATGCATTTATGTTTATGTGGTGCTGAGGATCGAACCCGGGCCGCACACGTGCGAGGTGAGCGCTCTACCGCTGAGCCACAATCCCAGCCCCACAATGGTCTCTTTTTTAGAAGCAAAGTATTTTTCTTCTTTATTCTGTCTTCCCTATGTCATATGCACAATAGAAAAACTTGAAATTGTCTTAATCTCTTAAACCCTCACTGTCCAAACACATGAAACTAAAAAAAGAAAGAAAGAAAAAAAAAAAAAAAAGTAGGTGTACAAGAGTAGGTATACAAGAGAAAGCAATATGTACCACACGCACATTCCTTTATGAGTTGGAAGCAAAGATGATGGCCACTTGGTTTTTGGATGATAAAACAGAAATTAGAGACAAAGTTCCCTCCTTCAGGAAACAAGATTTGAATCAGTCACTAAAGCACAGTTAAATGAACTTAATATGTGGTTGTGGCTCAGTGGTAGAGCACTTGCCTAACATGTGTGAGGCACTGGGTTTGATTCTCAGCACCGCATATAAATAAATGAACAAAATAAAGGCCCATCAACATCTAAAAAAAAAATTCAACAAAATGAACTTCAAAAGGTTGGTGTGCACAACTAGGAGGTATCTCAAAGCAGGCAAGTGAGCAATTGTAACTAGAGTGAAAATTTCCTTAAGGGCAAGGGAGTAAGTAGTCATCCACTTCCTCTATAACAATATCATGAACACTCTGTACTAGCACCCAGCAAATTCAACAACTTTACAGCAAGTCACTTATTCTGCTCCGTACAGTGGTGTCACCGTCCATTGGAGGTAGTAGACAAGACACATTGTGCCAAATCCTACATGTACTGGGTGCTAGATGAGTCTTCAGGAACCTAGAGGAACCAGAAAACATTCTAGGCAAGATCATATTTAATTGAGTTTTGAAGGTGATGATCCAATGAGTGAAAAAACATTCCAGCAGAGGGAGGGGCAAAGAGACTGGAGAGGTGTCAAGAGACCAAGAGTTGTTCACATCTGAATAAAGTACATAAACAGAGGTGAGAGAAGGAAAGAAAGCTGAGGGCAGAATCTAGTGATGAAGAGCTCTGGATACGGAGCTGAGGCCTTATTATGAATATAGTAGGAGCAGGTGAAAGTTTTCAAATGCAAGAGTAACTGTGAACAAATCAATAGTCTGGAAAGACAGGTATGAGTCAAACTCTGGATTTAAACAAAAAAGAAAAAACTATAAGGAAGAGATGGGAAGAGGTCAGGAAAAACAATGTTAAAAGATCTTCATTCACTTCTCTCATGTTTAGGGGTTTTCTTTACAATGTTACCAAATTATCCTTTAAAAATGAAGACTTTGAGCCGGGCGCGGTGGCGCACACCTGTAATCCCAGCACTTTGGGAGGCTGAGGCAGGAGGATCGCGAGTTCAAAGCCAGCCTCAGCAATGGCGAGGCACTTAGCAACTCAGTGAGACCCTGTCTCTAAATAAAATACAAAAAAGGGCTGGGGATGTGGCCCAGTGGTCGGGTGCCCCTGAGTTCAATCCCCGGTACCACAAAAAAAAAAAAAAAAAAAAATGAAGACTTTGGAGATGGTTAAAAGCAGTCAGTCCTCAGAATGCAAAAATCAGTAAAATGAAGAATTTGAGATTATATTACTCACTTTAATTCAAGACATATTTAATGTACCTTTTGAATGCATTCTGTTCCATTGCAGATTTATTTGTTTGTTTGTTTGTTTATTTATTTTTAAGAATATGTCTCTCTGGGCTGGGGATGTAGCTCAATTGGTAGAGTACTTGCTTTGCATGCACAAGGTCCTGGGTTCAATTCCCCAGCACCACACACACACACACACACACACACACACACAAAGAATGTCTCTACAACTCTAAATCTTATTTGGGATTTAGAGCAGACAACCATGAATTTTAAAGATTTCACAAGCACAGAGATCATCTGTTACATTCACTTTAGAACAGATCTCTCCCCCTCAGTATTCCCCACACACCAATAAATCTCCACCCCCCACAAAGGCACAGTCAGAGGTTAATTTAGGAAAGTAGACATGGAGAATGGGGGCAATCTCAAGAGAGAGAGAGAGAGAGGCCTTTGGGGGTAAAGTAAGGAATATACATACAAGGGAGAATGTGGGCTATCTCCAGAGGGAGAGACAACCTACCCAAAATACTTTAAGCACTTTTTAAAAATTTTTTATTGGCAGTGCTTAAGATCAAAACCCTATGCATACTAGACTAGTGCTCTACCACTGAGCGACACCCTAGCCCAAGCCTAATTTCTTTTTTCCTTATTTCTTCCTTCTGCCTCAGCTTCCCAAATTGCTGGGATTACGAGCATGTGCCACTGTACCTGGCCCAAGACTAATTTCTTTATGCTCATATTGTTTCTGGCAGGAAGATCCCAAGTACAAAACCAGTTTCAGCAATTTAATGAGGCCCTCACAACTTAGAGAGACCCTGTCTCAAAATAAAAAAAACAAAAAGGGACTGGGGATGTGGTTCAGTAGTTAAGAACTCCTGGGTTGAATCCCTGGTTAAAAAAAAAAATCTGAATGGATGGAGAAACCCCATGGGACTTCATTACCACGCAGCTACTCTATTCACTACTAACAATTCCAACCACCAGGAATTTCCCTACCCAGGCTTTTTTGTTGGTATACCAGGAGGTGGGCAGGGAGGATGTGACATTTACCCAGTTTAAAATAGGACTAGAATGATCAGAACAGGAACATCTTTAATGCTGGGCAAATTTAACATCATCTATGGATTGTGACAAATGATCACAAAGGAAACTCAAATTTTACTTTTTTTTTATAATGGGGATTGAACCCAGGGGAAGCCGGGCGTGGTGGCACACGCCTGTAATCCCAGCACTTGGGAGGCTGAGGCAGGAGGATCGCGAGTTCAAAGCCAGCCTCAGCAATAGCAAGGCACTTAGCAACTCAGTGAGATCCTGTCTCTAATAAAATACAAAAAAAGGGCTGGGGATGTAGCCCAGTGGTCAAGTGCCCCTGAGTTCAATCACTGGTCCAAAAAAAAGAAAAAGAGGGCTGGGTTTGTGGCTTAGTGGCAGAGCGCTCACCTCGCCTAGCACATGCGCGGCCCGGGTTCGATCCTCAGCACCACGTAAACATAAATGCATTGCATTGTGTACAACTAAAAGCAAATAAATAAATATTTTAAAAAAAAAAAAAAAAGCCGGGCGTGTTGGCGCACGCCTGTAATCCCAGCACTTGGGAGGCTGAGGCAGGAGGATCGTGAGTTCAAAGCCAGCCTCAGCAATGGCGAGGCACTTAGCAACTCAGTGAGACCCTGTCTCTAATAAAATACAAAAAAGGGCTGGGGATGTGGCCCAGTGGTCAAGTGCCCCTGAGTTCAATCCCCGGTAACACGAAAATAAATAAATAAATAAATAAACCCAAGGGAGTTTTTACCACAGCGCACTCCACCACTGAGTTATATCCCCAGACTTTTATCATTTTAATTGAGTCAGGGTCTCACTAAGTTGCTGAGGGTCTTGCTAAATTGCCCAGACACGCCTCGAATGTGCAACACAACTGCCTCAGCCTCCCACCTCAGCTTCCCAAATCACTGGGATTATAGGCATGTGCCACTGCACCAGGCCTCATATATACATTTTTAAAAAGAATAAAAAATCTATATTTGAATCAGCAGCAATAACCTCAAGAAATATTTTCCTACACTGCCCAACAGTAGCAAAACAACAGATTCTAGGCACTCTTTTATTTCTTTGGGGTTCTTGTTTGCTTTAGGCTCTTCTAAAAAAATCACGATAACCCATCCTATATTTGCCATTTACAATTACCATAATTACCATTTAGAATAATATCTTTCCATAAAAGATTCTTCACTGCTTCATTTCACTTACTTGTTTGTTTGGAATGGGACCTCACTCATTGCTCAGGTTGGCCTCAAACTCTTGGATGAAAGCAATTCTCCAACCTCAGCCTTCAGAGTATCTGGGTCTATAGGCAAATACCACCTTTCCCAGGTGGTTGTTCAATTTTTTTAAAATTATTTTTTTAGTTGTCAATGGACCTTTATTTATTTTTATGTGGTGCTGAGAATCAAACCCAGTGGCTCACATATGCTAGGCAAGTGCTGTACCAGAGCCACAATCCCAGCCCTGGATGCTCAATTTTAACACCAAGAAAATAGGTCTTTTTTTTTTTTTCTCATTCTTTTTTAAATGAGTCTTTTGAGTAAACCAGCTTTATGAAAAATTCCTAATATCGTCCTTCTTTTCCTCCATACACTAAGGGTCTCTCAATATTCCACTCAAAGAATCTGACTCCAGAGTCTCTTTAGATTCATTCTCATCTACTTTATATAACCTGTAACCAGCTCCTCACCTCCCAACTTTGAGGAGGAACCACAGTACAATGGAATTGGTTAGAAGACCCAGTTATATCCCTGGCTGAAGATGACTCTATAGACAAGGACCAGGTAAATGTTAAAATTGGCACTTGAGGCTCCTTTCTTTTCTCCCTAACCTTACGGATGGGAGATGAAGGTCCAGGAAGGAAAGTTTACTTGCCCAAAGTCATAAATCCAAGAAGACAATCTCTCCAATCTCCTGACACTGGCATTATTTCTTCACTGAACTGAACAGTCTGCATATCTAACACCTTGAGCAAGTTAGCCATATAATTTAAATATGTAGATGGTTACATGGCAAATCTTATGCATTAAGAAAAGCCAACACTGACAGTAATTTTGAACCTACACAATACTATCAAATGAGTCATCTGATCAAATGTACAGTGTCCAGTCAGTTATAAAGAGAACCTTTGCTCCAGAGAAATCATGTGTCAAGACAAAACACTGAAAATAAACATTCTAAAAGTTCAAATTTGAATTGGAAATTCTGATAAAAACATCACCTTAGCTATAACTACTATAATTACTCACCATTCACTATGATACTGTAACTTGTCACTTAAATTACCCAAACTGTTACTAAGGCACACAGTGATAAAGCTTTTCTATGGCACAATAATAATTATTTTCTCACTGAAAATCAATGTCAAGGAAATCCCTCCATACCTGGGGTATACACAGGCAAGCACTATGCAAGCATTCTCCAGCTATCTCACGCTCCTGAGTCTTAAGAAACTCTGCTTTGTGTGCACCCTAAATCAAAAGGGAAAAGGAGACATTTCTATGGAAAAAATATTGGCTCAGCCATTTCTTTATAGAAAAAAAATTATCCAGATCAATACTCTACTTCTTTCATTATATCCCTTTCTGTATTGGTTTGGCTATATGATAACATACATGTATTACTTTTATATCTTATTTTTAATTATTTTTTTACATGACAATCATCCCTCAGTATACACAGGGGATTGGTTTGAGGATCCCTGTGAAAACCAAAAATCTGTGGATGCACAAGTCACTTACATAAAATAGCCAAATATCTGCATACAATCTACACACATCCTCCAGTATACTTTAAATCATCTTTAGATTACTTATACTACTTAATACAACGAAAACGCTACATAGGTATTTGTTTCAGTGTATAGTTTAGGCAATAATGACAAGAACTAAATTTATACATGTTCAGTACAGATGCAATATTCTTCTCAAACATTTTCCATTCCTGATTTGTTGAAGGAGTGACTGAACTATAGTCCTTTTGGTGTCTCCTACACTGGCAAAAATTAGTCCCATCTCAAGCCTTTAGAAATGACTGCTACTCTGTAATTTCATCTCAAGATTCATCCTTCTTAGTGACAGTAAACGTTGCTGAGTTCTGCAACATTTAAAACGTTCTTATATCTGTTGTAAACAGGAACTATTATCAATGTTTGAGATATTCTTTCCAACAAAACCATTTTTTCCCCTGTAATCAAACTAGGCCACGAATTTATGAAAATTTTACCTGGCTTCTCTTATACTTTAGGACAAATTATCAAGGGCATAAACAAATAAAGGTTTCCTGTATTTGAATGATCACAGGAATTCTAGTTTGACCTGGAAACTGATTGATTTCCTAGTCATCTCCAGGACAGCCGCCCAACAATGAATTATGATGTTTCGAACTTAACCACTTAACTTAGACAATTAACCATTTTTTGAGAAATGCAAACCCAATACACTGGGTTATTCATATCTGATCGGACGCAATTAACTAACTCTCAAGAATAAAAGACATTCAGCCAGTTTGAAGCTGACCTCCCAACCGAGGGACACCGCCCCAACAGAACCAACGCCCGCAGCAGGCCTGGGGTTCGAGGTTCCCAGCCCTTGCTCCCCGCGCCGGGCCTTCAGGACCCTTGAACAATGATGTCCCAGCCCAAGATAAGGTACCAGGGCGACCAGGCAATGACTCCAGTATATCCCGGAGCATGCAAAAAGCAAAGAGCGAGAGCAGCACCCATCCTCTCGGCTCAGAGGTAACACACTCTGGGGACCCAGAACCAGCTGAGACCCCACACCAGCCAGGACGCCCTAGCAACCCGAGGGTCCACTGCACCGGAGGTGGGTCAGGCCAGTAGCAGGGGAAGGGGACCGCGCAGGCGCGCGACGGGTTGGGGGGGCACGAGGGGGACGGCGCAGGCGCGGAGCCCGCCGGGGTCTGCGGGGCCGCCTGGGCCAGGCCGCGCGGCCGATTTTGAGCGGATGGACAGACCCGCAGGCGCACGCTGTGAGGGGACCGGCCCCGGCTCTTACCGCGCGGCACCGCCTCGCTCGCTCGCTGGCTCCGGGCTGGGGCCGGGCGGCGAGCTCGCCCGGTGGCGCGGGCCCGATCCGTTGAGTCCGGCCTCAGGGCAGCAGCCAACCCTGCGGCGCAGCTTGCCCGGCCCGCCCTCGCCCCGCCCTCGCCCCGCCCTCGCCCCGCCCCTTCTCCGCCCCTCGCGGCTGCCACCGCGGCCTGCGCAGGCGCCGTACTGATCCCGCCCACTCCCCACCACCGCGCAGGCGCCAGGTGCCCCGCCCACTCGCGTTCATCCCGGCCCTAGGTAGCGCAGGCGCACTGCTGGAGATTTCCCGGGCGGTTGAACCCCCGGCTTCTTCAGGGTGCTTCTTGGTGACGCGTGTAGAGTCGCTAGTCCCAGGGATTTTTCTCAGAAAATAGGTTCATCCTTCGTGCAGCAGATATTTACAGTGTGCCAAGGACTGTGCTAGGCATGAGTCAGACAGTGGTGGGAAATTTTTTTTTTTAAATATTTATTTATTTGCTTTTAGTTGTACACAATGCAATGCATTTATGTTTATGTGGTGCTGAGGATCGAACTCGGGCCGCGCACCTAGGCGAGCGCTCTACCCCTGAGCCACAACCCCAGCCCGTGGGAAATCTTTTGACCAAGGCCTACCCACTTGGCGCCACTGGTACATCAGGGAACACACAAAAAAACAAGTCAACAATAACAAAAATAAGCCAAAAGGCCTGGGGTTGTAGCTCAGTGGTAAAGCCCTTGCCTAGCACGCATGAGGCACTGGGTTCAAGGGTTCAATCCTCAGCACCACATTAAAAATAAATAAAGGTATTGTATCCATCTGCAACTAAAAAAAAAAGGCTAAGTGTACTTTATCAAGGTAAGGCAGTTCTATTATGTCCCAAATGGACCTATTGCAATTACATAGTTTCTTCCTTTGATAGTTAGAACCACAATAGATTTTTCTCTATCTACATCGTCAGTTTCCTAGGAAGAACACCACTTGGTCAGATATATTTTTAATACATTGCTGGACTGTTTGCTCTTTTACTTAGCGTTCTTTGCCTGTATGTACATAAAAGATTGACCTATCGTTTGCTTTCTTGAACTTGATATTAAGCTTATAGGAAATTCACAGTGAGTTCGTTTGGGTCCCTTTTCTGCTTCATTTGGAAGATTGCATATAAGAGCAGGGGAGTTTTTTTTTTTTTTTTTTTTTTTTTTTTTTTTTTTTTAATGGTGCTATGGATCAAACCCAGGGCCTATCCGTGCTAGGCAAGCACTCTACCACTGAGCTATATACCTAGTCCAAAAGCAGGATTCTATGTTTTTCCTAATGTTTGCTAATTGTCCAGTCCTGGTGTTCTTCTTTGGCTTTGCTTTTTGAGAGATTTTGAGGAGATGGAATTCAGGTTTTTGTTTGTTTGTTTGTTTGTTGTGGTGCTGGGGATTGAACTCAGGACTTGGGCATGCGAGGCAAGCACTCAAACAACTAAGCTATATCCCCAGCCCCCAGTTTTTAATATAAACATTCAATTTCTTTAATAGTGCTACTGTCTAGACAGACTATTTCTTTCTATGTCTTCTTTTGCTGTTGTTGTTTTTTTTCAGGAGTGTATCTGCTTTCTTGTTTTTAAAATCATTGGCATGAAGTTATTTAAAAATTGAGTGGTTTTCGTTTTGATTTTTTTAAATGTATCTGAAGATACTTGGAATACATTTACATATTTCAAGTTCAGAAAGCACATCGCAATCCTATCACCATTCCTGTAATTCCCCAGATGCAACCAACTATAGTGTCTTAGTACCTTTCTAGTGATACTGTATGAATATAAACAAATATCCAAATAAATAGATATGTTCTCTTGCTTGTTTTTAAACATAAATGGTACTATACTCTATATACTTAATTGTAATTTGTGTGTGTGTATATGTGTGGTGTTCAGGATTAAACCCAGGGGTGGTCTACCACTGAGCTATATTCCAAACCTTTCTTAAATTGTTTTTATTTTGAGACAGAGTCTCACTAAGTTGCTGAGGGTGGCCTCAGACTTGCAATCTTCCTGCCTCAGCCTCCTGAGTCACTCTGCACCCACCTGTACCTTTCTTTTTAAAACAAATATCTGATATTTCTTGTGAGATTTTTCAGGGGATAGAATTCAGATTTTTATCTAAGCATTCATTTCTTTAATAGTTGTAAGTCTAGGGCTGGGGTTGTGGCTCAGCGGTAGAGCACTCGCCTACCATGCACGCGCCCCGGGTTCGATCCTCAGCACCACGTACAAATAAACACATTGTGTACAACTAAAAAGCAAATAAATAAAATATTTCTTAAAAATAGTTGTAAGTCTAGACAGACTATTTCTTTGTCCACATTAGCAAAGGTCATGGCCTGGAGAGCCAGCCAGCAGCAGGTTAGATTTCAGTCCTGGTCCCATTATTTACTAGGTGTCTGTCTCTGCATCCCAGTTTTCTCATCTACAAAACAGGTGTTTTTATGAGTTGTTGTGAGGATTCAGTAGAACAATACATGAAGAGGTCTTGGCACAATGCCCACCACACTGGAGATGCTGATAAGTATAAGGGGTCACTGATGCTGCACCTGTTTAGGCATGTATAGCTCAAAAACCATTCAACATATGTTGCATCATTTTGATCCTCATATCAGCTCTGTAAGAATTTTGCATGAGGGAATTGAGATTTAGAGGGGTTATTTTACTTGTCCAAGACTACTCAGCTAACCAAATGGTAGAACCAAAACATGACTGTCTGGTCCCTATGCTGCAGTGATTGATGCTCTCCATACTATAGAATTCACGTTCCTGGCCTGGTGGGGGAGGATCTGGCCCCCACACCCACCTCTGCATGTATAGCTCTTTCTTGCTCTTCTAGAACCTCACCTTCCCTTTATTCTGTGACAATGTGCCTTCACTTCCTTGCTCTTTCTCATGATATCCACTGTCCCTGATTTGCTCTCTCCTCATGGAAACAAGCCTTCCTCACGTGCCTTCTCCTCTTCCAAAAATCCCACTGACTCCTCCAGGACATGTTAGCAGTTTCACCCAGCGTACTGCCACCACAGCCAAAAAATGCTGTAAGAGTCTGGGAACCTGGTTGAAGCATCTCTGCACCCTCTCAGCTCTGACTACAAAGTTTGGTCACCCAATTCCAGCACATGGTTGCTGCTCAGGAAATGTCTACTCAGCAACCTTCCTCCCTACACATACCTTAGTAGAAAATCTATTGTAATGGGTTTTGTTCATTAAAAGCACCTTGCTGTACAAGAATGTTTATAGGATTTTTTTTTTCCTTATGACAAGGTCTCACAATGTTGCCCAGGCTGGTCTTGAACTCCTGGACTCAAGTGATCCTCTTGCCTCAGCTCCCCAAGTGCTAGGACTACAGGGGCTGCTCCTCCTGCTCTGTATACTACACCCAGATAGATGCTTAATTTTTTTTAATATTTATTTATTTGTTTTAGTTGTACACAATGCCCTTATTCTTTTTTTTTTTAATATTTATTTATTTGCTTTAGCTGTACACAATGGGTTTATTTGTATGTGGTGCTGAGGATCGAACCCGGGCTGCGCACGTGCCAGGCGAGCGCTCTGCCGCTGAGCCACAACCCCAGCCCTGCCCTTATTCTTTACGTGATGCTGAAGATCGAACCTGGGCAGCGCATGTGCTAGGCGAGCGCTCTACCTCTGAGCCACAACCCCAGCCCTGAGATGCTTAATTTTTAATGCTAGATGGTAATTTTTCTTTCTTCTTCTTTGGGACAGGGATGTGACATGCTACGAGATCTTTTCTAGGAAGACTGACCTCATGGCATACACAGGATAGGGAAAGTGACCCTCGCAGTCAGGGGAACCTGCTCATGATCTGGATATCAGAGAGTCTGAGAAGCCTGAGATGGTGACGGGGTCAGAGGTGAATGATCTAAGGGTGAGGTATAGAATCATCCAAACTCCATGCCAGTCTGTGATTGGACCTCAGTACTGGCATCTGGGTTGTCCCATTGTTCTCACCTAAACCTTGCTCCCCTTCTTTGCTTATCCTCCTCAGCTTGCTAGGACTACAGGAACAAAAAGAGCAGGCATTTGGGGCAGATGCTGGGCAAGAGCCAAGAAAGAACCTGATGAAGGGCCTGGTCCTAGGGAAGCAGGTGGCCAACTCCATGAGCAGAGGACCATCTATCGTGTGTGAGCCTTTCACAGGACCTGGCCTCCAAGCTTCATGTCATGCATGCTGCCATGACCTTTATTCGTGGATTAAGAGTGCCCAGCATGGCGCACGCCTGTGATCCCAGAGACTCAGGAGTCTGAGGCAGGAGGATCATGAGTTCAAAGCAATTTAGCAAGGCCCTAAGCAACTTAGTGTGACCCTGTCTCTAAGTAAAACACAAAAAAAGCACTTGGGATGTGGCTAAGTGGTTAAACGCCCCTGAGTTTGATCCTCAGTATCTATATAAAAAAAAAAAAAGTGCCCAGAACTAGGGACTGACATGACATGTTCCCTCCTATTTGGCCCTGCCACTCCTGCCCTGCCCTGCCCTGCCATCTCATCCCTGAGATGGGCCAAGCTTTGCAACCTGGGGCCCCCAAGAATTCAGTGCCTCTGGTTTCTCAATGACCTGTTAAACTGACTCTGAGCACCCCATCCTGAGGTCCACCCTGATCACTGACTGCCCTTCTTAGGCCCAGCTGCCTCCATCTGTAACACAGCTAGAGGAGCCAGAACCAGTGGGGGCTTCAGGCCAAGTTTTAATCTGAAAACAACTGCTCTCAACTATTAGCAAGTGATCAGCTCTAACTGCCAGGACATGGGGCTTGGGATTCTTGACTCATTTCCCTTGGAGCTAGCTCAGCTCTAGGTCCTGGGAAATGTGCATCTGTCAGCCAAGAGAGAATGTTTCTGCAAACACAGACAAGCTGTTTACCTTCTACAGCGATACCTTATTACATCATGCACCTGGTAATTGTGACTTGAAACCTAGGAGGCTCCTTGAGATGTTCAGCGGGCTGCAGACCACACAGTGGAAGAAAAGAAAAGAAAATGAAACTGGGCCTGGTGGCACACACCTGTAATCCCAGCAGCTCGGGCGGCTGAGGCAGGAGGATCTTGAGTTCAAAGCCAGCCTCAGTAAAAGCAAGGCACTACGCAACTCAGTGAGACCCTGTCTCTAAATAAAATACAAAATAGGGCTGGGAATGTGGCTCAGTGGTTGAGTGCCCCTGAGTTCAATCCCTGGTTACCATCCCCCCCCCCAAAAAAAAAAGAAAGAAAGAAAAGAAGAAAAGAAACATTCAGGTTAGCACATTTACCCACCTCATGGCCAAAAGAGATCAGAGATCATCAGACTCTGTCATTTCACAGTTAAGGAAACTAAAGCCATAGGTAAGGAAATAGCCAGTGTTTCCCATGTGCCAGTTCCATGATTCCCCAGAATTGAATTCAAATTCCCACTGGGACATCTAGTAGCTATGTGGCCTTGGGTATGTTCCTTGACTTCTCTGTGCCTCCAGTTCTTCCTATGAACAATGGCCATGGTCCTAGACCTGTCAGGAGTGTTGGGGGACTAAATAATTGGTCCCCAGTCTATTGAAGTGCCCCCTGCACACCATGCTTCTCTTTCAAACACTTTGCACACAGCAAATACATAGCTAATATACTGTAATGATGGATTTACTGTCTGTCTACCTGGAGACTGGACCTGGCATGAGGTTAGGACTTAGGAAATTATTACTTTTATCCTTTCTTAAGGTTCAGATCCTCATCTATAGAAAGCAATAACTTTTTCCAGCCTCCTAATTCTATTCCACCCAGTACTATTATGATTTTATGACATATAATAAGAATTTCATATTTTGGTCATCATCCCTCTTCTTGGGACACAGCTCCAAATTTACCCTTTGAATCTTCAAAGGTGATATCCTTCAAAAGTGATATCATTATGCTAATGAAAAGACTAGAAGCTCTTAGGTAGCTCAAGATGGGCTGGTTGCCACAGGACCCAACTATGATTAGAGTGTTGGAACTTCCAGCACCACCCTTAGACCTCCAGGAAGAGCAGAGGGCTAAAGGTTGAAGTGATTATAGAGACTAATAGCTAAGCCAATCATACCTACAGAATAAAGCCTCCATAAAAATTAAAAAAGGGTGGGTTGTGAGACGCTCTGGATTGCTAAACACTTATGAGTTAGCTCACCCCAAGAGAGCATGGAAGCTCTGAACTACCCTGTGTATCTGTTCCATCTGTCTGTTCCTGAGTTGTATCCTTTATAATAAAATGATAAACACAAACGTTTCCAAGAATTCTATGATACACTCTAGCCAATTATCAAATCTAAGAAGGGGGTTGTGGGAACCTCAATTTGTAGCTAAGTATTAGAGTTTGAATCTCAAATGTCCCCCAAAGGGCAGTGTTTAAATAATTGGTTCCCAGGTTGGTACTATTTGACAGTGGCAGAACCTATATTAGGTGGACCTAGCAGGAGGTCAGTAGGTCATTTGGGGTATGCCCTTCAAGGGGATTGTGGATGTTTATTCTTTTCCTTTCTCTTTGCTCCCTGGCTTGTGATGAAAGTGGTTCTGCTCTACTGTGCGCTCCTGCCACGATGTACTAGCTCACCACAGGCCCAAAGCAACAGGGCCAACCAATCATATATTGAAACCTCTAAAACTGTGAGCCAACGACAACAACAATAATAATAATAATCTTTTGAGGATATATTTCATTAAGATCAAATTTTGAACAAATAGGTAAGTAGGAAGGGTGATAAGTACATCATCCTGATTTGAACCTGTTATAGTTTGAGATTTAGAATGCCCCCAGAGGCTTGCACGTTGAAGGCTTGGTTCCCAATGTTCAGAAGTAGGGCTTTTGGAAATTGGATCATGAGGATGCTAACCTCACCAATGGATTAGTCCACTGAAGTATTCATAACTCTTGGGAATTGGTGGAGACTGTAGGAGGTAGGGCGTTGTTGAAGGAAGAGGTCCTTGGGGGCACGCCCTCTGGGACTGTATCTTGTTCCCAGTCTCTGTCTCTCTCTCCCTCCCAGCCACCATGAGATAAACAACTGTGCTTTACTACACACTCCCAGCCTTGATGTTCTGTCTCACCACAGGACCAAGAGAAATGGAGCCAAGTGACTATGGATTGAAACCTCTGAAACACTGAGTCAAAATAAATCTTTCCTACTCTAAGTTGATTTTCTCAGGTATTTTGTCACATCAACAAAACGCTAACACAGAACCCAAAGTATATAAATAAAATGACGCCGTGTTTATAGGAAAACCTGAAGGCAGTTCAGAGAAGGTCTAGAAAGATCTGGAATAAAGAAAGACAAGCCTGTTGAGAAAACAGAAAACCAGTTGGAAAGGAGCTAATTTTAAATCCTTCACCATGGGCTGGGGATGTGGCTCACTGGTAGAGCGCTCGCCTAGCACGTGCGCGCCCCAGGTTTGATCCTCAGCACCACGTAAAAATAAACGTCATTGTGTACAACTAAAAGCAAATAAATAATTTTTTAAATATTTATTTATTTGCTTTAGTTGTACACAATGCGTTTTTATTTTATGTGGTGCTGAGGATCGAACCCGGGCCGCGCACGTGCTAGGCGAGCGCTCTACCGCTGAGCCACAATCCCAGCCCAATAAATATTTTTAAAAAAATAAATCCTTCACCAGGCCATGTGTGTTATAGCAGACAGAGGAGGGAGAGGGGACAAGGATGGGGAGAGACACCGACATCAGAAGTGGTCAAGGCTGGAGTTGCTGTTGGTTTGGCCCCACAGGGCCGTGGGTACCAGCCAAAAACAGGCTGTCCTGGGCATAAAGGGCAGCAGGGGTGAGCCTGCAAAGACTAGTGGTGGGGTCAAGAGAGAGTTTTGTCTCTGTTTTCTCACACTTTCTCCTTCCTAAATTTTTTCCTTATAGTGCTAGGCATTGAACCCATGGCTTTGTGCATGCTAGTCAAGTGCTCTAGCACTGAACTATTCCCCCAGACCCTCTCATGATTTCTCATGGCTTGCACGATTGAACAGAGGTCTGTTCTGGCTGGTCTGACTGGTAGCCCAAGCCCCTGTGGGGCCAAACCAACAGCAACTGCAGCCTTGACCACCTCTGATGTTGATACCTCTCCCCAGACTTGTCCCCATTCCCTCCTCTTTTTTTTTTTAATATTTATTTATTCACTTTAGTTGTACACAATGCAATGCATTTTTATGTTTACGTGGTGCTGAGGATCGAACCCGGGCCGCGCATGTGCGAGGCGGGCGCTCTGCTGCTGAGCCACAACTCCAGCCCCCATTCCCTCCTCTGACTAAGCAGAATGTGTTTGAGAAAAGAGATGCACCTGCCAGAGGTGGGACCAGGGCTAAAAAAGGGGTAGACTTAGAGTTTCTGCAGGTGATAAATGAGGAGACATAGGAGAAGGCATTCTCTGCTTTTTCAGGGCCTCTCATGAGCATGGCATCACCTCTCATGGTGATGGCAGAGGGACTGGAAGACAGTGGCCAAAGCCTCCTGATGGAGTGAGCCCTCTTCTCTGTCCATCACTGTGATGAACCCCTACCAAGTGCTGAGTGACCCATGAGTATGTGTCCCCGTCCCCTACCCTAGCCCATTAAGCCTCCATCCTAGAATGCATGGCGGAACTGATGGGTGTTTGGGACAGGAATACGTTTAGAAGTGGGAGCTGGAGAGCTGGGATCTGCCCATGATTTCTTGACTTACTAGCTGGCATGACAGTACTAGTTTCCTACAGTTGCTGCCTGAAGCGCTTGGAGCAACGGAGCCGCGGGAAGAACTTCAGAAGCAAACTGGAGAAAAACAGCTTTTTATTCTGATAACTTTTCTCTCTGGTTCTAACAACGACTAACTCACGCCAAACACACCACTAAAATGGCGCTGACCCGATCAGCAATTTCGGCCAAGTCACTCGAGATCCCGCAACAAATCCCGTGAGACTACGGGTGGCGACAATGGCCAAATCTCCACGGCTCATAGTCAACTGCAATTCAAGTCAATCCCCAAACAGGGCTCCTGCATTTCCCCCTTTTTGTTTTAAAAGAGGTAATGCTCTAGGACGTCTATGTGCAACCAACATTCTTACCCGTCATCGGATAATCAAGGCTGTGCCCTTGACTCCTGTCTTAGGTTGATATGTCGGCCACATGAGACTGTCCCGTGCGACTGTGCCTGTCTTAGGTTGTCCCCCTCTGGGGATCTTACCCGTCATTGGCTAACCAGCCATCCAATGGAGCCCTTTAGGATCGACTATATATGATGACTAACAGCCGTCCAATTGTGAGGAGATGCTGCGGCTTTAAGGCGACAAGCCTTTTGGTGATGAGCCAAATTGCATAGCATATCAAATTGTTTAAACAAATTAGCTGCCCTAAGTTCCATCAAGTAACACAGTGAATTCTCTAGACAAATACCCGCAAGGCATTGTCCCGTAAAGTCCCAAACAATGAAAGATCAAAATGTCCATTTGTTGTAACATGTTGATGTAGGAGGCCCCATGCATGTAGAGCAGAGGCCACACTGTTGGTGAGGTTGTTTGATGTTTGAGCAGCAGGGATGCTTGCGGCGGCCGCGATCCCTGCAGCTGTAGCAGCAGACGTCTTTTTTATGTTTAGACAATGCCACCGGCAAATCTTCAGGGCCCGCTACCTAGAAACTCAAGCATCAATTATTAAAGGAAAGGCAGTGCTATTGCAGCACTGAGTCAAGAGGCGAGTTGTCAAACTACAAAATAGAATAATTAGATTAGAAAATTAAAGTTGATTTTTGTTCACATACATCGCTGGTTGAGCTTCTACAAACATAAGTTGGAAAAATGTCATATTTAGAACAAAACAAAGAAAGACTGAGGGTAATTACTGCATTAAAGATAGATTAAAGAAAAGGTAAAGGCACTTTAGAGAAATAATTTGTTAGCTGGAACCCTTGAGTCTCTGTATACAGAGCAATCTTTTACCTGTTGAGATAATTGAAATTAATGAGCTATTAAACAAATGAAGTTAATAACAAATAAACAATCTTAAGTCAAAACACCAAAATATCAGGTTATATAGCACTAGTCATATTGTTTGCTAAAGAGAAGTCCCAGGGACACCTATAAATCAAAATTGAAAGTACCTTCATTTATAAAATTATTTACCTAAATTGAATACTCTTAACCTAAAATGAATTAAAGTTATTTGGATCCATATATATATATATTTTTTTTTTTCTTTTTCATAAGCGCTTTGTTCTTTGTGACGTCACACTGGACAGACGAACAAGCATACAAACATATATTTGTGACGTCACATTAACATGAAATGTAGACAAATGTACAGACATAAAGACATGTATAAAAAGAAAAAAAAATACAATTGTGTGCACACTAAAGAGAGATCTCCTTGTCCCGGCCGGGAGAAATGACACTTAAGTTGTGAAATATTTAGAAGGACTCTTTTGAGGGAAACATTCTGTACCTTCATCTTGGTCCTCTTGATTTTGTACCTTTTTTATTAATCTTGATTCTTCAATAACTTCATCTTGATCATTTTGATGTGGTACCTGTTTTATTAATCTAGATGGTATCCATATTGGAGAGGATTCGTGTTTTGGAAAAACACAAACAGATCCTCTTCCCCAAATTAATACTGGATCTGGACCCTTCCATGTACCTGAAAGAACATCCTTCCAGTAAACCAAAGGTTTATGTTGTTGGTGTGGATTCCAATGTCTGTCTCCAGCAGAATAACCATTAGAGTCTAAAGTTAAAAAATTTAAGGTAAACAGGGCAACTGCCAATCTGTCCTTAGGACTTTTCCAATTTCCTTCTTTTTGTTTTAATAACATAATTTTCAGTGTTCGGTTTGCTCTTTCAATAATGCCCTGACCCTGAGGATTGTATGGGATGCCTGTTTTATGGGATATATTGAATTTTGCGCAAAACTGTTTGAAAGATGAGGACGTATATGCGGGGCCATTATCTGTTTTAAGCATTTTTGGGATGCCCAATGCAGCAAAAGCTTGCAAACAATGAGATGTAACATCTTTAACTTTTTCTCCAGAATGTAAGGAAGCAAAAATCATGCCTGAACATGTATCTATGGTCACATGAATAAATCGCAATTTTCCAAAACTTGGCTCATGAGTAACATCCATCTGCCACAAATGATTGGGCATTAATCCTCTAGGGTTAACTCCGAAATGAGGATTGGGCAAATGTGTCATACAAGATTTACAATTTTTTACAATTGTTCTGGCTTGCTCCTTTGTGATTTTAAACCTACGTTGCAAGGTGGTGCTGTTGACATGAAACTGGGAGTGAAATAAAGTAGCTTGTTGTAGCGCTGAAAGTATAAATACTGTTTTTGTAAGTTCATCAGCCTTTTGATTACCTTCATGGAGGGGACCAGGCAAATTAGTATGTGCTCTAATATGGCCTATGAATAGAGGTTCTTTTCTTGCCCACAAAAGTTTTTGTATTTGATAAAACAATTTAAAGGCTGGAGTATGAGGTGCTATTGGTCCTGCTAACTCTAATTTTGGGACGGCTTGTACAATATAGTGGCTATCTGAAAAAATGTTTACGGGCTGGTCCCTAAAATTTTCCAGAGCTCTTACCACAGCTTCCAATTCCACTAGTTGAGCTGATTTGTGTGCAGTTATGTAAGTCATATTTTCTTTTTTAGTGACTACTGTAGCAGTACCATTTGAGGACCCATCTGTAAATACATTAAATGCCTTAGGAATAGGTTGATTTTTTATTACCTGTGGAAATATAATAGGATGATTAATACAAAAAGATAATATAGGGGACTTAGGAAGATGATTATCAAAATTTGCAGAAGTAGAGCATTTAGCTATAGCCCAATCATTATCATTGAAGCATAAGTATTCAATCTGTGATGATGAATAGGGAGTAATAATAGTAGCAGGGTGAATGCCAAATATTTTAGTAGAAGTCTTAAGTCCTTGAAGAATAAGTTTAGCCACCATGGAGGTATAAGATTCAATTATACTTTTAGGAGAGACGGGCAAATGTATCCATAATAAAGGCCCTTGTTGCCAAAATACTCCTGTGGGTGTATATTGTGAAGAAATAATAATCAACATCAGCGGTTGAGTTAAATCAAATCTATCACAATGAGCTCCTTCGATGGCTTTTTCTACTACTTTAAAGCTTTCCTAGCATCAGGAGTCAATGTTCATGGTGAAGATGGATCAGGATCTCCACGAAGGATGTCAAATAAAGGTTTTAGTTGGCCAGTAGTGAGATTTAGTGTAGGGCGAAGCCAATTAATGTCTCCCAGTAGTTTTTGGAAATCATTGAGGGTGGTCAAATGTTCTTTATTTATTAAAATTTTTTGGGGTCTAACAAAAGTATCCATGATTTTAAATCCTAAATATAATATGGGAGATCTGGTTTGAACTTTTTCTTCTGCTATATATAATCCATATTTTTTTTAAATTTTCTACCACATCACTGAATATATTAAATAAGATTTTTTTATTAGGGTGGGCCAATAAAATATCATCCATGTAATGTAGACACATGAGGTTTGGATATTTATTTTTAATGGGTTGGATAGCCTTGTCCACATATATTTGGCATATGGTGGGGCTATTAGCCATTCCCTGTGGTAAAACCTTCCATTGATATCTCTGATCAGGGCCATTATTGTTCATAGAAGGAACGGAAAAAGCAAACCTGGGGGCATCCAGAGGATGTAGGGGAATAGAAAAGAAGCAATCCTTTATATCAAGAGTAATAAGATGGAAATTTTTTGGAATAGCTACGGGACTAGGAAGTCCAGGTTGAGTAGGCCCCATAACTTGCATGGTTTTATTGATTTGTCTAAGATCATGTAACAATCGCCATTTTCCTGACTTTTTCTTGATCACAAATATGGGGGAATTCCAGGGAGAGGTGGAAGGTTCTATATGACCTGCTTCTAATTGTTCCTGAACTAATTGGTGGGCCGCTTGTAATTTCTCTTTAGATAGGGGCCACTGAGGGACCCACACTGGCTTATCAGAAAGCCATGGTATTTTCAAAATTATTTTCTCAGTGGCCCCGAAAAAAATATCTTTTTCCTTTATGACAATGATTACTTTTAGGGTTAAGATTACTCTGTACTTTTTGATAATGAGTTCTTTTATGGTTAAGATTACCCTGTAGGTTTTCACATTTAACATCTGCAGGCTTGGTTGCAAGGTGTACTCCCATTTGTTGCAAAATATCTCTTCCCCATAAAGTAACCAGTAGATTAGGTAAAACATAAGGCTGAAATGTTCCTTTATGGCCTTCATCATCCTCCCATTTTAAAATTACTGCACTTTTATCTGGGAGGTTATTATATCCCAAGCCTCTTAAACTGGTTGAAGCTTTTTGCAGAGGCCAGTGCTTGGGCCATTGGCGTAAATTAATAATGGAAGAGTCAGCTCCAGTATCTATTAATCCCTCCATTTCTATTCCTTGGATTTTTATTTTACACATAGGCCTCCTTGAACAGTCTCGAACCCAGCAAGCCATGGGACTTGAGTCAGTGGAACAAAATCCTCTATTGTTCCCTTCTTGAGGCATACCCATTTTAAATGAATTATGTAAATCGGGAAGGAGAAGCAACTGAGCAATTCTATCTCCTTGATTAACAGAAGTTATACTTTGGGGTGAGCTAAGCATTATTTTTATTTCCCCTTTGTAGTCTGAGTTTATTACTCCTGGGGTCACTTGCAAACCTAATAAGCTTTTAGGACTACGCCCGATAATAAGTCCTACAGTCCCCGAGGGAAGAGGTCCCCTGACTCCTGTGGGAATCAGTTGAACCCCCATTTCAGGTGTTAACACTATTCGGGCGGTGGAACAGAGGTCTAATCCTGCATATCCTCTTGTTCCTCTGGCGAGGGAGTGGATGGGTAGTAGGGATTGTGTCGGGGAAGCATCTGAGTGGATGCTTGAGGATACTCCTTCTGCAATGCCCCGTACATTTGTGGGCCCCGGGGTATTGGGCCCCGTGCCCCGTTTTTTGAATTCCTGAACAAAGGATTTCCATGGATGTCAAATTTTGAATAGCATTTATTGGCCCAATGATTTCCCTTTTTACACCTGGGGCAGCGGCCTGGGGCACGGTATGAGCTTGATCTTATTTCTCTTTTGGGATTTTGCCTAGAATTGCCTGATTGATTATGATAATTTTGCCTGGAATATCCTGATTGATTATAATATCTACGTTTAGCCTTTGTGAAATTTCGAGAGGAAGCACCTCTCATTGAGGCTGCAATCACATTTCCTGTGACAAAGGCGCCATTTATATCTTTACATAGTTGTATATATACGGAAAGATCCTTTTTAGTTCTCCATGGCCTGATGGCTGCTTGGCACCATTTATTTGCATTTTCATAAGCTAATTGAACAACTAATGGCATAGCTTGGTCAACATCTGCAAACACACTACCTGCAGTTCTCAAAAGTCGATCAGCAAAGTCGGCATACGGCTCATTAGGTCCTTGAATCACTTTTGACAAGCTACCTTGTAGATCCCCAGGTCCTTGTACAGTTTTCCATGCCTCTAAGGCAGCTGCATTTATCTGAGCATATATATCTGGGTCATAATCTGTTTGAGCCTGTAAGTCTGCGAATTGCCCTTCTCCTGTGAGCATGTCTATATTATAGTTTTCAAACCCTGCAGCCGCGTTTCTTTTAGCCGTTTCTATACAAAGTTCTTGGAATTGCGATCGCCAAACCAAGAATTGCCCCCCGCTTAATGTTGCTTTACATAGACTTTTCCAGTCTGAGGGGGTTAAGCTAAAGGTGTTAAGGGACTCCAGCATACTCAACGTGAAAGGAGCTTGGGGCCCATAAGTCATTACTGCCTCTTTGAGATTTTTTATTGTTTTGAAATCTACTGACTGATGGACACTCTGTCCATTTTTCTTTTCAAATGCTGGCGGTTCCCAATGTATCTGTGAGTTGTCCTCGAGAGCGCATAAGTGATCAGAAAGACTTTTTATTTCTGTTTCTAGGGTATGCAAATGCCTAGTAATACCCTTCATATTTTCTGTAATGGATTCCACCCATGGGGGAGTAGAGGACACAAGTGACTCCTCTGCCTGACGGACCTTTTTCTCGGTCTTTTTAAATTTCTTTTTCCTCATTTTCTCAGGATCACTTTTACTAGATTCCTCACCACTGCTAATTTCACTGACAGCAATATCCTGAGGCCCAGGTTCCAGTGAGAGCAAGTATCCTTCAGCTTTCGCCAATAACTCCCGAATAGCTTTAATAGCTTGGATTTTTGTCATTTTTGGGTCTCTTCTAATACTCTCTTTACTGGTCTCAGTTGGCCCAGTGGAATCTACACTTTTTTGATCACTTTCACTTTTGTCTATATACTCCTCACTGAGAACAGAGTCAGGTATATCAAGGAGTCTTTGCATAGCCTCTATCACTTGGGATTCAGTTATATTCGAACCCATCTTTAGAGACCTTTCAGTTCTTACCTGTCCGCTCCGAAGTTCCCCGTACGGGCCGCCACCTGATGCCGCCTGAAGTGCTTGGAGCAACGGAGCCGCGGGAAGAACTTCAGAAGCAAACTGGAGACAAACAGCTTTTTATTCTGATAACTTTTCTCTCTGGTTCTAACAACGACTAACTCACGCCAAACACACCACTAAAATGGCGCTGACCCGATCAGCAATTTCGGCCAAGTCACTCGAGATCCCGCAACAAATCCCGTGAGACTACGGGTGGCGACAATGGCCAAATCTCCACGGCTCATAGTCAACTGCAATTCAAGTCAATCCCCAAACAGGGCTCCTGCATCCTACAGCTGCCTTAGAAAATTGCCACAAACTGGGTAGCTTAAATAAACCGAAATTTCTTCTTTCACAGTTCTGGAGGCCAGAAGTCCAAAATCAAGGTATCAGCAGGGTGGTTTTCTTCTGGAGGCTCTGAGAGATATCTCTTCTGTACCCACCCTCCCCTCCCCTTTTTTTTCCCTTTTTGCAGTAGTGGGGATAGAGCCTAGAGTCTCAAGCATGCTAGGCAAGCACTGTACCACTGAGCTATACTTTCAACTTCAGCTTTTTAAATTCTTTTTATTATTTATCTACTTATTAATTTAGGTACTGGGATTGAACACAAGGCCTCACACGTACTAGGCAAGTGCTCTATCACTGAACTACTTCCCAGCCCTCTTTATTTAGAGACAGGGTCTCACTGAGTTGCTAAATGCCTCGTCATTGCTGAGGCTGGCTTTGAACTTGCGATCCTCCTGCTTCAGCTTCCCAAGTGCTGGGATTACAGGCGTGCGCCACTGTGCCCGGCCAAAAGAAATCTTTACCTTAATTATAATGGCAGACATTTATTCTAAAAGAGAGCACATTTTGGGGTTCCAGTTGGATATAATGGGGTGGGGGCACAATTAAATCCATTACAAGGACCTTAAAAGAGTCACATTCCCAGCCAGACGCAATGGGGCATGCCTGTAATTCTAGTGGCTTGGGAGGCTGAGGCAGGAGGATCATGAATTCAAAGCTAGGCTCAGCATGAGACCCTGTCTCTAAATAAAATAAAAAGGGCTGGGGATGTGGCTTAATAGTTAAATGCCTCTGGGTTCAATCTCTGGCATTAAAAAAAAAAAAAAAAAAGAGTCGCATTCCCTTTCAAAGTCCTTGTTCTGTCTGAATACGGGAATGCTTTCACAAGGGGAATCAGAGGATATGGTGGCCATGAGCATTTGGTCTATCTGGAACAGGCATGTGACATATTTGATCATCTGGAAAAGTGGTCGTCATGTGGCCATCAAACCCAAAGGCTGCAATCGTGCCTCCTGACAGCATGAGCTGGGCCATCCAACAGCCAGCCTTCTTTCTCAGAAGTTGCTCCATCATGCATTAAGAAATCTTCATTTGCAGCTGGGGCCAGCAAGGATGATTGTTTTGATAACCTGAGACTAGGAGGTTGATTTTGTGAACAAAGAGCGGTTGAAGAAAGCAGAAACAAGCCGGGTGCACTGGCGCAAGACTGTAATCCCAGCAGCTCGGGAGCCTGAGGCAGGACGATTGAGATTTCAAAGCCAGTAGTGGGGCATGCCTGTAATTCCAGTGGTTTGGGAGGCTGAGACAGGAGGATAATGAGTTCAAAGCCATCCTCAGCAAAAGTGAGGTGCTAAGAAACTCAGTGAGACCCTGTCTCTAAAAAAAATACAAAATAGGGCAGGGGATGTGGCTCAGTGGTTGAGTGCCTCTGAGTTCAATCCTGGTACCACAAAAAAAAAAAAAAAAAAAAAAAAAAAAAAAAAGAAAGAAAGCAGAAACAAAGAACAAAACGTAGATTGGAGGGGTCAGGGATCTAGCTTAGTGGTAGAGCATATTGTTGGTGTGAGCAAGGCAGTCTATCCCTAGCACCATCCACCAAAAGTGGATGTATCCTTTCAAAATTATTTTCTTTGTGAGGAATAAAGTAAAAGGGAGGGACTCGCCCCCACTTTCATCAGTGCTTGGGTTGAATCCAGGGCCTTGTACATGCAAAGCACACACTCTACCACTGAACTACATCTCCATCTGACTTCTTTTTTTTTTTTTTTTTTAATGCTGGCTAAAACTGGCTTGCTTGGAGGTTTACATATTATCTCTCATTCTCCTGATTTATCAGAAGATCACATAAACAACTTAGTTTTGACTTGGTAATAGAACCTTAGCATGGGTGACTCTATTTTGGTTTGGTCTATTGGGCTTAGTGTAGGAACTCAAACCAAATGCATGCATGGCATCTTATAATTTTATTTAACATGAGGATAGACCTCCAGTTTCACAAGCTGAAAGAGTTCCAGGGACGTATGGTGGTAATTGTTGTACAACATTATGGCTATATTTAATATCACTGAACTATACACTTAGAAATGGTCAAGATAGGGCTGAGGCTGCTGATTGGTGATGGAACACTTGTCTAGGATGTGCAAAGTCCAGAGTTTAATCCATAGCCCCCTTTTCCCTGCAAAAAGGTTAAAGTGGTAAGTTTTACGTGTATTTTATCACAATAAAAAAATCAGGGGAGCTGCATGCTATGGCACATGCTATAATGCCAGCTACTCAGGAGGCTGAGGCAGGAGGATCACAAGTTTGAGGCCAGCCTCAGCAGCTTAGCAAGACCCTCAGCAACATAGCAAAACCTTGTTTAAAATAACAACAATGTGGGGCTGGGGTTGTGGCTTAGTGGTAGAGCGCTTGCCTACCACGTGCAAGGCCCTGGGCTGGATCCTCAGCATCACATAAAAATGAATAAATAAAATAAAGGTACTGTGTCCAACTACAACTAAAAAATAAATATTTTTAAAAATAAAGTAAAATTAAAAAATAAAAGTGACTAAGGACGTGGCTTAGTGTTAGAGCACCCCTGGGTTTAATCCCCAGTACCAAAAACAAACAAACAAAAAACCCAAACAACAACAACAAATGTTTTGGGGGAACAAAAAGAAATCCACATTGTCCCATGAATCCCCTTCTACTTGGGGGGACATCTATACCAAGCCTTTCAGGCACTGCTGCTTCTCAGCGACTTTGCCTGGGAAGTTCAGTGCATCAACTCAGGTAAGGACCTCAGAACTCTGAAGGGAGAGTGTTTCCAGATGCAGCAGCAGAGGAGGTTGGGAAGAGACTGCCGTAGGCCTGTGGGCATCCAAAGAGCATTATGGTAAACCTCTACAGTGAAATAAGCAAATTTGTGGATCATAGCATGGATGTTCCTTCATATTTCATGGCTGCACAGTGGCCGTAGTTAGGATCTTCAAGGTGACCTTGAATTGGGGAGAGGCATTATGGTAAACCTCTACAGGTGGATCACCTTCATATTTCATGGCTGCACAGTGGCCGTAGTTAGGATCTTCAAGGTGACCTTGAATTGGAAGAGATTTGCACTGACCTTAGAAGAGGAGGTCACATGGGATGTATTCTCAGAGACTTGGCTGGTGTGGCTCTGGCTGAGGGAGGTGACATCCCTGCCCTCTAAGAGCGTCATGAACATGGAACAGTGGGGACACGGAGAGGGAAGGACTCAGGGTCCAGAGCTATTTCTTTGTGAAGGGTTAAGAACAATGGCAGAGGCAGATCCTGGTGGGGCACATCTGTAATCCCAGCTACCAGGGGGCTGAGGCAGGAGGATCACAAATTTGAAACCAGTCTGCAACTTAGGGAGGCCTTTGTCTCAAAAGGAAAAATAGGGCTGGGAATATAGCTCAGTGGTAGAACACCTCTGGGTTCAATCCCTAGTGTGTGCCTCCCACCCTACACAACTGAAAGCCATAGCAAATACCATAGTCTAGCTTAAAACACAGATATTTATTTCCTTTCTGGTTAAGAGACCAGAAGCCCAAGATCATCTGGCTAATAGATTGTCTTCTTGCTATGTCCTCACATGGTTATTTCTCTGTGCACCTGCAGAGAGAGTAAGATCTTGGGGTGTTTCCTCCACTGTCTATAGGAACATTGATCAGGGCTCCACCTTTATGACCTCACTTAACCTAAATTACCTTCTTAGGGACCTGTCTCCAAATATAGTCACTTTGAAGGTGAGGGCTTTTAACATATTAATTTGGGAAGGGAAGGAGACACAGTTCAGTCTCCAACTGAGATGGAGCCTAAAACACCAGTGGGGCAGGAAGGAGCCTGGGGAGGGTGTGAGCAATGCCAGCCAGACCTAAAGGGAACTGGTGTAATCCCACAACCCCAGGGTGACCCTGCTAGGAGGTGGGTTTTGAGCAGGTGACCTGGCAGAGTGTAAGCTCAAACAGGTCAGGCTCCTCAGGGTGGAAGGGGCTCCTGCAGTGTTCACCCATAGCTGGGAACTCCAGCAGCCTTTTGTTAGCCCTCAACAGCTGCAAGAGTCTGGTGCAGAAACCCAGCTCAGGAATGTTTATCTAACAGAACACAAAGATCTTAGATACTTTAGCTTGTTCCAAATAACCTCTGTTATTCCCCCTCTAACATTTCAAATTTTATTTTCAAAAAGTAGAGCAGGCAGTATTTTCCCTCTCCACATTGTTTTCCCCTCCATCTAGCCCCCTTTTGTTCTGGAGCCCAGAAGCAACAATGGGAGGTTAGGCTCAGTGGGGTGCTGGGTGGCCATGCATGGGAGTCAGAAGAGTGAACCCTGGGGAGGGGGCTAGTCGACCCCAGTAAGGCAGCATGTGCCATCTAATTTTAATTGCAGCTCTATCTAAGTGAGCAGTTGTAGCACATACCTCCCTCTGATGACTTTGGATCTCCCATGTCAGCCCCTGGGGCTGTGCCCTGGGGTTTGGAGGTCTACCTGTCCATGGTCATTTGAGCCTCTGGGGGAGTAATGCATCTGGGCGACTCAGGTTCTCTTGTATTCATCATCCTGGAACCTCTTCCGATGGCTCCTGAACCAATCAACAGCAACTTGGGGACCTGAACTTGTTTTGGCTCCATTCCCTGGCCCCTTCTTTCGACCAGAATCACACTTGAATACACACGACCTTATTGTGGGGCTCATGTTTTGACAGTCACTGAAAGCTCCAAGTCAAACTCTGGTCAGGCCCTACCCAGTTCCTGTCCACTTTTGTCCATGGGATGGGAATGGGAAAATTGTTGATGTGTGTGACTGTCCTCAGGAGGGCTGAAGGCCCCTCTGCTGTAGTTGCAGAAGTGGCCAGAGAAGGCCTTTGTTGGAATACATTGCCATGTGACACTGAACCGGCTGCTGGGTCTAGAGATCTTGGCACCATTTTAACCCCGAACAGCTGGTCCTTTTTTTAATCTGGTCATGTTTGAGAGATTCAATAAGGACCTGTCTCCCAGGAACCCATTTATGTGCATGCCTATCTTTGTCATATCACTGGCTAGTCTTTTAGTGAGAACTGGGGTGATGCAGAGTTCTTCCTGGTAGCTGACCCATCACTTGGCAGCTCTCTCAATCCAGTTAGGACAACTGGGCTCCAACACTCCCCATCCTGGGTCTGACAGTTCTCCCCCTCTCCTGGGAGTGAACCTCCTCCAGTCCCAGTTCTGCCAACTGACCTGTGGCCACTGCTCCAGAGGAAGCCATTTGGACCTCTTCAAGGGCTGTCACTCCCCTCCCCCATTTCTCAAATGTGTATCTTTCCAGAAGTATTTGGGACTGCCCATTGTTACACTGAAAATGCTTCCTTTTAAAGCAATCAGAGCTTTCTTTTATGGGTGGGTATAAAAATCCTAATATTTCTATATGAAATCCTGCCTTCCCTTTATTCAAATAGAGCATGTTGCCAGGACTCTCAGGGCTGGTGGTCAAGGTCTGGCCCCATCTCATCTGCTCAAGCAGAAAGGTGGCAAGTTTGAGGGCAAGGAGTGTGAAGACAGAGATCCCAGTCTCTTCATGGACTAGCTCTGGGATGCTGAATGGGGTCGGGTGCTTTGAGGGCCTTGGTTTCCACATCTATCAAGTAAAGAGATTGGATTGTGAGGACTTGAGAGCTCTTCAAGGTGTTCATGACCTCAGATTTGAGGAAGCAGTGAATGGTCCTACTTCCTAGGCCATGCCACTGGCCTGGGCTTGGCTGACCTGGCTCCCACTCTCAGAAACATGGTGTGATAGTTCTTGCTAGAAGAATCAGCTCCTGGTGAGAGGCACAGAAAGGTGTGTATGTGTGTGTGTTTTCAGAAGAGACTGGGCACATTTAGGGTGTTATAGCCATAGACCATGTGTTTTCAAACAAGACCAGACAGGCAGGGGAAGAATGTGCTAACTGTAACCCTTTAGGGGCTAGGTACTCAGTGAAGTGCTCAGTGGCAGCCCTTTCTGGTGAGCAGACATCAAGTTGGGCAGAAGGGCCTATTGTATAGGCAGCTTTTATCAGTTAGTGTTGGACCCAACATCAACCCTTATGCTTGTAGGGTGGGGACAGCATTGCTGAAATTTGGGAGCACCCAAGGGTGGAGGTACAGCTTTGTCTAGCCCTCAGTATGACCTCTGCCAAATCACCAGTGGGCCAGTGCAAGGTGACCAAGTCTCTCCAGGACACCTCTACAACCTCCCATTGTCAGTAAAATGGCAACAGCGATGGTAATGCTCCATGCACTCTGCAGGCAGGAGACCATGTAACATGCCCCTCTCACCTTCCAATAGAGCCAACCGCACAGCTGATGAGGAGATGAGGAGTCTGAGAAGACTCTGGGCTCATCCACCCTTCCTTCAGCTATCTCCTTGGCCATCTGTAGTCTTTGTCAGGTGAGTCGTGCTTGCCTGGGGAAGCTCAGGGTGATCCAATGTAGGCACTGCCCTGAGGGGAACCAGATGGCAGAGTGGGTGTGGCCAAGTCACAATCACCATGATAGAACCCATGCTGCATGCCTGTCTCCACCCTGGGTCCAGCTTCCCTGGGCAGGCTTTGGAGAGCAAGGCTGGAGGCGGCTAAGAATGCCCCCATGTCCTATTTGTAGGCAACAGAAAGGCCAGGCCTGGCAGCACTACCACTGCAGTCCCAGCAGAAACCACTGAGGCTGAGGATTTCATGCCAGGGCAGTGGCCACAGGTGAGAAGCAGGGCCCAGGCTGTGTGCGACTAGAGCCTTCCCTCTTCCTGGGCCTAGTATGACAAGGGAGCACTGACCAGCTGCTCCATCTGCCATTTGTTTTTACCTGCGGGGTCATGACTACTTCTCCCAAGTGGCTTCTCTTCCTCCCCTCAGCCAATGCCATGGTCCCTGCCCAAACCACAGTCCCATGCTTGCAGGGTCATGGCTGCTTGTTCCTTGTGTCCTAAGACTCTTTGGCTGTGCCTGCTGGTGAGTGCCCAAACCCCACCAGGCCTGGCTTTCCCACAGCAGGGAGTGCTGACCTCCTCCCATAATGGTGGCCTCCCCAACAGTGAGGCCTCCATACACCCAACCCTTCTCTGTACCTGCTAGGAAGCCTGCTGTGCTCCCCAATCCCCAAGCCAGAAGCTCAGGGGTTTTTCCCAGAGGTACCAATTAATTATTTTTCTTTTTAATCCAGAAAACACCACTAATTCGAGTAGTCTCAGGTAACTTTAATGAAAGTGTCAGCAATCCTTTCCCCCACAGTGGCATATAGATGACTGAGCTCAAAAGCAGGATCACAGCTGCCAGGAGACCAGCCGCCCAACAGGGAGAAGGCCAGGCTACAGCCAGGAAGCCAAGCTAGCTGCAATTAGGACCCAGGCCCTGAGGCAAGAAAGCTTCACTTCTTGCTTTAGAGACCTGCAGCCATACCTTGTGGACAGTTGCTTGGGCTGTGGGCCTTTACTTGCTTTGTAGAGGGAAGGCCAAATCCCCTGACTCCCGGGGAACACCATAGTTTTTCCAGCCCCACACTGGCTTAGCCAACCCACAGGCCTGTGAGGCATGAGATGGAGTAATGGAGGCAGTTCCAGCTCCAAAACCACCACTGCTTTTGTGGCCTGGCAGTAGGGGAGCACTTTTACAATTATACAAGAAAGAGTGGTCATTCCATTGTTAAACAGCACACGTCCTATATAAATAAAAAAGTATAAAGAAGGAGGAATCTGGTGAAGGAAAGAGAATTGGCACAGACGATATATTGCTTTCCAGTTTCAAGGCGACAGATGCAAATCATGAGACACCAGAGGGAGTAGACACAAGGGGGGCGGGGTTTGGCTTTTTAAAGCAAAACCTGTCTCCCCTGCAGGGCTGGATGGTAGCTGAGAGGGATGGGGATGGGCAGCCAGGTCAGAGGAGCCCACCGAGTCCAGAAATGTGCTGAGACAGAGGCTGATTTTGTCCACACCACCTGGGAAGGCGGCTCTGCTCTCTGTGAGGAAAAAAAGCACAACTAAACACTGCATATAGACGAAAAACTTCAAGTGACTTTGTTTTCTGCCCTCTGCTTTGGCAGGTTCAGAAGCAGAGGAAACTGTAGAGGATGCATGTCCCCCTGGTGTCAGGGGTCTCCCTCATGCAGTGGGCTTGGCAGGGTTTGCCCATCAACACATTTCCCCTCCCCAGACGTGGGAAGAGTCATAATGTCCTCTTGTGACAACCAGCATACATTTTCCTGAGTCATGCCGTTTCCCTCCTCTGATTGGCAGCATCCCCTCCTCCTGCAAGGGCAGCATGGGAACTGGACCTCTCAGTTTCCTTTCAGCCCCACTTTTTAAAAAAAGCAATACAAACTATTCATTTTTTTTCCCCCAAACAAGTTGGTGGCTTCCCCAATTTTCTTTTCTCTAAGCCTGATGGTCAGGGAGATGTTCGGGCTCCTCCTTTATAGATGCAGGGAACATGGGGAGGGAGTGTGGCAGGCAGGCCTTTCTTCCCACCTACTTTGAGATGGGAACCTCCATCCTGTGCCTGGCCTGTTCCTAACCCATCACTTTCCTGATATTCTTGAGATGTCAGAAGTAAGAAAATGGAACTAGAGCTTAGAGGAAGACAAAATGCTACCAGGACACAGGTTGTCCACGGAGTACATTCTAATATCTTATTAGGTATCTGAATCTGATAGGAAAAAAATTAGAAACTATGTATAAAACTTAAAAATATTCAAGTATCAAAAAGCTATTTTGGATCAAAGTTTTAAAACAAGCTACCAGCAAGCTGCTGCTGAGAAGAAATTTTTACAAAAGTTAACTGAGTCTGTTCAGTTGATCCAGGAAATGAAGCCATCTGTGTAGGGATTGAGAGTACGGACAGTGAAGCCAGAGAAACCAGGGCCCTTTTAAGCTGAAAAGGAGAGTGAGAGCCAGGTTGGCAGTCAGGATAGGTAGGCATGGTCATGCTCCTTGGAGAATGAACCATAAGGTGTGTGGCCTAGACCTCCCTCCCCCAGTGTCTGGTCCCTGCACATTTCATGGCTGCAGGTGGAGCTGCCTTCAGAGGAGTGCACAAATAGCAAAAATAAAGCAACAGGAAAGAGCAGAAAGCTGACCTATTTCTGTATAGAAATCCTTCTAGAAAGAAAAATAAGCAGGGAGTGAATGGAGGCATGACACTACACAGTGCTGACTTAGCTTCTCAAGCCCTGTTACAAATGGAGTCTAAGTTAGGGAAATTGAAATGCCCCTACTCATACAGGGACAGGGCTGTGGCCCCCACAGTATAAAGCAGCAGCAGTGTTTATTCAAGACACAACAATGAAGGAATCTGGTGGTGTTCCCTTCTCCCTGGAGAGGGTGTATCTTGACAAGTGATCCAGTAGAAATCTTTTAAACTCTGATAAATTAAATTCATAAAAACCACTCCGTCTTCTCATCCTGGAGCCAGGCCCGCACCCCAAGACATGCTGGCTTCGGGCGCCCTCTGGTGGCGGCATGGAAAACCACAGTCCAAGGCCAGACAAGTTTGCAGATCTGTGCCGGCCACCTGGCCTTCTACTTTGGGTACTGTCTCTTGGCAGATGGCCTGGCTCTTGGGAATGCCCCAGTTGCACTTCATGAAGGCTCGGTTCCCACTCTTCAGATAGCCCGTTTCACCAAAGGTTCCCAGGCTGTTCTGTTGGCCTCTTGAGATAATGTTGGGCCTTTAGACTTCAGTGGAAAAAAGGATGCTCTGTCTCTTACTGTCTGGGGCAGGTATGGCCTCCAGCTGCAGGAAGTACAGCAGCACCTGGACCTGCCCAAGCAGAGTAGAAAGAAGAAAGTGGCTCAGAAGGTCACTCACTGCTACAGATAGGAAATTTCTTGGCCCAAGCCCACAAGTTCAGCTCAGGTGACATGAGCCTCTCATAGCAAGATACCTGGAATAAGGTGGGGTTCCTAATGCCATATGATGTGGGACTGTTTTAAGACTCAGGCCGAGTGACCCTGGAGGACCAGGAGGTGGGCTGGGCTCTATGAAGTCCAGCGCAGTACAGAGGTAGAAGCAGCAGCTGAGGCTTTCCCTTCCCCTCTCAGCCATATGGGCTTAGGCAAGGCCCTCTCTCTGACTCTTGTCATCACCTTTATACAATGGAGGTGGGAATGGCTGCTAGAACTTAGGGTGAGGCCACCTTGGTCAGGCCAGGTGGCATGGGCTGGAGCCTATCTCCCCATACCTGGGACATGACTTCCAAGGACCAGCTGTCAGTCATGGTAATGGGCTGACTGGGGTTGGCAGGGAGCTTGCTCTCTTTCTCTGAGGGCCTGAGCAGTGTGGGACCAAACACTGTGGCGAGGTTGTGCAGGGACATCTTGTTCACGGTCTCCTTTTCAGCCACTCTGTAGAAGGACAAAGTAAAGGACGCTGTTTTGACACCATCTTCAATACAGAGGTAAAAGGGGTTGGGTCCTGGAACCTCAGGGAACATGGCAGCAGGCAAGACCCCTTGCTGCCTTGTGCTGGTTCCATAGCACAACCATCTGGGGAGGGAGGGACCTCAACCCTGGCTGTGATGAAAGCAGACTCTACCCCAGGACTTCTAGGTCTTAGGGGCCTAAGGAAAAGAGCACCCGAGGCCAGGAGGCAGCTGGGCCAGATCTGGGACACAATCTGGGTGACTGCAGGGTCCAAGTACACTGTGGGCTGTGGCTGAAGCACCTTGCTCTTCATGTAAGGCCACGATGCAGAGGGAATAAGTCCCCAGGGGGGTGAGTAACTGCAGACAGGGGTGGCAAGAAAAGATCTTTGGTCCCAGGGGACACCACCACCCAGCTTCCTGGGGTCTTGGAGCACTAGACCCCCATGAAACAGCCAGGGCTACCTTTTCAGGTGGTCTAGAAGGAAGAGGAAGGTCAGCAGGTTGGCTTCTGGGAGGGACAGCAGCAAATTGAGCATGCAGCTCTCCTTTGCAACAGGATCTGAAAGAGCTGTACAGCAAGGCAGGGATTACTTCTCAGGGTCATAGCCATGGCCTAGACACTTATCCCAAGGGTGGTCAGATGGAATACTCAGGGCCTGTGTTGGAAGGTGCTGAACAATCCAAGTCTGTTGTCATCCTCACTCACCCAGCACTAGTCCCCAGTGAGGATCCTGTGATGGGTGTCTATGTGGGGTGTGAATTACCCTGAATGCATTCTGTCTCAAAGAGGCAAACAGTATCCTACACACCAGCAGCAAGAGGTACCATTAAGAGGAACTGCTTATGGGCAGTGCTCCCTTGGGGCCACTTTCTGCTGCTACAGCATCCTAGGAAGAGCCAAGCATGGAACAAAGTGGGTAGAGTGGGGGGATGAGAAGGGATACATAGCTCCAGTCCCGCCAAGCCCTGGGAGGCTTTCTCATTGCCCTATACACTCTGGGGACACTTTCAGGTCAGAGAGACCAGGTCCTTTGCTGAATGGGTCCTGGTAGAAGACTGCATCTGCCTCAGATGCTAGTGCTTGCCCTTTGGATATCTCTCTCCAGGTTGTCTTAAGGTAAAGGCTGGGCTTGAATCTCTGCTTTGACTGGGCTACAACATGGGTTAAAGGGGCAGGGTATCCCCTAGTCTACGAAGCTACATTCAGCCCTGGTCTAAAGAAAGGAGGGCTGTGGCATGTTCAAGGCAGTGCCAGCTGCTTCATCCTCCCAGTTTACTGGAAGAGTTGGGATAGCAGGCAGCCCTCTCAGCATGGATAAAGGTCCATGCAGTCAGACTTCTCTGGTCAGGGTGAAACGTGAATCACAGTAGAAAGGCACAGCTCAGGCCCCTGCAAGGGTGGCAGTGGACAGGAAGGGAAGATGCCTCTTGTGAGACGGAGGCCTCCCATGCTTACCAATGCCCTCAGCAAAGTTGGGGTAGAATTCGTCAGTGAAGAGGGGCTCAGGCAGCTCACGGAAATAAAGCTTCAGCGTGCCTGCAATGGCATTCACATCCATTTCACTCATCATCACCGATACATCCTTGTTATCTGGAAAGAACAGAGAAATGGAGAACCTCCACATGGATGCTGAGTCAGGTCTTCTGCAATCCCCATGTTGCCTAATAGTCCTTGCAGTGCTGAATGCTGCACAGGTCCCTCCCTTTTGAGTGGCTCATCTTATTCTTCCCAAGCATCCGCATGGTTCTGGGTCTGTGCAGGGTTGCAAGGGAAGTGAGTGCATACCTACAACACTCCCCTGTTCAGCAAGGTGCAGCCTAGGGGTGGAGCCAGATGCACCTGGCCAGGAGAGGCAGCAAGGCCAGTGGAGAACATGGCATCTGGGCAAGAATCAGGTAGCTCTGCCCTGTACCTAGCAACTACCCAGGCACTGGCATCTTCTGCTAACAAGAAGGCACTGGGATTATTTGAGTCATTTTAGTATTTAAACAGGTGCCTTTCTTTTGGGTTGGATGGCCACTGGTCCTCCATACCACAGGTGAGGTCCACTTTGGTTGCCTGTAGGGAACTGGCACAACAGCAGGACCCAACTGGAATTGCTGGTACCTCAAGAGCTTCAAGTCACGACAGATGGTATGTGCCCTGTGGAGAGCCTGTAGTCCTGTTGAGTCCTAGTTCTTCTGTACATTTCCCTTTGAGAATACTGGTCAAGGACCCTCTGGGGTCTGAATATTCTAGCCTGGCACCTGAGGCAGTTCTTCTTCTTCATAGCATGTGAGGGTGGTAAAATGGGAGGAGACACCACAGTACCAGCAGGAGCTGGGTCATGTCCATGTCCATGTCCCATGGCATCCTTGAATAGGTCATGGTCACATCACACTGACTGTGTGGCTTCAATACCTCCTGTCCACCCCTACAGCAGCAGTCTAACTCCCATGGAAACACCTGGTCCAACCTGGTAAGTGTGCCTAGGATGGGTATTGAACAGCCTGCTGCTGCTTTTTTTTTTTTTTTTTTTTCCTTTTTCAAGATAGGGTGTTCCTGTGTTGCCCAGGCTGGCCTTAAACTCCTGAGTTCAAGGGATCCTCCTCCCTCAGCTATAGGTACCTGCCACTGTGTCTGGCTTGTCTCATATTTGTAAATAATGAAGTAATAAAAGAAGAAAAGGCACAGAAATGATATGACAGGCACAGGTTGTCCACCAGTCACAATTCCATCCCGCACTATCTGGATGACACTCACTGATGTCAAAGGCTGCCTTCAGTGCCTGGATGTCTGTGGCCACTCCAGACACACGGTAGATGCCCACCTCCTCCATGCCCCGGCGTTCAATCTCCTCCACACACTGGCGCACAATGTAGGGCACTTTGGACCTCTCTCTCCTGTGAGGGGAGAGGAAACATCTTTAGAGCTCAGGTAGCCCTGTCACCTACCAGCCTACCCAGAGACAGAGGTGAGGAAGGTGCCCAGGTTTGGGACTGCACATCGAGCCTGTGTGTGCTTTCCCTACACTCTCTGAGCTTACAGTTATCACTGGGCCTTTCCAAGGGCATGAAGCAGATGAACACTTGCAAGTTATATGTAATTTTTAGGGAAGGTCAGGAGACTTTCGTTCCTTCTTCCTTTTTGGGGGGGGGTGTGTATATGCGTGGCGTGTGTGTGTGGTGTTGGGGACTGAACCCAGAGCCTTTAAACATGATAGGGAAATGCTCTGCCACTGAGCTACACCTCTAGCTCCAGGAGGTTTTTCTAAGATGGCCACAGGAAGTGCAGTTAAAAGATCACAGGCCTTACAATAACAAGTGACTTTATGGTGTCCTGGAAAGCAGTCTGATCTCTGAGACGGGCAATCACACCTGGTCTCTGTCCTGCCAGATGACTGCCATATGAAGTGGATCCTCCGGCCCCTCCATGTCTCCTCAGGAGAGGAGCCCTACACACGGCAAGCACTGAACAAGCCTCCACTGAATGAGGGACTCCACAGGGTTGCCTAAGCATCTCACAATTCTAAGAAATAGATGATTCTAGTACCTCCATCTGTGTAGGACCCTGGAGCAAGAATACTTCAGAGATGATGTCAGCCTTAACTTCAGTTTTGTTTTGCAGCTGGATTTAGGGGCACACCAAAACTCTTTCCCAAAATCACCCAAAAGGCTCTGAGCATGAAAAGAGAACCCCATCCTCAGCCCTCTCAAATAAGCACTTTCAGGCCCCTGGGTGGTGGGGGGTGGTTTCAGCTGAGGATAGAGTTCTCTTCTACTCATGTCCAGAGCCTTCCTAAAGTGCCACAGGAATAGAAGTGGTATTTATTTATTTATTTATTTATTTATTTTTTTTTTTGGTACTGGGAATTCAACCCAGAGGCACTTTAACCACAGAACTCCACCCTCAGCCTTTTTTATTATTTTTTAAATTTTAAGACAGAGTCTTAATAAGTTGCTGAGGCTGGCCTCAAACTTGCAACCCTCCTGCCTTGGTCTCCCAAGTCCCTGGGATTATAGGCCTGACACAATGAATGGCAGGAATGATATTTAGACATAAGTGCCTGGGGAATGAATGAAATCTGGGAGGAAGTGGCCTGTATCCCCAAGAATTGCCCTGAAACTAACAAACAAGCCTGTTCTGGCAACTGACTAGTGACAAAGGGGAAGGGGTTACAATTATTCAACAGGAACCTGGGATCATGACAAATTCCAAGCGAGGGAAGCAAATCCTACACTTGGGCAGTTCCTGGAGTCAGGCAGGAGCCAGCAGACTGCTTCCAAAGGAAGGAGGCAAGGACATTCCTGAGCTGGTTTTGCAGTAAACACAGGAGGTAGCTAAGCACACATAATGTTCCCAGGGTCCTGGGAGGCCTCCCTGTGGAGAAATCATGCATAGAGGGGAGAGAACCATGTCTGGTCTTTCCTTCAGAAACACCTTCAGAGACACACCCTTGATGCAGGAGCCCACACCCATGCCACTCACTTGGTGACCACGGCAATCTTGACTCCAAAGACCCCTGTCTGTTTGCGGGAAGGCATTCTCTTCAAGCTGAATTCCCTGCTAGTGAACTTGACGGAAAGTTTCACTTCAATCTGCAGTGGGAAGAAAGGGCATAGGTCTCTTACTTCTTCTGGTCCTCAGAGCCGGAGGTGCCAGAGGTCCCTGGGAGTCTCAACAAATCTTTCTACTCCCAGGCAAGCAGGTCAAGGTTTCAGAGTAAGGTGAGGCCATCCTTGAGGCAAGTACCAGGTCCCAATTCAGCAAGAGCCAGGAATAGTTTGGATGGTTTTAAGAAATGGCTTGTCCAGAATTTTCCCTACAATCCCCATTGTTTCTTTTTCTTTTCTTTTTTTTTTTTTTAAATATTTATTTATTTACTTTAGTTGTACACAATGCAATGCATTTATGTTTACATGGTGCTGAGGATCGAACCCAGGCCGCACACATGCGAGGCGAGCACTCTGCCACTGAGCCACAACCCTAGCCCGTTTCTTTTTCTTTTTCTTTTTTTTTTTTTTTTAAATATTTGTTTATTTACTTTAGTTGTACACAATGCAATTACATTTATGTTTACGTGGTGCTGAGGATCGAACTCGGGCCGCGCACGTGCGAGGCGGGCGCTCTGCCGCTGAGCCACAACCCCAGCCCTTTCTTTTTCTTTTTAATGGGAGATTGAATCCAGGGGCACTTAGCCACATAGTCACATCCCCAGCCCCTCCCCCCCTTTTTTTGAGACAGGGTCTTACTAAGCCCAGGATGCTCAGAACCTGGACTTAGACTGCATGTATTCCAGCCACCAAATGGAAAAGATTCCTTCCTGGGAAAAATGATTCTGCTCTGCAATGGCCTCTCCCTCACTCAAACTTGCAATCCTTAGGCTTCAGCCTCCCATGCCCAGCCTCTTTCTTTCTTAATAAAAATTTTAAAAAACAAGTGGACGGAGCTGGGCATGGTGGTGATATCCTGCAATCCTAGCACCTCAGGAGGCTGAGGCAAGAGGATTGCCAGGTCCAATGCCAACCTCAGCAACTTAGTGAGACCCTGTTTCAAAATAAAAAGGTCTGGGGATGTAGCTCAATGGTAGAGTACCCCGGGTTCAATCTCTGGTTCATCAAAATAAGCAGTGAGTAGATAGTACTGGGGGTGTACCTCAGTGATAGAACACATTATTAGCATGTGAGAGATCAGAGTTTCAATCCCCAGCACCAACAAAAAGGTAAGAGACTAATACAACATTTTATCATATATGCCCAGGCCTTTTTGGTGTATGGCTTTGTTTTTGCAGTGTTAAAAAACTGAGCCACATCCCAGCCCTGGGTGTTTTTGTTTTGTTTTGTTTGTCCCCTTTATAGGTTGAGCATACCTCATCCGAAAATCTGAAATGATTCAAAATCCAAAAACATTTTGGGCATTGACATGATGCCACAGTAGCAAATTCTACACCTGACCTCATGTTAATGGGTCAAAATACATAAAATTACCTTTAAGCTATGTGTGTAAGATGTAGGAAATATAAATTAATTTTGTGTTAACTTTTATCCTGTCCCCAAGATATTTCATGTACATGCAAATATTTCAAAATCAGAAAAACAAAACAAACAAACAAATCCTCATTCAAAATGCTTCTTGTCCCGAGCATTTCGGATAGGAATACTCAACCTATATAAATCTTCCTGGGGTAGCTGAAGACTATCCAGGGACTTCGGTTGCTATAGGAAAATCCCAGGGCCCTGGGTTGAGGCTCCACCTGTTAGGGTGGCACCATGAGATCTTTCAGGACGATGCTCAGAACCTGGGTTCTGAATGCACATATTCCAGCCACCAAATGGAAAAAAAAAAAAAAAAAAAAATCCTTCCTGGGCAAAATGATTCTGCTCTGCAGTGGCCTCTCCTTCTTCCAGCCATATTTTCTCTCAGATATGAGCTCAGAGTTAAGCTTCCTTCTGACTGTTTTGGATGGAATCAGGCCATTCTAACCTTCTGTGGGAAGTGTGTGGTAATAGAGCCCTGCTGATACATACCCCATTCATGGTGATGACGGTCCGCTGCCAGTCTCTGTCCTGCAGGGCCTGGGGGTCCAGCTGAAATCAAGGAGACATGATTAACAGAGGCCCTTGGGTATGTTCAGAGGCCCTGCCCAGCATTGGTCCACACCTGCTACTGCTCCATATTTAAGTTAGAAGCACAACCTAATTGTGACTAGCACCTCTATCCAGAGGCCAAGAGGTGTCCAAAGAGGGGAGAGGACCTGTTAGAAAGCCCTGGAACCTCAGGGCCCTACTCTTCCCAGACCTTTGCTGCCCAGGCCTGATCTTGCCTCTGGGTATGGGGGCTACAGCTCAGGTTCCTGTAACATCTCACCATAGGTGCTGTGAGACACTCTGTGAAGGGCAAGTGGTTAGTATAAAGGACATTTTGGAAAGCCCAATTTCAGCAGCAACTTTGGGGGGCATGGGAGCCAAGAGCTGCTGTCCTGGAATGGTAGATACTGTTTTCTCCCCGTGCCATGGTTTGGCATGTACTGGGGAAAGGCTTCCAGGCCAGGATAGTCCTATGACTTACTTTAAGAGTCAAGCCCAGAAAAATTCAGAGCCTAGCCCCAAATCACACAGCAGGGACCAGAAGGAAGCCTTTCTAATTCTGATCTCTATAAGACTCTGTCCAGCAGCTGGTTTGCAGGAATCTGCCCCTTAATTTCACCTAAATAAACAAGTCTCTTGCCCAGGCCACATGTCCCCATCCATGAAGGCTCTCTAGCTGCTCTTTGGTGAGCACAAGCTCACATCAGCAGCTACTAAATACAGCCAAGGATACTGGCCTGGCAATAAGCAGCTGGGAGATTCTTGTTTATTTTTTTTAAAAGGGCTGGGCATATAGCTCAGTTGATAGAGTGCTTGCCTCAAATGCACAAGGCCCTGGGTTCAATCTCCAGCACTACACACACAAAAAAGAATAAAAAACAAAACAAAACCCCCCAAAATGAAACAACAACAACAACAACAACAAAAAACACCTCCTAGGGTTGGAGATGTGGCTCAGTGGTAGGGTACTTGTCAGGCACAAAGGGGCCCTAGGTTTAATTCCCAGAACTGCAAAACAAAAAGAAACAAAAAGCATCACCCTGGGTTCTATTCCCAAAGAATTAGAATCATGTTCCCAGGTGGGACCTGGGATTTGCACAAGTAGAAACCTTCCCAAACTGGTGTGAAGCCAGGTCAAGGGAGTCACTGTCCAACACCACAGAACATGGCACACGTCATATATACACATCATATATGGCCTTGTGTTCTCAATACCTGCTTCAGGTGATGGTTCATTCCTTCTACTGGGCAAGCCACTTAAGAGTATGGATCACACCACACATCATGATTTCTGCACACATGCAAAAACACACTTGCAGCCGGGCACGGTGGCTCACGCCTGTAATCCCAGCACTTTGGGAGGCTGAGACAGGAGAATCGCGAGTTCAAAGCCAGCCTCAGCAATGGCGAGGCACTTAGCAACTTAGTGAGACCCTGTCTCTAAATAAACTACAAAAAAAAAAAAAAGGGCTGGGGATGTGGCCCAGTGGTCGAGTGCCCCTGAGTTCAATCTCCGGTACCAAAAAACAAAACAAAACACACTTGCGTGTGAACACACACAACAGTGTTAAGCACAGTGATCTGGCCCTTCTGCAGATGATGCAGGTAGAAAACAAGGAGGGATTCAAGAGTAGGTCAAGGGGCTCAGCTGCCTCTACCACTTAGGTGGGTGCATCTGGGACTCTCTCCCTGTATCACAGGCACTCCCGGGAAATGAGCCCTCCTCACCTTCCCTTGTAGATCATTCTGGTTAACATTTTCAAAAGATATGAAATGTATAGCCAGAATGACACAGAAAACAAAAGGGTGGCAGAATGCCTCCTTTAAGGGGCTGTGTGGTCACACGTTCCTAATCTGCATCTGCCTGGGGAGGTTTTCAGAGGCCACATTCCAGACCATGAGGACCCTACCCTGAGAAGCAAGGTATGTGAAGAGGGATCAGTTAATTACAAACCACCCAGAAAAAGAAATCCCCCAAGAGGTGCTTTCTCTCAAGACCAAACCTCAGGCCTCTCCAAGAGAGGCAGAAGAAGGATGACATTAGGCCCTTCCCAGCTCTGGGGCCAGCAGAGATGTCACTCCATACCAGACCAGGTATGGCTGGAAGAGACAAGGGATGTGTACCTGCTGGCTGGTCACCCCTAACTTCTGTCCTGGCTACTCAAGAAAAATGATTTGGCGCCCTTCTCTCTTCAGCAGCAAGTTAATAGAAACTAAGAAGCGCATTAAACAGGACAAATTCCTCCATTTCCCTTCAGAGAATAGCACTCAAGGGGTCCCTTGCCCTAAAAAATGCAGGATCGGCAAAAGCCATGGATAAGCAGCACCGAGTTTGGAAAAGCAGAGAGACAAGGGGAGCAGCTGTTTTAGACAAGCAGGTAACAGGGACACCTTCCCTCCCAGCCTACTTGGAAACCAAGACCCACTTGCTGGCCCACCTTGCCCCTGCACACCAGTCTCGGATATGGGTCCACAGGGCAGTGCCTCGTGCGTACAGGTGCTTTTCAGCAGAGGCCACCAGGCTCCGTCCTGCTCGGCGGGGGTGTAAGTATCGAAGGAGGCCCTGCATTGCAGCAGGGGCAGACGGCGATTCTCGCATCCTCAACCTTCCTGCTATGAGAGGCCCACAGGGCTGAACAGAAGCACAGTGGCCAGCTCCCAGTCTCTGCTGCCTTTTAACCAGGCTCCAAGGGAAGCCCCACCCCCTGCCTGGCTGGCCAAGGTCGAAGCTTCCCATCACCCCTGCATTCCATTTTTTTTGTTTGTGTATGGGAAAAAAACACCCGTCCCCCAACAGGAGCCTGTTACGGGAATTCCAATGTGTCTTGCTCTCCTCTTCAGCCCAGAAAAGCCGAGCTTCCTTCTCAAGTGGCTATTTCCCATGGTCTGAATTTGGAGACACTTAGTAACATGTGTGACTGGTCAGTCCATTTCAGGCTACGAGCACCCTAGAGATTGCCTCAAGGCCAGCACACCCCCCAGCTTATAACCCAATCATCACATATGCTACTTCCAATGAACCCAGGGCAAAGAACAACCTGCATGTGGTCCCTGCTTCCCTGGGCAAGCTAGCAGAGTGATGAGGGGTCCTACATAGGGTTCCAGCCATTGTCCACTCCCAAACACTGACATCTAGCACCCATCCCTGCCTGGTCCTGATGCTGCTAGGCCAGTTCTTCACCAGGCTTATCTGTAGCTTGTCATGTTGGCCTCTGGGCATCCAGCCCCTGTGGCAGCCCCTGATTAGTGGATCCAGCAGGAAAGGCCACCCTGAAGCTGGCTCCGCTCCAAAGAACAGAGCGTGCTTAGCAGAGTAGAAGCTGCATAAAGAACAGCACGATGATGAGGCCTGGGCCTCAGAGCAGTCTAACTCCAAACAGCATTCAAGGCTGGCATGCTCTCTCATGCAGTTATTTAAAGCACCAGAGAGAAAAAACAAGAGACTGGGATTTGGAAAAACTGACGATGAAAGGGAGAGGATTGGGAAACAGCAGTCAGGGAAAAGCTGAGGCACTCCAGAAGCTGTTGAGGGTCCTCTTGGGAATGCACTTGCTGTTGAATGGGGACTAGTCAGACAGGAACTTATCAACTCACACCTGGTGGCCTTGATGGATGATCTGGGTCACTGCTTGTCTCTTCAGGGGTTAGGCCAGATGGGGGTCTCAGAATAACACTGAATGGTGGGGCTGGTGGACAGTTGCTCAGAGTCCTCCCAAGAAAACTGTCTAGCATATCCATCCCAGTGGGGTAAGGGGGACAGCTCAAGCCCAACTGTGGTGGGCACTGAATGAGGCACTGAAGCACCGCTGACTACCCTGCATTGCTGAGGACCAAGTGTGCCCTGCTTGCTCTGTAGTCTGTATAGCCAGATGAGCCACTGCAGATGACCACAGGGCATGATCTCACCCACCCTAGCAGGGGGTTGGGCAGGGAATGACTCAATTGTCCAAAGAAGGAAATGTTTGTTCCCTCCTCACTTGCCTCCTCATAGACAATAGCTTCCTCTATACCCACCATCATGGACCCAGATGGTCCAACAGAGCATCCCGTTACTCCTGTCTGAGTTTCATATATTTGCATCATAACCTACTTACTCCCAGGGTGGGTCTTTGCAGAGATCATCAGAGAAGCACTGTATTTGCTGGGAGAGAAATCTGGCCTCCTGCTATGGTACTCCATACTCTGTTCTCCCTGTGACCCCAATCTGTTCTCCTGGACTTTAGCACAGCATTAACTCTTTGATTGCACAGAGACTCCAACATCATTTAAAAAGATAACAGGGCTAGGGGTGTATGGTACAGCATGTACATAGCAAACAGATCCTGGGTTTGAGCTTTAGTACAAGAAAAAGGGGGCGGTGGTAGAACCCCTACCCCCATGAATGGCTATAATTTAAAAAAATGGACAATAACCAGTATAAATAGGAGACGGCAAAATAAGAACCCTCACACATAGTCACTTGGGATGAAAAGGGTATAGCCACTGCGGAAATAGTAGGATTGTTCCCTAAGGCCAACTTGCTGCATGACCCACCAATTCCAGAGGTATCTACCCAAGTACGGAAATATTCATCCACCCCAAGACCTCTACCTACAAGCATGTGTTCACGGCAACATCAACTAAAATAGCCCCAAACTGGAAAGCACTCAAGTTTCCATCAACAGGTGAGTAGGAAAGCAGAATCATGGGATATATATGTGGTGGAATGTTATTCAGCCATTACCGTTAATGCAATGTGTTGATGATGACCCTCAGAATAATTATGCTACATGGAGCTGGGGTTGTGGCTCAGTGGTAGAGCGCTCGCCTAGCACGTGTGTAGCCCGGGTTCGATCCTCAGCACCACGTAAAGGCACTGTGTACAACTATAAAAACAAATAAATATTAAAAAAAAAAAAAAGAATAATTATGCTACATGGAAGGAACCAGTCACAAAGGACCTGATGTGATTTTGTTTATGGAAAATGTGCAGAATGGGCAAATCCCTACAGATCAACCGGATGCTTCTGTTAGAATCTGAGTTGTGAACCCAGCACGACACACAAAAAGGTCAGGAGAAATGGGACAGCAGGGGAAATGGGGGAAGACATAAACTTATGGCTTGACATAAACTTACCCTCTAAGGAGAAGGAACAGGGATATGGGAGAAAACCTAGAAAATTTGTAAATGGTAATGAAAGAAAGATGACTGAAGGAAGAAATTCCTAACAGCTGTGAGGTTCTATGTGCTTTGGGTTTTGCTGACTCTGGCAACTCTCTAGATCCTGGTCTTAGCTCAGGATGTGCTGGGACACCTGCCAGTACCTTTGGACTGCTGTCCATGCCCCACCCACACTGGGCCAGGTTGAAAGGCTACACAGGACTTGTGCATCCCCAGGAGTTCTGTGCTTCTGCTGGTCTCAGAACTTAGGATGCTAAGGACTTGGAAAGTCCTTCTCTGAAGATAGACTCAGTGTCTCCTCCTCTGTGAAGGTCTGTGTGCCCTCACTTTGCCCTGTAAAACTGTGCCATCTGAGCCACTGGTGGCCCCTGCAGCAGGGCCTGGCTCCTGGCACAACCACAATATCTTTCTTTTCCAGCCTCTCTGCTCTTGGACTGTGAAGCCTGGGTCCCCAGGACCTGGCACACAGGAGGTTCTTTATCATGAGGGTGGCACAGTGAGCTCCTGGTGTCTGAGGGTGGACTTGGATAGCCTTACTTGCTCAGATGGCTCACTGAGGCTCAGGGTCATCTTGGAGAGGACCCTGGCCTGGGTTCTATATACCCACCCACATATGAGGGCTCAAGATTTTCAACACTGGTGACGCTTCCATGGACATTAGCACTACCCCAGCAGCCCCCAGCTGTATGTTGTGTCCCTCTGGCTTTCTGGCCCACGGTTCTAAACAAGTCACCCATCCTTCTATTCTGGAAGGGGAAGCCTTCCACCCTTCCCTTGTGGAGCTCCGTCTTGCAAGAAGTAGAGACTTGACAAATCAGTCAGTACAGTCATTTGAAAAGCTACTCACCAACATCATTTGGAGGAGTGAAAAAGACTGAACCAGGACCTCAACCCCAGAAAATTCTGATGTCTCCTGCTCACAGACAGGTAGGTGTGGGGGTTTTTCTGGCCACTTGATTTCCTCCTAGGCCCCTTCCTCAGGGCCCGCTTTCTTGTTTAAATCTAAGCTTCTTCCTGCCCTCCCTTGGACACTCCAGGCACTGGGTCTTCCCTGTTTGAACTGCAATAGCCTCATCTCACAGGAAGTCTCCCCACTCAACTTATGAGTCAAGGGTGTCTAAAAGGGGTGCTGGAGTGGGGGAGGACTAGGTCACAACATCCCCACCAACTTTTTTTTTTTTTTTAAACAGCGTTCCAACAAAACTTTATTTACGGGTACTGAAAAGGCTTTCAGCAGCAGGATGCGGATGGTGGAGTGGCCCTTTGACATGGCACAGCATGGAAGTCGCCTAATGTCATTTGGAACACCTGGACTCAGAAACGCTGGGTCCTGGCAAATCACGGCTGCCTCTCCTAGGTTTACCCCACACAGTAAACAGCATCCGTAAGGGAGAAAGGAGCCAGACTGAGGTCATTAGCATCACTGCCCCTCCTCCAACTTCCTTCCTCTTGGGATCCCATAAACAAGCCCTCACTGCCAGGAGCCTGGGTCTCCAGGAGCCAGGGTCTCCAGGAGCCAGGCCAGTCGCTACCTAAACAGTGTGAGTCATAAGGTCTTTCACACAGGGCTCAGTTCCTTCCCGTTTAATGAGGGCCCAGAGGTCATGCTTCCCATTCATCTCTCTGACCCAGGCGGTGGTAACCAGGGGTCTGGAGTCAGATCGGGCCTTCACCACCACCAATTCACAAACAATGACGATGAGCAATAAGAATAATAATAGCAGCTAACACTGAAGAGGACCTAAGAGTAGCACGTCACTGAGCCCTCAAAATACCATGGTCTCCCACCCCAACCCATAGGTAAGGAAACAGTCTGGATGGGGGTGGGAGGCAGTGACTCACTCATGCCACAAGAAGCGTGTTGGGGCTGGGGGAACTGACAAAGATTCTCACCCTGACCAAAGTCTAGTCGAACTCCTCTGACTTCTTTTTTCCAACTCATGCTCATCTTTGGGCATGTCCTCAGGAGCACAATTTTATAAAGAATTCTGCTCTGCTGGGCGTGGTGGCGCACGCCTGTAATCCCAGCACTTTGGGAGGCTGAGACAGGAGGATCGCGAGTTCAAAGCCAGCCTCAGCAATGGCGAGGCACTTAGCAACTCAGTGAGACCCTGTCTCTAAATAAAATACAAAAAAGGGCTGGGGATGTGGCCCAGTGGTCGAGTGCCCCTGACTGAGTTCAATCCCCGGTACCACAAAAAGAAAAGAAAAAAAAAAAAAAAAAAAAAAGAATTCTGCTAAATCAGTTTAGTTAGAACTTTATATCTTCAATATCTGATCAGGATCCTATCCCCTGGATAATACCCAATCACCCTGGCCTGCTTTAAGCAAAAGTTCCTTTTTTTTTTTTTGGTGGGGTGGGGTGGGGGATGGATACTAAGGATTGAACTCAGAGGTACTTGGCCACTGAACCGCATTATTTAGAGACAGGGTCTCACTGAGTTGCTTAGCGCCACGCTTTTGCTGAGGCTGGCTTTGAACTTGTGATCCTGCTGCCTCAGCCTCCTGAGCCACTGGGATTATAGACTATGCCTCCGCATCAGGTTAAGCAAGAATTCTTTAAAGTTTGGTTAGCCAGAATCCCCCTAACCCCTGATGTACCTCTTAGTCTTTCCATCTGGTGACCTCCCACCCTGTTCCTTGGCTATAAATTCTCAATTTCCCCTTATATTCTGAGTTGAGCCCAATTTCCCTCTTACTTCAAAACCTCATTGCCGGCCGGGCGCAGTGGCGCACGCCTGTAATCCCAGCACTTTGGGAGGCTGAGGCAGGAGGATCGCGAGTTCAAAGCCAGCCTCAGCAATGGCGAGGCACTTAGTAACTCAGTGAGACCCTGTCTCTAAATAAAATACAAAAAAGGGCTGGGGATGTGACCCAGTGGTCGAGTGCCCCTGACTGAGTTCAATCCCCAGTACCACAAAAAGAAAAGAAAAAAAAAAAAAAAAAAAAAAGAATTCTGCTAAATCAGTTTAGTTAGAACTTTATATCTTCAATATCTGATCAGGATCCTATCCCCTGGATAATACCCAATCACCCTGGCCTGCTTTAAGCAAAAAGTTCCTTTTTTTTTTTGGTGGGGTGGGGTGGGATGGATACTAAGGATTGAACTCAGAGGTACTTGGCCACTGAACCGCATTATTTAGAGACAGGGTCTCACTGAGTTGCTTAGCGCCACGCTTTTGCTGAGGCTGGTTTGAACTTGTGATCCTGCTGCCTCAGCCTCCTGAGCCACTGGGATTATAGACTATGCCTCCGCATCAGGTTAAGCAAGAATTCTTTAAAGTTTGGTTAGCCAGAATCCCCCTAACCCCTGATGTACCTCTTAGTCTTTCCATCTGGTGACCTCCCACCCTGTTCCTTGGCTATAAATTCTCAATTTCCCCTTATATTCTGAGTTGAGCCCAATTTCCCTCTTACTTCAAAACCTCATTGCCGGCCGGGCGCAGTGGCGCACGCCTGTAATCCCAGCACTTTTGGGAGGCTGAGGCAGGAGGATCGCGAGTTCAAAGCCAGCCTCAGCAATGGCGAGGCACTTAGTAACTCAGTGAGACCCTGTCTCTAAATAAAATACAAAAAAGGGCTGGGGATGTGACCCAGTGGTCGAGTGCCCCTGAGTTCAATCCCCAGTACCAAAAAAAAAAAAAAAAAAAAAAAAAAAAAAAAAAAAAAAAAAAAAAAAAAAAAAAAACCTCATTGCCATCAGGCACAGTGGCACATGCCTGTAATCCCAGAGACTTGGGAGGCTGAGGCAGGAGGATTGTAAATTCAAGGTCAGCCTCAGCAACTTAGTAAGACCCTCAGCAACTTAGACCCTGTCTCAAAATAAAAAGGACTGGGGATGGGGATATTAGCTTAGTGGTAAAGTACCCCTAGGTTCCAACAACCACTATAAAAAACAAACAAACAAACAAACAAACAAACCAAGCCTCAGCAATGGCGAGGCACTTAGCAACTCAGTGAGACCCTGTCTCTAAATAAAATAAATACAAAAAAGGGCTGGGAAATGTGGCCCAGTGGTCGAGTGCCCCTGAGTTCAATCCCTGGTACCAAAAAAAAAAAAAAAAAAAAAAGGAGCCTGACCCCTGAATTGCTTTCTGAATTCCTGCTTTGAACTATGATCTCTTCTTACACATGCTCCCACCATGATACAACACTTCCAAGCAAGGACCCTCACCAAAGGCTGAACCAATAGCTGCCCCAGCTTGGACTATGAGCTTCCAAGACTGAGCTACACCTCTTTTTCTCAATAAGTAGACTGCCTCAGGTATTTCGTTATAGTGATGAAAAATGAACTAATATGACACACATCAAAGGACCTAAGCCATGACCATCATTCTAACTGTAACTGCCACTTGACAGATGTGAAAACACTTTGGTTCCCAAAAGAGGCCAGCACCAGGATGCTCTTGGGATGGCAAAATAGAAAAACTGCCTTGGTATCCAGCGAGAGCAGTGCTATCCACCTATGTGGCTGACTCACATCATTGGATTCTACACAAAGGTCAAGAGGGTGAACAAAATCTATGTGGTGGGGCAGGGACAAGTTGGTGAGAACATTTTTTTTGTTTTCAGAGATGGTCTTAAGGTATAGGGAATCCCAGGAGGCCCTGAATCCCCAAGTTCCCTGAAAGCTTCCATGGTGAAAACCGGGCAGGAGCGTACAGCTCCTGAGAATGTGGCTGGCCAGGGGTTGGGGTGGGGCAGGGCATTCAGCCTCAACAAGGACTTTGTCCTTCTGAATGAGGAGAATGTGGGCTCTCACTGCAAAGCCACAAATTACTCAGGGAAGAGTCACCTTCTCCCTATGTCATTCCTGGCACTCAGTATTTCACCACAAGATGGTTTTTACTTCTTGCCCTTGGGGTAGGGAGGTAGGGCTTCTTGGTGAACTCTGTGCTCCCACAGGCATCAGGAATGCCAAACCCTCTCCCCCTAGTGGCCTCACGTGAAGACAGAAGGTTCCTGGACAGACAGTAGCCTAGACCCCATTTACCTCCAGGGCAAGGCAGGGTAGGGCATGGTGGAACTAGCTGATCTGGATCTGATACATGTGCTGTAGGAAGGTGCATACCACAGCTTTTTCTCAGCTGCCCACGCAGAAATGTCAGGTAAAACTTCGAGAAACACAAGGCTGGTGGTACCAGTTCCTATCTGCCAACAAGTATGAGAAACTGGTGATTTTCAGGGGATGAACAAACTTCTGAAGGACCAAGGGCTAGGATGGTTCTCCTTGAGAACCAGGAGACCCTCTGTATGGACACATATTCCTGGCCTACTTGGGAGCTCCTATACCAACTTTGGTGGACCCTGCTCATGGGTGCATCAGGAAACTGGGTCTAGACCACAAAAAGAGAAGTTGAGTGAGTAAACTCTAAGACTGTTAAACTTTCCCAAGAAGAAGTGGCCCCATAACTACCAATTTCAGTCCATGCCACCATCTATTCTGCCTTTGGGCTCTCCTAAGGCCATGGAGGAGCTGAGGCCTCAGCTGGAAAAACAAGTCTAACAGAAATTACATTAGGAACAAGATGGGACATAACAGATTCTCAGACAGACAGGAGCAGGAAAGGACCTGTGAAGGCACGGGCCTAGGCATCCCAAACATGGTAGATGCTTCAGAGACATCACTGTCCACCCATCTCAAGAGCCAAGCCATCTCAATGTCCCCAAGAGCCAAATGGGAAAGCTCATGGAGCATCTGGAGTGGGGAAAGAGGGGCAGGCAGCCTCACCTGGACCTGGCCTTTCCCCATGAGCCTGTCTGTGCTCTCGCCGTCTTCTTTGGCAATCTTTGTTTTGTTGTAACACTTTTCGTAGCACAGTATCCGCAGGGTCTGGGAGCCTTCCAACTCTATCTCAAACTCCTGTGGCCCCGAGAAAGAAAAGTTGCTGGTGAACAAATAGGTGTAAGTGTGTGGTGGTCAGTGGCACTAGGGGCTGAAGGGGACCTGAGCCATGGCTCCTAACAAATGGCACTGTTGGCTGCTTTGGGAGAACTTGTGCCTTTAGACTCTTCTCATTTAAAGTTCTGGGACCTTCAGGACCAATTCCTATGGTCCTCACTGTCACTATACTGTGGTGTTCCTAGAAGCTCTGAATCCCTCTCAAACCTAATTCAAATGCTGTAAGCCAGCATCTCTAAGGGTGGTGCAGATGGACCCAATTTCTTTCTCTTTCTCCCTTTCTTCCTTCCTTTATTTTTATGTGGTGCTGAGGAGAGAGAACCCAGTGCCTCATACAAGTCCGGCAAGTACCCTACAACTGAGTTACAAACCCAGCCCTTGGCATCAGACTCTTCAGGGGTGCTTGTTAAAGTGCAGATATTTGGGCGGGGGCTGTGGCTCAGTGGTAGGACACTTGCTTAGCACATGTGAGTCACTGGGTTCGATCTCAGCACCACATAATGTTCATGTACAGCTAAAAAAATTTTTTTTAAATTAAATTTTTTTAAAAATGCAGATATTCTATGATTTTGGGCAACAATGTCATGTGAACATGGCTTCATTTTTAGGCAGTGAAACTATTCTGTATGATACTACAATGGTAGATACATGTCATTATATGTATTATATGTGTCAAAATCCATGGAACATGTAACACTAAGGTGAACCCTAACTTCAACTCTGGACTTTGGGTGATAATGATGTTACCAATGTAGGTTCCCCAATTATGTGTAACACATGTTCCACTTGGGTGTTAGATTTAAAAAAAAAAAAAAGCCGGGTGTGGTGGCACACGCCTGTAATCCCAGCACTTGGGAGGCTGAGGCAGGAGGATCTCAAGTTCAAAGCCAGCCTCAGCAATGGCAAGGCACTTAGCAACTCAGTGAGACCCTGTCTCTAATAAAATACAAAAAAGGGCTGGGGATGTGGCCCAGTGGTTGAGTGCCCCTGAGTTCAATCCCCAGTACCACAATAAATAAATAAATAAATAAATAAATAAATAAATAAATAAATAAAATAAAATTTTTTTTTCAGTTGTAGATGGACACAATATCTTTCTCTCTCTCTTCCTTCCTTCCTTCTTTATCTATTTTTATGTGGTGCTGAGGAGCAAACCCAGTGCCTTATACAAGCCAGGCAAGCACCCTACAACTGAGCTACAAACCCAGCCCTTGGGTGTTAGATTTTAATAGTGAAGGGGATGAGCGGGGGAGAAGTTAATATGGGAACTCTGTCTTTTCCATCAATTTTTCTGTAAACCAAAAACTCCTCTGAGGAATAAAATCTAAGTTAGGGGTGTAGCTCAGAGGTACAGTGTGTATTTAGCATGTGCAAGGCCCGGGTTCAATCCCTTGCTCTATAAATTAAAAATAAACTCTATTTTTTTAAAAAAAAGTGATCCATGGAGGTGACAAAGGAGAGATGATGTGGAATGCTCCCCCAGGCTTTCAAGTTTTCTGCTGTGGGTGTGTGGTTAACTTGCTCCTTCATCATCCCTATCATCCCTCCCATGCTTGTACCTGTGGGAAAATGGAGGAGGGTGAGGTGGGGGTGAAGTGGCTATTTCTGAACCTGAATGGAGGTGAAGAGGCCATGCCAGGTCCCCCTGGATGATCTGCATGCATGCCAGGTGGCCTGCTGCTATGGAGCCCTCCAGGTGTGAAACCTCCCTGGCGCTCTGGCTACTGACTCACACCTGAACCTTTTACACCCTACCTACCACCCCTTCTTCATTGCCTCTCCTGGGTCCTGGCCCCACTTGCTCTCTACAAAGCCTTCTACAATGGTTAACATGGAGCTCACACCTTGCCCCCATCACAGTTGCCACTTGGCCCTTTCTGCAGAGACATCCAGAGCCACATGAGCAGGTAACTCTATGAGTCTCCTATTTAGGTATTACATCTAATGATCAAAGAGAGTAGTGGATACTGAGTAGCAAGGAGACCTGGGTTCTGGTTGCTCACTCTACTAGCCGCACAAATAGGGTGTATCAGTTGTCCAGTGGCTCATGGTTTCCTTCTCAGCTATGAAGGGTGTTAGAGGCAGCTCTCTGTGGCCTGGCTGTTCTACCTGCACCATCAAGAGCAAGGCTCTTGACGGTTGTAGCTGCTGTGGAGTCTGGAAATGGCATCTCATAAGGCTCTGGGGACTTAACAGATACTGGCCTCTCTGCAATTGTGCTTCCCACTCCTGGAGGCCCAAGGCCAAGTGAGTCACACAACAATTCTCTAAGGTTGAAGAAAGCAGAGTTAACAGACTACACAACCCCAACATCCTGAGACCAGCAAACAGGACCCTTCAGACTGGAAAGGCCCAGGGAGTAGGCCTGCAGCCCCAATCCCAGCTCCCACAAGCAGAGCCCCAAGTTTCTTGAAACTGAGAGGGTCATAGAGAGCTCATTCCAGCTTCTGAGGAAAAACATGGAAATCTACCATAAATACTAAGCAATAACAAAGGCAGGACAAAAACCCCTTTTAAGTACTCTTTCCAAATACTTCACTGGCAAAATAGTTTGTTTGTGATGGGGGTGGGTGAGTAAGATTCTTAGGAACATGGAGATAAAATCTCTTGGACTAAAATCTCTTTGATATGTCACCGCCCCCTCCTCTCTAGGCGATTCCTGGAATGCTAGTGGCACAGCCTTTGGGGGAAGCCTTAGGGAGCCCCTGGAGGTTTCAACTCTTCTGGAAAACATCCTGGCCCTGCCAGGCCAGGTCCCTCATGGATGCAGGACTCCTTACTTACCTCATTCCAGTTTGGCTCAGTTGTGTCCCTGTAGACACGTGTCTTTGCTTTATTCACAAAATATCCAAAGGAATCCACTTCCAAGGTACAGTACAGATCTGTGGGAAGGTGATAGGAAGATGACCATACTTTTCTACATCACACACATTTTCTGTAAGAGCACACATTATTTTCAAAATCAGGGGGGAAAAAAGGTCTTTACTTTTTTATTTGTAGTTACAGATGAACAGAATATCTTTGTTTCCCTTTTTTGTTTTTTTTATGTGATGCTGAGGATCGAACCCAGTGCCTCATACATTTGAGGCAAGCGCTCTAAAACTGAGCTACAACCCCAGCCCTTTACTTTCTTTTTTAAAATAAAACACCAAACCAGTGGCCAGTGTGAGCACCAGCACCTCGAGAAATGTCCCTGCTCTGCCCATGAAGCTGGGAAATGGGAACTCTCAGAATATTCACTTACTTCATCACTTAGCAAGCCCCAGCAAAGTCCCAGAGGTGATAAGGGCCCTTTGCTTGGAGGAATAGAGATGAACATGGCACTGAAACCTTGTGGGGAGAACACTGCACGGTGAGGCCACAGCCTAGGTCAGCTACCCGATGGGGGATGACAGGTATGGGTCAGAGGCTGGGAGGAGCTTTCATGACCTGAGCAGACCTCATCAAAGCACGAGAGCACAGGGAGCTCCAGGTCAGTGTGGAGCACAGGAAGCAGCTCAGTGCTGGGAAAGTTGTGGGGTACAAGAGAAGAGGAAGAGGAGGTCTGTGGGTGAGTGAAGTTGGACTGTATGCAGGGTCTGGTGGCTATAAGTGGTAAGTGACATGGTTTGGATTTTAGAAAAAACACTGGATAGGAGTTTGTAGAGGCTTAGTTGTCAGTCTAGAGAGGAGGATGCTACTGAGGACCTGGATGAAGGTAGCCAGAGATGATGAAGTTCCACTGATGGAGAATATCTAACTGACAGTGTAAGTTGGTAATAGGATATAGTAGTTTCTAGGTTGACCATAAGGGTGGACAGTGGTGCCACTCATCAGGCCAGGACATAAGAAAAGAGTAACAAATTTGGGGGCTATGAATGATTGAACGTTCAGTTTGGGGATGTAGAATTTAAAGTGGGGGGACACTGAGGAGATAGATGGAAAAGTAACAGGAGAGGCTAAGAGGGATAAATTAGGGACCAAGAGGTAGTTCTATTGACATCACATTGTTGAAGAACAGGTCCTGGTAATAGGTGCAGGGAGGGAGGAAGGTCTGGTGGAACCTTAGGAAATAACACATCCAGGGCAGCCAGAGAGAAAAGGGGCCAGGGAAACAGTTATGTGTGAGTCACAGCTTTATTAAGATATAATTGGCATTCCACATAATTCATCTGTTGCATCCTCATCTACTGGCTTGAGGATTTTTTGGTGAATTTAAAGACTTGTACACATAACACCATAACTGTTTCAGGACATGGCCTTCCCCAGAAATCCCCCTGGATCCATCTGCAGTCAAGTTTCAATCCCATCCCCAGCCCTCCACAAACTCTGATAGTCTGTCTCTGTATTCTGGCTCTTCTACAATTTCATATACATAGAATGATACAATATGTACTTTTTTGCATCTGGCTTCCTTCATTTAGTGTAGTTTTGTTTTTTTTTAAAGGCTCATCCATGTTGTTGCCTCTATCAGTAGCTAGCTCATTCTTTTTTTTTCCTTTCCCCAATTCTGGGTATTGAACCCATGGCCTTGTATATGCTAAGAAAGCACTCAACCATTGAGTAACATTCCCAATCCTTCTTAAAATTTCAAGACAAGGTCTGACAAAGCTGGTTGGGTTCCTATAATCCCAGTAACTCAGGCGGCTGAGGCAGGCACATCACAAGTTCGAGGCCAGCCTGGACAATTTAGTGAGACCTTGTTTCAAAATAAAAATTAAAAAGGGCTGGGGTTGTGGCTCAGTGGTAGAGTGCTTGCCTAGCATGTGTGAGGCACTGGGTTCGATCCTCAGCACCACATAAAAATAAATAAAGGTTTAAAAAAATAAATAAATCTTTAAAAAGGGGGGGGGGGGGCTAGGGAGATGGCTCAGTGGCAGCATGCCCCTGGGTTCAATCCCCAGTACAAAAAAAAAAAAAAAAAAATTGTTTTCTTTTCTTTTTTAAATTAAAGAAACAAAAACAAGGTTGTCCAAGCTGGCCTTGAACTTGTAATCACCTTGCCTTAGCCTCCCAAGTACCTGGGATTACAGGCCTAGCTTCAATCCTTTTTATTGCACGTATGGATGCAAAGGATGTGCCATATTGTATCTCTGTAAGTCTTTATGTGGATGTATGTTTTCACTTCCCTAAAGTGAACACTTATAACACCAGAAGTGGGATATACAATAGCGTAGTATGTTTAACTATGTGAACACTTATAACACCAGAAGTGGGATATACAATAGCGTAGTATGTTTAACTTTTTAAGGAACAATGAAATAGGGACAGTGTGTAGCTCAGTAGTATAGCACATGTTTAACATGCATGAGGCACTGGGTTTGATCCCCAGCATCAAAAATCCTGTGATGATGCGGGTGGTGGGGGTTGTGGCTCAGCGTCAGAGCGCTCGCCTCTCATGTGAGCGGCCCGGGTTCGATCCTCAGCACCACGTAAACATAAAATGCACTGCATTGTGTACAACTAAAATAAATAAATAAATATTAAAAAAAAAAAAATCCTGTGATGTTTTCCAGGGTGGCTGAGCCATGTCACACCTCTATTCACAGTGTATTAGGTTCTTATTTCTCCACATTTTACCAACATTTGTTAGTGTTCACCTTGTGTTTATCATTTTGGGAGTGTGAAAGGGTATTTTGATGTGGTATTAATTTGCATTTCCCTAACATGATAAGCATCTTTTCATGTTCTTATTAGCTATTCACACGTCTTTGGTGAAGTGTCCATCCAAATCTTTTGCTCATTTTTTATGATTGGGCTGCCTCCCTGTATTGAGTTGTAAGAGTTCTTTATGTATTCTGGACATAAGTCCCTTGTCATATATATTTCAACTATTTTTTTCTGTTCTGTGACTTTTTTTGGGGGGGGGGTCTCTGGTCTTGCAGCAACTATGGGAAAAGTCAGAATGGTGTGTACCCTTTTCCCTCCTCATATGGACCCCAAGAGCAGGGTGAAGATGCTATGCTGAAGTCTGTACAACTGCAATCCAGTCAGCCTTCACCATTTTAACAGCTTGAGCAGCTGGGAGAGAAAGGAGTATTATCCATCCATCTTGACAGCACAGCCAAATCTACTCTGCTAATTGGGTTGAGGAGCCATTGCCTATAGCCCTGCAGCTTGGAATTTAGGCACCCTGATGGCTATTTGGGATTTCTTTTTTTTTTTTTTTATTTTCTTTTTTTGTAGTTGTAGATTGACAGAAGGCCTTTGATTTATTTGTTAATTTTTTTTTTTTTTTTTTGGTACTGGGGATTGAACTCAGGGGCCCTTGACCACTGGGCCACATCCCCAGCCTTTTTTTGTATTTTATTAGAGACAGGGTCTCACTGAGTTGCTAAGTGCCTCGCCATTGCCGAGGCTGGCTTTGAACTCGCAATCCTCCTGCCTCAGCCTCCCAAGTGCTGGGATTACAGGCGTGCGCGCCACCGCGCCCGGCTATTTGTTAATTTTTTATGTGGTGCCAAGGATCTAACCCAGTGCCTCACGCATGCTAGGCAAGCGCTTTGTCACTGAGCTACAGCCCCAGCCAACCCTGTTTGGGATTTCTTTATCAAACTCTGGCCTTTGCAATTACAAGACTCGCCTGCAGAGGGCCGCTCACCAGCTTGCAGGATCTGAGACAGGGAAGGAAAAGGGCAGAGCCCACTCCTAGAAAACAATTCCACAAGGGAAAGACTTCAACCAGCACCAGCACCTCCCAGTGATCACGGGCCAAAGGAGGTCATTTGAACAACTTCCCTCATTTCCTATGCCCTGCCTGATTAGTCCTTCCTGGGTAGATACCTACTCAACCCTCACCATCTTTCTCCCCAAACCAGTCACTTACTTGAACTCTGCTTAAACCCAGTAGCTGAGTGGACAATGACATTCAGGAACCCGTAGAGCCCAGGAGATTCATCATCTGTGCAAGAGACCAAAGAGGTGAACATATGCCTCCTAGGAGAGGAAAGCAAGATGACAGGCTGGTTCCACTTCAGAATCAACTCAGCACTAGGCAAGGTGGTATCACAGACCAAAAATGTACCCATGTGGTTTCCTTGTTCAGGACCTTAGGATCTAGTTGGGTCCACAATGCAGGTGAACCAGTAACCAAGACAAAGTGAATTAAATTTCCAAAGACAGGAGAGGGCGTTAGTCAGGTGATGTGGAATACAGATGGAATGAGTACGTGCATACATAATGTGTACACATGAGTGTATAAGCACATGTCCACACGTCTGACAGCCCACACGCACATATGCAACAGTGAAGGCAAAGCCTGGCATGATCAAAAGTATTAGCCAGTAAGTGCCTGGATGAGAGGAGGTCTGGAAGGACAGTGGAGTGGGGACAGATCCACCACACAGTGGGTTGGAGAAGCATCAGTCTCAGGCCTGTGACTAAGGACACCACTGTCTTCTCAACTGCCCAGCAGTGGCTCCCTTGGGAGAAACCACTCTTAACCAGTCCCACCCACAACTGGGAGAGAAAAATAGGCCTTAATAAGCATATCCTTCTGAAGTAAAAGCCACTGGTCAGGAGGACAGGGCCAACAAGAAGAAACACTGGCCCTTGGCTCTTTTCCCAGGAGGCTGGACTTACCTTCTTTATTGATGGTCAGTGGAATGTTGTGGACGGTTTGAAGTTTAACACATGAGTTGGTCAGCATCTGCAGCTCCACAGATGTCAAAGAGAAGCTTTTGAAACCTGAGAGGGTAAAGCACATGCAGGGCTCATTCAGTCCACACTTTTCCTCTGGACCCATTCCACTTGACTCTCACCACACATTGGAGAGGGGGTACAACAGGGCCAACACTGGGGCTTGGTGGCTCCCAGATGAAGTTCAGGCATGGCAGCAGAGCAAGGTGAGGCCCTAGAGAGCCCAGGCCCAAGCTCACAGGGAGGGACAATCTTTGATGCTTGCAAACACACATCCACACATGTCTGCATACCACCTTAGTACAGCTATAAGGCAGGTCTGAGAATGAGAGGGAAACCTGTACCTCCTAGGAGGTCTCCCCAGAAATCAGTATATTGCTGTCCCTTACTCTGCTAACACAGGCCCCTTTATCTTCCCTTGGGTGAGGAAAAAGACTTATTTCTGGGGATAACACTGAGCAGGGAACAGATGTTGCCATGCTGGAAATGGTTTGAGCCACCAAGTTAGGATAGGAATCCCTGGGACATGAGCCCTGACAGAAGCCCATTATACCCTTAGGACACAGTGGCATCAAAGGAAAGAAATTGCCCCACACTGGAACAAATGATGAGCATAAGGGACAGAAGCTCAGGATAGGTCAGAGTTAGGTCTAGCTCCCCACTCAGAGTCTATGTGCAGTAGCAGAGCCAAAAATACTGCTTCAACAGGAAGCAGTCCACTGCTATAGAAGGACCAGGCCACCTGGGATACAGTGCTTGGCTGAATTCCCCCTATAAGTGGGAATCTAGGGAGCTAAAGCCTATGGACTTGGAGTGAGATCTGCCTTCCGACTCCTGAACATTGCCAGGCAGGATCAGGGGTGTAGTTTCAAGTTCTGGAGAAGGAAAAAAATACTGCTAATAGAGCAGTGTGACCAGAGAAGGAAGGGGCTATTCCAGAGAGGAGTATTTTGTCCTGAGTCTACCTGGTGGACAGGGGCCAGTAAAGTGGTTGCCCAGGTAGGTTAAGTCAAGGGCCCATTTGACATTAGCACCTGCTGGAGTGTAGGGAGGCCTGCGGGGCAGACAAGGGGAGGGGTACAAGGGAGGGCAAGGGGATAGGGTGGTGACTGGGTAAAAGAAAGGCCATGGTGGGGGAAGCAGGCAAGGGCCATTGTGTGTATGCAGGTCCAGGGAGTAGTTAACAGAGATGGAAATTTGGGGAAGGACTCGGGGAGTGAATAGCCAGAGAGGTGCAGAGGTGGGGGAATGTTATACCTGGGAGTGGGTTGGGGGGGTAGGATAGGTGGGAAGGTACAAGACGGCTGGGGAGCTCTTCTCCAACTTATTTTCTAAAATAGGGTTCCCTGCCACATTTCCCTTGGATACAGTCACTCAAAATTATTTATTTATTTTTAAATAAAGGTTTAAAAACTACAGGAGGTGCCCAAGACCCGTCAGTGCATAGGCCACTCACACTTCTTCTGCTGTTCCCGGATGTTCTCCCTCCACTCGGCTCGTTCATAGTCAGAGGAAATCAGGAATGTGTAACTCTAGGTTAGACAAAAAGAAGAAGGTGCCCGTTATCTTCTTCCTAGCTAAGCCAGCACCTGGCAAGTCAGAGTGTGGTGCCTGAGGCTTGCACCTCCCCACCACCAGACAGTTGAGCCCAGATGTGCTCAGGTGTGCTACTATGATCACGTGTGCTCACAGACGAACTTACTGTTTTCAGCATGTTTCACCTGTCCCATTAGCTGGACTTCAGGCCAAAACATCTGCGCATTGTGCAAATTTGCATCTGGCACAAGCCCCAACTGAAACACCTGGGTCAGGAGATGACACTGGCAGAATGGGTGTAACTTAGGGACATGAAGGAGTTACCACAGAGGATCTGCAGAGGTCAGGGCTGATGCCAACTGAACTTTCTGTATCCAACCCATAAGTACAAACAGTGACCCCAGGATAAGGCTCTGGAAGAGTCCATCAGCTGCCTCTCCTGGCAGAGCACTACAGAACCATTCTGCACACTGACAGGTGTATGTGACACCATAGACAGGAGCCATATTCCTCACTTAGGACTCACCTCCAGTCTGTAAGAAGAAGAGCTGGGAACTTTTCCAGCCCCATATCCAGGACCAACCTAAACCCTCCATCACCAGAGTGCAACTTTGCCTCAGTAATTCAGTACTGCACCTATGTAATGGGGTGATACAGCACAGGCTGCTACTTGGGCATTGGAATAGCACACGCCAGTGGCTCTGGTGGGTGGCGAGAGACAGGAACTTATAAGCATCTCTCCCCCCTAGCAGAATGGGCTCTCCTCTTTTCCTGCCATTAAAAAAAATTTTTTTAAGCTGGGCGCGGTGGCGCACGCCTGTAATCCCAGCACCTGGGAGGCTGAGGCAGGAGGATCATGAGTTCAAAGCCAGCCTCAGCAATGGTGAGGCACTTAGCAACTCAGTGAGACCCTGTCTCTAATAAAATACAAAAAAGGGCTGGGGATGTGGCCCAGTGGTCGAGTGCCCTGAGTTCAATCCCCAGTACCAAAAAAAAAAAAAAATTTTTTTTTTTTTTTGTATATTGATCTTATATCCTGCAACCTTGTAGAACTTATTAGTCTTTACGTGCATTCCTTGGGATTTTCTGTATATAAAATCACATAGTTTTACTTTTTCCTTTTCAAACTGAATGTCTCTTCTTTCTTTCTTTTTTAAAAAATATTTTACTTATTTGTTTTAGTTGTACACAATGCCTTCGTTTCTACATGGTTCTGAGGATTGAACCCAGGCCGCGCACGTGCTAGGTGAGCAATCTACTGCTGAGCCACAACCCCAGGCCCCTCTTATTTATTATTATTATTATTATTTTTAAGAGCTTTGTGGTCATACATAGTAGTTGGGTTCTGATATTTCCTTTAAATGGAACTTGAGGTCCCCAGATAGCATTTCTGTACTAAGGGTCAGGTCTGCATGAGCCTGTAAGACCTGACCTTATTCCCTCCCTGGAGACCCTGCCACCCCCCAGCTATGGGAGCTGAGTCAACTACAATTTACCCTAGGGCTATGGCCCAAAGTACCAGTCAGAAGGACATGTGTGCTTTCATGTGTCACACTGGATAGGTCTCTCTTGGTGCAGGTATGCTCTCAAGAGAAAAAGGACTGCAGTTGCAAAGACCACACATGAGCTGGGGACACAACACATGCCACAGAGCGAGCTGGATGGTTCTCAGCTACAGTTGAGATCAATATCCCATCCAAGGCCAAAAACATATACAGGGCAAGACTGAGGGAGTTGGGAAGCAGCACTCACCTTGCCATTGCGGCTGTGTACCCTGAAGGCCATGCTGGGAGACATGAGCAGCAGCAGCGACTCCTGCTCTGACAGCTTCTTCTTCAGCCTCTCCACGGCTTTGCTGCCTTTGTTTGCCCTCTGCAGGGAGAGGACAGTTTTGTCTTTCCATTCTTCCCACTCAGTCCATCCCACACACCCTCATGCTGGGCTCACAGAGGGCAGGAATCCCACCTGTTTACTCAGCACAGCCCAGGGCCTCAGTCAGCTATTGCTGGTGGCTTTTTGAGGACAGAAACAGCCCTTCCTTGGAGTCAAGGTCTGGCACAAGCTTGTGGAATGTGCTCAATAAACCTTTCTTGAAGGAATTAGTCCTTCCTCTTAAAGGCTAGAGGGGAGAGACCTTTACAAATGTCCTGGCCTTCAGTTTTTCTAAACCCAGTGTTCAGGATGCTGCTGTGACTTAAAGGGCCTCTCATGCCCTCCCAGACCTGAGCTATTTCAGTATCAGACCCTTGGGAGTGTTTGTGGGGGTCCCCAGCAAGTCCAGATGAACAAAACTAGGATCTGGACAGGAAAAACCTTCCTATCCTGAGCCATGTGGATCCTTCCTGAAGCTGCTACACCCTGAGGAAACCAAGATGCCCCTTACTAGTTAGGGCCCCAGCCCCAATCTTCAGAAAAATGGCACAATGTAGATAATCCTGAGGTGGCAGTCAATAGGGCTTGACAGTTTCTGAGAATGTAGCACTGGCTCCACCTCTGCTTGGGCACACACTCTACCATGGAGGCCACAGTTCCCCCTAGACAAACAAACAATGTAATGCTCACTCCGTGCATGAGGCTTTCGTTGTCACGCAGCTCCCTGCATGCTCCGAAATGTGCAAGGTTCATAGTGCACTGGGTTGGGCAGCGGTGTGAGAGTTATGGAAGACCTCCTGCTGCTGCATCCACCTCAGCCAGGTGTCTCTGGACCAGGACCAACTTTCTAGGGACCCACTTGTTTAAGGCTACTGCAAAGCACCTCCCCTATACTGAGCTAACCTTAGACTTGTGGGGGTGAGGAGGTTACACATCCTCACTATCTCTACATCCTTCTAAATCTGTCTAGAAAGGATCAGTTGCCTTCAGGGCTGCACTCCTCACCTTGGATTAAATCCTCATCAGTTGTAAGGAGGACAGCTGGGCACCTCTCCAGCCCCACATCTAAGACAGCCCCAAGCCCTGTATGGCCAAATTGCAACTTTCCCTCGATGATTCAGTACTCCGCCTGTGTATTGGAGTAATAATACCTCTTTTCCTGTCACTTCTTTTAAATGGATCACTTAGGCTTTGCCTGTGAACCTAAAGCAACACACGCCCTATTCCCCTACATAAACTGCTAGTTACCAAATGAGCACTCTCTCTGCCCTGCCTGACTTTTCATTCCTGCCTTGTGTAACTTGGAGGTGGAGGTTTGTTCTAACTCATTGCACCTTCCCTGCCCAGGATCCATTAGTTATTATCTCTGAACAACTTTTACATTGTAATGTGTATTGAATTTGTACCTTCCATCAGAAGAATTAGGGGCTACCCTAGACCAGGTTTTCCCTGGGACACTGAGGAAAAACCCAAGGTCAGGCTCCCAGAGTCAGAAAGTCAGGCAGGTATGTAAATTGGACACAGGTCAGATAAGACCCACAAGGGCATCTAGTATAAGTATAAGCAAGTTATGCATGTGAGGGTATCCTGGTCATAGGTCAGACAACTGGGCATTGGGCCATCTGCCAGGTAGAAGAACTATCTCATGAAAGACACATTGTGAATGCCCACAGCTAGCACCCCTTCATTTCCCACCAGAGTTGGGTTGTTAGCTGCTCTGGTATAAGAACCCAAATTTCTCTGGAAGCTCAAAATATAACTGGTGTCTGGCTGTGATCAGATGCCCAGCACTCCAGAAGCTGAGAGTTCACAGGAGCCGCAGCACGTCCTAGAGACCAGCTGTAGGGTCAGATGCCCAATGGAGGAAGAACACACTGGCTGATGTATGAGGGGCTGCTTCCTCTCAGGTCACACAGAGCCCAGCCCTCATTTCCCCCAGTCAGACACACCTTCTCTCTCTGGATGTCACTCTTGATCTGGGAGATCTTAATCTTCAATGCATCCAGCTCCTCATCTGGCACCAGTGGGATGTTGGGTGCTGCTTCTGATTCGTCCACCATCTGGAAGCTGAGATCCGTGAGCGGAATGTACCATTTGCAGTCATATTGCTGGGTTTTGCTGGGTGAAAAGGAGAATGTTAACATGCTTATTGCCTTATTTTACTAATGTCTCTATTTGAGAATCTGAGAACGTTAGGTCCATAGCGCTGCACAGTTATCTGATCCAAAACCCAGTGCTTATTTCAAAACACAGGTTGGAAGAAGGCTGTTGGCAGATACTGGCAGTCCCAAATTTAGTCACTCCTGGGAACATATACGCCACACTTGACCCCAGGCCCCAAAGTATCTGAAGAGCCCTGATTCCCCCTTATCCTGTGCTAACCCCAACAGCTCACATGGAATCACAGCAAGGTCACCCAATGGAAGCATAGGACTGAAGTCCAGAGCGCAGAGTTCAAGGAGCTGTGGATCTACCTGGTATAAATAATACCCTCATTTCACAGATGAGGAACTGGAGACTCTCTTCTGAGTTGACTAATTAAATCCACTCAGCACAATAGCAGCAGAATGACAGACAAGAGTCAGTTTTGGTCTTTTCTGGTGTTGTCCTCTTTGCTTCCTTCCAACCCGGTATACACTGGACAAATCTGACCCCTGGTGGTGGTGAGGAGGGGTGGACTACAGGCCTATGTTGAGAATAACTTGGGAGCCATCACCAGCCAAGCACAATGGCACACAGCCTCTAATTCCAGCTATTCAGAAGGCTAAGGCAAGAGGATCACAAGTTTAAGGCCAACCTCAGCAACTTAGTGAGATGGTCTCAAAATAAAAAATTAAAAAGGATTGGGGATATAGCTCAGTGGTAGGGCTGGGTTCAATCCCCAGTACTGTTAAAAAAAAAAAAAAAAAAAATAGAAAGAAAAAGAAAGCTATTGCCAGGCTCAGGGAGATAACATTCAGTAATTACCCTGCCAAGGGCATGGGAGAGCTGACCGCACCCCCGACACCTGCAGCCTGCACCAGCTTCTGCAGCCTCTTGACCTCTCTGTCACTCTCTTTTCAAACGATTTCTGACAAAACTTCCTCTAATTTAAAGTCATGGTCATAAAGTTGAGTCACTGACTACCCCATGAGGTCTCCAGACTGCTAATGACAACTTTGACCTTGAACCCAGCATCACATCCAGGTGGGAACAAATGTAAAGACAGGGGCCTCGCCACATCATTACTCCTATCTCCCAGAGAGACCCTCCCCTCCTGGAGTGTTGGAGTGGGGTCACCGCCTAGGTGGGGTAGGGGCCCCATTGTCACTCACCCTCCACTCTGCTTCTTGAGCTTGGTGCAGAGGAGCAGGTCGGTGAACAGGAAGACGTGGCGCAGCTTGCGGGCGCCCTCTACCAGCTCAACCATGAAGCTGTCCTTCAGCAGCTGCCGGTGCTGTGGGCATGGTGGGGAGGGCTCAAGTTAGGGCCAGATGGGCAGGCAGGGTTGGTGGGGTATGCTGGGCCCTCCTGGCTAAGCAGGAGCAGGTCAAGTTTCTAGAGATATCTCACCCTGGGGATATTTCACTCCTTCCAAATCCAATACTTAGACCCACTTTTCAGAATGTTCTGTCCATATCATCAGCCTGCTAACAGATGGAGCTTATGCATACTCCTTTTTGTTCAAGAAACATTTTTTTTTTTTAGTTGTATATGGACACGATACCTTTATTTTATTTATTTATTTTCATGTGGTGCTAAGGATCTAACCCAGTACCTCACACATACAGGCAAGTGCTCTACCACTGAGCTACAAACCCAGTCTCAAGAAACATTTCTGAGTACCTCCTAGGAGCTTGGCCTGAAGAAGAGGATGGATGAATGAATGGGTAGGTGACACTGATGGCCACTGGCTCTGAGGCCAGGGAGGGGCACAATCAAGTAAATGGCCTGCTGTAAGAACAAGTAATGGGGCAGCCATTACCTCTCTAGAGTGGCACCTGGAGATCCAGCATGGGCAAGAAGCCAGCCTCGTGAAGCAGTGGACATACTGTCATCAAGGAACTGTCATAGGCACAGGGCATGCAGCAGGAACAGGTTGAAACTTTGGGTATAGATGGGGCGGCAAGTTAATGAGAAGATGATGGGGCCCAGGAACTCTCTGAGAAGGGGTGGTGCTGGAAGTCATGGCAGGGACCAGGCCTGGTCCCGAGGGCAGCAGGAAGCTGGGAGACCTCATATCCAGGATTCCACAGTTTAGTTCTCCTGACTAGACAGGATTTGCAGGGTTCCAAGTAGGAGCTGAACCTCTTTTACTTACTTATACTTATTTATTTATTTAGGCACTAGGGAACCCAGGGCATTCTACCACAGAGTTACATCCCCCAGCCCTTTTTATTTTTTGAGACAGGGTCTTGCTAAATTTCTGAGGCTGGCCTCTGACTTGTGATATTCGTGCCTCAGCCTCCCAAGTAGTTGGGATTATAGGCGTATGCTACTGAGCCTAGCTTTGGAGCCATACCTCTGACACCTGCCTGGGTACCTGGCCAGAGAGCTGAGTCAGCATGGACCACAGGCAGGTGGCATAGGGTGGGCAGACCTAAAACAAACAGGAGAATGGGAGATATGAACCCTCAATAAGCCCTGAGTTTCTCTGTACCTAAGTACTTCATCTGAAAGTCAAGGGATAGTCTTTCTCACATAGTCCAAGGGTTGCTAAATAGGCACAGGGAGGTAAGCCATTAATTCACCCAACAAACAGTGCTGGGCATCTCATATTGGTTGGGTGCTGTGCCAAGGACCTGAAGATAGAATGAAAGACACTGTACGCTTTCCCCATACACATGTGTGCTGTGTAAGCACACTGTCTGAGTGATCTGATTACCTCCCACAACACACTGTGGGTAGGTCCTTATGCTCATTTGACAGATAAGAAAACTCAGCCTTAGAGAAGTCCACCCTCTGTCCTAGGCAGCACAGTGAGCAAGCAATGACTCTCAGTGGTCCCTGCCCACAAGCCCAGAGAAGTACCTGGCTTCAGGGAAGGGTTTCAGAGAGGGTGATGACTCCACACTGTGATAGCCCTGAATGGTCTGAAGGTCAAACATGTACAACACAGTGTGTGAAAATTCAGTGTCTCCCCAACAAAAGACATGTTCATCTGTAGATGGAGAAGCAGGGAGACCCTACACCCTTTCCATGGTGGAGCCAGGCTGGACCAGGGGCTCCAAAAATGCTGCCTGCAGCCTCCACCTTCCTGGACTCCTCCCAACCTCTGCAGGAGCCAAAGGCAGCAGAATCCCCAGAAGCAGGTGCAACCTATGCCAAGCCCTCCGATACTCTAGGCATGGAAGTTACACATCACCATCATAGGCAGCTCAGCTCACGATAGCCAGCTGGCTGTTGGCACAGGGTAACCAATGTTTTTATGCAGGAGCTGCTGATGCCCATAAGTAGAAGGGCAGGAAAGCTGCCAGCCTGCCAAGACCATGATTCATCACCACTCACCCACAATCCACATGCTGAGGGCAGACCGTCTGCTGGGTGGTAGCACCCACGAAAAGCAAGAAACAGTGTGTGCACCTGGGAGGAATGTACATTCAACACTGGAGATCAAATCCAGGAGACCTTGAGAACACTGATTGTTGGGTCTGCAGTGGGGAGGAGGTTGGCAGAGGGTCCTGGGACAGTGAGGTCTTCAGGGAATGGCTACACAGATGACCCCTCAGTAGGGACACAGAAGAGGGTCCTTCAGCTCAGGACAGAACCAAGGGCTTGTATGTGTGGCAGCAACATGGGTTGACAGTCCCTTCTCTATACATAAGGGTTGGGCTTCTTTTAGCTACCAGCAGAGGGCACCCTAAGTTCAGCTCAGCTATAGGTCAGAAGTCCCCAGCACCAACCTATCCCAGGATGTAGAGGCTCTAAGGGTTAGGGTTGTAATTTTAATACCATAACAGTCACCCAATGCCTCCCAACCACCACCTTCAGCAACCTTATCTTTCCAAGAGAAGTCCCAAAGCCATAGGAACCTCAATATTTCCCAACCAGCACCACTGTACTTGTCTACAAGGGCTATTCCAGGAATGTGAGTTGGTGCATATTGTAAACAGGCCCCTGGGGGCTGGACAGGTGGTGACCATAGTTTTTACAGGAGCTTCCCTGAATTTCAGAGATGTTCTCCTTAAGCTAGATCTGGCTTCTGAAATCCAGCCCACCCAGGGACTAGCAACTTCAAAAGAAAGGTCCAGCCTCCTAGCCCTGACAAAACAGATGGACCCCAACCACAACCCTGGCCAATCCAGGAAGAAAGTCTGGACCCTGGCTGAAAGCTGGTATCAAGGGAATGAATGAGAGGAACAGCGAGTAAGGAGGGCAGGAGAGGAGAGAGAAAGAGCCAGTCCTATAGGATGAAAACCTCTCAGACCTCTCTGCCCTGACCCTCAATCTAGGACCCCTAACCCTTGGGCAGATGCCTCCTCCCTGGCTAAAAAAGCTGGCCAGGCATAGGCTTAGGGTCAACCCTGCATAGAACCCAGATGGAAGTTCCACAATAGGGAAGGGAGGAGCTAAAGAAGTTCGATGGGAAAACAGAAGCAGACCTGCATAGGTATAGCCGTGTTTCAGGAAAGGGAGAGACAGGCCCAAGACAGATAATCAAGGGAGGAGAGAAAGAGTTAGTGACATGGAAAGACTGAGAAGAGACAGTGAAGGAAGACCCAATGGTGACTCAGCAAGAGGGCCTGCAAGGCCCTGCCCCTTTAACCAGGTATCAGAAGTTCTCAGAGCATCAGCTGTGCCATCTCCTCCTTTCCCTCCCCAGGACTGAGGCTCCTGTGGAGATACTGGTCATCCAGCTATCAGTGGGTCAGCCCACACAGCATCAGCATAGAGTGGGGAGGTCCATGCAGATTTGGTCTCTCCCTGCCCAGGAGATGTCCCTCTCAGAAGTGCGTACTAGCTTGGCCCTGGGTCTGGGAGAGCAGAAACTCAGCCTTAGAATAGCATTGACTTCCAGCCCTCCCCGTCCTAGACAGGTCCTACAGAGGATAAAATCAAGGGCAGGCTGGGTCCCCCTCCATGGCATTCTAAAGATGGTATGAGGTCACACAGTTGGAAAAGACTGTCCCTTTGACTCAGCATCTCTCTAAGAGCAAGCATACCAGATAGAGGTGAAAGACAGAGGACTGGGACCTTGCTGAACCCAGGACAGGAACAGCATCACACTTTGGAGAATCTGAGGGGCAAATGAGAGGAGCTAGCTTGTTGGGACCACAGGAGTATGTATGTAGGTGTGGGTGGGTGGTAGTGGCTTTGGTCCCCCATGTATGTAGGTGTGGTGGGTGGGTAGGGCGGTTTGTCCATCTGCGTGTGTGTTCCTATGTCCCTATGAGTGTCTGTTAGTGTCAGGGTCTTGGTTTCTCCATGTGTGCATGTCCCTGTGCCCTGTGTGTCTTTGCCATGTGGGCATGTGGTTGTGTATAGATGGGAGTGTCCCCCTGTAATGTGGGGTGGAGGCACCAGGTGGCAGTATTCCCTCTGGGAGCTACCCTACATACAGGTGGGAAACACGAGCTGGAAGGGACACCAATGCCTTGTCAAATAACCAACAAAAATCACCCAGCCAGAACCACCCGTAAGTTAAGGGATCCAGGATAATTTCCACCTTCACTGCCTACAGGGCCCTTTCTCTTTAATGATGCCAGCTGCATGCTTTATCTCTCTGAGTCTCATTCCTTAAAAGTAAAATGGGCAGGAAAAAGACCTGTCCGGTGGCATATTTTTTTTAAGGATTAAATGAAACAGTATACTTAAAGAACCTCAGAGGAACTACTGGGTAACATTTGCTGTGGCATTTGTGGCTATAAACACCATGTTCAGAGCTATCCTGCTCCTCATAATGACCACATGAGGCAGGCATAGTTACCTCCATTTTAACAATGAAGCTGAGGCCCAGTAAGTCTATATCAGGTGGCCGTGGCCTTCTGAGGAGTGGACAGCTGAAGGCTGCCATGTGCCATGAGAAGCCGTTTGTCTCCTGCCTAAGGTTGTCTTCTCCTAGTCCAGCTACCTCCCCCAGCTGCCACCAGGGCATTATTACACCTGGCCCCCAACCCTGCCCCCAGGCATAGTCCAGGCTACAGCCCATCCAGGGCCTCCCTGTGAAGTCCAATTTGGAAGAAGGATACCATTATGAACTGAATATCTCTGTCCCCCCAAAACCCATATGTTAGAGCCCTAATTCCACATGTGATGGTGTGTAGTAGTGCAATCTTTGGGAGGCAATTAGGTTTAGATGAGGTCATATAGGTAGGACCTTTGTGATGGGATCAGTGTCCTTGTAAGAGGGAGAGTGAGAAAGAGAGGAGGGTGTGTGTGTGTGTGTGTGAGAGAGAGAGAGAGAGAGAGAGAGAGAGAGAGAGAGAGAGAGAACGCGAACTTTCTCTCCAAGTGCCTGCAATAAATAAAGGTCCTGTAAGAATAATAAGATGGTTATCTATAGACAAAGAAGAAAGCCCTCACCAGACCCTGACCATGCTGCCACCCTGACCTCAGATTTCTAGCTTTCAGCACTGAAGAAAGAAATGTCTTTAATTTAGGTGGTGTGGTGGTGTCCATCTACAGTCCTAGCTACTCAGGAGGCTGAGGTGGGAAGATTGCTTGAGCACATTTTGGGGCCAGTCTGGACTGTTTAAACCTTCCAGTCAATGGCACTCTGTCTTAGCAACCACAGTCTATGGCTCCACAGGAGCACTGGAAAATTTCTTCGGATCCAGGAATTTGTTTGATCATACACAAATCAGCAAGACCTTCACAGATGTGACTAAGAAAAGTTGTCAAGGACAGCCCAGGTAAAGGCTGAGAGGAGAAGAAGCAGAGAAGGAAAAGGAATGAGGTGAAGATTAATATGTCAGATGCTGGCTAAGGATGGGCACTGGCACTGCTGTGCTGAATTTGGCACATTTTGGCCCTGGAAGAGGACCCAGCTCCCACTCTCATGCCTCCAGAGCAAGTCCTGTACCCCTGAAGAGCTGGCTTAGTGCCAGGGGACTGGCTGACACTGCCTTTCAGTAGCCTTAGTGAACTCCAGGGGCTCAGCAGGTAGGCTGGGAACAAGGTTCCTCACAGCTAGGCCATAGCATGAGGCTTAGGGATCCTGCCCTTCTCTTTCTCTTGTATGTTCTCTGGCTCACTAGAACTAGGCTAACCTTTATTCCCTGGACCCCAGAAAGCATCATGGCCAATTCTGGTGCAGGTATCCTATGCCTGATTGACACATTATAAGATGATTAATCAATGGGGATGCCCCAGAAGGGACAGGAAATTGCTAGGTGGAGGGTGGGGTGGGGTCTGGGAAGTATGATGCCAATTTATCGCAATAGCAATAGTAGTGGCAGCTAACATTTGCTGAGCACTTTCTAGGTGCCAGGCCCTGTATGGAGATAGCATTACCTAAAACATTTCATTTTATTCTACGGAATCTTTCCATTGGCAGATTCTAGTTCTACCACTGTACAGAAAAAGGTGGGTTAAAAGAGGTGAGTAATGTACCCATGCTCCTGGTAAGAATTAGAACCTGGGTCCAGATAAGCCAAGAATCTAGGCTCTGTTTGCAAATATTTATAAAGGGCAAAGAAAAGGTCTAAATCTGGACATGGCATGAGCCTTGACTTTGCAGCTTTACAGTCAGACCCTGGGTTCAATCCCAGAGTCTCATATGCTCTACCACTGAGGTATATCCCTAGCTCCAGGACCCCTGCACTGATTGTGAATACTGCAGAGACTATGCTTACCACTATCCTGAAGGTGAGTAAGCAGGTGCTCAGGCAAGTAGGGTTTGGCTGAGCTAGGGATGCCACTCCTCCCTTGTCTTTGCCCACTGTCCTCTCCATAGCACTCCTTGCAAACTTTGCCAACAAGGTCTGGCTTTTCCAACTCCCCTTTTTATTTTGGTGGTGGTAGTGCTGGTGATCAAACCCAGGGCCTCATGCATGCTAAGCAAGTATTCTATCACTGAGCTACAACCCCAGCCATCAACTCTTTTTAATCATCAACTGAAAAGCCTCCATTCTCTCCTAGTGCCTCAGCCTCATCCTGCACCAGTATTCCCCAGGCCTTCCTACAGAACTTGTTCAGACTAGCTGCCTGAATTCTTCTTCCATGAGGGACCTCTGGGATTCCAGGCAGAGAACCAGGATTGGAGGCCTGATCATCCCCCACACTTCCAAGCCTGAACAGCACACAGTGCGAACCTCATATCAGACAGACAAGCAACCGCGTGGGGGAAATTACCCAGCAGTAATACTCTTTTTAGATCTGGTTATCTAACTGTGAAGTTAATTCAGCTAAACAAATGAGTACCTACCCACCAATCCACAGGTCCCAGACCTGGAAGGAAAATGTGTCTGCAGGACCCTTTTATCCAGATGTTGAGGAGGACATCCTGCTGGGTAGTTTCTGCTGCTCAAAGCTCTCAGGTATGGATGGTCAGTGCTAGCTATAGTGTAGAGTCAGAAAGCCACCTGTAATGTTGTCACTTCCAAAAAGGGCACAGCTCTGGAGCCAGGAGACTTGGATGGAAAGGATGATGAGAGGATAGGAACCACAACTGGTGTCAGGTTGGGCTGCTGGCCCTGTGCAGGCTCACACCTGGGTCCCTCTATCATGCAGGTGGTGATAAGCTACCTTTCAGGAGGCCCAGTAGTGACTGTGAGAACATTTCCAAATGCCCAGGCTGATGGAGGCATCTTCCTTCTAACAAACTGCCAGGGAAGCTAGAAATGGAACCTCTGCCCTACTTTGATATGCTCCCAGCAGAAGCAGGAGATGGGGCAACAGCCAGCACCTAAGACTTGGGTAGAACATCAAGCTGGGAGGGGCACATTCTTCTCATGATTCCACCTGCCTCCAGGGAGGGCAGGGAAAAGTGGAGGGATAAACAAGTCATCAGTTCATAAAGGGAGAAAGAAACCAAATATAACATACCTGAGGTACACACAAGTCTCACCACCTGGCTTGCCTACATAAGTGGCTGTAAGACCACAGGCAAGTCATTCAGTCTGTCTAAGCTACAGTTCTTCATCTGTAAAAGGCAGAAGGCCTCTGACCTGAATTGTCGTCATGAGAACTCACAGGCATAGCTCTCTTCTCCTTTTGGGAACTTGCTATTCAATGTCATATACCAAACTAAGAAATTGGCACAAAGGAAAAAATAGGTATTTCCAAAGCACAGTCCTGCTGCAAATTTAAAAAAGAAAAAAAATTTTTAAAGATGTTGATGGACCTTTATTTTATTCATTTATTTATATGTGGTACTGAGAATTGAACCCAGTGCCTCACACATACTACAAGCACTGTACCACTGAGCCACAACCCCAGCCCTGCTGCTGCAAATTCTAAATAGCCTCCACCTCAGTGGGCTGAGAGGAGGGGTCCCGTGGATTCTTTCCTGGCTGGTGATATGGAAGGTGCCCATGTGGCAAAGTCATCACCTCTCATTTCCATGAGGTTCCTCACAGATCACGAAACACTTTTAGCCTGACACAACCCAGTGGAGGAGCAACAGGCTCTGAGTCACTGTCCTCAGAAAAAATAAATGTTTGGGGAAGAAAAAGGGTGTCCCCAAATCAATTCCATGGGTAAGCAGTGGGTGAGGACCAAACTTGGGTTGGAGGACTGCTCAACTGGCATCATTTCTGCTGCATCGAGGCGTGCATACCTGCTGGGCAGCCTGAAGTACACTGAGGAGGATGCTCAGATTCTGAGTGCAGGACTGATTAACAATGTCTTCTCCAGCATGGCTGGGGATCAGGGATCCAAGAGTGGGCATCTGTCTCACATCCTAGCTTAGTACCATCAATTCCCCTCCCTCAACAGGCACTGATGGACAGTTCTGAATGCAGGTGTGTAGGTTAGAATCACAGCTTTTCAGAGCTCGCTAATCACTCTTTCCCTCTGGCAGGTCACCCAAGTGATCCCTCCTCAAGAAGCAAATGTCCTTACATGGCTAGGTGCTGGAAAAGACACAGATTAAGGTCCCTGCTCTTGTGGAGTGTCCAGCCCCTAAATATTTCCTGCTTGGTCATTGAGACCCTGGCAGTGGGTTAGCCCAGAAGAAGGATCATGAGGAGAGATGCAAGAAGGAGATCCTGGCTGCCAATCCCCAGGCAATACCTTTGTCCTCTGGATCCCAATGATTCAAACATTTCTCTCCAGGTATCCTAAATGGCAGTCAGAGGCAGCAGAGTTGGAACCATATCAACAGCCAAGCAAGCTCATGCATTTACTTACCAGGCAGAGTGCTCATAAAAGAATTGGCAGGGGCTGGGGATATAGCTCAGTTGGTAGAGTGCTTGCCTCAAGTGCACAAGGCCTTGGGTTCAATCCCCAGCACCACCAAAAAAAAAAAAAAAAAAAAAAAAAAGAATTGGCAGAATAGAAAGAGAAGTTGTTCCAGGAAGTAAGTGCAAGCTGAGCAGCTGAGCAGGAACCCAACCAGCATATGGAATCTTAGCAAACACAAATTCAACATCTAGTTAGATCTGATGGACTGCCAATAGGAAGTCATAGGCTTTTCTCTCCTTTGGTGGCCCTTGGCCAGGGCAGAGAACCAGGGGCAGGGCCCATTGTTGTTTCAGAAGACAAGATCAGACCCCCACGTCCCCTAGGTTCTAGCCAATGGACAACCAGGCAGGGAGCCCCTGCCCTGCTCCCTTTGGGAGATGCTGAAGACTCATTTCGGCCTTCAATAGGTTCAGAGCTGACTGACAAGGGCCAGGAGTGTCTCCATATGCTGCTCTTTTCATAAATTATGCCCCTTTGAGGGCCCAGGTCCCAGGAAGATCGGACCATGTTCCCACTCTGCTCTAAAGACAGGAACAGATTCAAAAGGGAGAAGTCAGAAGCTCCAGGCCACCTAGTAGGTCAGACTTCACAATGCTGGGACTGGACCTAAGTGTGCCCCATTCTAGGACCTGGACAAGCCTGGAGAGTGCAGCAGAGAGTACAATTCCTTCCTCCTCCCTGGTCCTTCCTGGCCAGGACCGCCAGGAAAAATTGGACCCAACTCCTTACTCATAGTCAAGCCTGATTAGATTCTGGACACATGATGGGAGCTTTTTTTTTTTAATTATTTTTCAGTTGTAGTTGGACACAATACTTTATTTTACTTATTTTTATGTGGTGCTGAGGATTGAACCCAGGCCTCACAAGTGCTAGGCGAGTGCTCTACCACTGAGCCACAACCCCAGCAACACATGGGAGTTTTTTTTTTTTTTTTTTTTTTTGGTACTGGGGATTGAACTCAGGGGCACTCGACCACTGGGCCACATCCCCAGCCCTTTTTTGTATTTTATTTAGAGACAGGGTCTCACTGAGTTACTAAGTGCCTCGCCATTGCTGAGGCTGGCTTTGAACTCGCGATCCTCCTGTCTCAGCCTCCCAAGTGCTGGGATTACAGGCGTGTGCCACCGCGCCCGGCTCATACATGGGAGCTTTTAGATCAGCAATATCCTTACTTCCCAGAGAGGAGTACAAAAGATAAGACCAAGAACAGTCTCCCACCCTCCAGCCAGATGGAAGAAAGAAAAGAAACCCTGTGGGGGGCTGGCTCAGCGACAGAGCGCTCGCTTAGCACGTGCGCGGCCCGGGTTCGATCCTTAGTACCACGTACAAATAAACGCATTGTGTACAACTAAAGCAAATAAATAATATTAAAAAAAAAAAAAAAAAAAAAAAAAAAACCCTGTGGGTTGTACAAGTCAGTTCCCGTGGTGCCTAAGCACTGAGCATTTAGCATATGAACCAGAAGTAAAGAGGAGCCTAGGCCTGACAAAGGTTCCTGTCCCTGCATAAGAACCCAGAGGCCACAATCAGCTCTCCTTACTTTAATGTCATTTCTGACAAAGAACACTCAGCTCATGCTAGATGCCAGCTCCCTGGCCTGCTTGCCTAGGCTGTCCTCACTAGCTGTTGCCCATGCTGGGGGTAACCTGCCCAGCAACAAGCTAGGCCCTTCCCAGGAAGGATCAGAGATGCCAAGGGCACAAACCAATGTCTGCTTATTGATGATAGGTGAAGATGGAATGCCCATAAGTGGCTGCCAGAGATAAGCTTCCAGTGAAGGCATCAAGTTCTTCATCTATCCTCTCTCTCAAATACAAACCATGGACTCCTCCCCCCCACCCCCTTTGTGCTAGGGATTGAATCCAGGTGTGCTTTATCACTGAGCTACATTCGCAGCCCTTTTTATGTTTTTATTTTGAGATGGGGTCTCACTCACTTGCTTAGGGCCTTGCTAAGTTGGTGAGGCTGGCCTCAAACTTACAATCCTCCTGCCATAGCCTCTCAAGCATCCAGGATTACAGGAGTGCGTCACCATGCCTGGCTACCCTCTCTATCCCCATTCAATTAAATCCTGATATCTGGTGTTAATGGTGTTTTTTAACCCAGTAAGAAGGAGACACATTCCAGACAGACAAAACATCATTCTCCTTTCTCCTGGTCTGTTAGGAAGAAAACCTAAATTGGCAAGAATATAAGGGAGGAGAATGGGGTGCTCTGGATGTAACTTGACAGAAAAAGAAAGAGGCAGCTGAGTGAGAGATGGTGACTGATGCTGTCTGGTGGATGTAGGGCACGTGGGGACACCCCTGCAACTTCACCCTAAAGCCCTGCATGCAGAACTAGGTTGTTCTCCGCTAGGGTCATGGATCACCAAGGGCAACATGTCTCCTGTGTTGGGCTAAGCCATTTGCTGAAGATGAACTCTGGGTCTGAGATGAGGGTGCCCTGTGTGCCCCCAGGCCACACTCACCTCTCCCTTCTTCACTGTCATGGACTGTCGGCGGGGTGTGATCTCTTCATTGATGCTGGACAGGAAGTTCTGCGAGATGCGAAGGGCGTCCTGCAGCAGGGAATGATCGGGGTGGCTGGAAGGAGTGTGCTTCAGCAAGTCCTGCCCCAGTTGGAAAGACTTGAGTCAGACAGAGAGCAGAACTGGCATAGACCCACCCTCGGTGTTAACTCAGAGCCTCTGGCTCCTCAGGTGTCACTGGTATTGCTCTTGAAGGGCCTGGGCTTTACAGTTAGTGCTTGTTGAACACCATCCCAGAAGCAGGTCCTAAATGGCACTCCAACAAACCCATGCCATTTGTACAAAGCCAAAAGGACTTTCCACTATAAGATTCTAGGGTAGGGTTCTGGACTCTGGTGCTGTTGACATTTTGGACAAGGTAATTCTTTGTTATGGTGTACGGTAGGGGGCTGTCCTGTACCCCACAGGATATTTACCACCACCCCTGGCCTCTGTATACTAGATGCCAATAGCACTCTCTCTCTGTAGTTGTAACAACCAAATATGTCTCCGGACATTGCCATATATCCCTTCAGGAGCAGAATCCGTTTTGGTGCAGAATCACTAGCCTATACAAGGACAGGGGAAAGCCCATGACCTTTCTGGCTCTTCCTCCTTTAGATGAGAGTCTAGGCTTTTTCAGATGGGAATACTGACATCATCTCTGCTAGGAATGCAAGTCATTCCTGCTTAAGGTCAGCAGCTCCCTGGTTCAGATAACAAAATCCCCTTAGATTCCAAATCCCATTTGTAAAGAGAACCTGGAGAGATGAAATAGGTGTAGAGGAAGGCACCTGGGTTGGCAATAAGAGGCTACCCCACCTGCCCCCCATTGCTCAGAGGCAGATTCAGCTTTTCCCTACCATGATGCCTGGCTAGGTACACACCTGATCCTGGACCAATCAAGGAGCACACTGCAGTGTCTTAACCTATAATCTGACAGGCTATCTGCCAGAGCCTCTGAGCTGCATAACAGCCCCCCCCACCCCCCGATTCTAAAACTTTTTTTTTTTTAGATGGAGTCTTGCTGTGTTGCCCAGGCTATCCTTGAAAACTCTGAAGGACTCAAGTCACCATCCTGCCTCATCCTCCTCCAATAGCCAGGATTACAGGTGTACACTACTGTGCCTGGCTCTCCATTCAAAAACTCTTAATTAAAGCATGGTAAGAAATTATGAAACATCTGGTCAACAGAATATTACACAGCTTAAAAAAATGAGGTGGGCTTGGGATTGTAGCTTAGTGGTAGACTGCCTGGCATATGTGAGGCACTGGGTTCAATTCTCAGCAACACATAAAAATAAATAAATAAAATAAAGGTATTGTGTCCATGTACAACAACAACAACAAAAAGAATGAGGCATAGCTGCTTGGGCTAAAGTAGAACAATCTCTATGATATGGTATTAAAAAGAAAAAAAAGCAAAGTGTGAAATACATACAATGTAACACCTTCTACATAATTAAAAGAGATGTTCCTGTTGGTTAGCTCATGCATACAGTCTTTTTGGTGGTGGGCTCCTTTGTGGGGAGGGAGCAGGAAAGGAAAAGAACATGTCACACACTTGTATGAATTGGTTGTTAATTTTTTTTTCAAGTGTATGTGAAACTTATAAATCATACTAATAGGGTCTCCCAGGCAGTAGGCCTTGGGTTGTGTTAATTTTCTGGTTTTGATTCTCAGTATTTTTTTTTAATATTTATTTATTTGGTTTTAGTTGTACACAATGCAATGCATTTATGTTTACGAGGTGCTGAGGATCGAACCCGGGCCGCGCACGTGCTAGGCCAGCGCTCTACCGCTGAGCCACAACCTCAGCCCTGATTCTCAGTATTGATAAGACACTGTTTGTTAGTGACTCCCCACTGAGGTGGGATCTCCCTCTGCTCCTTCCCCACAGACTCCAGAATGCATAGAGCCTCTGGTCCTCAGTCCTGTTTACCTTGGAGTCTCAGTTCATGCACTTTACTGCCTTCTCCATCTTCAAGCCCCAGTCTATGTGGGACAGGATGCTGCCTCCCTGCTGTGGGAGAGCCTGCTTCTGTTCCCCCAGCACCCTACCCTGTGAGACCCTGGACAGCAGAGGCCCCTCATCTCTGCAACCTCAATAAAGGTTTGTGAGAGAGGAAGGGGATGAGGTAGAAGGGTGAGCAAAAGGTTAAGTGTCAGCCCCAGGACAGGAGAAACAAAGGGCCCAAGGTAAGAAGGCCACACCTAGCTAGGCATGAGGACAGGGAAAACGCCCAGACCAACTTGGGAGGCAGCTGCAGAGCCCTAAGATATGACTCACATGAAGGACCAGCGTGCTTCTTGTCACCCGGTCCACAGGCTTGTAGAGCAGGGCTGTGGAGAGACAGGCAGGGTGAGATGACCACATCTGGTGAAAGCAGGATATTCACCCACTAGCTAGTGCTGCAAGGGGGAGGGAGAATGGTGCAGCCCCAACCTCGGCAGGCCCCACCTGACCTCTGCACAAGTGATGAGGGCAAATCCAGAGCACCAGTCTGCCATGCTCAAGCTTTAAGTCTAGGACATCAAATGCAGAGTCTGGAGCTGCTGGTCAGGCTGACTTAGTGACAACAGCCAAAAAGGCTCAGTGTGGATACTCCTGCCACCTGGGGTTGATGAGGGCCCCAATCCTGGATGGAGATCTGGTCTCGATCCTAGAGGGTACCCTGGGAGTAGATCAGCATGCTGCTCACAATGTCATGCCTGGATGCTTTGCAGGCCTGGTTCTGAGAAGGGCAGGAGCCAACTTGATGATGATATAGCTCTCAGTCTGACAGGTGCTCTGAGATGGGAACCTGCTGAGGACATCCAACCTCCAGGGGTATAGAAGTCCCAGCCAGCCTTGACCACCTGTGCTTTCCTCAGACAACAGTGAGCACAGCCCACCATGAGCACAGATGCTTAGGTGTTTTCTGACACATACATTTCCTCTCATGACTCCCACGATCAGTATTGGGCACACATTGCTATCTCCATCTTAAAGATAGCAAAACTGCAACTCATAGTGGGGCTAGAGGGTAAGTAAGCTCTGGGGATTGACACTACACCCGCTGTTCCCTATGAGTGAGCAAACTATTCACACTGTCCTAATAACCAAAGGCAAGAAGTGACTTTCCACTCATGATTCCACTTTTGATCAGAGTGCAGAGGTTAAACACAGCCCCGGGAACCCAATCACTCTGGATTCAAATCCTGCCCAGCTACCTAGAACCTATATTCCACTTGGGCTATTTTATGTTCTACACCAATTTTGTAATCTGTTACGGTTTAAATGTGTGCCCCAAATTTCATGTGTTGGAAACTTAATCCCCTAAATTATACATGTTAGTGGTATTTAAGAGGTGGGACCTTTGGGATATGATTGTGTCTAGAGGGGTCTTTCCTCATGAATGGGTTCGTCCATTCAAAGAATTAATGGGTTGCTGAGGGATGGTTTTGTTGTCAAAGTGAGTGCTCTCTGGCATGTTTACTCTCTCTCTACATGGGGTGTCCCATGCTGCCTTAGGACTCTACAGAGTCCCCACCAGCAAGAAGGCATCAATGGATATGGCTGCCTGATCTTGAACTTCTCAGCTTTTAGAACTATGAGCCAAATATATCTTTATTCTTTATAAGTCACTCAGATCTGTGGTAGTCAGCTACAGCAACAGGAAATAAACTAATATCTCATTTGATTTTTTTTTTTTTTTTTTTTTTTTTGGTAGCCTGGGGATTGAACCCAGGGGTGCTTTACTCTGAGCTACATCCCCAGCTCTATTTTGTATTTTATTTAGAGTTGCTTAGAGCCTTGCCAAATTACTGAGGCTGGCTTTGAACTTGTGATCCTCCTGCCTCAGCTTACTAAGTTGCTGGGATTTCAGGTGTGCACTAATATCTAATTTTATCTCTAATGCCCAGCTAATATCTCATTTGAAAGAGGGAAAAATAAAGTTCTTCTTACAGGGCCCCTAGGCATGACATGATGACATTTAAAAATTTTTTTCAGATGGGATCTTACTATATTGCTCAGGCTGGCCTTGGACTTGCAATCCTTCTGCCTCAGCCATGCCACCACAGCTGATAATGATGACATTTTTTTTTTTTTGGTACTGGGGATTGAACTCAGGGGCACTCGACCACTGGGCCACATCCCCAGTCCTTTTTTGTATTTTATTAGAGACAGGGTCTCACTGAGTTGCTAAGTGCCTCGCCATTGCCGAGGCTGGCTTTGAACTCGCGATCCTCCTGCCTCAGCCTCCCAAGTGCTAGGATTACAGGCGTGCGCCACCGCGCCCGGCTTGATGACATTTTAAATGCCCAGTAGTGCTTAGTTTGTGGGTGCTTGATGACTCCTACAATTTTTTCCTGGTTGCTACTATTGGTGGCAAACTGGTCCTGACCACATCCTTCCCACCCTGCCATACTCGGAGCTTCTCTTTCCTCATCCTCACTCTCAAAATTTGAGGTCCAGAACAAAGAAGACACAAGGGGGTGACCCAACTAGGCACCATTCCTGCTTTTCCATTAACCATCCCCATGAAGATGCAAAAAGGCCCTGCATAGAGAACAACTCACTTTCCAAAGAATTCTTGGTGGCTGGGTCCTTGGCATCCCTGTTGCTTCTGGCTCTCAGGTTCTGCAGAGAGAAAAGTATGTGCTTACAAGAGATGGCTAAAGCAGCCTGGAAGTGGCACAAAGTTCTACAGTCAGGAACCGTTGGCAGAAAGTGCGGCCTTCTCTTCCCATAAAGAACCCCAGATGCAGCAACCTCAGGGGGACATTCTGAGCAGCTGAATGAAAACCCAGAATGTGACCCATGGGCAAGCTGAGCATGGATGCCCCAGATGCTTAGGATTGGGTTTCTCAAGCTCAGCACTGTGAACATTTGGGGCTGGAATTCCCAGTCCTGTGCAGCAGCCCTGTGCACTGCAGGAGGCCGAACAGCATCCCTGGCCTCCACCTGTAGGTGTAGTTAATACCCCTGGCCTCCTTTTATGAAAACCAGAAATGTCTCTAGGCATTGCCAAGGGTCTCTTTGGGGACAAAATCACCCCTTTACAGATAAGCCTGTAAACACAGCAAACTTCTTTCTTGGAGCAATTCAATAGCATGTAGGGAGATGGCCATTCAGAAGAGCACTCTGGTTTGGCATCAGCCAGGGTGGGCCTGCCACTACCCATACTTATACCAGGTGCTTCACCCACCCTCTTGGGTGGAAATGTATAAATATACTTGCTAAAATATGCAAATGTACATGCTCTAAAATAAGGTGGTAAGATCCTGTAGAGACAGCAGGGCTTGTTACTGGATAGGCCATATTTCAACACAGCTGCTTGAAAAGGATCACTGATTTGATCTAATGTGTTAAGAGAAATGAGGATAAATGATCCCCATGCCCCTGAAATCATCTCCAGGAAGCAGTGAGGAATCCTAGTACTAGGCTTCTAAACAAATGCATAACCTCCAGAGAGATGGGAAGGGGCTCTGGGATTGCTCTTCCAACCTCTTATACTGCAGGAATCCTTCCAGGCCTATAAGATGGTGACTCCCAGCTCACTGGAGCCAAAACCCATCATGCACTTTGGTGCTTTTCCTGAGTTTAACATCCCTTGCAGTGACTGTTCCTCCCTATGTCTGACTCAGCAGTTCCCAAAGGATGCAAGGGGGTGTGAAAGCTCAACAAAAGAGATTCTGCAAAAACCAGGTGCTGAGCTCACAAGAGCCTGGGAGGCACCCCCACACTCCACATGCCCCTTCCTGGGGCAAAGCACAAGCTCTGGGATGTCCTGCTACAAGGAGCCTTAAGAGTTTGGTTTAACCCCACATTTCCCAAACTTACTTGACTCCAGAAACTCTTTTCATCTAACTCTTATTATTTACTGTCTGGGAGCTGGTGCCACAGAACCCAACATGAACAACTGCAGTGTAACTGAATGCTAATTCATGCCTAGGATTGGTCCCAGGAGAAGGTGAAGAACCATTACCCCTTCTGCCCTGTATCTGAATGTGAATCTCAGATCCCTTGCTCAAGCACTGACCTCCCAGGACACAGTCCCCCATACCACCACACAGCCTGCTCCTTCTTTTCTTGAGCTTGATTTTGCTCTCTTTAGGCAGTTCCAATTTCTCTGGATCATTTTTGAAATTCAGAAAACCCAGCATGGATGCTGCTTCAGTGGTTTAAGAACCACAAAGATTCAAAGAGGACCAGATTCTAGCAGGCACCAAGCCACCAGTCCACTCCTTGCATCCCATTCTTCGCTCCGATTCTCACCTAAGATCTCAGAGGAACCATGTGACCTCCCTAGGTCATGTCCCACCATGGCCTCTTCCCTCCTCTGTAGAAACCTGTACAGGTGGACTTGAACTTGGCTGCTTAACTATAGCATGCTCTTTAAGGATCAAGTCTTTTTGTTTGTTTGTTTTGTTCTAAATAGTTATACATGATAGTAAGATGCATTTGACACATCATATATAAGTGGAGTATAACTTCTCATTTTTTATGATTGTACATGGTGTAGAATTCACTGGTCATGTAATCATATAGGCACACAGGGTCATAATCTCTGAATCAGTCTTTGATTTGTCAGGGTCACTTAAAATTTGGTGCCAATATTCCAGCTGATAAGAGTGTGGGGGGTTGCTAATTTAATGAAAAAGGACAAGAAAAGAATGGATTGAATGCTTCAGGGGGAATAGGGCTGGCAGGAAGGGAAGCACAGTGGTCTTGATGCATGCAGATTTTGTTACTTGCAGCACTGGGCAGGGACTGGGGCACCCTATGGGCTTAGGAGGAACAGTGTAGCACAAGTTATTGCTGTTGGAGACAATCAGAGCCAGGGCCTCACACCCAGCCCCATGATAAATGATAAAATAGCACAAAGTCTCTGGAACAAAGCCCAGGTGTGACCTTCAAGTGTTGTCACTCAGCAAGACAGACAAGGCTCACACAATGTTTCTAGTTTCTGTTTCTCTTTTTAATTCCACATTTCTCACACCAGAATCTTTGTTTGGTGTATGTGGGGGGTGGGCAGGGCAAGTCACAGCTTTGGGGAGTAGAAGTTATCTAAAGGCAAGAGTGAGGGCTAGTGATTTAGCTCAGTGGTAGGGCACTTACCTGGTGTGTGCAAGGCCCGGAGTTCAATCCCTAGTACCACCAAACAATTGAATAAAAAATAATAACAAGCAAAAGCAAGAGTGACAACAGGTCTCTGCAGAGGACTGTCTCGTGGTTGCCATTGGCTCTGCAGAGACAGGATGGGAAAGGGTAAGAAGATGCCTTATCTGAAGAAATGGAGATGCAGGGATGCTTCTGGGTTCTGAACTTGACTACCAGCCTCCTGGGTGGCCCATTCATCTTCTCTGTATCTGAGGGACTCTTTTGAGGTCCCAAAGGCTAACAACATTCCACTGATTGAAGTTTCAAACTTGCTGGGGCTAAATGCAAAGAGGGAGCCAGCAATTTCCCCACACATGTGTTACCATGATTCTAACCAGAAGCTTTCCTTCTCATGTGGGTCTACAGACACAGCAATGCAAGCCCTCACTCCCTTGTGCTAGCTCCTTAATGTTCCCAGCTTTCATGATTGCTGATAGGCTAGAAAAGGAGCAGAGGAAGACAACTCCCAGCTAGTCTCAAGTGACAAGGTATGGAGTTAGGACTCCTGTGATAAGACAGAGGGACAAAATAATAGAGACTATTCACTGAAGACAGATAGTGCAAGAAAGTATCTGGGTAATACAGTCACTATGGTTTAAATATGTCCTCCAAAAGTTCATGTATTGGAAATTTAATGAGCTCATGGTACATGAAGGTGAGGCCGCTGGGAGGTGATTATGATTAGACAAAGTCATAAGGGTAGAGCCCCCATGAAGGCATTAGTGGCTTTTTAAGAAGAGAGACTTAAGCTAGCAAGATTGCTGTGTCCCCCCATGTGATGTCTACCACCATGCTATAATGCAGCAAGAAGGCCCTATAATGCAGCAAGAAGGCCCTCACTAGATGCAGCCCCAAGTTCTTGGACTTCCCAGGCTCTAGAACTATGAGCCAAATAAATTACGTGACCCCTGGAATCAGGCCCTGGCCCTTGAAGGGGTGGGGTGCTCTCAAGGCTGCTCCTTCTATCTGGTTGTAATAGTATCCTGGGCATGAAGCTGATGGAGCAAACCCAGCAACATCTGTGTTCAGAGCAGTGGTTCAATTGGGTGCACTTTGTTCTCCCAGGTCAGGTTCTACCAACAACCAGCCCACAACTCATCATGGGAGGTAGAGAGGGCATGGGTGGGAGCTAGTGGTGCTCCTGTCTACACAGTGTCATGGTAATCATTACCTCAGAGATTTCTGCAAACTGAGTGTTGGCCTGACAGCACTTCTCTGCTGTTTCCATGGCAACCCCATAGTTGTCCACAAAGGCCCGGTACACACCCAGCTGGCTGGCCTGCAGGGAGGAAGGAAGAAGAGTATGGGACAGGTGAAGGACAGGTGTGGGACATATGCCATTTCCCCCCGTCTTTCTCAAGACTGGGCTCCTCTGCAGAGTTCTGGAGAAATCCCAGGTACAGCAGACAGTGCACAGGCTGCAGAAACCTCAGCTCTTACATGCTGTTCCTTCCCACCTGCTTCCCCTCCCCACCCACTGAGCACGCTTCCCTCTCCTAAAATGACATGTTGAGAAGTGACTCACATCTCTGGGCAGGTAATGGCTTCCTTCCAGAGCTGCTAATTCCTCCCATCCCACTCACTTCGACAGTATTATGAGTAGCAGCTTAAGTTTGAAGGAGTGAGTGAATATGGACAAGAATTTCTTAGCAGATGAGACTGAGTGGCTGGCACCTTTTCATTCTGGCTGCAGGAGGACATGGAGATTGGTGGACCCTGGTGGCCATGGTGTTCTGTGCATGTCCAATCCCCTCAGACAGATAAGGAACACTTAGTCAGCTGCCTGTGGAGAAAAGTAGCTCCAAGCCCTCAGACTCAAACCCATTCCAGACCTGGCTGGGTATACAGGTGTCATACTGCACATGTGGCAGATGGGAGACCTGCTAGCTGTAAGGTGAGAGGCATTTCCTTTGTCCTTTATTAAACCAAAGGCATTGGGAGAGGGTTTCCTCACTAACCCTCCTGATCAGATGCATACTCAACTGAACCATGACTTTCATAGGTGGGTGAGTGAGTGCATGTAGCCCCCACTTTTATCTCTAGGTCCCATGACATCTTTAGAGACAGCCAGAAGGAAACCAGTCTTCCCATGGGACAAACAAACCCAGGCCTGGATAGGATAAGGAAAGACTCAGGAGACCCCCAGGCCATTGCAGCTGACCAGGAGCTGGAAGCCTGAGCATTTGCTGTTCCTGGCACTTGTTCTATATCAAACTTAAATTTCATTTCCACATAGATTTGCATTTATATTAAATTTTATGTTTATACATATGACAATTCCAGATGCTGGGTAAACCAGGTGCCCCTGGGTAAAACAGGCCTGATCTTCTGGCTCTGTTCCCTATGGTCTTAGCACAGAGAACCATGGAGTGTCTGAGGAAAGAGCAGTGGCCAGAGGATGTTCACCCTAGAGAAGTTGCTGCATACTCGAATTCCAGGTTCTTCCTCCAGTACAATGAGAAGACCCAGGATGTCTTCTTTCCCTCCTCTCTCCTTTGCTACTGAGAGCCTCCATTGAAACTAAGGACCTGCTTGAGCCCCTGTCCCCACAGTTACGAATAATCAGACACAGGGATATCCTCTGCAACTGGTGTTCTAACAGGACAGCACATGATAAATAAGTGAGCAGACACATACAACAGTAAATGGTCAAGACAGAGCAGGGATGGAGAACAGTGGCACTGTTTTAGAGAACATGGGCAGGATCAGGATGCCTTCTTGGAAGAAAGGACTGCAGTGTGGAGTCTAAAGTATCTCAGGAGGAGAACCCTTTCAAGTCTTCTTCTCTTCCTTTCTGCCCAAGGAGTTCACCTCTTCTAGATGTGAAAAGTCTGAAGCAATTCATTTCCATATGTTTAGCTAATCAAAAAAACCAAGCTACACTGATAATGGCACAATGCCTCCAGATAGGGTGCATGGAGAAAGCCAGAGCCCCACTGCTGTGATAGTGTTCTTTACCAAAAACTCAGAGCCTGAATCTGTTCCTGAGGAAACATCTGAAAAACTGGTCTGTATCCTTCAATAAATGTCAAAAGTCAAGCTGAGGGCTGGGGTTGTGGCTCAGTGACAGAGCACTTGCCTAGCATGTGTGAGGCATTGGGTTCAATCCTTAGCACTGCATACAGATAAATAAACAAAAGTCAAGGTCCATTGATAACTAAAAAATAAAAAGCCATGTCAGGTGCATGCTTGTAATCTCAGCCACTAGGGATGCTGAGGCAGGAGGATTGCAAGTTTGAGAACTTGGGCAATTTAGCAAGACTCTGTCTCAAAATTAAAAATAAAGGGCCTGGTAGCAGTTGTGCATACCTGTAATCCCAGTGATTTGGGAGACTGATGCAGAAGGATGGTTAAATTGGAGGACGGCCTCAGCAACTTATCAAAATGGTGTCTCAAAAATAAAAATAAAAGGTCTGGGGATGGAGCTCAATGGTAAAGTACCCCAGGACTCAGTTCTTGTACAAAAAAAGAGCCAAAGTCATGGAAGATAAGCCAAGTCCAAGGAACTGTACATGGCAATCAAATACATCGTGTAACCCTGGATTGGATCCTGAACCAGAGAGCAACAACAGCTATATAGAACTTGATCACTCGGGGGAAATTTGCATAGGGACAGCATACTGAATAATGTCACAATGTAGTGAAATCTCCTGAATGTGACAAATTGTACTGTGGGTTATGGAAGAGAATGTCCTTGTTCTTAGCAAAAACACAATGAAGTATTTAGGGGTAAAAGGGCAGAAGCCTGCAACTTATTCTCAAACTATAAAAGGGGAAAAAGTGTGTGTGCATGCAGCATGCATAAAAGACACAAGGCTAATGTCGTAAAATGTTCCAATCAGTGCATGTGGGTGAAGGTTACACTAGAGTTCTTTGTACTATTCTTGCAACTCTTCTGTGAGTCTGAAATAATTAGAAAAACAAAACAAAATGAGGCTGATAAAATTTCAGTCCTGCACAGTGGACATGAACTGTAGTGCAGTCCACAGGAAGGGCAGTAAAGGCAGGGTTTGAGTCAGGCTTTCTGTGCTATCGGATGTGGCTCAGGAGTCCCAGGGCTCAGGAGGAGACACCAAAGCTGAAGCAGGGCATGGAAAACCTTTTGGGTCCTAGGACTCTTCCAGCTGGGACACCTAAGAGAGTGATGCTGCATCAACCTTGCTGAGGTCTGAAAGGTCTGAGAGCAGGGCTGAGTCTGCCTGTCCTTACAAAGTCACCACTCAACCCAGGCTGAAAGATATGTGAATATTCAGAACACGGTGACTAACGAATGATGTCCCACTGCAGCGTTGGCCCCTCCTGCTACAACATCTGAAGCAGGAAGGTTGCTCAAGGACACCAGGGATACCAGAGGAAACTTTCCAAATTTAAGTTCCAGGGCTCACTGGATTATTACATTAAAAAAAAAAGTTTCCAAGTGATTTTGGAATGTTATTCTGAGGAAAGCAGTGGGTTTTTTCCGACAACATAATACTGTTTCTCTGGAGGGCTGCTGCCTGAGTCCAATCCCCTAGGTTTAAAGCTGCTAATGTATTATGTTGAGAGTAATGGCAGGGAGGACCTTCAAAGATGAAGGGTACCTGCATCAAAACAGCCTTCTGAACTCTGGCTGTGGGGAGAGGAGCCTTGAGAGGCAACAATTCGAACCAACAAGTGACTGGTCTGTCCCTAAAGCCTTAGCTCCAGCTTTTAGGCCAGAGTGTCTGCAGCCGAAGGTGGTGCAGGAGGGGTCTACCAACAGGAAAGCCACACCTTGGAGCAGAACACTCCCACATATATGTGCGCCAAGTTGAGGCCAGAGTCTGTACTAGCTAGGTGTTTGAATAGCTCAGAAAGGCTGGGGCCAGGTGCCCAGCTTTTCAGGGTTCTGTGCTCTGTGCACAATAGAGGAGTCTAGCCTTTGGCTGCCCCTGTCCCTGAAGGACTGTGTCCCTCCAGAATGTTTCAGGAAACAAGTGTGTGCACAGGAGGTCCAGGTAATCCCAGAATCAGTGTCAGGTGTCTTTAGAGACAGATTAGACTCTGACCAGCATCTGCCTTTCGGTAGCTCTTCCAGGATGGGAGTTCCCTGTGCTGGGAGGCAGCCTCTTTGCTGGGCAGTTCTTTTTTTTTTTTTTTTTTGGTACCGGGGATTGAGCTCAGGGGCACTGGACCACTGGGCCACTTTTATTAGAGACAGGGTCTCACTGAGTTGCTAAGTGCCTCGCCATTGCTGAGGCTGGTTTTGAACTCGCAATCCTCCTGCTTCAGCTTCCCAAGTGCTGGGATTACAGGCATGCACCACCACGCCCGGCTGCTGGGCAGTTCTTACATGCAGAACTCCCTCCTGTCCCCTCAATGTGAGACCCAGAAAGAGGTCATTTCACACATCATGAAACCTCACACACTGGAAGACAAACAACAATCCTGCAGCCCTTCTTAGAGAGTTGGCTCCTTCATCCCAGGGCTACTTCACAGTTTCTTCCTTTTGGACAAGGTCTATCTTATCTGTGTCTTGGTTAGGTGTGCACCTGAACCCAGTAACTATACTGGGTATGGCCTAGCCAATATCAGCAATGGGTGGCCTGACAGCATGAGGCTGCACCATGGTCCACACTCCTTTGCCAGGGATCCCAGTTATAAACAAATTCCCTCTTGCATTTCTCCAGCCTGTCCACTAGGATGTGTCCTGATTCCTGCAAGGTACAAGGATGTCACTGCAAAAGGAACCTCTCTAGATTAAACATGTCTCAAAGCTCTCAGAACAGCTGCCTGTAGGAGCTTAGCATTACACAGATGTTCTGGGTTGATTATTTTTCTCTGCCTCCTTCAGTACCTGAGGGCAATTTTACCACTAACTTGATTTTTTTTTTTTTTTTTTTTTTTTTTTTTTTTTTTTTTGGTGCTGGGGATTGAACTCAGGGACACTAGACCACTGGGCCACCTCCCCAGCCCTTTTTTGTATTTTATTAGAGACAGGGTCTCACTGAGTTGTTAAGTGCCTCACCATTGCTGAGGCTGGCTTTGAACTCATGATCCTCCTGCCTCAGCCTCTCAAGTGCTGGGATTACAGGCGTGCACCACCACGCCCGGCTACTAACTTGATTTTTAATGCCCAAGTCTCCCCTCCCCAAGTTATCTTCTCTTTTTATTCTCCAAATGATTCAAGGGGCTTTAATTAACATAATTGCAAAAATGAAATAAAATACAGTCATCCCTGGGTAATCACAGGAGACTGGTTCTAGGACCTCCCTAAGGATATCAACAATCCCTGGATATCCTAACTATAAAAAGTAGCATAATATTTGCATATAACGTACCCATATCCTTCTGTATGTCTTATATAATTTTGATGCTAAGGATTGAACCTAGAGCCTTGCACATGTTAAGCATGCACTCTGTCACTGAGCTACACCTCCAGTCCTGCTCCTTTAAAACACACACACACAGTGATGTAGGTTTCACTATGTTACCCAGGCTGATCTCAAACTCCTAGGTTCAAGCAATCCTTCTACCTCCCAAATAACTGAGACTACAGGCATATGCCACCCACTTTATTTTTTTATTTTAGTCTATCTTTTGCAGTGCTGGAAATCAAACCCAGGGTCTCCTGCAAGCAGTCTACCACTGAGCTACACCTTCAGCCCCCAAATTGTATACTTTAAATCATCTAGGATTCTTTTAATACCTAATCTGATGGAAATACTATGTAAATAGTTGTTATACTATATAGTTTACAGAATAATGACAAGGGGGAAAGTCTGCACATGTTTAGTACAGATGCAATTTTTTTTCCTGAATATTTTAAATCCTCGGTTGGTTCAATCTGTGGATGTAGGACACACAGACACAGAGGGTTGATTTTATAACAAAGCCCCACTCTGTTCCCACCTGCTGTCCCCACTGTTGCCTTTCCAGGCAATGCCCAGCCTCCATTCATCCTCTGCCCAGTGTACAAGTCCTGCTTTCCTGGGCAACAAAACCATTTCTGTCCTAGGAGCCCTCAAAGAGTCAACTAGATCACTCTGGAGACTGGAAACTTCAAGCAAAACTGAGCAGATTAAAAAAAAAAAAAAAGGATGGAAAGATGCCCCACTCATTGGACTCTAACTGGGGGACATGCTTATCTTGACCTCTCCCTCCCCACAACCTGAACTTTGGCATCCGAGCCATTGAGATGCACTCCTGATGAACTCCTACTATCTCCTTGGTATCTCCTTGCAGCACATGCTCATAGGTCCCTGGACAGGCCTGGTTCCCACTTGGCCATCCCTATAGCCATAAGTACCAGCACGCTCCAAGTCACTCACCAGTTTCTGGAAGAGGTCGCCCACCCGCTGCTGGTGGCTCCACTGCTGCACTCGGGGGAAGAGTCCATCGTAGAACTCCTTGTGGATTTCATAAAGCTCAGGCACTTTGAAGAAGATGGTCTCAATCTGCTGGCTGGTCAGCACAGGTTGAGAGGTGGTGGCAGCAGCTTTCAAAGGCTTCATGGGCTGGAAGAGGGCACAGTGGGAGGGCATACCATTAGTCAGGTACATGGTACAACTACAAAAACACTGTGGTTATGTGACATATGCTTTAATTGTATGTCTTCTCCCTCCACCCTCCTCTCACCAGGGATCAAACCCAGGACCTTGGGCATGTTAGGCAAGCAGTCTACCACTTAGTTACATTCCCAGATTCCCAGTCCATGCTTTTAATTTTAAACCCCAGAAAAAATTAAAACGTTGGCAACCAAGTCTTTCCTTGGCTTCCCTTCCACTGGCTCCTTGGGGGAGGGTCAGAATTCTATAAAAATAGAATGTTCTGACCCTCCCATAGGTGTGCCCCCGGATCTCACAGTTGACCTGGGATGATGAGCAGAGAAGTCCCCGTTGGGTCCCCACCATGCCTGGTCAGCCCCTCCTTTGCCCATCCTCACCAGCAGAAGTGCCTCCAGGTGGCTCAGGTAAGTCTCCTCACTAGCCAGGATTCCAGACAGGACCCATTTTCTCATCTCCAGGCCCTTTTCCAAGTCCAGTTCACTCTGCAGAGAGATAAACAGATGTTGGCAGCAGTGTGGGGTTGGGGTGCTTGCAGCTCCTCTCAGGAAAGAGAACCTCTGGATGAGCCCCTGGAGAAGGCTCCATGTAGAAGTAAAAGGGAAACACTGGAGCCTTGACACATATTCAGCCACTTGTTCAAAGTCACTGCAAAATCAGAAGGTTCGTCAAGCAAAGTTGAGGGCCACCCTTGGTCTTGACACACTAGGAAATGGGAAGTTTGGAGACTATAAGGCCTCCTTCCCTTATGCTTCGTGCCTGAGACTGAAGAGTAGTTATCTTGACCCAGTCAAGAAAAGAAAAGTAAACTCTGACCCAAGGTGAATACAGTACACAGGAAGCCCAAGGGCAGCCCCAGAAGGGACCGAGTAGAGGGGGCATCAAAGTTTACTACATGGGCACCTCCACACAAGCCCACCACTCGCCATTCCTCACCTGATGCCTGTTGCAACTGGAGTCTCTGGCTGCCACTCTCACCTGACCCTTGGACCCACTAGGCCCAAGCCTGGGCAGCAGTACCTCCCTCCTTGCACACTTCCCTCCTGGCCAAAGGGACTAGACCTGGGAGCTACTGCCACATCTGCTGGCTCTCTGACCCTGTTTTCCAGACTCTGACTTTGCCTATAGGGACTCCTTTGCAGGAAGACTATAGTAAAAAGAGTCCCCTTTCTTGTCACTGTCTCTGCTAAAAGTCCAATGAAGCTCTGCCTCGAGAAAGAGCTGAGGCATCACTGGATGTCGATGCAGAGGGTACAACCCACATCCCTGAGAGACCATGTATCAATCCTAGTTATGATGGTGATAAGGGCTGAATTACTGCCTCCCACATGTCAAATTACTAAGCCCCAGTACCTCAAAATGTGACTGTATTATTTTTAAAAAAATTTTTTTTGTTGTTGATAGATCTTTATTTTATTTACTTATATGTGGTGCTGAGAATCGAACCCAGAGCCTCACACATGCCAGACCAAGTGCGCTACCACTGAGCCACGGCCCCAGCCCTCAGAATGTGACTGTATTTAAAGAGGGAATGAAGTTAAGCCAGGAGCAGTGGTGCACACATATAATTCCAGTGGCTCAGGTGGCTGAGGCAGAAAGATCACAAGTTCAAGACCAGCCTTGGCAACTCAGTGAGGCCCTTAAGCAACTGAATGAGACCATGTCCCAAAATAAAAAAATAAAAAAGGCTGAGGATATAGCTCTGTGGTAAAGCACCCTTGGTTTCAATCGCCAGCACACACACACACACACACACACACACACACACACACACAATGGCGGGGGTGGTGGTTTGAAGTTAAAATAAAGTCAACGGGGTGGGCCCTAAGCCAGTATGGCTGATATTTTCATGAGAACAAGACTAGGACACATACATGTACAGGGAAAAGACATATGAAGAGCCAGGAAGAAACCCCATTAATCCATCACAAGTCAAGGAGAGAGGCCTCAGAAGAAACCAACCTGCACATCATGATCTCAGACTTGCAGCCACTAGTACTATAAGAAAGTAAATTTCTGTTGTTTAAGCCACCCCAGCCTGTAATGCTTTGCTACAGCAGCCTTAGCATACCAACAGAGATGGTCACACCAAAGGCAATAAAAACTGCTATTTGACTTCCTGGCCACTCCCACCTTTGCTCCCTGGCCATGGGTAGTGTCAGAGGTTGGCTGTGGCCATAGCACCACCCTGCATGGCATCAGGCTAAGGTTGTACTCCTTCTGCCCAGCTCTGAGCCAACTGGCCTCACCTGTAGTCAGAAGGAGATGCCAGCATGGGGAGGGACCCTGAATCCACTGAGGATGATACCTGCCCACTCCTCTGCTGGTTTCCAGCCAAAGGGCAAACCTGAGACAACCCCACCATGACAGCCCTCAGGTATTAACCAAAACAGGTAGTCCTTTCTATCGCTTACATTCTTAATCTATTCAGGGGAAGAAAACATCACTGAGTTTGGGCAGGCTCCTCACCCTTGATGCCTTTGACTAAGAATGGAGGATTATTTCTTGGGGGTGGTCCTGTGCCATGTAGGGACCTCTATATCCACAAATGTCTCTATATGTTCCAACATGTTGCCTGGAGGCTGACATCCCCCAGTGAGAACACTGGATTTGAGGAAGGACCCACCTAAAGTCAGCTCAGGCCTCCTGATGTCTGCAGAGCCTAGAGTCATGACCCCAACCCTGTTGTCCCTCTCCACACTTCCCTGGCCCTGGGAGAGAGAGGCACTTCATGGCACAGATGGCAGGTCCCGAAGAAAAAGCCCAGGGTCAGAAGCTGGCAGACAAAGCTACAAAGCCAGGACTTCCCCAGTGAGCACCATGGTCTCAGGCAAATGACCTCCCAGATTTGAGCCTCAGCTTCCTGGGTATAAACTGCGCAAGGAGAGTCCAATCTCTGTGCCCCACCTGGATCCCTGGGGCTGTACCATTTCTTCACTGTTTAATCAGACCATCTAAAAAGGATTCCTGGGCCTTTGCTTTGTACTGGGCTCTTGTGCCTATGCCTGTGTGAATGTACGCATGAGCTGTGAGCATGCATGTGTGTATGCATATATGTGCATGTATATGCACATGTTGGCACACGCATGTGTAGAGAGCAGCTACTGTTCCAGGGAAGAGACACTGAGGTCCCACCCACACAGGTCTCCCAAGGGCATACTGTGCAGTGTGGGTGGGAGCCTCCAGGGCATGGCTGTGCCCAATCTTGAAATGTCCTGTGTCTAGCACAGCGACCAGTATGCAGTTCTCAATTAAGATTCATATCATAATAAAAGCAGTGAGTGGATCTTAAAGACCTGACTAGGTCCTAGTTTTAGCCACATTTTCACAAAGTCCTGAAGGTCTCAGTACCCTTGTCTGGAAATAAGTGGGTCCTGGGAATCTAGAACTGTCAGCTGACTCAGTGTGTGTGTAGGGGGGGACAGGGGGAGCTGAAGTGCTACTGAAGTTTGGGAAGCCCACTGTCTACAGTATACAGGTGACCCTCATATGCCTCCTATCATGTCTGAACATTGCTTCCATCTTACAAGGGAAAAGGTGAAGGGAAAGGCAGGCCTCTCTGGCAGTGGCACCCACCCACCTACTCACCTAGGCCTGCTCAAGTTCTGAGAGTAATCTTGCTTCTGTGAGCTCCAGGGACAGAAAGGGCTCAGGAAGTTAGTAGGAAAGCAGGGCTGGGGGATAGCCCCACTCAGCCCAAGATGCCACTGCCCTTTTGGGTGGGAGCCCTGCACTGCGCCTCATTCCACTCACATGGTTTGGAAAGCCAGGAGGAAAAACAGCACAGGCAGGATGGCACTGAGTTCAGCTCTCTCTGTTCCAAAGGGTGGGGCCGCTCAAGAGAACATCTGGCCCCAGGAAGGTGCTGGGGTGGAGAGGACACAGGATGAGGGCACTTATGCTTAGACTGAGACTCTTCTACGGGGACTTGGAATGGTGCTGGTAGTATCAGACAGGGAAAACTCAGAAACCACCAACTCCTTATAGAGAAGAGGGTGGGGAGGGAAGGAGAGCGAAGGGCAGGGCTGGCACCAGGGCTATTTATAATTCCAGGTTGTGCACGTGCCAGCTCCACGAGAGGGAGCGTGAATGCAGTGAAGGCAGGGAGGCTATGCTGGGAAAAAGCTGGAGGTAAAGGACAACTGGAATAAAGCAGCAAGATGGAAGGAAGGCCCCTCCCTGCTAACCAGAGGCTGAAAAAACCCAACAAAGAACCAATGGAAATGACTTGGGCTCATAATAACAAGGTAGGAAAAACTGACAGAGGGGTGGAAGTGGACAAAACCACATCTGTCAGCCAGTTAGGTACCAAGTCCAGGGGCAAGTAGAGGGTTGGGCTGGAGTGCAAGGAGTCCCCACATAAGCCCCCCAGGCCCCTCAAATCTGGGGAAACCCACTGATATCAGGGTGCAAAATTCTAGCTTTCAGAGAGTCGGCTGCGCCTAAGCTGGAAGGTTGCTCCTAACACAGCAGCTAGACAGAAGACCCTCTTCTGCTCTGGGAAGGGCAGGGAGGTGGCCAGCTAGCAAGCACTCTAGGGGTCTGACATGGACAGAAGACAAGGAGATGACCTCTGTGCAGGGTCATATGCTGGGGGACCTGTTGCAGCGATCCCTTGGGTGAATCAGTCCTCTACATGGGAAGACCTCAGTATGCAGAGCAGGCTCCATTAGTATATGTCCTCCCAATAAAGGACTTGTCTGAGTGAGGTCTTCTTGCAGCTCCCTAAGCAAAGGAGTGCCTGGCCTCTGTCCAACCCCTACCTAACTAATCTAGGGGCAATGCTCAGAAAGGAGACCTGTAACCTAGAAGCCCACTGTGGAGGCCCTATGTTGCCATGACTTCCCAAGAAAGTTCAGCCCCTAAGCCCAAAATGCTCAAGCTTGGCAACAGGGAGCAAATGAAGAGCCTTAGAGAGTAGGTTAAGGAAAAGAGGGATGAACAGATTCCCTGATCCCACCAGCTAATCAAGATCAGGGTGCTTCTAGCCCAGACCATCATGCTCCCTGGGGAACCTAGGAAGTGACAAAAAGCCAAGGTTCTGCCTGTCTCCCTGGGGCTTCAAACACCGGAAAGGGCATCTAACCAGAGAGGAGCTGGAATGAAACTGTATAATTTTCCTCTAATCAAGTTCCCTCCTTATGCAGACACCTCCTGTCACCTCCCCTGGGCCAGGTAGAATGTTTGGGATTGGGGACTTGAAACCGCATCACACAGATGTGCAACCTCCTGCCAAATGTGTAACATAAGAAACGTCGGGCTGGGGACATAGCTCAGTTGGTGCAGTGCTTCCCTCACATGCACAAGGCCCTGGGTTCAATCCCCAGCATCACCGAAAAAAAAAAAAAAAAAGAAAAGAAAAGAAAAGAAAAAAGAAATGTCTACTGACTCGTGAAGCAACTGAAGGAGGGAACAGGATCTGGACGGGCTCCCATAGGAGATGAGCCCCTGAATTGGGTGCTAAAAGGAGCCAGGAGCCTGGTGGAGGTGGGAGGGTGAACGGTACACAGCCTGAAGCACAGAGAGGGCAAATAAGTTTCTACTTAGGAACAGAAGGCCAGCCAGCAAGCACTCTGGGGGTCTGGCATGGACAGAAGGCAAGGAGATGGCCTTACTATCAAGGACTGACCAGGTGAAGACAGTCCTCAAAGATGATGGATGGTTACACAAACTAATCAAGTATTCTCTAATTAATGGGGGGGAACAAAAACATGATAGATGGACAGGGATGACCATCCCAAGTTCAGGACTTGGCCTACTTGTTCAAGGCTGTTAAGGATTCTTGTCAAGCCAGGCGCGGTGGCACATGCCTGTAATCCCAGCACTTGTGAGGCTGAGGCAGGAGGATCGCGAGTTCAAAGCCACCCTCAGCAATGGCGAGGCACTTAGCAACTCAGTGAAACCCTGTCTCTAATAAAATACAAAAAAGGGCTGGGGATGTGGCCCAGGGGTCGAGTGCCCCTGAGTTCAATCCCCGGTACCAAAAAAAAAAAAAAAAAAGGATTCTTGTCAATATCAAACCATACTTATGCAGAAGCAAGACAGGGAGAGAGGGTCCATGGAAGAATCTGGAAGAAGATTTCACCCCTCACAGATGTGTGGTCCCAGGACAGATACTTCCAACTCTCTGTACCTCAGTTTCCTAATCTATAGAATGGTGACTCTGGATGTGGGATATAAAGCTGTGCAAGACGGCAGCAAATGTATGCTGGCTTCCTCTTCCATCCTTATATTTCAGAACGAGAAGCCCACCCAGCACTGAGACCACTAGAAATCACAAAAACATAAATAAGAAGTAGGACTGCAGCTAAGGCAACAGCCCCAGAAAAAAGCAACTGCAATAAAAAGATGTACTTCTGGCACTTCCCTACAGCAATAGGAAAAAACACACCCTTTCTTACTCTTGCTTGTTTCTGTGGTACTGGGTGTTAAACCCAGAGCCTTGTGCATGTTAAGCACAGGCTCTACCACTGAGCTATACCTCCAGCCCTAGTTACTTATTTTTATTTTTAAACCCAGGGTGGAACCATTCAGAAAAGCAGAATGAAGAAGATAGCCATTTCTCAGGGGCCAAAAAGGGACCAGAAAGACAAAAAATGGCCTAAGAAACAGAAAGGAGCATCTGTTCTACAACAGTGATGATTGTTGCAGCCCAAGGAAGGAACCCAAGAGGTCAAAGGGGTCCTTTTGTTCCTATGAGAGGAGGAGCATGCCTGAACCCAAAGCACTGCTGAAACACACCCCTGCTCCCTGCCTTGAGCCAGCCATGCAACCACTGAGACCATCAGGACACCATGCCAGGCTGGATAGGCCTATGTACAACACGGTACAGCCTATGACCACCCAGGGCTATACTCTCATGTGAGAGGGACTAGACCATGGGGCCCTACTTGAAGCACAGGGCAGAGCATCTACCAAATGCTTCACTCTTCTCTAGCCATGTGACCTTGGGGAAGCCACATCTGGACCTCAGTTTTCACAATGGCGGTGACAGCAACACCAATTTCACATGACTGTTAATGAGGGTCAAGTGAGAACTCATGGAAAATACCCTAGTCAAATGGATGAAGCCACTGTCAGCAGCTCCTTTGGTAAAGAGGGAGACAATATACCTCCTAAGCACAGGCACAGGAGCCCAGATACTGCCCAACTCAGTACCCTGGCTAGGGCCACCATACAGTACCACAGGCTTAGGTAGTAGCCTCTGGCATCAGTATTCTCATCTTTAAGACCACATGCTGACTTGCCTCCGCCAAGCTCAGTTTACAAAGTGTTCCATGACTTCCCTACTCAAGGCACCTGGAAGGCATCCCTCTACCAGAGGCAGGAAGGAGTTTTTAGTAATTTGTCTGACTTCCAAAACAAACCACTGGCAGCTCCATCATCTACTTGCTACATGCCCCTGAGTAATTGGTTATACTTTAGAGAGCCTCCAAGATGACAAAGGCTGGCCCAGAGCCATAGGAAGCAGGTGCACCTCGGGGACTCACCGCTTTGGTGGGCTCCAGGGCTCCTGAGGCCAGAGTGTCCCGACTGCCCCTACCCTTGCTGCTAAGGTGGGGAGAGGAAGAGGGTGAGTCATCGATGTAGGGCAGCCCATCCTGGTGCCTGCGCTGCTCCTCAGCCCGGTCTGCGGCACAGCTGTACCCGGGTGGTGTTCCAAATGAGGCATCTGTGTGTGCAAAGAAGAAGCCTGTTAGAAACAGACAAGAGGACAGAGAGCTGTCTGCTTTGAAGCATACATACTCCATCTATCCAAGCAAGCACCCAAGTCAACATCATTCTGTCACCCATAGGAACTTCAGGTATACTGACTTCACTTTTATAACCAACCAGCCAAGGACCACAAAGGTAAGGAGCTTTGCAACTCACTCCCCAAACAAGTACATGACTTGGCTTTCAAACGTTGTCTGAGGCACAGCTGCCTTTGGGAGAGAGGTGCATGTGACATAGTAGGACATAATATTTGGTCTCTGTACATATATACATCCTTTCCTAGCATATGTCTCTTAAAACTGTTGGAATCACCAAAATGTGTCTTGGTATATGCTAATGAGATGACTGGTTGATGTGTGCTCCTGGAAAGCTCAAGATGAGAGTTGTTTGCCAGGGGAACCAACCATGTGCTTTGAATGCTGGAACTTTCAGCCCCTCCTGTGTATCTCCAAAAAGAGCAGAAGGGCTGAAAGTTAAACTGATCATCAGTGGCAAATGACTTAATCAATCATGCATATAGAATGAAGCCTCTGTAAAAAACCCAAGAAGGGTGGGTTACTGAACACTTGGAGGGTGGCATGCCCCAAGAGGGCATGGAAGCTCAGAGCTACCACCTCACACCTTTCCCTGTACATGTCTTCCATCTGGCTGTTACTGAGTTATATTCCCCCCCCTCAAACTTCATGATGCTGGGGATTGAACCTGGTTACTTGTGCATGCTAGGCAAGTACTCTATCACTGAGTTACATTCCCAGTCCTATATATGTATTTATTGGTACTAGGGATTGAATTCAGGGGCGCTTTACCACTAAGCTACATCCCCAGCCCTTTTTATTTTGAGACAGGGTCTCGCTGAGTCACTGAGGCTAGCCTCAAACTCGTGACCCTCCTACCTCAGCCTTCCCAGTACAGTAGATGGGATCACAGGTGTGATCCTTTTATAATATATCCTTTTATAATAAACTGGCAATCCAGTATGTAAACTGTTTTCTTCAGTTATATTAGTCATTCCCACAAATGAATGAATATGAGGGGTTTGTGGTAATTCCAGCTTATAGGTGATCAATAGGAAGCACAGGTCACATCCTGATGCTTATAGTTGGTGTCTGCACTGGGACTGGTCTTGTGAGACTGAGCCCTTAACCTGTGGGATCTGATACTATCTCCAGGTAGATAATGTCAGAAATGAGTTAAAATTGAATGGTGTCCACAGAGAACTGGAGAATTGCTTGATGTGGGGGAAAACCCCATTTGACCACAGAAGCGTTCTGTGTTGAATGTGATCACAGAGAAAAACAGTTAGTTTTCCCCATATAGGAGGCATGGGCTATTACAAAAAGGAGGACCCCAAATGCTTTCTTTCTACCAAGGGCAGCAGGCTCATCTCATCTGTACAGGTGGTTAGGATACTAAGTAGGAGTCTACCTACTGCTGTCACCCCCATACCACAGGCTGCCATCCAGAACAAGACTCTTTCTGGGACCCTCCTATGGGCACACACAGAAGCAGAATGTGGTGTGGCTTTTGTGGTCAGCAGGTATGTGCAGACACCTGGAACACACTGTGTGTCAGCATGGCAGCACAGTGCCAGACACTGGATGGGGTAGCCCAGAGGCTCTCAGTTTATGCCATCTGCTAGAATCTCCTGGGAAGCTCTAACAATCACCAGGGCCCATCTGTGTTGTTTCTGAAACTCCCCAGGTGAAGCTAACATGCAGCCCTGCTGGTTACAGCACCAAGTCCTGCTGGGACAGAGAGGAGACAACCTGGACGAGACAGAAGCATGTGAGGAAGCTGGGATGTAGACCATCCATGGATGTCTGCAGCTGGCGGCAGACCTTAACCTGAGACCACAGACTAGCATGCCAGCCCAGGTGCAAGTACTGACCACCAGAAGCAGTGAGTCTCAAAAGGGCCTGCCAGTCTCAGTCCAGGGAACCCGGGCTGTAGTCCCACCTCCCAGCTGGTCTGCCAAACTCCCAGACCACCTTTACCCCAATCCAAGTACCCTTGCCACGACAGAAAGTAGCTTATCCTACAAGAGCCTCTCTGCCTTTGGGGACTATTAAGTTTCAGAGAACAAATGCTTCCCTAAGGCACCCCCTGAAAACAAATCACTACCTCCTCCCAGGCTGGATGACAAAAGTTCAGCACTTGCTTCCAAGACCTTAACCACCTCTATATGCCATTCCTAGCCTGCATTTTCTGAGTGGACTCCTATTTACAGGTTTATTAAGTCCATAAGAGCCCAGCCCAGTCCAAGTTACTCATGATGATCCCTTATCCACTCTTTCCAAAGGGTTCCTTGTTGGTCCCCAGGATTTTCCAGAGGTCATCCTCATTAGTATATGTCATTTTTGCTACTGCTAAGCAGCCCTGCACTGAGGATACCACTGCCACCAAACACACCAAGGCCAAGTGGGCATGTGGCCACTTGGACTTCTGGAGTAGCTGACCCAGCAATCCCAATGGGGAGTGTTTTCAGTTCTTTTCACATGAGCATTTTGAAGGAAGGAGCTGTGTGGGTGGAGCAACCAACCACTGGTTAAGACTTCTGCCAGCTGTGGGCAGCCACGGATGGCTGATGTCCTGACTTCCTCGCACACCTCTGCCTCTCTGCCTGTGTCCCAGGAGGATTTGGAACTAACATATGTCCCCAGACCTGGCTGCATGTCAGCATCACTTGGGAAGCTTCATAAACATAACATAGCTGAGCCCAATAAAGACCCACTGAATTTGAAGCTTTGGTGGCAGCCTAGGCCTTGGTGGTTATAAAGGTTTTCAGAGGATTCAGCAGGCAGCCAGAGCCAAGACCTGCTGGGCTATTCCATCCGGTGTCTGGCACTGTGCTGGCTGCTATGGAGACCCACAGCATGTCCTAGGTGTCTGCACATAGCCACTGACCAAAGGTCAGGCCAGAATCTCTGTGTGTGTGTGTATATATATCCACAGGATGATCCCACCAAGAAGCTTGTTCCAGTTTGCAAACAGTATAGGTGGGGGACCCCCAATAGCAGGATAGGCTCCTACTGAGTCCCCCAACAAACTATATAGGAGATCCTGATCTCTTCAATCCACAGGGCACTGAGGAGGCTCCAGGTACCAATATCACAGTGCTGGTTACCAACACTCTGCTCCAGTGGCCTTTGGGTTTTGTATTCTAGCAGGACAATCCAAGGCCAAAGCCAAGTTCTCCTCCCAGGGTTTCATGAAGGCCCTAAACTAGCTCTCTGATAGCATCCCTGGGGAAAACTGAGGAGGGTTCAAAAATATTAAAATATGTGAACCCAAGCCAGGCGTGGTGGCGCATGCCTGTAACCCCAGCACTTGGGAGGCTGAGGTAGGAGGATCACAAGTTCAAAGCCAGCCTCAGCAATAGCGAGGCACTTAGCAACTCAGTGAGACCCTGTCTCTAATAAAATACAAAAAAAGGGCTGGGGATGTAACCCAGTGGTCGAGTACCCCTGAGTTCAATCCCTGGTACCAATCAATCAATCAATCAATTAAAAAACAAACAAACAAACAATAAATAAATAATATGTGAGCCCTGTTTAATGTCAAACTGAATTCTACACCCCACTATAAAGAATGAGTCTGACTTTAGTTTCCACTTCTTTCAGGGAATCCGATTTTTAAAAATAAAACAAATACAAATATTGTAGATGTTGCCTACCCAACATCCACAAAGCATCACAGTTACCCCTACTTGAAACCTGCCCACCATGGGGAGCTACTTCCAAAGGCAGCCCAGACATAGGATAGCAGGTTTCAGCTGTCAAGTGAGGAACTCAGATGGTCTCCGGGGCCCACAGGGGTCTTAGCTGTACTCCTGTAATGCAGGACTCCTCCAGGTGGGGGAAATGGGCAGATTTTAAAGTTGTGCTCTCAGCAGTGAGGTCCTACTATGGTCCTCTTTGTTGCCACCTCTCTGTGTGCTAGTATGGTCACAAAAGCTGTCCATGCCCCAGTTTTGTTAATGTTCACATCAGGCATGTGGGGGCTAGGGATACAGTTCAGTGGAAAAGAACTTGCCCAACATATGCAAGGCCCTGGGTTATGGAACCCAAGCACTGAAAAAAAAAATCAGGCACGTGAACTAGACAATTCATAAAGACCTACTAGCTCTAAAATGTCACTGTCAGCTGGGCCTCTAATCTCAACTACTCAGGAGGCTGAGGAAGGAGGATCACAAGTTCAAGGCCAGCATTAGCAACTTAGTGAGATCCTGTCTCAAAAAATAAAAAGAGGGCTGGGGTTGTGGCTCAGTGGTAGAGCACTTGCCTAACACATGTGAGGCACTAGGTTTGATCCTTAGCACCACATAAAAATAAATAAACTCACAAATAAAGTAAAGGTATTGCTGGGCACAGTGGCACACGCCTATAAACCCAGCACTTGGGAGGCTGAGGCAGGAGGATCATGAGTTCAAAGCCAACCTCAGCAATGGCGAGGCACTTAGCAAAACTCAGTGAGACCCTGTCTCTAATAAAATACAAAATAGGGCTGGGGATGTGGCCCAGTGGTCGAGTGCCCCTGAGTTCAATCCCTGGTTCCAAAAAACAAAACAAAACAAAAAACGGTATTGTGTCCATCTATAACTAAAAACATTTTAAAAATTAAAAAATAAAAAGAACTGGGGATGCAGCTCAGTGGTAAAGCACCCTGGGTGGGTTCAATACCCACTATCAAAATAAATAAAAATATAAAATAAAATGTCGCTGTCACTATTCCAGAAAGTACCAGTCATCATCTCCTGGGCCTCCAACAAATTCTTTACCTTGTTCCTCCCACCACCTACTTCCCCTATACACCTGGCTTTTACATTAACTCGAATCTTTAGTATCTGCTAAATGTTCTAAGAATCCTTTTACTATTGTTTTTTCTTTCTTTTTGTACCAGGGATTGAGCCCTGGGGTGCTTAACCACTGGGCCACATTTCTAGTCCTTTTTATTTTTTGAGACAGGATCTCACTAAGTTGCTTAGGGTCTTGCAAATTGCTAAGGCTGGTCTTGAACTTGCAATCCTCCTGTTTCAGCTTCCCAGGGGTGTCACAGTGCCCATCTGGTTTTGCTTGTTTTCTATGACAATCTCCTAAGAAGCCAATATATTCTTCCTCACCTGGCAGAGTGCCTTGTATTTGAGCTCTGCTCCTAGAGTTATATGCCACCAGTGACTAAGCTGACTCACATCCAAAGTCAAATCAGCACCAGGGAGGTAATCAACCCAGTAAGAACCTCAGGTCAAAACTTCAGGGTCCCAGGGCTTACTCCAGACAAATGGCAGGGTTCCACAGTTGTGAAACAACATGCTGGTTTAGCAACCTCCTCCAGGCTAAAACCTGATGTGGCAATCAAGTTTCTGACAAGGGTTTGTCCACCAGAGTATGGAGTAGGACTATAGACTCTAATGTGGACACTTCACTTCCACTAAGGGACCGAGGGACCAGGTTTCATAACCAGATTGCTAAATAATTAAGAGGTTCAGAGGCAACTAAAACCTCTAGCCATTTTCCAACTCTGCCTAAATCTCAAATGAATATCTGTGTAACTGATGCTTCTCAGTCTGATTCCAGAGGTCCATTCATCCCTGCTGTATTCCATCTAAGGGCTTCAGCCCACTGTCCCAGCCCACCCATGTGCTTCTAATCCAGACTCACTGCTCCAGAGCAAACATGATAGGATGCGGAATGGGGAGGCCTCCAAATTTCTTTATTTTTTACAGTACTTGGGATTGAACTCCTATCACTGAGCTACATCCCTAGCCCTTTTTATTTTGAGTCAAGGTCTTTCAGATGCCCAGGCTGGCCTGGATGTTGTGATTTTCCTACTTCAACCATCTAATTTTCTTATTCCCTGTTCTGAGCAACACATAGGGGCCTGCCTTGTCATATTGTTGTTTTCAAACCTGTGGCCCCCAAACCACACAAGGCCCCCCTCCTCTTGAGCATAAAGCACATTATTTAGGGATTTTTCAAAAGCTGCCATCTCCCAAGGATCCAAGCCAATTGGGAGGCCTTGCTCTCTGCCCCTTTCCAACACTCAGTGGGAAACTTCTTTGGCATGGCTGCCTTCAGTAGGAATAAGGAACAGGTGGTCACATCAGATGATTCCCTCCTGCCAGCTCTATACAAAGTTGAAGCCAAACCCTGGAAAGCAGCAGGTGGGGCCTGGAATCTGGCAGCTTTGGCTTGGGAATCTCAGGAAAGTAAACCCTAACCCACCCACTAGGGGGCAGGGAGGAGAAGTGAGCTGCTCATATCCCACAGATTGTTACAGAGAGCCAAGGGCTTAGTGCAGAAAAGGGACAAGTCCAGTGAAATCTGAAACCTCTCCTCTCCAGGCTGTTTGCTTAGCTGCCCCCAATCCCAAGGCTTTGTGAATCTATTCTTTGGTTTAAGAAAAGGATGGGGTTAAAAAAAAAAAAAAAAAAGCAGCTGGTTAGGTCCCAGTCAACCCCTGTGGCTGCTCTAGGCACATTCCTTTCCTGAGCCTTTAAACAAACAAACAAACAAACAAACAAACAAACAAGAAAACACACTGGTCTAAAAATAAATAAATCCTTCAAAAAATTATACATTATTACTATACAATCCAAAATAATTGAAAGCAGGAACTCGAAAAGATATGTGGACATCCACATTCATGCAGGATTATTCACAATAGCTAAAGTGTGGAAGCAACCCAGTGTCCCTCAAGATATGAATGGATAAACAAAATGCGGCTTATCCATACAATGGAATATTATTTGGTCTTAAAGAAGAAAAGCAATCCTGACATACACTACAACCCAGATGAACCTTGAAGATATTCTGTTAAGTGAAATAGCCAGACACAAAAGAACAAATACCATATGTAAACGAGGTGCTTAGAATAGACAAATTCAGAGAGACAGAAGGTAGAAGGGTGGGCTCTCAGCCAGTGTATCATGCAGAACTGAGGTCATGCTGAAACTTCTAGGGGTAGCCACACAGGGAGGCTCTCCTAAGCAGATGTGCCTGGTGGGTCCCCAGAATCTCCTTCAGTGGCCTTGCTGCCACCAGAGGTGCAAGGTTCCAGGAACTCAGCTCCAATTCCACCCTCCTCAGACCAAGCAACCCACGTTGATGTAAGAACTTGCACTCAGAAGGGCTAAGGTCATGTTTTCAGCCCTCTCAGAACAAAACAGCTATAAAAGGCTAAGTGAGTGATTTTCTGAAAAACACACATAGGAGTTGAGAGAAAGGGAGGAGTGGCACTGGGAGGAAATGGGGTGGGAGTGGCAGGAACTCAATGCTGCAGAGATCACCCACAGGGTGGTCTCCCATCCTGTTCAGGACGTCAGCAAATGAATGGGCCATGTTTATTTACAAAATTGAGAGCCAATCAAACACTGGGTAGCTCAGACAGTGGTGGCAGGGAGGTTTCCCTAGGCTCCTACTCCTGTCTCAGCCTTGTGCCCTGTCCTGGGTCCCAAGTACGCTGCAGCAGCACACTACTGGTGATGGTTGCTTTTTTTTTTTATTTTTTAGTTGTAGTTGGGCACAATACCTTTATTTATGTACTTTTATGTGGTGCTAAGGATCGAACCCAGGGCCTCACATGAGCTAGGGGAGCACTCTGCTGCGGAGCCACCACCCCAGCCTCTGCCCACCCCACCCCCACCTCGTGATGGTTGCTTTTATGCCTAGCCTTTCTTTGGCAGCTGCCCAGGTAGGCATCATTGTTCTAGGAGAGGCTTAGAAAACCATGGCTGGGACAGAGAGGTCTGGATCTCACCAAATGGCACAGTCCACAATCGGAGCCAGCTCTGGACTCCAGGATCATCCGCAACCCGGAGCTTCCAGAACACTGCGGACCACAAGAGTGGTCTCTATCCCAGGAATGGGGCTGTGGATTCTGGGAGCTGGGCATCTCAAGCCAGCTTCTTCATTTTGTGGCAGTACCTCATGTCTAGTCAGGAAATACCCACAGTGCTCCTAGGGACTAGTGTCCTAGGAACTAAGTTCCCAGAACACTAGAAAAGCTTCAAATCTTTGAAGTAGCAGGGAAAAATAAAACAAAACCAAAAAAACCTGCTACCCATTGCTCAGTACTTCCTGTGGATCTGATCAGTGCTGAAAATCCAGAAACATTATCTTCATGGATCTGCACAGCTATTCTTTTAAGGTAGAGAGAACCCTTTCAATCATTAGGAGAGACACAAGATGAAAACAAAGATTTTATTACTCACAGGTTGGCCAGGGGTACATGGTACACCTGGAGTTGAGGCACATGGAGGTCAGGGACTATGTAGAGGAGCGTGAAAGTGAAAGAGAAGGAGAGTGCAACAGAGATATGTACACACGCAAGAGAGAGCGAGGCCAATGTCTTTACTGGGTCCTGGGTGTTATTCAAACAGGTTTCCCACAGGGAGTTTTAGGGGTGGGTTTAAAGTAAGCAGACAGGAGTTCTAGGAAGTTACACTGTGACTGAGAGGTGGTCACTGGGGCATATCTGCGCCATCCACTTGGGATGTGTGGTTGGGAAGGTGAGCCGAGAGGCTTGTATCAAGCTGTTGTCCCATAACCACCCAGGGAAATGGTCACCAGAAGGTAGTTTCATAAGGTACAGCTCTGGATAAACCACATTTAGGAAATGGGAGGAGATGGAGAACTGGAAACTATGTCAAGGATACTGAGCCCTGTTTCTGGTATGAGAAAGTCCAAGTGACATTAAAAATGGATAGATACCAAGGCAACATAAAATTATAAAACTCACCATAGTGTTCTGCCTACTTGGTCACTTTCCAAATACATGCTAAAGAGAAAATATTTCTAAAAGTCTGTGCTGATAACCATATGGTCCAGCAATTCCCTTTCTAGCTATATACCCAAAGGAACTGAAAACTAAAACTTTATCGGAATATTCACAATAGCCAATAGACTGGGCATGTAGCTCAGTGACAGTGAGCTTGCTTGGTTGGCATGGGCAAGGTCCTGGGTTCAATCCCCAGCACTACAAAACAAACAAACAAATGAATGTGAAGTTACACAATGGTTCCAAATGTCCAAATGTCTCAACCAATGGATAATATACATATATCCCTACAACTCATCTCTGGTACTCAGTCTTTATTTCTCCTTCCTTTTTTCCCCTACATTCCCTTCCCCCAGCCCATTTTCCATTTTTCTTTCTTCACAAGCTAATCAAGGGCTCTACTACTGAGTTACAGCCCCAGTTCTAAGATTCAGTCTTTAAAAAAAAAAAAAAGAAGGATGTTAGTCTAGTCAGATACAGTGATGCATGCCTATAATCACAGCTACTCTGGAGGCTGAGGCAAGAGAATTTTAAGTTCAAGGACAGTCTCAACAACTTAACAAGGCCCCAAGCAACTTAGTGAAACCCTCTCTCAAAATAAAAAACAGACTGTGGCTCAGTGGTTAAGTGCCCCTGGGCCCCTGGGTTCAATCCCTGCTACAAATAAATAAATAAATAAAGGAGCCAGTCAATAACAAAGGGCCTGCCACATATCATATGATTCTATTTATATGAAATGTCCAAAATAGATAAATCCTCAGAGACAGAAAGTTTGTGACTACTTAAGGGGTATGAGGTTTTGTGTATGGGATAATGAAAAATTTTGGAATAGAAGTGGTAGTTTGATATAACATTGTGAAGGTACCAAAAGCCACTTGGCTCAATTGCATTCTGCAAGCCTGTATAACAAATTAGAATAATAAATAATGTAATTTTTTAAAAAGCCACTTGGCTCACCTTTATAATGGTTAATTTTATGTTGTATGAATTTTAACTCATTTAAAAAAAAAACAAACTGGGAATGGTGGTACACACATGTAGTCCCAGCTACTCAGGAGGCTGAGGCAGGGGTATCATTTGAGCCTAGGAGTTCAAAGCCAGCATGGGGAACACAGCAAGATCCCATCTCAGAAGGGGAAAACAGAAGGAAAAAAAAAATAGCCAACCTCTTTTCTTCTCTTAAACAGGGAAGCTGGAACATAATCCAACTCTCCCAAAAGCCAAGAGTATCATTCCAGATGAACACCAGTACCACTTGGCACCATAACCCTAGGCCACCCACAGGCAGTGAGTGACCACTGTCCTTTCTGAGATATGTGGTTGGATTTGGAGGTTTTTCTACTTTCTCCTCTGCCAGGCCAGCAGCTGTCCCTTCTTGCATGGACACCAAGTGGCTTAATTTGTTATAAAAGAGACATCCCCCATCCAGTAAACCGCTACACCCTGGCAAGAGGCCTGTCCTCAGTAGGAGGGCCAAAGAGGGCACCTGAGGATCCCAGGGCCTGTTAGCCCTCATAACTGCAATCCCGACGATGACGTCACCAAGCCAGCACCCGAAAATGGAAAGCCGCAGCTGCCCTGGCAGGGAGAGGTCACTCATGAATCAGCATGTGCCACACAGAAAGCCCCGAGGCTGGCCAAGCCCCCGCCATTATCACCCGGTCACGCTGGAAAATGCCAGGCAAGAAGGGGGCTGAGCTTCTCCAGCTCAGAGCCCTATGCCTGGGTTCTCTAGACAGTTCTAGTTGCTCTGAAAGGGAAAGACATTTCCAGTGCTGAGCCTCTTGGACTAGAGAGCCTGACCCGCATCACCTACCCTCATGGATCTACCTACCAGGACCCTGGGTTCCACTTGACTGGAGACTCTGAATCATCAGAAGGCCAACTACACCAATGATTTCTGTCACTAAAGATGGGCTGTGTTCCTCCACCAGCTAGTGATAAATGAGAGCCGCATCACTACCACCTTGCCCAATCAGCTTCCAGAACACTGTTAAAGGACTACCTATGCCTTATGTTCCCAGTCATTTAAGAAGGGAAAGATAATTTGATGCTCAGGTCCTCAGGCTGAGACTGGCTGGTGCCAGGGTGGGGCAGATGGAAGCTGGAATCCGGCTGGGAAGAGACAGTAGCCCTAGGCTGTGAGATGATGATGTAATTATTTTTCCTCAGTACCACCTTGACTTTTTTTTTTTTTTAAATACCTTTATTTTATTTATTTTTATGTGGTGCTGAGGATCGAACCCAGGGCCTCACACGTGCTAGGCGAGCACTCTACCACTGAGCCACAACCCCAGCCCCTCCACCTTGACTTTTGATGACAATGTGGTTCAAAAAGATTTCTTGGAGGTCCTGATGATTTAGCTCAGACAGACATACCTATTAAGCACCTACTATTCAGCCAAGAGGCATGGTGCCCCTAATACCTGCTGGGCACTGCACTGTGCAATAGTACCACACCTGGCTCCTGCCCTCAGGAACTAGAAGAATCTCAGGAGGCAGGTGACATGTGCTTTAAGGCCACCAAGAGAAGTAAAAGGAGCCATTTCCCTGAGGAAATGACAGCAGAACCAAGACCTAAGGGAGACAATGAAAAGGCAGACATGGGCTCCTCTACTGGAACACAAAGCTGAGCATCAGGTTATAGTGGGCTGAGCTGTGATCTCCCTAAAGAATATGTCCACAGGGCTGAGATACAGCTCAGTGGTAGAGTTTGCCTGGCATATTCGAGGCCCTGATTTCAATCTCTAGCACCCCCCCCCACACACACACACACAAGAAAGAAAAGAATTACGTCCACTATAAATGGGACCTTATTTGGAAAAAAAGGGTTTGTGCAGTTGTAATTAAGGACCTTGATATGAGATCCCCTGGATTAAATATTACCACTACGTTGTGTTTTCACTCTCATGGAACACTCCTGACACCAAACATGTGAAATGTGTAGAGTTTTCCCCTACACCAAGCAATTTTCCAATTCTCAGGACACTAATTGGGTGTCCTACAATTCAATTCTATTCTGATACTAGCTACACGAGGATAAGAGTTAGACCCTGCAGGTTAAGGGCTCAGTCGCACAAAACTGCCCCCATTTCAGATACCAATCAAAAGTCTGGGTCACTGGTACAATACTTCTAAGCACCCGGCTATAAAGCAGTGTGTGTGTGTGTGTGTGTGTGTTGCACTTGCATGCATTTCCACGTAAGTTTCAATAATTTGCGAGGACAGCTCACACACCTAAGGAAAGCCCTTTCCTTATATCTATCAAGGAACAACCAAATGGAAGAAATATATGTGTGGAGTTGTTGGCTGGCTGAGGATGGGGAGAGGCTTCCACATCTTTTCTGGGTGAACCAACTTTACAATACCTCCAGGTATTCACCAACCTGGTAGCTCTCTAAACCCTCTTATTTAGTATTATAATGGAGGTCCCATTCAGTAGGCATGACTGATTAACTCACTGACCACAGGATATCAATTCAATCTCTAGTCCACCAGCCCTCCCAGAGGCGGGGGTGGGGCTGAAAGTTCCAATCTTTAATCACATGGTTGGTTCCTCTGGCAACCAGCCTCACCGTGAAGCTATCTAGGGGCCCATCAAGTGTCATCTCATTAGCATAACTAGGGGCTGGTTGAATGGGGCTTATTATGAATAACAAAAGATGCTCCTATCACCCAAGTCATTCAGGAAGTGGCAAGAGTTTTAGGAGCTCTGTGCTCGGAAGTGGGACAAAATATGTCTTATAATATCACAGCTTTTACACTGGTGGACTCTAAATCCAATGACAAACATCTTTTTGTAAGACAGAAGAGGCAAAGACACAGACACAGAAAAAAAGGCCATGTGAAGACAGAGGCAGAGACTGGCATGATGTAGCCACAATGCCAAGGAAGTTCTGGGGTCACCAGAGGCTAGGAGAGCCTACAGCCTCCAGATACATTGATTTTTAAATGATTTTGGGTTTCTGTCTTCTTCAGACAGAAATAAATTTCTGTTATAAGCTACTTATTTTGCAGTCATTTGTTATAGCAATCACAGGACACTAAGACAGACTCAACCCATGGCCTGGTTATGGATCCAGCAAGTCAAGAGGAAATGGCCCAGCCCTTGGGAAAGATTCAGAAGGGCTGATATAGGGGCAAAGTCTGTGAGAAGACAGAAAACCAAGCCTCCAGTAGAAAGGCTGCAGGTCAACACAGTTATGGGACCTAGGCTGGTGTATTAGTCTGCTCTCATTACTACAATAAATATCTGATAATCATCAAATTATACAAAGTAAAGGTTTATTTTGGCTCATAGTTTTGGAGATTTCAGTCCATGACCAGCTAGCTCCATTGCTTTGGGCTTGTGGTGACATAGTATATTATGGAGGAAGCCCATTTACGTCAAGGTGGCAGGGAAGTGGAGAGAAGAGACCATGGACCCAGGATCTCCTAAAAGCTCCCACTAGGCCCCACCTCTGAAAGCTTCCCACCACCTTCCAGTAGCTCCAAGCTGAGGATCAAGTATTTAACACATGGCCCTGGTGGGGAGGAAGGGAGGGGAGAAGAAAAGAAGAGGAGAGGAGACAAAGAAAAAAGAAAAAGGTAGCAATATGGCATAGAGAGCCATTTCAAGAGGAAATGGCCCAGCCATTTCTGTAGTCAGAAAATCTGATTAGATTTGTGGGACCCTCAGTGTTGGCAAAGTTGCTTGGCCAGAATCTGGTTGTGATTACTACACAGCCACAGGTCCTGCCTTCCCACTCATTTCCACTTTGCTCCAAAGAGATAACACAAGGGTAGAGAGAAAGAACAGTGGGAAGGAGAAGCTCCTATTCCTACTTCTGTTTGATGGTAATTACACCAAACCTAAACCGGAGCCCAGCCAGACACTCACTGGGCAAACCTGGGAGGGAAGGAGGAACCACCTGCTTTCCGCTCCCCTGCCTGGATCCTGCCCCTTCTATATCCTGCCTGGAGAGGGCTAGGAAAAGGTGTGTGTCTATCATGTTCACAGCAGCACTGTTCACAAAAACCAAAAGGTAAATGCAATCCAAGTGTCCACTGATGGATGAATGGATAACATCATCTATACATGCAAAAGAATATTATTTGGGCTGGGGTTGTAGCTCAGTGGTAGAGTGCTTGCCTAGCATGTGTGAAGCACTGGGTTTAATCCTCAGCATCACATATAAATAAATTAAAGGTATTGTGTCCAGCTACAACTAAAAACATTAAAAAATACATATTATTCTGCCTTACAAAGGAAGGAAATTCTGATACAGGTTACAAATGGATGAACCTTAAATACATATGCTAAGTGAAATCAGCCAGTCACAAAAAGACAAACAGAGGTATTCCTTGTTATCTGAGGGAGATCTGTTTCAGGACATCATCAACCCACCACCCTGACCAGGTTTCCAAAAATCTGATGAGGATATTCAAGTCCTCATATAAATGGGGGTGCTATCTGCACATAACCTATGCAAATCCTTTCATAAACTTTAGATCATCCCTAATTACTTATAACTAATACAATGTAAATGCCATGTAAATAATTGTTCTATGATATGGTTTAGAGAATGACAAGAAAAAAGCATGTACATGTTCAGTACAGATGCAAATAAAAAAAAGAAAACTGGTGGCCTGGGTATAAAGATCAGTGGTAGAGTACTCACCTAGTATGTGTTAGACCCTGGGTTAGATCCCCAGCACTACAGGAATAGGGGTAGGGTGGGTGGAGAACATACATCTGCATGCAGACACCCAGGACACAGAAGGCTGGGTATACTATATAATTCCATATATGAGGAACCTAGAGTAGTCACATTCACAGAGACAGAAATAGAGGTGTTTATCAGGAGCTGGGAGAGGATTGATTTTTTTTTTTTTGGTATTGAGGATTGAACTCAGGGGCACTCAACCACTGGGTTACAACATCCCCAGCCCATTTTTGTATTTTATTTAGAGACAGGGTCTCACTGAGTTGCTAAGTGCCTTGCCATTGCTGAGGCTGGCTTTGAACTCGCGATCCTCTGGCCTCAGCCTCCCAAGTGCTGGGATTACAGGCGTGCGCCACCTCGCCCGGTTCAGAGGGATTGAGGTTGAGGAGTTAATGCTTTTTTCCCTTCCCTCTCTCTCTTTCTCTCTTTCCTTTTAAAGATAGGGTCTCACTAAGTCATCCAGGCTGGCATCAAATTCACCATTCTGCATCAGTCTCCCTAGTAGCTGGGATTATATGTCCTCACCATTGCACACACAGTTTCAGTTTGGGAAGATGAAAAAATTCTGGAAATGATGACAGTTATACAACAATGAGGACTATATTTAACACCCTGAACAGTACACTTAAAGATGGTTAAAATGGTAAATTTTATATTATATGTAACTTAAAAAATTGGGGGGGGTGGCTGGGGTTGTGGCTCAGCGGTAGAGCGCTCGCCTAGCACGTGCGCAGCCTGGGTTTGATCCTCAGCACCACAGAAAAATAAAGGCATTGTGTACAACTAAAACAAATAAATAAATATTTAAAAAAAATTTTTTTTGGCATGGCGATTGAACCCAGGGTCTCTTGCATGCCAAATATGCAGTCTACCACTGAGCTATACCCCCAGTATTTTATATATTACAATTTTAAAAATTACTAATGGTCAGCCAGGTCCTGATATTAAAAGAAAATAGAAGTGCAGCATTATGGGTCAAATTGTGCTCCCCACAAAAATCATATGCTGAAGTCCTAATCCTCAGTACTTATTTGAAGATTCTGACGTTATCAAATTGAAATGTGGTCATTAGCTTACTCCGTAATTCAACATGAAGTGTCCTTCAAAAAGGGGGAAATCAGCTGGGCATGGTGGTACACACTTTGAATCTCAGTAATTCGGGAGGCTAAACCAGAATTGCAAATTCAAGGCCAGCCTCAACAACTTAGCAAGGTCCTAAAGCAATTTACTGAGACCCTGCTTCGAAATTTAAAAAAATTTAAATGCTGGGGGTGTAGTTCAGTGATAAAGCACTCTTGGGTTCAATCCCCAGTACTAAATTTTAAAAAAGGGATGGGGGACCTGCCAGGAATGCACATGCTTGTAATCCCAGTGACTCGGGAGGCTGACAAGTTTGGGGCCAGCCTGGGCAATTTAGGAAGATCCTGTCTCAAAAAGGGCTAAGGAGCCGGGCGCGGTGGCGCACGCCTGTAGTCCCAGCACTTTGGGAGGCTGAGGCAGGAGGATCGCGAGTTCAAAGCCAGCCTCAGCAATGGCGAGGCACTTAGTAACTCAGTGAGACCCTGTCTCTAAATAAAATACAAAAAAAAAAAAAGGGCTGGGGTTGTGACCCAGTGGTTGAGTGCCCCTGAGTTCAATCCCCAGTACCAAAAAAAAAAAAAAAAAAAAAAAAAAAGGGCTAAGGAATGTAGCCCAGTGGTAAAGCACCCCAGGGTTCAATCCTCAGTACAGGAAGGAAAAAAAAGGCTGAGGGAATCTGGAGATAAAGTGGCATTAGGGGAACACCATGTGAACATGAAAACAGCCATCTAAACCATCTATCTATAAGCCAAGGAAGAGATTCTCCCTCGTGTCCCCTGGAAGGAACCAACACCTCCATCATGGACTTCTAGCTTCCCAAAATGTGAGACTATGGATTTCTATTATTTGAGCCACACAGTGTGTAGTTCTTTCAGCCCTAACAAATACTGTGAAAATCAGACATTGGCACTCAGGAGCTGCTTTCCAATAATCTACCTGCTCATGGAAACAAGCCTCCAGTCAGCTGCAGCTGCCCAGAAGCTGCCGAGTTTAAGCAACATGTCCTGAGCCCCACAGCTAGGTCTCAAAGTGGGGATCCAGCCAAGTGGGTTTCCCAGACAAAGACACCTCTTGAAGGCTCAGAGTGTTTGCTCACTGCCTGGACTGGATCCCCAACTTCAGGCATCCTGGAGCTGAACTGTGGTGGGAGGCTAGAGCAGGGGGTGATATTCTGTAATCTGCACCAGAATATAGGTGCACCAGATGCACGCAGATGTCAAAAAGCTAAGGAACAGATCAGGAGGTGGCAGGATCTCCAGGTCCAGGCCCAAGTGGATTTTTCTCTGAAAAATCTTCTGTGCACATGGATTGTTGGACAGAATGTCTCCCACTCTTGATTTACACAGGTATTTGTTAAAGGAAATACAATTCCCTCTGTTCCCAGTCTTCACTGCCCAACCTTTGGGGCCTTTTTCAATCATACTCGTTAAAAAGAGAGACAACAAACAAACCAGGATTACTGAAATGACAGGGCCCCCCCAAAGTGGCTCATTTCATCTCTCAATGTTCTCACCAATGAAATGGGGATAATGATTCTCCACCCACACACCCTGGAGGGTGACAAGCAGGCCACTGCTCTCCTGCCAGAGGAAGGAAGCGTCTAGAAGCAGAAGCATCATTTATCATAATTACTGGAAGCCTTGGCTACTCATGTAGTCCAACCTGCGATATTTATCGCCCCTGCATGGCTCCTTTCCAGAAAACCACATGATCTCTCTTTTTTTTTTTTTTTTCCTTTTTTTTTTAGCTGTAGATGAACGAATGCCTTCATTTTTATTTATTTATTTTTTATACCTTTATTTTATTTATGTGGTGCTGAGGATCAAACCCAGGGCCTCACACATGAGATGAGCAAGCGCTCTACCGCTGAGCCATAGCCCCAGCCTAAGACCAGGTGTTTATGAAGTTTATATGACTCAGTTTTGGAGCTGAAAGTCCAAACAGCATGATGCTTGCTGGCTCTGGCAAGGGCACCCCTGGATGCATCACATCATGGCAGATGGCATGCAGGAATGAGAGACAGGGGAGGGGCCTTACTCACTCTTACATTATATAACCCCAATATTGGGATCTAACTTAGGGTCCAATAAGAACACCATAAATCCCTCCCAAGGGCAGCTATGCCAAAGATCTGACCAACCCCCACTAGGCCTCACTTCTAAAAGGTCCCATTACTACTCAATATAACCAAAATGAGGACCAAGCTTCCAACACACAAAACTTTGGGGAGACAGACTCAAGTCATATCCAAGCTACAGCAGCACCTATTGGGTCTAAGGGCACTGTGGGTCACGGGGTGACCCAGGCACAGTTGTGGATCCAGGCACACAGGGGAATCACAAAATGTGATCCAGTCTGTCTAGGACCACTATGCCTGTACTGGTGGCCCAGAGCTGGCCCACTACAAAGGCTGCTGTCCTCTATCTTTCCAGATGTCAGTTGTTTGGAGATTTTTCTTCTACATCAAGAATCAAGCTAGAGTAGAGCTTTCCTCACTCCCCCAGGGGGCCTCAGACTCAAACACCTCCATGTGAGTACAAGATCTCTGCAAACAGCTGAGGAATGAGTCTGAAAGCCAGGCAGCAAGGAACTCTCTGTCCAGATGCAAAAGAAGACAGAGGGCTAAGCTCTTGATCTGAAATTCAAAACCATCATGTGGGTATTACCACCCATGGTGATAATCCCAGTTGTCATCAGGGGTGTGATGATCTGGTCCAGGCCCCACCTGTTACTCCCTGGACAGCCATGCTGGACAACTAGGCTTAGCTTCCAGACTGCTTCTCCTAGGGAGGAGAACAGATTCACAGGCCTAGGCTGTCCTAACAGGCATGGCTGCCAGATGCTCACTTGAGGCCCCAATTCAGTTGCCTCCTGGCCAGCCACACAAGCAGGGGTTGGGGTACACTCTACTCCAGAAATACCTTCGGGAAAAAGTGAACTGTCTTGAGTCCTATAGAGATTCAGTGCCATGAAGAAGCAGTGTGGACCATATTGCTACACAGCCAAAGACCTATGCCAACAGGTAGAGACACCAGGAAGTGGCCCTTCCCTCAAGAACCAAGTGATCCAGGAGAGCAAAGGCATTCAGAAAGGCTTTTGGAGGCATCCAACATGGGCTCTGAGCTTGACACTTCTCCCAGAAAATCCCCAGGTGGTAAGATAACAGTTGGTTCAACTGGGTCACCCTGCCCAACATTCTCACCTCCACGGTCACCCACTGCCAGGACCATTATAAGGCTGGCACCTCACTTCGGTATTTGTCAAAGGCACAGAAATGAAGCTCAGGCTTCCCAGACTAGCCTGGAGAAAAGGCCAATTTCTGCTCCCCACTTACAAGTTGGATTCAGCTTACTAAGGCCCCTAGCCCAGCCTCTTGATTCAAGAAAGGGCACTGCCAGTACTATACAAAGAAGAGCAGTGGAGACCATCTGATCCCAACTCAGGCCAACATCTGGCACATGGCAGGCATCTAACAGGTGTCAATTCCCTCTTGATCCTTGAGAAAGGAACCCAGACTAGCTTATACACGGGGCTCTTAGTTTAGCCTACCAGGATCCTCCTGTACTACCTGCTATATATTTTGGCTGTGCAGGTGTGTGTTGCCCTGATATTGTCTGAATCCTGTTTGCTTGTGGCTAGAGGGTAGAAAATGTCACCCAGAGAGACTGGGGCATTCAAGAAAGCTGAACTGGTCTATTTAGACAGCTAGATTCAGACCACCTGCTTAGCTCCTTCCAAAGAGACCACTTGAGCCAGCAACACAGTGGTAATGAAGACAAGCACCCCCAGTTTCCAAAGTTCTTTTGCTATGGTGTGTGCTGGTGCTACAGGGTGGATACCAGAGTGCAGTGGAGGAGGAGACAAGTCATGAGATGCTCAGAGTCACATGGAATGGGACACAAAGGGCTCAAGGAATCTGTCTTAAGAGAGCAACTCTTTTGCAGGTAACAGAAAGTATGGGGCAAGAGAGGAGGGAGGAGAAGAGTTGGAACTGCTTGGTGTGCAGGAAGGAAGCATTTGGAGGGCCTCAGAGCTGGATGACCTGCCTAGGTCTTTAACTGCCAGCCCCAGGAAAGTCAGCTCTCACTAGCAAGACCCTTAGCTTTGGGGTGGGGGTGCAGTGGAGTAGGGAGCAAACTACAAGATGCTGCTTGTTACAGACTGAATACTTGTATTTCTCCAAAATTCATATGTTGAAATCTAACCCCCAAATGATGGTATTAGGAGGTAGGGCCTTTGAGAGGTGATTAGGTCATGGGGCTAGAGACCTCATGATTGGAATTAGTGCCCTTTTGAGATTCCAGAGAGTTCCCTCATCTTTTCTGCCATTTGAGGACACAGGGAGAAGATAGCCATCTATAAACCAAGAAGAGGGTCCTTGCCAGACCCTGAACCTACCAGCACCCTGATTTCAGACTTTCAGCCTCTAGAATTGTACAAAATAACTACTGGTGGTTCAAGTCACACAGTTTATGGTATTTTTGTTATAGTAGCCTGAAAGGACTATGATGCCCCCTAAAAAATCCGACATACACATATCCACATTCAGAGTTTCTGGAAAGACCTATGACTCACCTGTGACATAAACTTGTCCCCTCTTCTCTGTAGTTCCCATGTTATGGCTTATGCTTTAGAACACTAAGGGTTAGACATTTATATCCTCCTACCCTGTGGGTAAGTTCTCTCCATCAAAGGCTCTGGCCCTTGGTTTATACCTGGGACTCTACTCCAGAGGGCAGGGTGCGACTGAGTTGCTTTTAGGGAATTCAGAGCCAGAGAAGACTCAGGAGGTAAAATGAGAACCATGCCTCTACTGCTTTTCACTTTACTGTAGCTAAGAAGCCAAGAGCATTAAGGTCAACATACTGCTGCAGAGCTGGGATGTGAAGCACCGACAATGGTCAACTCTCCCCTATGAACAGTGGGCAGGTTCTGTCCACACAAACTTCTCCCAACCAAAAGACTTCGGGCTGCCTTGGGGGCCCATTTAGCACTGGTGCTCAGCCCTGGCCACTACTCTGGCTCATGCACGTGCCCCCAACAGGGAGGCCCCCTGGGTGTTCCACTCTGGGCCTTGGCTTACACCCTTCTCATTCAGGTGGTCCCCCTGGGTCTCTCAGTCCATGCTGCTCCAACAACCCCTTCCCTGCTGTGACTTAATCTCATCCTTCCTCCCCTACCCTCAGCCAGGAGTATATTTTCTCAGGGTCTTTCTCTCATTCATCCTATGTAGGATGTTCTGTGACATTCTACCTACTCTACCACCCATGTCCAGATACCCGTTCCCACTCAGTTTCTCATAATTTCCTTAGAAAAGCCCAAATATAGTCCCTCCTCGGGGAGGGACCTACCGAGGGTCCGACCACCCAGGACCCAGGGTCCACATGTAGATAACACTACTCCCCACACTACTTATTCACTGCATGTGACCAGACTTAAATAGATAGACAACCACACACACAAAGAACCACCAACTCATCCTTCCTCTGGCTCAGCCTGGGTAGAGGTCAGGGAAGCCAAGCAGGGCTGATGTGGGCCAAACTCATTGGGATACCAGAATACAGGAAACTAAAGGAAACTCCCCCTCCTCTTTGAGCTGATAAGACATGTAAATAGTAAAATTTCCAGTCTCCAAAGAGTACAGAAATGCCTGGGTCTCTGTAAAAACACCAGTAGAAAGAAAACACTCACACACATGGCCACAGCTGACACCCTCTGGAGGACTGGGCCTGGATCTCATCACACCTGCAGAGTGCATGAAATGAGCTCATTTCTAAGTCACAAAAACTGAAAGGGATGTTTCTGGTCAGTTACCACCAGGAGAATCTCTCATGCCTGGTGTTCTGTCCAGTGACCCCTGTGTCCCCAGCTGAACAGCTGCTTTTCCCTGCAACCCCACAGCTGGCACAACTGGGAGGATGCTGAGGGCCAGGCACCCACCATGTGCACACATGGAGCCAGGATCTATACACACACTATTGGACAAGAGCCTTATGTTTTGGGAAAGGGAAAAAATGAAATAACAAAAGCAAAAAAGCAATGATGGTGTCTTTTTTCTATTTCTAAACAAGAACAGCCTGTCACTGTCAGGCAGAGAAACAAGACAGACTGCTTGCAATGGGTGAAGGGCCAGTGGGAGCAGTGTGGAAATGCTGCCAGAGTCCAGAAGCCTGTATCAGAACTGAGAACTGAGCATCCCAGTAGGAACCAGAGCCAAGGGCCCATCGGCCCACAGAGCATCACGTGGACGCTCTGATGCATACTCTGGGTTCTGCTTGGAAAAGATAAGGGACTGTGTTATGGTTTAGACATGAGGTGTCCCTCAAAAGCTCATGTGTGAGACAATGTAAGAAAGCTTAGAAATGACTGCGTTATGAGAATCTTACCTAATCAGTACGTTAATCTCTGATAGGGATTAACTGGGTGGTAACTGTAGGCAGGTAGGGTATGGCTGGAGGAGGTATGTCACTGGAAGTGTGGCTTTAGGGTTTATATTTTGTCCTTGTTGAATAGGTTCTCTCTCTGCGGCCTGACTGTCAGGTCTGAGCTGCCTTCCTCCATCATGCCCTTCTCTCCTAATGTTCAGCCTTATCCCCTCACAGAAAAGTGGAGTCAGCTGTCTATGGACTGAGATCTCTGAAACCATGAACATCAAATAAACTTTTCCTCCTCTAAAATTGTTCTTGTCAGGTCTTTTGGTCACAGAAGCAAAAAAGCTAACTAAACAGGCCACAAGAGACAATGGCAGGCACAGAAGAGCCCCTATAGGGGAGATTTCCCACAGGATCTCAACTGGAAGAAAAGACACTGCCTTTTTTTTTTTTTATGTTTATTTGCTTTAGTTGTACACAATGCATTTATTTTTACGTGGTGCTGAGGATCGAACCTGGGCAGTGTACCTGCTAGGCAAGCGCTCTACTGCTGAGCCAAAACCCCAGCCCTGATACTGCCTTTCTTTATTAAAATATTTTATTATATATTTTATAATCTTTTGACTCTCTGTGTAGTTTGCAGACTCCTTAGGAAAGAGACTATTTGGGGGGGGGGGGTGAGGGAGCAGTTAAGATATAGGGTCTTGCTATTTTGCCCAGGTTGGCCTCAAACTCCTGGGCTCAAGTGATCTCCCAAGTAGGAGGAACTAACTCTTCAGCCTCAGTTTCCCAAATAGCTGGTCTGACTAAGCACATACCACCAAACCTGGCTCACGGGGACAGAGAAATTTATATCACCTATAACATTTCATACAGTAGGAATTCAATTTCATTTTCAAGTACTAATATGTACTAAAGTGCTGAGTACTTTGATTTTTTTTTTTTTTTTTTTTGGTACGGGGGATTGAACTCAGGGGCACTCGACCACTGGGCCACATCCCCAGCCCCTTTTTTTTTGTACTTTATTAGAGACAGGGTCTCACTGAGTTACTAAGTGCCTCGCCATTGCTGAGGCTGGCTTTGAACTCTCGATCCTCCTGCCTCAGCCTCCCAAAGTGCTGGGATTACAGGCGTGCGCCACCGCGCCCGGCTGAGTACTTTGATTTTATTTCCTCATTTAATCATTACAAAAAATCTGTGTGCTTGGTATTATGATGCTATTTACAATTTTTATTTTAAATAAGGCTTAAAGAGATTCAATAACTTGCTTAAAATCATGTATTGTACAAACAATGGAGCCAATATCACAGCTCAGGTCTCCCTAAGTCAGGCCCAATCTTCACTACCAAGCTGCTGACACTTGTCTTATGTTTTCCTTCTTTCTCTCTCTGCACCTCTTATCCCTCCTCCTCAGCCTCTTTGCTAGCTCTTCTTCCATCCATCTCTGTAAAATAATAACATGACTTTTTTGGCCCCCTGAAAAGACACTTCTATCTGAGGCTCTGGACTCAAGTCTGGGCTGAATGAGCAGCTTCTCTTCCTTCAGCATAATTCCTGGAAACACTTCACAGAAACACATCTCCAAGCAGTGTTGATGAGTATGTTCATGTGCGCACGTGTATGAAGGCGTGTTTGTGTGACACATATGTGCCCATGCATGGTATGTGTGTTCTGTGGCATGTAAATACACATACCACACCTGTGTATATACCAAAGGGCATCTGATTCAGCTGCTCAGGCTCACCTTTGCCAAACTGTCACAGGAAACAAGCTGTGAGGATACAGGTTATGTTGGACCTTCTAATACCATGGATGGTTTGTTGATAAGGCCTCCCTATATCTGTGTGATACAACAGCATTCACGACCTCTCTCATCCTGCCATCTCACCTCAAGGATGAGGCAGGATGGGCCCACTCATGCAAAAGGTACAGCAGGTGGGCTTACTGAACAGCCACAGTGATGGATACAGAGCTACTGAAAGCCAAGTTAGACTAGAACCTAGATCTCTAAAACACCCCATCTGTCCTCAGGCTTCTGCCTTTCCAGGAGGGAAGCCCACAAAGATGCTGAGCAGGTAAAAGGTAGAACTTTCCCAGGTATGCACACACTAATGGAGGGCCAGGAAATCCTCTGGCAGGACCTCAAGTCTGTTAGTAGTCCTGTGTTAGCTGTCCCCGAGCTGTGAGTCCCAAGCTGCAGAATTCACAAGCTGGGCAGTGCAGAGTCCTTGGCTTGAATTCAGCACCAACACTGCCCAGCTGAGTGACCTTGGCCGTTTATTTAATCTCTCTGGGTCCCAAGCTTCTCATGAATAAAAAGAGGACCCAGAGCCGGGCGCAGTGGCACACGCCTGTAATCCCAGCACTTGGGAGGCTGAGGCAGGAGGACTGCGAGTTCAGAGCCAGCCTCAGCAATGGTGAGGCACTTAGCAACTCAGTGAGACCCTGTCTCTAATAAAATACAAAAAAGGGCTGGGGATGTGGCCCAGTGGTCGAGTGCCCCTGAGTTCAATCCCCAGTACCAAAAAATAAAAAATTTAAAAAGACCCAGATAGTCCGGATAGTCAGTTAGCCAACACATCCTAGTCCTTATGAGGTACCTGGCACCATACTTGGCACAAGATTATCCAGGATGGTGCCTGCTCAGAGGCACTCAGCCAGGAGCTTTGAAACCTACTTGCCCTGTCCTTGGCTGAGCTTTGGGTCTCCAGGGTTCTAAATACCATGGAAGCCAGGAAACAACATAAAAATTAGGAATAATGTTGAGGTATGTATGAGTTAACTATGCCAAGGAAAAGCCCCTGGGCTAGGATACTAGGAAGAAGAGACCAAGCAAGTCTTAAAAGATGAGCAGCTTGCCGGGCGCGGTGGCACACGCCTGTAATCCCAGCACTTGGGAGGCTGAGGCAGGAGGATCGTGAGTTCAAAGCCAGCCTCAGCAATGGCGAGGCACTTAGCAACTCAGTGAGACCCTATCTCTAATAAAATACAAAAAAAAGGGCTGGGGATGTGGCCCAGTGGTCGAGTGCCCCTGAGTTCAATCCCCAGTACCCCCCCCCCCCCCCCCAAAAAAAAGAGCAGCTTTCCAAGAGGCTGAAGTTGGCCCAGGGAGTGAATAGGCAGGGCAGGGCCAGGAACCAGGAAGGGGGACAGGGAAAGAAAGAAAACAGGAAGGCCTCAAGAGACTTCTCCTATCACCTGTAGCTCTAAACAGGAGTCAGCTTCACTGTTGGAAAATACAGCATAAAAGGTAGTGAGCATGGGTGGGGACATAACTTGCGGGCCCATGTGCTCTATGAGCCCTGCCAGATGGTGCTCAAGTATCTAGGGAAGGATACAGTGCACATTCCTCCTGGATTCCATGCCTGCTCTGCACAAGCAGAGGAAGGAGGTGGGGTCAGCCTTGGTGGTGGGTAGAGCAGAGGCAGCTCAGCCATAACCCAAGGCACGCTGAGTCCACAAGGCCTCTCAGACACCGGGGTCCATCTAGTAATGCTGTGGTTCACTTTTAGAAAGATGCCAACATGTCCCTCCCTTGCAGTCGAGCAGGGGAATCATGTCAGAAAAAAAATTCCTCCCTTCCCATTAGAAAATAAGGGCAGATTCCATTTCCAGAACACCTATCCCATGGTGATTGTTGTTGCTGATCCCAATCCAGCCCATTAAGGTTTCTGCAATTATTCCTATTGGACAAAGGGGAAAAAGAGACAGAGAAAACCTAAATCACCTGATGCAAATACAGCCAATGACTGGTGAGGGTGGGACCCACGTTCCATGATGATCCATCAGATGATTCAGATGTTGTGCTCTCCACTCCACCCAGGGCACATTCCCTGCTGGAATACCATGTGTCCAAAACAACTGCATACTATAGGAACTTTAGGAAATGACAGCTGGATATGGGGCTTAGGGGCAGGCTACTTGGAACGAAGGCCTGGTATGCAAGACATGCAGGAGGGAAGGAAATTTCTGGGACCCTCTGGCCAGGTATCATGATGTTTTCCAAGGTCCTCATGTATTCATGACCTTAAGTCTTTCTCCCCAGAAATACAAGCAGGACTTTCAGTCAGTGTGCATGCAGATGACTATACCTATCCTACAAAGATCATTAAGTCAGGCAATAGAAGTCAATAGGAACGCAGTGCTGGCATTGGGCAAACTATGGGACACCACTAAGTGCACAAGTGGGTGGTAAAGAGAAGTGCTTTTGCTCACAAACTGGAAGTCACTCCAGTCAGTCAGTATGGGATGAGATAAGGAGGGCCCAGAAAGCAGGCCTGAATTTGCAGTGTGAGTCTCAATGTGTACCAACCTTGGGACATCAGAAAAATTACTGTTGGAAGGTTGAGGTGACCAGCATAGGCCACCATCCTGAAAATGCTGTCTAAGGATAGTTGGTAGTCCAGCTCGGGGAACACTACCACATACAGAAAAAGAAAGAAAAAAATAAACACTCTCTCTCTCTCTCTCTCTCAAGCATGAGCTCAGTGCTGGGATGTAGCTCAGTGATAAGAGTGTTTGCCTAACATACACAAGGTCCAGAATTCCATTCCTAGCACTGTAAATAAATAAATAACAAGAAAAGAAGGAAAGAAATAGTAGAAAAGCCAACTTCCAGTTCCAGGCATGATGGAGAAAGCATACTTAACCCTTTCCTACGGATCACAACTAAAAGTTCTGGATGAAGCAGCCATCACAGGACTCAGAAATAAGGATAAAAGGAGGACATCATAGCAGTGTCCATGCATCTGGGTTTTCATTTTGGGGGATTTTTGCCTCCAATATATCCCTAGTCTGGATACCACATCTATCCAAAACCACCAACAAATGCAGACAGGAAAACAAAAGAGCAAAAAACATAGAAAAGCCTTTTCTCTCTAGCCAAAAGACAAAAGAGGACCTTGTGGATTAAACTCTCTTGATTTTATTCACCTTGCTCCAGGTGAACACCAATAAATATGAGGTATCTCTTCCCCTCCCCTTGGACAGCAAGAGGGGCCCCTATGAGGTACAGCTTTGTGGACTCTTTCCACTCAACACTAGGTGATCCTAGACCCTGGTCCCCTTCACAAGCACAGTGGCAGTGGATCCTTAGGGTGGAACTTGAGTGACAGGGTAGGGATGATGCTGGAGTCCCAGCTTTCTAGTCAGAACACCTAGAAGGAGGAACTTGAGAAAGCAGAGAATGTGGGGTAGTTCACAGAGAAGAAGGAGCCTGAGAAAGGATCTTTCAAATCTACATACAAAGCCCTGGATGCTCCCCCTCATACACTAAACTACACATGTATAAAATCACTTAGAAGCAGCACAGCATAGGTTTTGGGAACTGAACTCTAGCACAGGTTATTATCCAGGTTTCAGACAAACACCAAGGTGGATTTTGAAACTACAGAGCACAAAAAAATGGGCCTGCTTCTAATTAGGTTGGTTGCCTGTTTAGACACTGAAATAGAATTCAGAGTCATAACACGTCCAAGATACTATCCAAAATTACTTGAAAATTAACCAGACAAGCAAACCAACTGTCAAAGAAAAGATAATCAACCAACTTCAACACAAAGATGACCCAAATGTTGGGATTATTGGAGTAAGGCTTTAAAGAAGCTATTATAACCATGCTCCAAGAAAGTAAGGGCCCAAATTCATGCAGCAAATGGAAAGACAGAAGTTCTCTGTGAAGAAATAGAAGATCTCAAAGATTAACAAAGAAGGAGTTCGGAGTAAAGCTCAGTGATAAAGCACTTACATAGTATGCGGGAGACCTTGGGTTCAAACCTCCCTAGAACTGTGGGAGGGGGGAAAAAAAAGAACCAAACAAATTTTAGAACAAGAAAGAAATTCCCTGGAAGGAGTCAATGGAGATAACAAAGAATTCAGTGAGCATAAAGATAAATCAATAAATGTGATCCAATCTAAATAACACAAATAATAAACAATGGGGGAAAAAAATGAAAAGAACCTCAAAGATTCATGGGAAAACATCAAAAGGTCTAAATTCACATAGCAGGAATCCCAGAGAGAGAGGAAAGAAAGACTGGAGTAGAAAAACATTTGAATAAATAATGGCTATTTCTCAAATTTGACAAATTTATATATCAAAGAAATGCAATGAACTCCAAACAAGATGAATAAGAAAACCACAGCTAGGGCTGGGATTGTGGCTCAGCGGTAGAGCGCTCGCCTAGCATGTGGGCGGCCCGGGTTCGATCCTCAACACCACGTAAAAGTAAACGCATTGTGTACAACTAAAGCAAATAAATAAATATTAAAAAAAAACAAGAAAGAAAACCACAGCTAGACATATCATAATCAAAGGGCTGAACACAGTTAAGCGCAGTGGCACACATCTTTAATCCCAGCAACTCAGGAGGCTGGGGTAGGAGAATCACAAATTCAAGGCCAGCCTCAGCAACTTAGTGAGGCCCTAAGCAATTTAGTGAGAACTGTCTCAAAATAAAAAATAAAAAGGGAAAGGGATGTGGCTGAGTGATTAAGCAGCCCTGGATCAATTCCTGGTACAAACAAATAAACAAAGCAAAGGGCTGAACAACAAGGAAAAAGAAAAAAAGTCTTCAACAGAGTAGAGGAAGGGATCAAGAGGGAGCAAAGAGAAGAAGGCATGGTACAGCACTGGAGTATGAAATTTACCAAATTATGCTATGTCCATGTATGAATATACTATGATGAGTCATACATGTGTGTATTTATATACATATATACACGTACATATAACTGTAAAACTATACTGCACTAACTAACATAATCTTAATAGAAGGGAGATCAGAGTAGAGCAAGTGGATGGGGGAGGGAGGGAGGAGGAGAGGGAAAAGGAAGGCACTGTGGAATGAGATTGATCAAGTTATGTACATACATGAATATGGCATAATGAATCTCACTACTATGTATAATTATAATGCATTGATTAAAAATATAATTAAAGGGAAAAATTCCAGTGCAACTAGAGAACTGGGCACAGTGGGGCTCCCCTATATTTCTAGCTACTCAAAAAGGGTAAGGAAGGATGATGGCAAGTTTGAGGCTAGCCCCAGCAACTTAGTGAGATCTTATTTGTAAAAGAAAAAACAAAAAACAAAACAAAACAAAAACAGAAAGAGGACTGGGGATGTAGCTCAGTGATAAATCACCCCTGGGTTCAATGCTCCATCTCTAGCACACACACACACAAAAAAAAAAAAAAAAAAAAAGAAAGAAAGAAAGAAAGAGAGACAAGGGAAAAACAACACATTATATACAAGGGAATAAGGATTCAAATGACTGTGTTTTTCCCAGCAGAAACTATGGGAACCAGAAGAGGATGAAATATTCTAAAATGCTGGGGATGGTGGGACTGTCAATTTAGAATGCTATAATCAGGAAAATTATGGTTCAAGAATAAAAGACATAGGCCTATAAGACCCATTTTGAACTTATCTATAAAATTAGAAAATAGTAAGTTTTAATTTGTTCTTCTTCATCAGCAATGCTAAGGATCAAACCCAGGGCCTCAAAAATGCTGAGCAAGCATTCCACCACTAGCCCTAGTTCTGTTGTTTTAAGCCACTAAGGCTTTTGTGACATATTACAGCAGTAAAAGAAAAACAATACATATCTTTAACTAAAAATTAATAATCGAATGACAACTGGAAAAATCTCCAAATATTTGAAAATTAAACAATTGCATACTACTACTAAACATTACTAAGTGATCCACAGGTCAAAAAGGGACTGAATGAAAATAAAATGTAACATAACAAAATTTCTACAATGCAGCTAAAGCGATTATAGGTAAACTTGTGGTATCAAATGCTTATACAAGAAAAAAAATTTAAGTTTCCATCTTTAAAAAAAAAAAAAAGCAAAAATAAGTCCAACAACAACAAAAAAATAATAATGGGGAGAAAAAAAAAACAACCCAAATGTGAAAATAGGGGGAAACAAACAAACCTGAAAACAAAAGCTATATTTGGTAGGGGGAAATCAATAAAACTGATAACTTTTTAGCTAGACTGATGAAGAAAAGAAAAAGAAAGGAATGTTATAAAAAATGAGGAATAGGGGCTGGGGTTGTGGCTCAGCGGCAGAGCGCTCGCCTCGCACGTGCGTGGCCCGGGTTCGATCCTCAGCACCACGTAAAAACATAAATGCATTGGATTGTGTACAACTAAAGTAAATAAATAAATATATTTTAAAAAATGAGGAATAAAAGAGAGGATATCACTACTGATCCCATTCCTAATGAAGGAATACAAACAACTCTATGCACATAAATTGGAAAACTTAGAATGGGCCAATTCTTTAAGTTGGTTACCACTCACTCTGACTCCCATGTCCCTAACAATTTAGTGCTGACCAAGGACTGCAAGAAAAGGGGCCCTGAGGCTCAAAGTAGACTGAGGCAGATAAGAGACAGAGTGCACAAAGAACTCATGAGATGGCCCAGCCTTCCAGATTTCTCAGATGCCAGAAATGCCCTAGAAACCTAATCTCCAATAACTCAGGGCATAAATGTTTTGGGTTTTTTTTTTTTGTTTTTGTTTTTGTTTTTTTTGTGGGGAGAATATTGGGGCTTGAACCCAGGGGTCCTTTACCACTGAACTACATTTCCATCCCTTTTTATTTTTAGGCAAGGTCTCACTAAGTTGCTCAGGCTGGTCTCAAACTTGCAATCCTCCAGCCTCAACCTCCCAAGTAGCTGGGATTACAGGTATGCACCAATCCACCCAGCTGGGGTTTGGATATCCTAAAGGGATCCCAAACTATTGTGATCCGAACCAGGAAAGAATTAGCTAAATGAGGTAGAGAACTGCTGATTCAGAAAGGTTGAAAGGTCATCTTTCAGAGGCCACTGAGGCCAGTGCCCTTTCACCAAGCAGCAGAAAATAGACTTTAAAATGGTTTTTCCTTGCTGAAGCTTTCTCCAGATGAGAATTACTCACACTGCCCTGACAGCTAATCCCAGTGTTTAACCATGCTTTCAGTCAAGATGTTCTTCCTTATGTCCCCTAGGAAGGTTGCAATTCTGGCTGATTTCCCTGTACTCTGCACAGAGGGCCAGACAATACATGCAAGAGACACACCCTTGGAGCTTCTGCTGGCAACTAGGGATAACAGGACCTTCTGAGCAGGACTGTATTGAGATCGAACATGATGACAATGTGCCTGGCATATAGTAAATGCAGAAAGTGGTAGCTACCATTTGCAAGTAGTATTTGACCTGCCTCTCTGGGCTATAAGAATCTATCTCCTCAAGAACTTTTTAATTTTTTTTTTAATATTTATTTTTTAGTTGTAGTTGGACACAATACCTTTATTTCATTTATTTATTTTTATGTGGTGCTGAGGATTGAACCCAGGGCCTCGCATATGCTCTCTACCACTGAGAGAGCACTCTACCACTGAGTCACAATCCCAGTCCCCACCCCTGCCTTTATATATATATTTTAATTAATTAATTAATTTATTTTTTTGGAGAAAGGGTTTCCCTAAGTTATTTAGGATCTCACTTAGTTGCTGAGGCTGGCTTTGAACTTGCAATACTCCTTTCCTCAGGGGCTGGGGTTGTGGCTCAGTGGTGGGAAGCTCACCTAGCATATGTGAGGCACTGGGTTAGATCCTCAGCACTACATAAAAATAAAACAAAGGTATTATGTCCATCTACACACACACACAAACACACACTCTTGCCTCAGCTTCCAGAATCACTAGGATTATAGGCGTGTGCCACTACACCGAAATAAGTACTTTCTTAAAAAATTTATTTATTTGCTTTAGTTGTGCACAATGCATTTATTCATACGTGGTGCTGAGGATCGAACCTGGGCCGCGCACAAGCCAGGCGAGCGCTCTACCGCTGAGCCACAACCCCAAAAAGAAAGTACCGGTACTTTCTTTTTAAAGGCCCTATTTTCTTTTTCTTTTTTTTTTTTAATAGAATTTTATTTTATTATTTATTTATTTGCTTTAGATGTACACAATGCAATGCATTTATGTTTACGTGGTGGTGAGGATCGAACCCGGGCCGCGCACGTGCGAGGCGAGCGCTCTGCCGCCACAGAGCCACAACCCCGGCCCTAAAGGCCCTATTTTCTACCCTTTCAATCATTCAGCTTGTTTAGACAGTTCAATGTTTGCATGGTATTTGGCTCTGAAGGAATTTTTTTAAAAAGCTCAAGGTCAACTATGTTCGTGGCAGGCAGCTTGCCAGTTTAAAAGGATCCCATCCAGAAACCTGATGGGCTTCTGATCACTAGATGTCAGTTACCACTAGGACTCAACCCTGGGCCTGGTCTCTGAACCAAGTCTTCCCTAAATCCAAAGCATAGGACCCCAATCCTTTTGGCTCTTTTCAGGTACAACTGAGGAATCTGGCATCATCAATACTAAGCTTCATTAAAACTAAAACTGTTAAAGAGGAGGAGACTCTATATATGACTGCTATTCTAGAGTCTTTCTACTTTTGTGTTTTAGCCTAATTCAGGGGTCAGCAAACTTTTCCTACAAAGAGCCAAATGGTATATATTTCCAGCTCTGTAAGCCATGTAGCATGTGTCTCAGTTATTACAGCATGAAAGCATCCATACATGATGCCTCAACCAATGAGTGAGCTATGCTCCAATAAAATTTCATTTACAAAAATAGGCAGTGGATGAAACAGCCCAAATAACAGGGAGAGAGGCCTCATCCTCCCCTCATTTTCCCAACCTAGCTGTTTCTTAAATCACCATAGGCCTAAAAATTCATAAGGCAACTCAAGGAAACTCTTTCTTCATCTCTGCCTCGGCATTTAAATGTTGTAAAAAGCAAACAACAACAACAACAACAACAAAAACCCACCAACCTAGGCATAACACCCTAAAACAAAAGAATGTTCTTAGCTCCCTTGATCTGTGGGAGCTCATAATCATATACACACACACATATATGTACATACAATTCTTAGTATCAATAAATATAAAATAATGACTTTGGGGCCAGAAATGTGGCTCAGTGATGAAAGTGTGCTTATTAGCATGCAAAGGTCCTGGGTTCTATTCCCAACAACAACAAAATGACTTTGGGTGCTTTGGGAAAGATACTTCTAGAAGGAAAGCTTAGATCAGCTATAGCAGAAAATGTCAGCCAGGATCTTGATTCATACACAGCAGAGATTCTGCTGGAAAACAGCACAGGACACTTGAAGGAAATGAATCATTTATGGAGCCCAAGGAGTAGGTTTGCACCATTTTTCAGGCAATGCCACACCACACCCTGTCCCGCCCTGAGGAGGGACCTAGGCTCCAGCAAGTCCCAAGGAAGGAGAGCAGGATGTGGGCATGGGGAAAGTGCCAGGCCCAGTGGAGAGTTTGTTTATGTAGGTTTTTACATGTCTCTTTGCAAAAAGATCTGAGGCAGCCTTAAGAAATCAAACAGTGTAAGCCGGGAACAGTGGTTCATGCCTATGATCCCAGAGACTTGGGAGGTTGGGGCAGGAGAACTACAAGTTCAAGGCCAGGCTCAGCAACTTAGTGAGGCCTTAAGGAATTTAGTGAGATCCTGTCTCAAAAAATAAAAAAGGGGGTTGTGGCTCAGCGGTGAGTGCTCGCCTAGTACGTGCGCGGCCCGGGTTCGATCCTCAGCACCACGTAAAAATAAAAACGCACTGTGTACAACTAAAAGCAAATAAATAAATATTTTAAAAAAATAAAAATAAAAAAGGGCTGGAGACATAGCTCAGTGGTAAAGCACTCCTGGCCTCAATCTCTAGTACCCCCACCCCCCACCCTCCAAAAAAATCCCCCAAAGAAATCAAGCAGTGTAAATATAAAACCATTGGGAAGAAAACAAAAACAAAGACTCAAAGCATGTTTTAAGCCCCAGGGATGCACTGACCAGGCCAAATGAACATGAATTTTGCCCCCAGGCTCCCTGATAACAAAGGCAGAAAAGGAGAGAAGTCCTGGATAATTGTCAATATAGGCTAAGCAGGGGGGCAGCCTGGAATTCCTTAGCTCTACAATGCTACCCCATCACTCTATCACAGAAGCATACTGCAAAAAACAATGGCTTTGGTGGGATATATGTAGAAATAAAGGGTGAGAAAGAAGCCCTGGATCATCTCAGCTACCTTCAGATTCCCTGGAATTTCTCCCAAATCAAAGTCCAGAAGGGCTGCCAGTGCAACTGGGGAAAAAGAAGCTCAGGCTATATCCCCTGAGTCCCCAGGTGAGAGCCTGGAGGGTGGTCCTGCAGTCCAGTCTCCAGCTGATGATCTTGGCTATGGTAGAGCCCATATTCTCCACCTGGCATGGTCAGCCTGCTTTGGGTGGGGTCTGAGAAGCAGGGGGGGTCCACCCAGCAAGTAAGCCCAGAGATGGACAGAAAGGAAGTCCCAAAATAATCACAATGCACACTATGGGCTCTGATAATGCCTTCAGCTCAGGCTCCTTGACCTCAGGTTTTCTGCTCTGTATTTAAACAGGAGAACCAAGACAGAGAAGAGCAACAACACATAAGTAAAATGAATTTGGATTCTCCTGCCTCAAACACTAAACTGTTTCTTTCATTAAATGGAATGTACCTCCACCACCTCCTGCCTGAACATGTCTTTCTTGAAGTAGCCTGGATGTCTGCATGCAAGGTCTCTGTGCTATGGCCGAGAAGGCATGAGATGTCTATGAGAATCCTCATTTCCATCCCCAGAAAGCTCTACCCTACTGGATTTTGGAGAGACTTCTTTCTCCTCTTTTGAGTTCAGGGTCAGGCTCTCCAGGCAATCTGGCAGCATGACGTGGAGTGGGTAGCTGGGGATTGGGTTCTCCCTCCAGTCATGTGCCCTGCCCCTGGGAGAGGAAAACCCTGGAAGCCAGAGAGGTAGCCAAGGACAGCAGTAGTAGCCACTACATGGTGGATGCACTGAAACTCAGGGCCTATGCCCAATCCTGTCTTCCTGTTGTGGAATCAGTCCCTGCATTTGCCGTTTTAGCACTAGTTTCCTGTATGTAGGCCATGTGGAAAGGAGAGATAAACGGGCAGAGGCTGAGATAATGGTGCTCCTGGCTCTTTCTGTGTGAGGTGCTCGGGGTCTAAGGCACTGGGCCTCTGTCCTTAGGAAAAGCCAGAAGAGACAGGCTGGGCATCAGTCACGTCTCACTGGGGAAGAGGGAAAGAAAAGGTAAGGGGATCAGAGCCCCTGGCCATCTGTGTGGGGAGGTGGTGAAAATCACATGCTTGGAAATGAAACCCAACATCTCTGTGTATACTGGGAGGATGAGCAACTTGCTTGGCCACTCACCAGCTGGAATAGACGGGATGGCAGATACCAGCCACTTGGTCTCTGCACCTTCCCTGAAACCTTCTCCCTAAGTCCTCCAGGTAACCTAAAGCCCAGCCATCCAGAGGAAGGACAGGAGGTGGGAGCAGATGCTTATGTAGGCCTTTCATGTCCTTTCTTTTCTTCTTAAGAGAATTGGCTTCCCCATCTAAGAGATGCTAAGAAATGTGGGGACAGCTGGGTGTGGTGGCACATGCCTATAATCCTCAGGAGGCTGAGGCAGGAGGATCCAGAATTTAAAGCCAGCCTCAGTGACTTAGTGAGACCCTCTCTCAAAATAAAAAATAAAAAAGACTGGGGATGTAGCCTCAGTGGTAAAGCTTCCCTGGGTTCAATCCCCATGACAAAAAAGGAAAGAAAAGAAATGTAGGGGGGCTGGGGTTGTGGCTTGGGCTGGGGTTGTGGCTTGAGCTGGGGTTGTGGCTCAGCGGTAGAGCGCTCACCTAGCATATGCGAGGCCCTGGGTTCGATCCTCAGCACCATAAAAAAAATAAACACGCCGGGCGCGGTAAATAAACAAAAAAGCCAAGCAATGGCATTGTGTCCAACCACAACTTCGAGTGCCCCTGAAAAAACCACAAAAAAAAAAAAAAAAAAAAAAAAAAAAAAAAAAAAAATATTTAAAAAAATTAAAAAAAAAAAAAGAAGAAGAAATGTGGGGATAACCCACAGCCTGGCCTCTTAATTTCACTCTTCTCCTCCAGGGTACACGTACTCACATACATTTGTGTGTACACTTAAAATAGACACATGCCTGCATGTATACACATGTGTAAACACAAATGCTCATACCCATATTCTCACCTGTACATCCTGACTCCCTCGATGGAGCCCTTGTCTCTTGCTAGGTGATTATCCTTCACCTGCTCCACAGTGCCACTCTCTTTGTGCTACAAACTGAATGTTTGTGCCCTGCCCCCATGCATATGTTGCAACCTAATTTTCAACATGACAGCACTAAGAGGTTGGACCATTAGGAGGTGATTAGTTCCCAAAAGGCCCAAAGGGAGCTTCTTTGCTCTTTCTGTCACAGTGAGGCACTTTTGAGTCTCAGAAGCCTTAAGTCTCAATCTGGGTCATGAGCAGGTCATTTTCCATCAGTGCCACCATTTTCTCATTTGTAAAAGATAAAGCAAGTTATGTATACAAATTACTTGTGCACTGGGAAAAATGAAGCGTTGCACCCGAAGCAATTCCAGCTTGCTATCACAGAGGCTGGAACCAGGAGGTAATAATAAGGTACTGTGAGCCCATTAGGGTGAGAAACTTGACCCAAAGAAGTCACCATCTCTGCAGATCCTGCCCTACCATCAATGGGGCAGGTTCTAACAGACAGACTTCAAAGATGCCAAGAGGCTGCCATGCAAAAAAAGACCCAATAGAAAGTTTGATAAAGAGAAGGGCAAATTAGCCCCTTATCTAAAAAATACAGAACCACAGAATGAAATAAATCTCCCTGGAAGTCCACAGTGCAAGCTGGCTGCTATTCTATGATCTCCCATAATTCCAGGGAACAGTGAGGGCGGAGATCACTACCCTCATCTTATAGATGGGAACATCAAGCCCAGGATATCATTCTCTGTGGGGTCTCAGACCTGCCACCCCGGACATCAACAGCTGCCTTGTTGGTTGCAAAGAACACTAATTATACACCAAGTATCCAGAGAGAGAAAGTGAGCTGAGCTTCCAAGTGGTCAGAGAAGGAAGGGTGCTTCCCAGGCAGCCTCAGGGCTGCTGCTATTGGCTCCCCAGAGATCTCCATGTGCTCAGCAATTCATACCTAATCATGGCCTGGAAGCAAATGCTGCCACAAGGACAGTCACTGAGCCAAAATGAACCAGGTAGAGGAACAGTCAGAGCTGGTAGATGCAAAGGTCATTCCTTACCACCTGGACCTGGCTTCCCCAAGGAAGGTAATTTCCCCCTCACATACACACCCCCAAATTCAACAAACAGCTGTGACTTCAGCAGAGATAGCATCCCAGGGACTATTGATGAAACCTCAGCATAAGCTTCCTTCTTGCAGAAGCACATTCAACAGAGAGGCAGATCTCCCTAGTGCCCATGAAAGGGTTTTAATGCTTCATGCACTTATGAGAGTGAGGATCAAGAGCCTTGGTTGTGTCTGCCATGTACCCAGCCTTAAAGAATAGGTGGCAGAAGAGCCACTCCACTCTTTGTGGCCACACAGGTTGCTGACTAGTCCCAGGGGCTATGTCCTCCAAGCAAGAAATGGAGATAACAGGATGACCCCATGTTCCAGGAGCTATAGGCCTGGAGAAGAGGAGATGGTGTACACTGAGTACCGAAGATCCAGATGATGCATGACAAGGACATAAAGGAGGGGTGAGAGAGGTGGGAGAAGGGCAACAAGTTGCAGGTCAGAAAGAAAGAAGAACATGGGGTAGAATGATGTAGGTACATTAACAAAGTGGCATAGAAGCTGGACACTGTAGGTCACACAAATCTGGGCAGGTGGAGACACTCCAGACAAAGGGTGGAGTACAAGTAAGTGGGGAGAAAACTTCAGCACTAGCAGAGGAAGGAGTTGTTCTGCCATGCAGAAGGATAGGAAAGCAGAGCATGGACTGTTTAGCCCAGCATACCTACCTGCCTGAGATGTGTCACCTTGAACCCTAGCCGTAGGACAACTCAGGGGGTTCTAAGAAGGGGACAATGATCAAGCTCTATAAAGATGAATCTAGCCCAGAGAATAGTGTCTTGGGCAGAGGCTGAGGAAAGAGGCCAAGAGGAAAGTGAGGAGGGTCAGATCGCCTGGCCAGACTCCAGGGATGTTTCTGAATGTAGAGTACGGAGAGGCTGGGGGATGGGCTTCATGCAAAACCATCATCCATCATTAGGGACAGACCTTGAAAATGCCTATCACCCACTCAAGCATCTTCAGTCAGGATGCTCAGCTTTTTGCCGACTCACTGGAATTTTCAGGTTTTGAGAAGCACCAGCCACACTGGAAGACAATCCCCCATAAGGGCCATCTGTTGGCTTAAGGGCTTTGCTTCTTCACTTTCTCCCCTCCCCCTGGATTATTTTTAAAAGATTAGGTTTCCTGTTTTCACTGCCCAGCCAACCGGGCCCTGGATCCATCCATCCATCGTTAGGGCTATTAGGGCAGTGGCATGGCTGGAACGAGCTGGCACACCACAGGCCCTCCCTACTCCATAATGAGGGATCAGCCACCTCCTCACCCAACACCAGCTGGCTCTTCTGTAAACACCACTTCCTCCCTGCACAGGGCCGGGCTTCGACCTCTCCCACAGGCAAGGGGCCTCTTAATGAAACAAGTAAATAGGCGATTCATCCTAGCTGCTGACAGCCGCTCAGCCTCGGAACTGACTCATTCCAGGAGAAAAAAAAAAAAAAAAAAGCCCTTTATGGGGCCCCTTTCTCCTGATTTCCCCTCCCCCAGCAGCAGGGTGTAGGCAGGCCATACCATCCTGGGATAGAGGTGGGAAAGGATCCTCAGGACAAGAACCAAGGTCCATCATGCCTGTCTAGCCACTTGTGGCTTGATAAGTGATCAGAGATCAGCACACTGGCTCATTCCCAGCCACCATTACCCATGCTAAGAGTAGTCCTCAGACAAGTAACGGGGCTCATAAGCAGTTGCGAAGCCCCACCTATGTGCTGTACCTCTACGCAGACCAGACCCCTCCCTGCTCTCAGCCCCAGACCGGAAGACTGCAATGGCAATTTCCCAGCTCTTCAACCCTAAGTAGCTCCATGTCACATGGAGGGAGAAAGGATAGGGGCTTCAACCAGTTTTATCTGCCTTATATATTGGGAGTCCCCTAGAATGTTGTCTAGTCAAGAGCTATGCAGCTATCAAGGTAAAAGGCAAACCCAGTGGGTCAGGGAAGGAAACTAAACTGCTGATTCTAGACACCAGGCATTGTCCTGGGTCACCTGGAAGAATCTTCATACAGGCCCAGGGGTGGGACAGGGATGGAAGGTCAGAGATTGACCAGTAGCAAGAGCTGGATCTGGATGCTTATTCCGTTCTGGGGGCTCCCACTGCCCACAGCCTGTCTGGGGAGCCAGGGCATTGGTAGGGCTAGACCAGCAGGGTCCTAAAGGCTTGGGTGTCCAGGATGAAGGGATGTGAGGGTAGGAACACTGAGAGGGGTAAAGTTCTTATATGACAAGGGAAGGATAGCTCCCATCAGAGGAGGATGATTACACAACTGAGATTTCCAGTAAAGCCTATTTGCTCATGGAGGGTTTACATCCCTTCCCTAAGACCCAACTTTTCTCCATAAGGTAGATGAAGGTGCCTGGGCCACAGCTCTCCCTCCAGCAGGATCCAGGAGTCAAGACTTCTCCTGTGCAAACAGGCATCCTCTACCCAACTGTACTGCCCAGGAACCCCAGCCTGTGTGAGGGCGCCTTGCCTCCAGCTCTCAACACCATCCCATGTGTAAGCAAAGTGTAGTTTCTCTTTTATTTACTTATTAAACTTTTAAGAAAATTTGCAAGAAGAGTACAAAGAATCACTTGTTTAGGGGAATAGCAATGACCTAAAAAGAATTCAAGGGAAGACACAATATACCTTTCCCTTTGCCCCCTGCATCACCCTCCAACACAAATTAACCAGGCAATACAGTCCTTAGATATCAGCTTTCCCACAATGTTCTTTCATCCTACATAAGAACAGTTAGCTTACACTGACTGAGTGCCATGTTTGCAGTACAGAAGTGGCTGACAAATGTCCCCATTCATATTGTGCCCAAGGCCTATCCATTCTCTGTTAAGGGCAGTAAGGTAAGAGACAGTAGTAGAGCTTGAAGGTGCCCCACAGTGGTGGTCACTTCCTCTTGACACCTTCTTCCCAAAGTTCAGGTTTCTGAGGTTCTGTACCAGCTAATTCCTTCAGGTCTGGGGGACCTAAGGGATAACTCCATGCCCTCATTCTCAAACAAGAAGCCCAATGGATAGCATGCTGATGGCAATAGCAAAAATCTAAAGAAATCATCTACAACATCACCTCTTTGGCCAATGGTCTATATTCATTTATCTGCAATCCCTTCCACCTTTGTCTCATGACTTTGAAACTAAAACCCTCTAATGGGGGCATAATCAGGAGCCCCAGGAATCACGCCTGTTTGCATCCATGTCCCCCTCCATGTGATGCTGCTGCTCCTCCCATGACAAGGTAGATCTTGCTCTCTACCCTGCTGGATCTTGGCTGGATTTGGGATCCACTGTGATCAATAAAATAAACTGGAAGTGACAGTGTAGGAGTTCCCTATTTTATACCTCAAGAACCCTTACAGCTCCCACCTTTGCCCCTGAAGCCCAACTTCCACGTGAAGACTGAAGAATGATGACCAATCATAAGCAGAGAGATATAACACTGACAAGCATCTCCATTAAGGCCACAGCCGCGTGGGTTAGACAACCCCTCAGATTCCAGCTTCAATTGACCCCCAACCTGAATACAGTCACATGAGTAAGCCTAGGTGACAGCCACAGAATTACCCACCAACCCAAAGAGTCACAAGAGATTAAATGATGTTGTTTTAAGCCACTCAATTTTGGGGAATGTTTGTTATGCAGCAAGAGACAACTGATACAAGTCATAACACAACTTGGTATCTCACTCTTTCCACTGGGAGCATGTTCCCCATTGCTATGTAATTTTTATCATTACATCATGTAACCCTTTTTCTATTGCAGGACATTTAGTTTGATTCCAATTTTCCACTGTTCTGAATACAATGAGTAGTTTCATATAATAGTACTGAAAAGGAAAAGGAGGGGGGGAAAGTCAGATTTCCTTAGGAAAATACCCTAGGGTGAGATGATTGGGTCTGAAGTTATAAACATGGTAATGACTCTTGAACAATGTAGACACGAAATTCAAAGAGAATGACGCTTTTGTAGCATGACAGAAAAGGGGGTTGTGAGTAAATTTGGTTTTGCAGAATCACAGGCATGGTGTTCTGAAGCCCAGACCCCCACAAACCCACACTGGTGTTGCTGATGTTTACCAAGGCCACTCAGGCCCAGCCAAGGAAGAAAGAACTTGAAGTACCAATCCATAGGACACGCCCACAGCTTCCTCCTAAACACTCAAGGGAAACAGAAAGTTATGCCTGAGACATTTCTCAGGTAGACGTCATAATTACCAGTTCAGTCAGATTTCCTAATCATGTCAAAATTAAAGGGAATGTGGTTAGAAAATGACCCACTTTTTTACAGGAAAGGTGAAATTTCCAGAGTCTCAGTCACCATCAACTCCTTGACTATTCATCCTATATCCCTCCTTGTCCATCTATTGAAGGCAGGCTCCAACCCTGATTTCTGATTCTTCTGAGTGAGGTAAGAACCATAGTTTCGAAGGGAGGGAGCAAGGGGGGAAGGGGGGGAAAAAGTGGTTGAATAAGACGGATATCATTATTCTAAATGCATGATTGAAGACTTGAATGCTGCGAATATACTTTGTATACAAACTGTTTTGTGTAAAAAGATGCTATATATGTATAGTATGAACTGTAATACATACTACTATAAATAAAAATTAAAAAAAAAAAAAAAAAAAAGAAAGAACCATAGTTCCACCCCGGGGCCAGGGTCCAACACTGTGTGGTGTTCCATGGAGGAAGACCCCAGCCATGCCCAACTGTTTCACACAGGAGGCAAAAATGTCACAACAAACAGGGTCCCTGTCCTACCTCCACTCATTACATTGCTGACTTGCCCAAATATAGCCGGCCCCCAGGTTTGTACCTGCCTCCATCAGCAGGGGAAATCACACAGAACCACCTCCATCATCGCCCCTTAACCTCTTCTGGGGCTCACTACTTGCCAGGAACAACTGACTCAAGTTCCCCTGGCAAAGACGGTGGCAGAAAACAGGGATGGGGCTTGCAGCCAGAAACTCTCCTTTCCAAGAACTCCCACCCTCTTTATCAGTGACCTGCTACATTCCAGAAAGCTATGCTCATGCAGTTAACGCAAGGGAACCATTCTCCTCTCCCATCAACAAGCAGGCCATTGAATGATGCCTGGGGCACTCATGCAAAGACACCTGTTTGCAAGGGGCCACAGGTAAAAGCATGACCACTCATTTAGATCAGTATCCTTCAAAATAATAAAAGGTTGCCGGGCGCGGTGGCGCACACCTGTAATCCCAGAACTTTGGGAGGCTGAGGCAGGAGGTGCGCGAGTTCAAAGCCAGCCTCAGCAAACCTGTAATCCCAGCACTTTGAGAGGCTGAGGCAGGAGGAGCGCGAGTTCAAAGCCAGCCTCAGCAATGACAAGGCACTTAACAACTCAGTGAGACCCTGTCTCTAAATACAAAAAAGGGCTGGGGATGTGGCCCAGTTGTCGAGTGCCCCTGAGTTCAATCCCCGGTACCACAAAAAAAAAGAAAAAATAAATAAATAATAAAAGGTGGCTACAATCCAGTGTCCACCAATTGATAGATGAATAAACAAAATTTAGTGTATAGCCGGGCGCGGTGGCGCACGCCTGTAATCCCAGCACTTTGGGAGGCTGAGGCAGGAGGAGCGCGAGTTCAAAGCCAGCCTCAGCAATGGCGAGGCACTTAGCAACTCAGTGAGACCCTGTCTCTAATAAAATACAAAAATGGGCTGGGGACTTGGCCCAGTGGTCGAGTGCCCCTGAGTTCAATCCCCAGTACCACCAAAAAAAAAAAAAAAAAAAAAAAAAATTAGTGTATAGATACAATGGAGTATTATTCAGCCTTAGAAAGGAAGGAAAATCTGACACGTCACAACATGTAGACATTACGTCAAGGACAACACATTAAGTGAAATACGTCAAGACACAAAATGATAAATATTGAATGCTTCCACTTATAGGTGGTACCTAGAGTACTCAAATTCATAGATACAGAAGGTAAGACTGGCAATTGCCAGGGGCTCGGGAAGAAGGAAAGAGGAATAGTTGCTTAATGGGTATAAATGGGTCTAGACTTTCAATCTGTGATGATGAAAAGTTCTAAAGATGGATGGTGGTGATGGCTGTATAACACTATTGATTTATTTCATGTCACTAAACTGTACACTTAAAAATGGTTAAGGTGGCAAATTTTATGTGATATGTCATCACAATTTAAAAAGAAGACGACTAAAAGCAAAATTCTTTCACAGGTCTACAGCCTTGCCTCATTTAAACCCTTTCCAATGCAGGCTTGGACAACACACAGTTACTAACACAGACCTCAAGCCATTGAGTCTCCTTCTCTCCCTGACCTCTGCCAAATATAGCTGGTTGTTTCCAGAACCAACCCCATTTCTCTGCCCTAAGAAGGGTGTTATGCCAGGTTTCCTGCTTGGCCAATCCCACCTAAAAGAATACAAATGGCGGGCTGGGTTTGTGGCTCAGCGGTAGAGCGCTCGCCTGCACCACGTAAACATAAATGAATTGCATTGTGTACGACAAATAAATAAATATTTTAAAAAATACAAATGGTGATATAAAGTGCTGATTCCCAGAAAAAGCATCCTCACAGATGCCTGGGTCATGGTCCCAGGAGATTGAACAGAGAATGAGAGAATCCACCTGAACAAAAAGAGACAGCTAGAAGGAAATGTGGGTCTTCCTGGCTACAAGGAGGACCCTATACCCAGAGCACTGAAGGCAGTTACAGCTGTCATGTGAGGTCCTTAGAACCCAGCTCAGGTGGGGAGGCTGAGGTGGGCCAGGTTTTGCTACCCAGTCTTCTTTTTCATTTGTTTCATGTTATAGTAACAGATCATCTAAAAATGTCATTTGAGAAAAAGGACTTTATCCCTAAAATAAAACAAAACTGGGAACAAACAAACAAGCAATCATTTCTCAGCAATGGGTGCTCTGGGATTTTCCAACTCTAATGGAAAACGATGGCGGGTTCTCACTTGTCATTTTCTACTCTGGCCCCTTTAAAAAAAAAAAATCCAGCTAGCTGATGAAGCAGCCAACATCCTCTCTCCTGCTATCTGTCATAACAGCAGCTATGATAACAACAATAGAAAGAGAATAACAAGTGTTATTAAGCACTCGAGGCGTGACAGCAGCCAGGCTAAGTGCTTTTTTTTTTTTCACGCACCATCTCATTTAATCTTCACAGCACATCCCTGAGTGGATGACTCCTCAGATTCCTATTTTGCAGATGAGAAAACATCACATTTCATCCATTCTCAGACATGCATTTTCCCAAAATTTCAATAAAACTGAAAGTGGGATCTTAACATCTTTGCCTCTTACAATGATACTCTTACTTCTTAGTGGGACATCTGCTAATAATGTGCCTTACCCTCGAAGGGGGTCTTGGAGTAAATGAAGAATGCAGAGTACAAGTGGGAACCCACTCTGTGTCCCTTGGGGATTTGAGCCCTTAGCCTCTGTGCCTGACTGTCCCTTAAGGGAGGGGCTCTCCATGCCCTAGACCCAGGCTCTGCCTCCTACACAAGCCCCACTCAGGACCACCAGGGCCAAAAACCATGAGTAAATGACAATGCCATCCCATAGCCTACCCTGGCAGGCTGAGCCCTGGACATTCCTGCTAAAGGTGGTCAAGCCCAAGGCTGTTGGTACCCATGAAGGGCTGCAGTATTCTTGGCAGGCCACAGGGAGCCACATGTTCTCTGGAATGGATACTCAAGAGACCTAAGCAAGCAAGGAGATGAGTAGGTGAATGGGTCCACAGGTCAAAGCTAAACCAGAAAAGGAGGTTCCTGGGGCCCTTTTCCAGGAGTAGTATTCCTGAGAGAAGCCTGAAAGCTACCTAAATTAGAATGAATGCTCACTGGACTGCCACTCCCCATTCCTTCGGAGGTCAGCACTCTCCCAGCAATCTAGATAATGCAGCCACCTCTTGTATCTCCAAGTCCTCTATAGACAGACATTGATTTATAATCAAATAATTCACACTTTGGTACAGGTATTATTCAGAACAGGAAATTCAGATTGCAATTGCCACATCTCTTACTTAAGAGCGCAGGTGTATTGATTTTTTTTCTTCAATGAGGAAATGACCCAAAGCACTGTGTCACAAACACTGTCCCCATGAATTAGTGCAGCCTGTGGCAGTTGTGTTATGAGAGACAAGAAGCAATGCTCAGGGGCTGGGGTTGTGGCTCAGCGGTAGAGCGCTCGCCTAGCACGTGTGCGGCCCAGGGTTCGATCCTCAGCATCACGTAAAAATAAAGGCGTTGTGTACAAAAAAAAAAAAAAAAAAAAAAAAAAGAAGCAGCAGCAATGTTCACAGGTAGGCACGAGGTAGGCTCACAGGTAGGAAGCAAGTCTACAACACCATGCCTTTATGCAAGCCCCATGTTCCCAGAACAAGAACTCTGCCTCCACTGGAGAAGCTGGTGGCCCTGCAACAGAAGAAGCTGGCCTGGGCCCCATAAAGCAAGTGGGAGCTTATTCCAGTCCCCAGAAGGCCTGTGGGTTTTCTGTATCAACATAGCAACAACTCCAAACTTCAGGAGCCAGAATCCTGCTATGGCCCTAGGGTTATAGACAATCCCATAGACAACAACACAGGAGCAGTTTCCCAAGACGCTAGTATGCAATTTCAGGCCCAAGGACTATGTACAGTGATCGGGTCCAACTTTAATCACAGCCTAACCTGCAGGATCCTCCTCCTATACAGAACTTGTGCATCTGCCAATCCTAATCACAACCAATCCTACTATAGCTTGGATTCCAGACTATAGGTGACCGTGGCTATTTGTCTTACGATTCTGTCTTACCTCACAGAGCAGTAGACCAAAAAGAATAACTTTTACTTTCTGTGAATGATACCTCAATGTACACATATATGCAAACAACTTCAAATGACATCTTTAATGCCGGGCGCGGTGGCGCACGCCTGTAATCCCAGCACTTTGGGAAGCTGAGGCAGGAGGATCGCGAGTTCAAAGCCAGCCTCAGCAATGGCGAGGCACTTAGCAACTCAGTGAGACCCTGTCTCTAAATAAAATACAAAAAAGGGCTGGGGATGTGGCCCAGTGGTCTAGTGCCACTGAGTTCAATCCCCGGTACCAAAAAAAAAAAATGACATCTTTAAGACTTTCTTCAAGTCTTTAATATCTATTTATTTATCGTTATTGGGGAATGAACCAAGAAGTACTTTACCACTGAGCTACACTCCCAGCCTTGGTTATTTTCTGAGACAGGGTCTAAGTTGCCCACATTGGCCTTGAACTCATGATCCTCCTGCCTCAGTTTCCTGGGTAGTTGGGATTATAGGTGTGTACCACCATGTCTGGCTTCAAGTCTTCAATTTTTTTTTAAAAGAACTAACAATTTACTAGATGTAATTTTTTAATTTTTGTTTTGTATTGCACTTTGTTTTTTATCCTTAACCCCAAATTTCCTTTTCCTCATAGAGACAAAAATTCCTATAATTGGAAATCTGTTAAAAAAAGAAAGCGTAGGGCTGGGTTGTGGCTCAGAAGTAGAGTGATCACCTAGCATGTGTGAGCACTGGGTTCACTCCTCAGCACCACATAAAAATGAAATAAAGATATTGTGTCCACCTATAACTAAAAAGTAAATGTTTAAAAAAAGAAGAAGAAGAAGAATGGGCTGGGGTTATGGCTCAGCGGTAGAGTGCTCGCCTAGCATGTGCGTGGCCTGGGTTCAATCCTCAGCACCACGTAAAAATAAAGGCATTGTGTACAACTAAAACAAATAAATAAATATTAAAAAAAGAAGAAGAAGAATAAGAAAGGGTAGGCTGGTGCATAATTCAGTGGTAGAGCACATGTTTAGGATCCTCAAGGTCCTGGGTTCAACTCCCGACACAGAAAAAAGAGAGGAAAAAAAGAAAGAAAGAAAGTAAAGGGAGTTGGTTGAAAAATAAACAGCTGAAGATAGAGACAAATAAATATAAAAATCTCATGTTTAAAAAAATCATTGAGGGGGCTGGGGTTGTGGCTCAGCGGCAGAGCGCTCGCCTCTCACGTGCGCGGCCCGGGTTCGATCCTCTGCACCACGTAAACATAAATCATTGCATTGTGTACAACTAAAGTAAATAAATAAATATTTAAAAAAAAAATCATTGAGCATGGTGGTGCACACCTATAATCCCAGCAGCTCGGGAGGCTGAGGCAGAAGAATCACAAGTTCAAAGCCATTCTCATCAACTTAAGAGAGGCCCTATTCAATATTTAAAAATAAATAAATAAAAGGCAGGAGACATGACTCAGTGGTTAAGTTTCTAGGTTCAATCCCTGGTATCCCCCCCAAAAAAATCATTACATTTCTAGATCTAATTTCATAATTGTATTGTTCACAGCAGCTAAAGATGGAGGAAAGTCAAATGTTCCCTGGTAGATGGATAGATAAACAAAATGTGAGGTGTGTGTACAAAATGGATTGTTATTCAGCCTTAAAAAGGAAGGATATTCTGTTGCATGCTGCAAAATGAACGAACCTTTAGGACATTATGATAAGAAAAATAAGCTAGTCACAAAAAGACTAATACTATACTATATGATTCCTTTTACATGAGACACCTATGGTTATCCAATTCAGAAACAAAATGTAGAGGCGAAGGGAAGGTGAAATGGGAAATCAAGTGTTTAATGGGCCCAGAACTTTAGTTTTGCAAGATGAAAAGTTCTGGAGGTGGATGGTGGTCATGGTTGTACAAGAGCAGTGAACCTAACACCACTGAAATGCATACAGATGGTCTCCAATTTACAATGATTATCTTCTAATTTTCTGGTATGAAAGCATACCGATATAACCTTTTTAAAAAATATATTTATTTATTTGCTTTAGTCGTACACAATGTGTTTATTTCTACGTGGTGCTGAGGATCGAACCCAGGCTGTGCACGTGCTAGGCGAGCGCTCTACCGCTGAGCCACAACCCCAGCCACTCGCCCCCCACACAACCATTTTATTTTTTACTTTCGGTACAGTATTCAATAAATTCACAAGATGTTCAACACTTTACTATAAAATGGGCTTTATATTAGATGTTTTGTCTCAATTGTAGATGAATGTAAGTGTTCTGAGCACTTTTAAGGTAAGCAAGGCTAAGCTATGATGTTCAGGAGGCCAGGTATGGTAAATGCATTTTCAACTCATGATATTTTCAATTTACCACGGGCTCATCAGGCATAATCCTATCATAAGTCAAGGAGCACCTGTATTTATAAATGGTTAAGGTGGTGGTGGTGGGGGATGTAACTCAGTGTCAAAGTACATTCTTAGCTAATATAAGGCCTGATGTGAAGGTTAAGCACGCGCGCGCGCGCACACACACACACACAAAATGACTCTCTCCCACAATCCATGTTGGCAAAGCCAAGAGCATAGCCTTGGCCTTCAACCAGCTTCAGACAGAGAGCCTCAATATAATGCTGATGCAGAGAGCCCCACTGTGGGAAGACAAGGCAATCAGGGAGCAAAGGCTGCCTCTCTTTGCATTTCCAGCCAGTAGATTCCAGCCCAAGATCATCACAAACACTAAGGGGGTTTGATGGAGGTTTCTGGACAACTGACTCCAACAAGCCTTGCAAGGTGCCAAGTGAAGCACGAAGGTCCACAAACACTGAGATTCCAGCATTTCTGTTTTGCACATAAACACAAAATACCATGCTGTCTGGACAGGTGCTCACCAACAAGAGATGGGGAGCCAAGGAGCCAAAGCAAAGGTGAGTACTGGATGATGGAAAGTAGGTATACCAGCCTCAGTCAGGACAGATAGGGGAGGAGCTCTGTCTAGAAAGCACCTAAAAGGCCCAAGGTATCACAGGCACATTGGGAGCACTGAACAATCCTATCACAGTGAGGTAAGCTCTCACACCCACAGACTTCTCTGGCCCAATGGGGCACATGAGACCACCCACACTCATTGCCATCCAATCTCTTGCTCCGATGCAATATTCCAGCCATCCCAAGCCTTGCAAAGACCTGCAACAGATGATGCTGTTCTACCCCCTCCATTCCTGTCCCTGCCTCTGCTTGAAAGGCCTCTCTCCTCCCTCCTCAATTTGCCTAACATACTCCCTTTCATGTGGGTCCATTCAAGACCTAAATGATGGGCCACCCCTCCATATGCATTCCTCAAGCTAACCCAGCAGTTATTCCTTTCTCAGTGCTTGCTTGGCACTGACCTCCATCATATCACCCATTTATTTGCTGTTACATGTCTATAGCCAAAGCCTAAGCATTGCATTTGGACCAAGTGGGTGTTACATAAACTTCAAATGGAGGTGGATGATGGATGAGTGCTAGGTGAATGAATGGATTACGGATGGTTGGTTGGACGGATGATGGACAGAAAGATGGATGGATGACTGGATGAATGATGGATAATGACTGGATGATGGAAAGAAGAATGATTAAGATGGATAAAATATAGATGGATTATTGGATGATGATGAATGATGATTGGATGAATATTGGATAGATAAGGGATGGATGATAAATGGCTAAAGAATGGATTAATGGATGGTTGAATGGATGGATGATAGATAAAAGGGCTCAGGCATAGCTACTGCTTTCTCAGGAACATCTGTTGCTAGGAAACAGAGGAGCCAGAGTTTACTCATTTTGAAGCTTGACAAAGATTCAGGATTCCAATACCCTATTCTCTCAATATAAAGGTTTATTCACACCTTTGGTCTATAAATTATTATTTTTCTTAATTTTTTATTATAAAACAACTTAAAACCAACACAAATGTACAGAGCAGAGAATCTTTTTTTTTTTTTGGTTCTGGGGATTGAATTCAGGGGCACTCAACCACTGGCCACATCCCCAGCCCTTTTTTGTATTTTACTAGAGACAGGGTCTCACTGAGTACTAAGTGCCTCGCCATTGCTGAGGCTGGCTTTGAACTTGTGATCCTCCTGCCTCAGCCTCCCAAGTGCTTGGATTACAGGCATGCGCCACCACGCCCGGCCAGAGCACAGAATCTTGAATGTGCCTCCTCATCTAGCTTCAATGATTACTAACTCACAGCCAGCCTTGTTTCAGAGGATGGATATTCAGCACTGGGAAGCAGCGGGAAATGGAAGAGAAAAGGGAGTTGGAGCAGATACAGTGGTGCACACCTATAATTCCATCTACTTGGAAGGCTGAGGAAGAAGAATCAAAAGTTCCAGGTCAGCCTGGGCAATTTAGCAAGACCCTGTCTCAAAACAAAAAATAAAAAGGGCTGTGTTGTGGATATAGCTTAGTGGTAGAGTGTCTTTGGGTTCAATCTCCACACTGCCAAAAAACAAAAAGGGAGCTGGAAACCAGGCGATCATCTCCCAATCCAGTATTACCACCTCTGGCTACTTCCTTGATAGAAAAGTCCTCTGCAGGCATAGGAAACCAACCTTACCTGCCTCACGGGTTCCATGAGAAAAGCTCATATAAGCTCCTGAACACAGATGGGAGACACCCACACATAGCTTTGTCATCTATTTCATAACCACCAGGAATTAGGAGGTAGTTCACTGTGGAACAGGGGTCGGAAAACTCCAACCCACAGGCCAAATCCAGCCCACTGTTGCCTGTTTTTGTGCCACCCAGAATCTAAGAATGGTTTTTTAGAGTTTGAAATGATTACATTTTAAATGATTATATAAGAGCCTACATAGTTGTCTCAATTTTGCTTCTCAGCTACAAAGGTTTAATTACTTTCTGGCCCTTTAAGAAAAAGTCAGCCAATCCCAATACCGCAGAGCGAAGAAGAGACTAAAATAACCACTCCTGGTTCAAATCCAGGCTCTGCTATAGAACCTTCTCACCCTTCCTAAGCTCTGAGTGTCTGGGTTGTGACCAGCATAATCAGTTGTGAACACCTAGCTTCCTGCAGAAGTAGAGCAGAGCTCCAATCCCAGAAAGCACATGGGATCCTGTTACAAAGCCAAACCCAAGTGCAAAGTTCCAGTAAAGGGAGGGGTCTGTTAAGATGGCCAGAGAGGGAACACTGTGGGGGTGAGGTGGGGTGGGGTGGAGTGAGATGGGGGAGGTGTCCCTGGCAGTCAAAACACACCTCAAGCCAAGTTCATCAAATGGAACATTCTAAAGGAAAACTCAGACTTCCGCTGAGGTATCCACACCCCATAGGAGTGCAGACGATCTGCTTTGTATCCTTCCTGTTCTTGTGCCCTCCAGACCAGCCAACCCATCCCCAGGCTGGGCCAGCTCAGGCACAAGACAGCGTCTTCTCCAGCTGGTACTAAGAATGTTCAGGAAAGTATAAAAGGGACTAGACAGAGCTTCCCCTGCAGGAAGCAAGCTTGGATTCCAATCCGAGGTGGGGTCTGCACAAGGCCAGCAGGCTGCTGGGGGACAGGTCATCTGGGACAAAGGTAGATGATGGCTTCAAAGAACCTAATGTGGGCTGGGATTGTGGCTCAGCGGTAGAGCACGCGCGCGGCCCGGGTTCAATCCTCAGCACCACGTACAAATAAATGCATTGTGTACAGCTAAAGCAAATAAATAAATATTAAAAAAAAAAAAAAAAAACCTAATGTGCATAGAGATGGGGCAGCCAGGCACACAAGCCCTGCTCATCTAGCATTGACCTCAACACAAGCATTCCTAACCACACGAGGCTGTGCTCAGGCTGGCAAGACACCAGCTGGCACTACTAGGCCTCCCGCTGGCAACCACCTGCCTGGAAGCCATCACCTCCACCCTGGCAGTCAACCTCCCATGCTGCCCCTCCCCCTCCTGCATTGATGTGCATTCTTGACAGCCTCTTGCCACTCAGGCTCTATACTTCTTCAGTGTGTTGTCCCAGGTGACACCTGTATAGGCCTCTGAATATCTGTTCCAGTCTTTTTTTTTTTTTTTTTTTGCTTTTAGTTGTACACAATGCGTTTTATTTGTACGTGGTGCTGAGGATCGAACCCGGGTCACCCACGTGCCAGGCAAGCACTCTACCGCTGAGCCACAATCCCAGCCCTCTGTTCCAGTCTTTAGACTGGTTAGTGGGCAGTGAGGGAAGACAACAAATCAGCCAGCAAAGAAGGGTCTGGTTCCCATTAAATCTGAATGCACAGACCAAGCCACACCCTGCCCATTGCAGGCTCCCAGACCCAAGTCACTACAGGAAGCCAGATACAACCAGGGTCCTGCAAAAAGACTGGTTCGGGACACCTGCCAATTGGGGTTTTCAAGTAATGTGCTGGGAACTCAGAGCAACATGACTTAATTTTATTTGGAATCACAAAACTAACTGGATCTTAAAGATGCTACTGTTTGGCTTTCTCATTTACAGACAGGAATTCAGAGGGCCAAGGGGTGCAGGTGACTGACGAGCGTCATGACAGCAGTTAATGGCACAGCTAAGATGGGCAACACAAAGAAAGAAAAGGATCGAGTGTGAGTCCCAGCTATATAATCCATGAACCTGGAGGGCTCAAACTCCTGAACTGCTGGCTCTCAGCTGCAGCAAGGACGAAAATAATAAGATGGAACTTCCATCACAGTGTGGAACAACTAGTCAGCGTTGGAAATGTGTCCTTTCTTCTCCCTTCCTCCCTAAGCCCCTTACACCAAGGTGCTGTCCTTCCAAATATGGCTTTGCTGTTATCTACTGATATCAACATGAAAATGGTCCATACTGGCTGCAACTCCTCATGCAAGGGGGAGGCATTTGTCCCAATATCCTGTAGCCCAGGCCAGTTCTGGCCAGCTGACTGCAGCCATTCACTGCCACGCAAGTTTCTCTCCCTCTGGAAAACCCCTTTTCTACCACAGCAATTCTGCTCCCTTAGAGCTTTGATTAAAGCCAAGCAGGAACTCCATGAGCCAGAATTAATTGGACAATGCTATCTAGCAGACCTAACCCCCTGCCAGATGCACAGAAGAAAAGCCAAAGTGCTTTTCAGATTCAGTTGCAAGCAGTCCAGAGCAGTTATTGACTAGCAAGTTTCATGATAAACAAGGGGACAGTGAGTTCTTTCCCTACCAAGGATCATTAAACCAATGAAAAAAAGTGAGTGTAGCCAGAAGCCTCAGGAAACTTCAAAGCAGAGGCTGAACTAGTGTGGACCCAGCTTAGGGCCCATCCTGAGCCAGGCTTGGCTGTTTCTAAGGATCATCAAAGAACTGGGAGTTAAGTAGGGTACAGCCTAGGGCAATCCAACTTCATCCCAACCCTTAACCTCCAGTTTTGGATGAAAACCTCACTTCAAAACTTTGGATTTTTGGAAAGCAAAACCCCATCCAGCTAGGTCTTCTTTATCACCTGATTAAATCGCTTCAACAAAATCCTGCAAATAGAGCGAAAATAAGAAAAAAAATCAAATAAAAAAAGATTAACCATTTCTTTTGGTGTGTGTGTGTGTGTGTGCATTTGTAGGGGTACTGGGATTTGAACACAGGGGCATCACTGAACTACATCCGCAGCCTTCTTTTTTTTTTTTTTTTTGAGACAGGCTCTTTCAAAATTGCTGAGGCTGGCCTCAAGCTTACAATCCTCCTGCTCATCGGAATAGCTGGGATTACAGGTGCGCACCACCATGCCCAGCTAGAAGATAAATCTTAAACCCAAGGGCAGACCACAATAGCACCTCTGGTAAGTAACTTGGCAGCAGAAAACAAGGATCTTAAAACCATCCACACCTTTGACTTGGTAAATCAACTGACAGATCCCTGCACCCTTGTGGATAAAAATTTGAACAGAAACCCATATAAAAAGATGTTCACAAAATGTAATTAATTGAACTGAAAATGTGCACTTATAAATGGTTAAAATGATCCAACTGTCCATCAATGGATAGATGAATAAACAAAACGTGGTATAGGTAAACAATGGCATACTATTCAGCCAGAGGAAGGAAATTCTGACACATGCTACAACATAGATGAACCTTGAGAACATTATGTCAGAAATGAAATAAGACAGATACAAAGTGACAGATACTATGATTCCACTAATATGAGGTACCTACAGTGATCAAATTCATAGAGACAGAAAGAATGGTGAAAGACGTTGTGGGTAGAGAGAATGGATTGTTATTAACAGGTACAGAGTTTCAGTTTTGCAAGACGAAAATAGTTCTGGAGAGGAATAGTGGAGATGGTGGCACAACAATGTTAATGTACTTTTTAAAAAATATTTATTTATTTGCTTTTAGTTGTACACAATGCGTTTATTTTTACATGGCGTTGAGGATCAAACCCGGGCCGCACACGGGCTAGGCAAGTGCTCTACCACTGAGCCACAACCCCAGCCCCTGTTAATGTACTTTATACCTCCGAACTACACACTTAAAAATGCTTAGAATGGTAAAAATCTTTGTTATGTATGTTTTAATCACAATAATTTAAGCTAAAATGGCAAATGTTACATTTTACCATAATTTTTAAGATTTAATAATGAAATACTCCCAAGCCCACTGAAATTGTACACTTTATTTATTCATTTTGTTGTTGCTTTGTTTTATTGAGATGGGACCTCACTATGTTACCCAGGCTATCTCTAAACTCCTGGGCTCAAGTGATCCTTCTGCCTCAGCTTCTAGAGCAACTGGGACAATAAGGTGCATGCCACTGTACCTAAACTGTACATTTTAAATGGGTGAATTGTATGGTATGTGAATTATATCTCAGTGAAGCCATTTATTTTTAAAAGATGTTCAATGAAACATTATAATAGCCAGATACATACAGTAACCATTAAAATTAGGTAAATTAAGCTATAACTATGTTACAAAGCAATAATGTAGGCCTTAAAATGTTTACAAAATATTTAACATAAGAAAACGATCATGCAAATTGACAAAGAAGGACACCCAACTGAAGAGCAAGACTTCAGCTCTATAAAATAATTTTAGATATGATTACATATAAAGCAGGAAGAAAGAAAATGAAATCTTCTTAACACTAAACAGAAACCTCTCTCCCAGAAGCTTCTACTCATTAAAGACAATCCAGCTTTCCAAATATGATTCAAGAGAGATTTAGTCCCTCTTCTACATGTTAGCCTTTCCAAATGCACACCTATTATCTATGGGTTTCCAGAGGATGATAAAGAAATTCTGGTTAAGGAGTAAAATCACCTAAAGAGGGGCTGGGGTTGTGGCTCAGCAGTAGAGCGCTCACCCAGCATGTGCGCGGCCTGTGTTCAATCCTCAGCGCCACGTAAAAATGAAGGCATTGTGTACAACTAAAACAAATAAATAAATATTTTTTTAAAAAATCACCTAGAGGGGGAGGGAGGGATGGGGGCAAGAGGATAGGAATAATGGTAGACTGAGTTATCCATGATTACCCTACATACATGTATGAAGACACAATTGTTGTAAAAATACTTTATATAAAACCAGCAACTTGAAAAAATGTACTTTTTATATGTAATATGAAATGAAATGTACTCTGCAAACATGTATAACAAATTAGAATTAAAAAAGGCAAAAAAAGCTTACTAAAACAATAAAAAGAATAAAAAAATTAGTTATAAAAAAAGAGTGTTCATGCTGTGTTTATGACCTATATTGTTCTTATTTTTAATTTTAACTGACAAATAATAATCATATATTTATGGGGTTCAGTGTGATATTTTGTTACATGTATGCACTCAGTAATGATCAATTCAGCATACTGAGCATTTCCATCACCTCAAATATTTATAATTTCTTTGTAGTGGAAACATTTAAAATCCTATCTCATCTAGCTATTTGGAAATATATATTGTTGTTAACTATAGTCACCCTACTATACAAGAGAACACCAGAAGAAAGAAACGTCTTTGGGACAATCTGGAAGAACAAGACTTTGATGCTAGTTTAATTTGATGAATCATGGTTGATTTCATTCTTTCATTCAAAGGATGGTTATGCTAACCTTGAGGAAATAGCTGAGTGGTATTGCTACAATGCTTCTTAACTTCATAGTGTTCATTATTTTTATTAATCATTAAAATTTTAATCATTACATTTTCTAATAATAAATGTCTTATCTTAAAAACATTATTCAGCAGAATAAGGATCCAAGATTTTAACATTTTAGAATAATAGGCTGGATTTTTAAAAAATAAGTATAGTAAGGATAAAGGAATGGTCCTGAAAGCAAGTGCAAAGTATTAAAGGCACAAAAACAAACAACAACAACAAAAAATCACCTAAAGAGCTTTTCAAAAATCCCAGACTCATTGGGAGGAGAAAAGCAAACAATTCTGTATCAACAGCCCATGAGGGGTAGGCCAGTGGCACATGCCTATAATCCCAGCAACTCAGGAGGCTGAGATGGGAGGATCACAAGTTCAAGACCAGCCTTAGTAACTTAGTGAGGCTCTGTCTCAAAATAAAAAAAATCAAAAGTGCTAAGGATGTAGCTCAGTGGTAAAATAGCCCTGGGTCCAATCCTCAGTACAAATGAATAAATGAATGAGAAAGAGGGAAGGATGAACTCCCGGAGTGGCCCCCAGCCAGCAAGAAAATGAGGACCTGGCTGGGCATGGTAGAGCATATGTGTAACTCCAGCCACATGGGAGGCTGAGGCAGGAGGATTGCAATTCAAGACCAATCTCATAACTTAGCAAAGTCCTAAAGACTTAGTAAGACCCTGTCTTAAAATAAAAAATTAAAAGGACTGGGATGTGGCTCAATGATTAAGTGCCCCTGGGTTCAATCCCTGGTACCAAAATAAATAAATAAATAATAAAAAATACAAAGTGCTGGACGCTGGGCACAGTGGTGCATGCCTATAATCCCAGCATTTGGGAGGCTGAGGCAGGAGGATTACAAGTTCAAAGCCAGCTTCAGCAATGGCAAGGCACTTAGCAACTCAGTGAGACCCTGTCTCACTAAAATACAAAAAAGGGCTGGGGATGTGGCCCAGTGGTCAAGTGGCCCTGAGTTCAATCCCCAGTACCAAAAAAAAAAAAAAACAAGTGCTGGTGATGTAGCTCAGTGGCAGAGTGCTTACCTAGCATGTGTGAGACCCTGAATTCAATCTCCAGCACCACACAAAAGAAGAAAATGAGGACCTCAGTCCTATATCTGCCAGGAAGTGAATTCTGCTGATGATCTGACAAAGCCTGGAAGAGGACCCTGAGTGCAAATAGGAATGCAACCTCAGCCAACACCCTGACTGTAGCCTTGAGAAACCCTGAGCAGAGAATACAGTTATGGTGTTCCCAGGAACTGCATTAAAACAAACATACATAAAAATCTCATGTATCAGACTCTCCAAAGGTAACCACATTGTGTGTGTGTGTCTATCTTTTTATTACATGGGCAGCTGGTATGGTGACCTGCTGCCCTTGGTCTTTGCCAGGCTAAACACCTACATCTCCCATACTACTCTGTTCTTTGGGCTCAGTGGCACCAAGCATTGGGAGACTATGGCCTCCCAGAGCTTGAACACTTCCATCAGCATCAAGTAAGACTTAAGCTCCTAAATGCCATTTGCTATCCTATTGACCCATAAGGGGTCTCAGTCAAATGAAACAACAAATGAATTTCCAAATGAATCACAGCCCAGCCCACCCAGTAAAAAGCCCCATTAGAGGGCTGGGGTAATATAGCTCAATGGTAAGAGTGCTTGTCTAGAATGTGCAAGGTCCTAGATTCAATCCCCAGCACTGAATGAATTAATGAATAAATAAATAAATCACTCAGTCAGTCTGTCCTTCTGTCCACTGGAGCTTTAAATCAAAATATCTCTAGAAAGGGAGGGCCAAGGACAGAACACCAGTCTTATTCCACCCACCAGACAGAACACCAGCTGCTCTGGTCTGTGAACCTAGAGCCAGAGCATGGGGACAGTGTGGGTGTCTGAGCAGCCACCATGATGCCTGCAGCTCTGAGGAAGTTCCCCACAAGGAAGCCCTGCTTCAGCCTTTGATGTCCAAGGTCCTGTTTACAGTCATGCCTTGTCATGCCTGGTCTTTTAATGTAGTAAACACAAAGCAACCCCCTCCATTACAAATGACTCCAGTGAATTCACATTCTTGAAGGAGTTCAGGGTTCTGTGGGCAGGAAGAAAGGAGAGAGAAAGAAAGAAACATAGGCATGTTTCTTTTCTGTTCTCCTCTCAGGTCTCTCTTGTGCACTCCTGTGGGAAAAATGGGGAGGACACCCCATTTCTAGTGGCTGCCTCCTACCTGTTGCATCACAACTGCCAGCCATAACATGGGATTAGGGAGCTGGCCCCATGCTGGCTTTTTGGGAGCCCAGCTGCCTGACCCAAAGGAGCAGATGCTTTCAGAAACACTGCCCCCCAGGCCCCACCCCACATGCTTCCTGAGTCATCAGAACCAGGTGTCCCTCCCATATGCTTCACAGGCCAAGTCTCAGCCCATTAACTTTCCTAGACTTCCTTGCCAGAATTTCTGGACTGAGACTGCAGGCTCAGCAGGATAAAAAGCAACCACAGGGCTCACAAGAGCCAGGGAAGCAGGAAGACAACATCAGGACCCAGTCTCCCACACTTCCTCAGACACCTCTTTCTAAAGCATCACACATCTCTTTCTGGAGCCTCGCACACCACTTTCTGGGGCCTTCTTCCACAGAGAAGAGTCTGCTGCAGTGACTCACACCATCTGGCCACTGAAGAAATGCCACAGGAAAGGAAATCAGACTTATGTTAATAATCACAACCCATATTTGTTAGGGCTGAATTCTAATAGCACCTTACCAGCTGCTTCAGGGACAAGTGTGGGTCCCTCAGATTGTCCCATGAAAATTTGCCGTTCAATAAGAGATGCCCCATAAGCCCACTGGGTATCTGGAAGTCCCAGACCCCACATTCTTAGCCCATTTCTCACACCCTAACACCAAGCTACATACCTGACATCCCACCAGCTCAGTGCCTGGCACCATGTTCCTCTCCAGCCACCCTTAGCCAACTGCTACAGGATTAACAGTCATTCTTTCAACCCCCCTGCCTGAAGTGACCTGCCGCCATGACAACCACACATAGCAGACTTCCCTGGGGCCACACCCTACATTCCTAAACTGCTCTCTGGCTTTACTGCCACCTTTACCCATTCCAGTCATCTCAACCTTCCCTCACCTGAGTCCCAGGACTGCATCAATGCCCCAAAGCATAGCTACATACTTACCAAGCCCATGGTTTGGATCCCTGCAAAGCCATGCTGCTGGTGACTGCTCTCAGTTAGTAACTCATTCACTTCTCTGCAGGGGCTACAAACCTCCCCACAGGACACACACACACTTTAATCATCTGTTTTGATGTCCCAACTTGGAGACCCCCCACGCAGGGTTTTGGTCCCATCCTCAGCATATAGACAGGCCCTGTATTATGCCTCCCACCCCTAGAACAGAGCAGGCCCACAAGGACACTCAGGGAGCACTTAGGTCCTAATTCTAAATCCCAGATCATGCAAACACTCCATTTGTCTGCCCACTGCCAGAATTCTGGACAAGGCAGTCTCCCTATAGTCCTCAGGTTTCTTTTTCACCAACTGGCAGCCTGACTTTCGCCCTTTCTACCATGAGCTCCTAGCAGTTATTTTTTAGCCTTTCTGCAACATGAATTCTCTCACTCTCCCACCGTGCTTTCCACCTGTTACAATCCCAACTAGACAAGGCTTGCAGGTGAGCTCCAGTCCTCATCTCCACAAACCTCTCCACGTTCGTTTGTTATTCCTTCATCTTCATTCTTAGCTTGGTTCTCTTCTCCCAAATCCCCTGAGGCCTTATAGCACAAACCTCACTATCTTTATGCTCAATCTCAAGCCCTTTCCCATCCATCACCCCTCCTCACAATTGGCTCCTCTTGTCCTCTCTGTATCTCCCTACCCTGACCTTCCCTAAAGAAAACAACTCCTAATAACCAACTCCCAGTGGACCGTCTCATACATGACTGCAAAACTCACCTCACTCAGACAAAGCTCCAAAGGCATCCTTCCTGTTCAACAACCTTCAATGGCTCCCTAATGTCCCCAAAGAAAACACAATGTCCTCAGCCTGGCTTCTGTATCCTACACAGTATGATCCTAACCCTCCTATCCACTCTCACCTCACCCATGAGCTGCATTTTACACCAAATCTCTAACCAGAGTAAGTATGCCATTTTCTGAACATATTGAATACTTTCCAGCCTCCCAGCTCTTATTTTCACTGGTCTCTCTGCTGGAACATTCTCATTTCCACACCCTCTCCCCCTAGCAAATGAGACAGACATCAAGTTTCCCTTTCTGCACACTCCACAGCAGTGAACTCTCTGCAAGTCTCAATATCTGCCCCCCCATTTATGGTCTTCTAAGGCATCTGCTTGTCCCTGCTCCCACTTGGCCCACAGGCTCCTAGAATCCTAGTTAAGGGCTGAGTTTGAACCATCTTCCTAACTCCCAGGACATCAGGAGGGAACAAACTCCTAAAGAACAGATCAGTGTTTTTCCCATCAACTCTGCCTCTTAAAAAACACTGAATATGGGGGCTGGGGTCGTGGCTCAGCAGTAGAACACTCGCCCAGCACGTGTGCGGCACAGGTTCGATCCTCAGCACCAAGTAAAAATAAATGCATTGTGTACAACTAAAGCAAATAAATAAATATTTTTAAAAAACACCTTTACATTAAAAAAACAACAACACTGAATACTTAATATTACTGTTATGTGCATTTTACCACAACATTTTTTTAATTAATGAAAACAAAAAAGAAGGGATCCTGGTGACTGCAGGATGTATCCAACAAGTAGGTGGGCTCACTGTACCATCCTTCCACTCCCTGGAGGTTTAAAGATGGCACTGGTTATTAAATTAAGAACACTTGTAAAGTTAGTGTCATGCCTCCCAAACTAAACATTGACATTTTTTACCCAGATTCCAAGGGAGAAAGTAGAAAGCTTTCAGAAGTTGATTTTCATATATTAGTTTTCCACCATTAAGGTTTAAGATTTGGGCAAAAACAAACAGTGCTTTTGCACCTGCCCACAGAGTGAACCTGTGACACTGAGCACCTATCTGACTAGAGTGATTTAGAGTCAGGGTATGGGGACATCCAACCAATCAACAATGGCTCTGAAGCCAGCATGCAACCTCTATACTTCTGAGTGGACTGGGAGGTAGACACAGACATTGCCAGCCCACCCTATGCATCCCCCAGGCTGAAGCAGTGCTGTGGGTGGTACCACTCAATGATATCAGGAAGGAGCATGGACAAAGATGATCCTATCCACTCAACTACAGAATAGGTCCAAATGAGGCCGGGGATGGTCTTAAGCCTTGTGATGGTCTGCATATGGGTAGTTCCCCCCAAAGTGATCCATGTATGTTAAAGGTGTGGTCCCTAGAGAGGTGGCATCGGAAGGTACCATGGACTTTGAAGAGGTGGGCCTAATGGGAAGTCCTTAGGTTACTGGGAGCATGTCCATGAAAGGGATGGTGGGACCCTGATGTCTCTTTGTCTCTCTGCCTCCTCACTTATGATGTGAGAGCTCACTCTGACGTGAAGTCCTACCATGATGTGCCACCCTCAACAGAGGTACAAACCAACGGGATGCCTAATCTTGGACTTGAACCTCTAGAATTGTGAGCTAAACAAAACAAATCTCTTTTTACTTCATAAGTAGCATGAGTCAGATATTTTCTTACAGTGATGAGACTCTGACTAAAACAAGTTGTTTACCTAAAACCTTGGAACACTCAGATATGTGGGTCTCTGGTGTTCCTCCACAGAGACCTGGATGAGGGAAAACATTCTGCAAAATACAGTATGAGACACAAAGTGCTCTCTGCCCTTCTCCCTCAAACAGAGGCCCCACAGAACTCAGCTTCTTCAGAGCTTGCTGCCCAGCCTTTACCCTGGTAAAGCAAGAGAAGACCAGAGTGAAAAACTTTGAGCTCCATCTCCAGCACTGCCCCCAAAAAGAGAGAGAGGAGAGAAGAGGAAGGGAGATCACAGCCCTCCAGACTCCAGGTGGAAAGCAGGTTCCTGAAGGACAGACCACTGAGGCCCCTAGGAAACACCAAGGACTACTTGTAGCAAGCAGTCCTGACATATGCTCAATGTGGACAAACCTAGAATACATTATTCTAAGTGAAAGAGGTCAGACACAAAATGCCACGTTAGATCCAGTTCATATAAAACATCCACAAAAGGCAAATTTAGAGAGACAGAAAGGAGATAAAGGAGATCAGTAGTGATCAGGGTCTGGGAATAATGAAGAACTCAGATGCATTAAAAGTATACATATTGGGGCTGGGGTTGTGGCTCAGTGGTACAGCGCTCGCCTAGCACGTCTGCGGCCTGGGTTCGATCCTCAGCACATTAAAAAAAAAAAAAAGCATTGTGTACAACTAAAGCAAATAAATAAATATTTTTTTTAAAAAAGTACACATATTCCTATTCAGTGATTTTATGCCAGTGTTTTTGTTTTTTACTGTGCTCATGAATTTATTAACTCTAAATCTACTTGTTCCTCTAACATATTTCATCTCAGTGTCTCTAAAGTAGGTATATACAGAAATGGGTAAATAGAGACTGATCAGGTTATATTGTTGTGTATGTGTACAAATATGACATAATGAATCCCACTATTATGTCTAATTATAATGCACCAATAAAAGTAATAATTAGGGGCTGGGGCTATGGCTCAGTGGTAGAGAGCTCCTCTCACATGTGTGAGGCTCTGGGTTTAATCCTCAGCACCACATAAATAAAATGAAGGTATTGTGTTTACCTACAACTAAAATAAATAAATAAATAAATAATTAAAAATTAGCCCGAGAGAGAGAGAGAGAGAGAGAGAGAGAGAGAGAGAGAAGGGGTAAATAGTAAAGAAACCAATGAGGAAAGAGTTCTGAGGGAATGGGTTTGCTTTGGTGAATATGGCCTCAAATATAATGTTCCCTGGATGACTGTCTGCTTGTTTCATTTATTCCAACTAAGGCAAATAAATAAATATTTTTTTAAAAAGTACACATATTCTTATCCAGTGATTTTATGCCAGAAAGTGTTTCAGCTATGTGGAACCACAAAATGTAACACTAACCCCAGAATTCCTCCTCCTGGGCTTCTCAGAGGATTCACAAATGCAGCCCATTTTCTTTGGACTGTTCCTGTCCATGTACCTGGTCAGTCCCTGGGAACCTGATCATCCTGGCTGTCAGCTCTGACTCCCACTTGCAAACCCCCATGTACTTCTTCCTCTCTAACCTGTCTTTGGCTGACATCTGTTTTACCTCCACCACCATCCCGAAGATGATTATGGACATTCAAATTCAGAGTAGAGTTATCTCCTATGTGGGCTGCCTGACACAGATGTCCACTCTTATTCTTTTTGGATGTTTGGATAGTCTGCTTCTGACTGTGATGGCCTATGACTGGTTTGTTGCCATCTGTCACCCCGCTGCACCACTTAGTCATCATGAATCCCTGCCTTTGTTGCTTGCTGGTTTTGATGTTTCTTTTCATCAGCATTTTGAACTCCCAAGTGCACTGTTAGATGGTGTCACAAATGAATCTCTTCTTCTTCTTTAAAAAAAAAAAAAAAAAAAAACTGTTCTAATTAATTATACATGACAGTAGAATGCACTTTGACACATCATATGAATATAATTTCTCATTCTTCTGGTTGCACATGATGTAGAATCACACCAGTCAGCGTTTTGATTTTATTTCTCACTCTATCACCTTGAGAAATATGGGTAATTTCTATAATTCTGAGAGAATTTGATCAGGGTCATAACTCAAGGGTGTGAGGTTTCCTTTTTTTTTTTGGTGGTACCAGGGATTGAACTCAGGGGCACTTGACCAATAAGCCACATCCCCAGCCCCTTTTTTAGAGACAGGGTCTCATTGAGTTGCTTAGTGCCTCACTAAGTTGCTGAGGCTGGCTTTGAACTCACAAGCCTCCTGCCTCAACCTCCTGAGCCACTGGGATCATAGGCATGCGCCACTGCAACCGGCAGGGTTTCCTTTTTAGGTAATGAAAATGTCTTAAAATTAGACAGTGGTGTTGGTTGCCTGTGACTGTACAAAAAGCATTGAGTTGCACACTTTTAATGAGTGAACTACATAGTGTAAATGTGTTTAAAAAAAAAAAAAAAAAAAAAAAAAAAAAAAAAACACCAGCATTCTCAGGAACATAGCTGCCTGTGTAGAGGGCAAAGGGAATGGGGAGACCAAATCATACCCACCTGCTGTCCGTCCTCATTCCAAGTACCCTCTAGGTTTCCAAGCAGTAGGCTTCTTAGAGGGTAGGGAGGGAAAAAAAAGAGACAAAGTCCCAGGGTTTGCTGACAGTCCAATTGGCCCAGCCCCCCAAAAGATAGAGGTCAGGCATGGCTGGAGGATAGTGGATGATAGTGGTCACCAGAGGCCAGGAACCAAAAGGCCCCTATGGTCCTCACAGGAACTCTATTATCCCAAGAGCTCTCAAAGCTCTACAGAACACTGCACAGCTCTTCCCTGAGCTCTGAAGTTCACCACCAAGGGATGGGGTCATGGATGCCACAATCCCATGGGAGTTGCCAAGACTTTCACTGGACCTGAACACCACAGGTACACCAGTAACTCTGGGGAACCTCATCTCTGGTTTACAAATCCCTTGGCGATCCACAGACTGAGCCTGGATATTCCAAAGCATTTAGTAACAACTTTTCCTCTTTCTCCCTTGTTGCTTATTAAAATATGAAAGTCTATGGTTTTTATGACTTTCACTTCCTCTCTTAAGACCTCATAGTCATTAAGAATGAGAACAGCCAGGCACAATGATACATGCCTATAATCTCAGCTACTCAGAAAGAATGCAAATTCAGGGGCTGGGGTTGTGGCTCAGCAGTAGAGCGCTTGCCTAGCATGTGCGCTGCCCGGGTTTGATCCTCAGCACCACGTATAAAAATAGACACATTGTGTACAACTAAAACAAATAATATTAAAAAAAAAAAAAAAAAAAATACAAATTCAAGGCCAGCCTGGGCAACTTGGTGAGATCCTGTCTCTAAATAAAAAGGGCCGAGCCGGGCATGGTGGTGCACGCCTGTAATCCCAGCACTTGGGAGGCTGAGGCAGGAGGATCGCGAGTTCAAAGCCAGCCTCAGCAATGGTGAGGCACTTAGCAACTCAGTGAGACCCTGTCTCTAATAAAATACAAAAAAAGGGCTGGGGATGTGACCCAGTGGTCGAGTGGCCCTGAGTTTAATCCCTGGTACCAAAAAAAAAGGGCTCGAGCCGGGCGAGGTGGCGCACGCCTGTAATCCCAGCACTTTGGGAGGCTGAGGCAGGAGGATCGCGAGTTCAAAGCCAGCCTCAGCAATGGCGAGGCACTTAGCAACTCAGTGAGACCCTGTCTCTAATAAAATACAAAAAAGGGCTGGGGATGTGGCCCAGTGGTCGAGTGCCCCTGAGTTCAATCCCCGGTACCACAAAAAAAAAAAAAAAAAAAAAAAAAAGGGCTCGAGGTATAGCTCAGTGATAGAGGCCCTGGGTTTTATCCCCAGTACCAAAAAAAAAAAAAAAAAAAAAAAAAAAAGGAATGAGAATGAAGTGGTTCTAAGCCTTCCCTCTACAAACTTGGTGGGGACAACTATGAGGGGAGGAAAAAAAAAAGCAATCTTTCTTCTTCCAGATCTTAGCTTCCAGGACCCTAAAAAGCTACAACACCAGTTAGTCCAGGAACACCACAAATTCTACCCCACCCTAGAGTTTCATGAGAAGGACAAAAGCTAACCTGTCCTAGGTGGGTAGCCCTGAGCAGAGCTCAGCTGATGTCAGTGAGGGGCACCAAGGACCCTGGGCTGATGCCTGAGGCTTGGCATCCAATGATGTAGGTGGCTTTCCTGTAGGGGCTACAATAGAGAAAATTCATGTTGCACTTTGCCTTAGTCCTTTCAGGATGTTGTAATAAAATACCATAGACTGCATAGCTTAAAAGTAATCAAAATTAATTTCTCACAGTTCTAGAGGCTGGAAATCCAAGATTCCATGTCTACTGAGAGCCTACTTGCTGGTTCACAGATGGCATCTTCCCACTGTCTTCACATATGGCATAAAGGACAAAGGAGCTCTCTGGGATCTCTTTTATGAGGGCAATAATACCATTCATGAGGGCTTCATCCTCTCGATCTAATCACCTGCATAAGGCCCCACATCCTAATACCACTGCACTGGGGGTTAGAATTTTTTTTTTTTTTTTTTTTTTTTTTAGTACCAGAGATTGAACTCAGGGGCACTCGACCACTGGGCCACATCCCCAGCCCTTTTTTGTATTTTATTAGAGACAGGGTCTCACTGAGTTGCTAAGTGCCTCGCCATTGCTGAGGCTGGCTTTGAACTTGCAATCCTCCTGCCTCAGCTTCCCAAGTACTGGAATTACAGGAGTGCACTACCGCGCCCGGCTTTAGAATTTCAACATATAAATTTGGGGGATATAAGCATTCAGTCCAATGAACATCTCCCCTCCTGCCCCCCGTCAGTACTAGGGATTAAACCCAGGACTTATACATGCTAGAGAGGTAGGCAAGTGTTCTACCACTGAGCTATACCCCCAGGCCCTTTTATTTTAAGACAAGTTCTCACTAAATTGCCCATGCTGGCCTCAAACTTGTAATCCTCCTGCCTCAGTCTCCTGAGTAGCTGGGGTCACAGGTGTATGTCACTGTGCCTGGTTATGCACACTTCTAAATGGAAGAACAGAGGGTAATGAAATGGGCTGTCCCTACTGAATTATGCATTCCCCCTTTGAGATTTCTTGCTAAGCAGTTGCTATGGTTTGAAACAGGTTTGTCCCCACGCACACAGTAGCCTGAGGCCCTTACTGAAAGCCAAGTAAATGGGGTACCTGATCTTAGACTTTTAGCCTCCATAACTGTGAACAAATTAACCTCTTCTCTTTAGAAATTGCTCATTTTCAGGTATTATTACAGCAACAAAAAATGGACAAAAAAAAGTAGTGTTCAATCAACTGACATTAGATACATGGGACTAGACAGGATGCCAGAGTGCCTGATGCTCAATGCTCCCACAAAGCCCCTCAAGGAGTGGGGAGCAGTCCTCTCCAGCTGACAGAGGCCAATGGAGAATGAAGTCTCTGAACAAGGGCAAACAGCGATAAGTTCCAGGGTTCCTGGGCAAGTCCAGATGTTCTGTCTTCAAAGTCTACATTTTAGGGCTGGGATTGTGGCTCAGTGGCAGAGCACATGCCTAGCATGTGTGAGGCACTGGGTTCAAGTCTCAGCACTGTGTATCAATAAATAAAATAAAGGTCCACTGACAACTAAAAAAAATATATAAAAAAAAAAGTCTACATTTTATGCCCAGACTACATCAACATGTTGCATTTAGGCCATTTCAAGAATGCTCACCGATGCCTTGTTACATGCAGAAAATCTTTTCTTACTCTACTGACTATCAACTGGCCCCAGTGGCACTTCAAAAAGGAAGCACATCAAGCCTTTCAAGTGAAGCAAATCTTCAAAAGCTCTTTTCCAGCCAACAGCAGCACTTGAGTCAAGGATCCCTGTGGGCCACTCTGTTCTTGGCTTTGCCTGGCTGGCTTCCTCTGTGGCTGGTGCATAGAGTCGCCTCCTCTTTTTCCACTATCCACCTGGCTATCTCCTGGTCAGCCTGTAGATGACTCCTTCCTCATGCTCCCTGGACACCCACCAGGCTCCCCAGGCCATGCACCTGACCCAGGCATACAAAGCCAGGCTTCTCCTTGCCACTCTGCTCCATCCTCCCAGCCAGGCCTTGTCACTAAACACCTCCCAGAACCTGCTCTCACCAAACCTTGGTCAGCAGCAAGGTTAACATTTAAAGCCCTTGATTATTGGAGGGAAAGGAAGATGGACAGGCAGTGTCCCTTCAACAGATCTCTTTTGGGTTCCTTGCTATACACTTATTGATGGACCCTCAATAAAGTCCCCCAGGAGGAACTATCATGAAACAGGAAATTTCATCAGGCCTGATAGCATATCCCTGCAACCCTAGCTACTTGGGAGGCTGAGCCTGGAGGATCACAAGTTCAAGGGCAGCCTGGGCAACTTAATGAGACTATGTTTAAAATTTATTTATTTATTTATTTATTTATTTATTTTGGTACTGGGGATTGAACTCAGGGGCACTAGACCACTGGGCCACATCCCCAGCCCTTTTTTGTATTTTATTAGAGACAGGGTCTCACTGAGTTGTTAAGTGCCTCGCCATTGCTGAGGCTGGCTTTGAACTCGCGATCCTCCTGACTCAGCCTCCCAAAGTGCTGGGATTACAGGCGTGCGCCACCGCGCCCGGCTTATGTTTAAAATTAAAAAAAAAAAAAAAATTTTTTTTTAAAGGGCTAGGAGTATAGCTTGCTGGCAAAGCACACCCTGTATTCAATCCCCAGTACTGGGGAGCGGGAAGTCAGAAAAACTTGGAGATTTGCAAAATAAGATACAGGAAATGATATAGCTGATACTTCCAAGTACTTACCTGAAGGCACTAGGTTATGTGGCTGCTTTCCCACCAGACTGAAAAGGACCTGCAGGAAGGGTCTATCGTGTGGTACTCTGTACTGTCCACGCCTGACAAGAGTAGTTGCCCAATACATGTTTGCCAAACAACTGATCAAGGAAGGTCCCCCCCACCTGTGTCTGATGTCATGGGTCACCTGTTCCACCAACCACTTGACCTTGGGCAGGTTATTTTATGCCTAAGTGTTTGTTTCAGTCACCCTTAGACCCAATCAATGGATGGCATATAATTATGATAAAAATCTTGCTCTAGCCACTTCACAAGGATGTTTTGAGGCTTCATGAAACATACTCTATGAAGGCTATATTTACTACACAAATGGGGTGTCCCAGTCTTTCCAGCACCAGTACAGGCAGACACATTTATGAACTTGCCAGTTGTTCTTCCCTTGTACACCAAACACCCTCTGGGTCCAGTCATTTTACAAGGTGCAGCAACAAGAGCCAGAATCCAAGACAGATAATTAGCAGGCCCCAGTCTGAGGATTTGGGATGCTCTCTAAGGTTGAGAAGGAGAGGACCAACCACAAGCAAAGACAAAAATATAACCAGCCAGATAATCTCCAAACCAACAAGTTTCATTGCTGGGCACTAGTATCATTAGGCCCCAGAAAAATCCACTGGCATTTACTAGGTAGGAATAAGTGGGGTTTGCCCAGAACAGGGAAGGGTCTGGGAAAATAAAAACCTTAGAGACAGAGTCTCATTTCATCTTCAACCTGCAAACACTTACAGTGCCTGAGATGCAGACAGACTGACATGGGCTCAGAATCATTATCAGATGCCAAATATTGTCAAAATGCCCAGAGTGTGGCACATCCTATGGGACACAGTGGAATATGCTCTGTCCTTGTCTTAAGGATCTCACTGTCCTAAAAAGGAAGTCAGACAGACACAGGATTAACAGGAAATAGCTGCATGCATACACTTAAAGAAAGATATACAGTCAGGGGAAGACACTTTTTTTTTTTTAAATATTTATTTATTTGCTTTATTGTACACAATGCAATGCATTTATGTTTACGTGGTGCTCAGGATCGAACCCGGGCCGCGCGCATGCTAGGCGAGCGCTCTACCGCTGAGCCACAATCCCAGCCCCAGGGGAAGACACTTTAACATTAGAAAGGTTTTGCTTTTGTTGGTTGATTTTTAAAGGACAAGGCCGTGGAAATAAGTCTTTGCCCAAATCCATAAAGAAAAGCAAGGGAGAATTTCCCTGAAAACACTACCAGGTACAAAGTAGATGCTCAATAAATACATGTAGTGATTGAATAGAAAAAGGTGGGTTGCTTGATAAGAAAGAAAGGTATGTAAGAATAAGGCTAGGGGGATGGGGTTGTAGCTCAGTGGTAGAGCGCTTGCCTAGCATGCGTGACACTGGGTTCAATTCTCAGCACCACATATAAATAAACAAAAAATAAAGTTCTATCAACAACTAAAAAAATAAAATTAAATTTAAAAAAAAAAAGGGCTTTGTGGTGGATTTAAAAAAATAAGGCTAAAGAAGAAAGATATGGAAAAAGTTGTGCGAATAATTTTAAGGCTAGAAATATTAAGTCAGTGGTAGAACACTTGCCTAGTGTGTACAAGATTCTGGGTTTGATCCCCAGCACTGTAAAAATAATAATAACTTAAAAAAAATTTTTTTAGTTGTAGATGGACAAAAATACCTTTATTTATTTATTTTTATATGGTACGGAGGATTGAACCCAGTTACTCAAATGTGCAAGGCAAGTACTCTATCACTGAGCCACAAACCCAGCCTAATTTTTTTTTTTAAATATTTATTTGCTTTTAGTTGTACACAATACATTTTTAGTTTTACGTGGTGCTAAGGATGGAACCCGGGCTGCGCACATGCTAGGCGAGTGCTCTACCCGCTGAGCCACAACTCCAGCCCCCAAATAATTTTTAAAGTTAGAGAAAATAATTAAATAACAACAGAAAGGACCTTAGTAATGACCTGATCCAAATCCTAACTGATGAAGAAAGAGATGTGACTGCCCTTGAAGCTTTAGCTTGTATCTCTAATACCTGACTCAGTGTTGTCTCTGCCCTCCAGGTGCCTACTAGTACATTACGCTTTTACTCAAATGGCTTCAGGAGGCTAGCCCTAGCACCCTCCTCCCGCCCCCACCATTGCAGCCCTTTCCTCTGCTGCCCAATAAAAGACTCACTGAGTATGACAGGCTAAACTGAGTCCCTCCAAAGTTCATGTTGAAGTTCTAACTCCCTGTTCCTCACGCTGGGACTATATCTGGAGGTAGGGCCTTTCAACAGGTTGATTAAGTTAAAACATGGTCACTGGGGTGGGCCCTACTTCAAATCTGACCAATGTCCTATAAGAAGGGGAAGTTCAGACAAAGAGAGATGCCAGGGAAGAAAGTCCATGCAAAAAGGTAGCAAGAAGGTGACATCTGGCAAGCCAAGGAGAGAGGCCTCAGAGGAAACCAATGCTGTCGACGCTTTGATCTTGGATATTCAGCCTCCAGAAGTGTGAAAAAATAAATTTCTGTTGTTTAGTTCACTGAGTCTGTGGTATTTTGTTGTGGGTCAGCCCTGGTAGACCATGACACTGGGCCACTTCAAGATGTGTGAAAGCCAAGGAAATATCATCATCACTCGCAGGTGTTTTCCTGAAGACAGCACACCCGTTAAGGATCAGAGATGGGCAATTAAGGATGATCCAGGGAACTTTGAAACTGTACTTGAGTGAAATATGCCAAACACAAAGGACAAACACAGGATTCCATTTATATGAGATACCTAAGGATAGGCAAATTCATGGGAGTCAAAGTAGAATGGTGGCTGCTAGGGATTGGGAGTAGAAGAAATGGGGAGTTATAATTTAATGGGTACAGAGTTTCAGTTTGGGAAGATAAAAAGGTTCTAGAGAGAGATTCAGTGGTAGACTGATGTAGATTCAGTGGTGGAGTGAGTGCTTAGTATGTGTGTTTAATCCCTAGCAACCAAAAAAACAAAGTTCTAGAGATGGATGATGATGGTTGAAACATGTGAAATACTTAATGCAACTAAACTGCACCCTTAAAAATTATTAAAATGGTACATTTTGTGTTATGTATATTTTACCACACTAAAAATAACAAACCTATAACATGCAACATAAATAACATAGTTCAATTAAAACAACTACATTTTCTCAAAGAAAAAAAAAAAATCCCTCTTCGAAGTCAAGCAGTTGTATTCCATCTAGGGTAAAGAACTCCCATGAGGCTCGTAGTTAATTTAAGACACGACCACCCCCTGAGCCTTGATCCAAAAAGCAGCACCTCAGCCAAAACTAAGACCTATTGTTTAATGACCTGAGAATACTTCCAAGATTCCCATTCCTTCGTTCTGAAGGTTGATCCCTCTCAAACCACAGGGGCTAGCTGTAGCCATGGCCTGTCTCAAGAGGGCCTGAGCACATTGCCCACTGAACCGTGTCCTAATGGGGGACACAAACACAGGCCTTCCCAGCCAAAGAACTCCTAACCAAGGAAGGAATATGGCTCCTAAAGCCAGATGCAACAAATTAGGCAAAAAAGAGTCATGGGGCAGGTACATTTCCCAGACTCTCTTAAATCTACAGTATTTCCAGCTCCCTTTTTAGTCAAATGTTCCAGAATGCTTCATTCTGTTCCCAAAATATGGCAGCCTCTGGAGCCAGAGAACCCTTATAAAATTTGATCTTGACTCTGTTTCTATCCTGTTGGATCTACCCACTCTGCCTCTTTTCATAGGGAGGATACTACACTCAATCCAGAGGCAGTCACTGGCTCTGGTCTAAAGAGGCCATGAGCCAATGAGAAGCCTGGGTGACCTTTTACAGACACACAGTTACTCAAACCAGTTGCCTATCCAGTCAATCATCCAAGGGAAAAACAAGGCAGTGACATTCTGGTGCCAACACATTGTTGGAATCCAAAGAGCAAATTAAGTTGCTCAATAAAAAGGTGAAAACACAGGATAGCAACTCATGAGTGGCCATGGAGAAACACAAGATCTAAGGGTTGGGCCAGGGATATAGCTCAGTGGAGCAGCACATGTTTAGCACATGCAAATCCCTGGGTTCCAGCCCCAGCAAATCCCCCCCAAATATCTAAGGGTCACACCTAGAAAAGAGTTGAAGGGGACATAGGCTGAAAGTTTGGTTCACAAATTTCTTAGACCTAAAAGAGGAAAGGATCAGGGTAGGGATGTAGCTCAGTGGTAGAGTGCTTGCCTAGCATGTACAAGGCCCTGGATTCAATTCTCAGCACCAGACACATTATAAAAAAAAAAAATTAAAAGCAGGGTGTGGTGGTGCATACCTGTAATCCCAGGTATCCTGGAGGCTGAGGCAAAAGGATCACAAAAAGATCACAAATTCTAAGCCAGCCTGGGCAATTTAGCAAGACTCTGTTTCAAAAATAAATCAGTAGGGGCTGGGATTGTGGCTCAGCGGCAGAGCGCTCACCTAGCACATGCATGGCCCGGGTTCGATCCTCAGTACCACGTAAACATAAATGCATTGCATTGTGTACAACTAAAGCAAATAAATAAATATTTTTAAAAAAATGTTTAAGATGGGTTAAAAAGATAAATCTTTGTATTTTATTAAAAAAAAACTAAAACAGTAAATTTTGTTATGAATATTTTATCATTAAAACACACACAAGGAGCCGGGCGCGGTGGCGCACGCCTGTAATCCCAGCACTTTGGGAGGCTGAGGCATGAGACCCTGTCTCTAATAAAATACAAAAAAGGGCTGGGGATTGGCCCAGTGGTCAAGTGCCCCTGAGTTCAATCCCTGGTAGGGAGGCTGAGGCAGGAGGATTGAGAGTTCAAAGCCAGCCTCAGCAATGGCGAGGCACTTAACAACTCAGTAAGACCCTGTCTCTAAATAAAATACAAAAAAAGGGCTGGGGATGTGACCCAGTGGTCAAGTGCCCCTGAGTTCAATCCCCGGTACCACACACAAAAAAAAAAAAAAAAAAACACACACACACAAGTTGCCAGGCGTGGTGGCGCAAGCCTGTAATCCCAGCACTTGGGAGGTTGGGAGGCTGAGGCAGGAGGATCGCGAGTTCAAAGCCAGCCTCAGCAATGGCGAGGCACTTAGCAACTCAGTGAGACCCTGTCTCTAATAAAATACAAAAAAAAAAAAAAAAAAAAAAAGGGCTGGGGATGTGACCCAGTGGTCAAGTGCCCCTGAGTTCAATCCCTGGTACCAAAAGAAAAACCACAAACATATTGCCAGGTGTAGTGGTATACACCTCTAATCCCAGCAGCTGAGGAAGCTGAGCAAGAAGACCACAGAGTTCCAAGCCAGCCTTAGCAACTTAGCAAGACCCTGTCTCTGCATAAAAATTTTTAAAAGGGCTGGGGATGTGGCTTAGAGGTTAAGTGTCCCTGGGTTCAATCTCTGATACCAAATATGCATATATATTTGGTATCAGAGATTGATATACATGTATACATATACATATGTGTGTGTGTGTATGTGTATGGGACATGGGTGCTCCCCCAGCCTTTGCTATCGCTTCCCTTCAGGCAAATAACTCCTCCTCCCAACCCTCTGGCTGACTGTTAGATTTCTGCTAATGATCCAAGGAAGCTGGAAGCTTCCCCAATCTCCCTCTCTTCCAAACACATGTGTGCATGTCCCTCTAAGCTCCCAGATGGCAAGGACCACTCTCTGTGTCCCTCACGGCACCATAGAAGGCCTTACACAAGGCATACTCCTAGCCATCTGTTATAACCCACATAAGCAGGCCCTGGGTGCTCAGAGCTGGAGGGACTCCTGGACCAACCCAGTCATGCTTTTCAGATAGAAATGTGGTACAGCAGCAGAACACCACAGGACAACCATGAGCCAGAAGAAATGGAACTTCGCATTCACACAGGGCCCCACAATCCCAGCTTTGCCACTTTCTGGTTGAATCCTTACCTATAAATGGACAGCTCTACCATGTGATGAAGAGTTCATGAGGGACCCTGCATGAAGCACTGTCATTGTGCCCAGCACAAAGCAGTGTGATAGTTTCAGCTCCTTCCCTTAATCAGCAGCAGCCCTCAATTCAGAAATAAGAACGCCCACTCGTATGAAGGGATTCTGAAATTATTAGAGCTGGGCCACCATGTCTACCACTGCTGAGCACTAGGATGACTTCCATCCCCTTCCCACACTGTATTTTTTTCCTCACTGTTCCTTTTCAGGCCAGCAGGCCCCACAGCCATCCAAAGAACATCAGTAAACAGTTCAGACAGAGACAGATGGCTGAGCCAGCGCAGAATCTCTTTCTCCACCAGCCACACATGGCCACGTGTCAAAGGAGATTGTTGGGCACAGAGTTTATAGTCTCTTGGAGCTAAAACAACCAGGAATTTTAAAGCCTAAAAGGATCCAAACCCTAATATGTACAACGCCAAAATGGAATCCTAATGTATATTGCGGACTGTAGGTGATAATTACGGGTCAAAACGTCCATTTGTGGACTGTCACAAATATACCCCTCTGGTGGAGAATGCTGATAATAGAGGAAGCAGGTATGGGGGCATGAGTACCTATGTCCAAATTTGTTGTGAACCTAAATGTGTTCTTGAAAATTTTAAGTCTAGCTGGCATGGTGGTGCACACCTGTAATCCCAGTGACTTGGGAAGCCAAAGTAGGAAGATCTCAAGTTCAAGGCCAGCTTGGACAATTCAGCAAGGCATTGCACCAAAATAAAAATCAAAAAAGGGCTGGGAATGCAGCTCAGTGGTATAGTGCCCCTGGGTTCAATCTCCAGTAGCATACACACACAAATACACACAAAAGAGAGGGGGAGGGGGAGAGAGAGGTGAAGGGGGGGGGGGGGAGAGAGAGGGGGAGGGGGGGGAGAGAGAGAGAGAGAGAGAGAGAGAGCGAGAGAATATGAATATGGGACCTTGAAGACATTCAGAATTCAGCAAAGGATCCAGAAAGTTCTAAAACTACCTCCTATACCCCATGTTCCTCTCACGCTGGGCCTCACTTCCTTCTAGTTCCTACCTTCACCTGTTTGGACTTGCCCTGGGGTCCAATTATGTAGTGGGCAACCTGACCATGTCTATAGAAGCTGTAGAAAAGGCCCAACTTTCTAAAAAGTTAGAATTTCCCACCAGCAAGAGAGTATCATTTCAGACTGCAGGTCTCCACAAATACCTTTTATTTTCTTTATTAATAACATTTTCCTGCATAAAGCACTTTGGGGCCAGTGTAAGCTGGTTCGTCTGGCCAATAGCTGGCCAGACAAGGCTGGTGGTGCCCAGTAACCACAGGGCAATCCTCCAGACCCGGAAGAAGCTGATGGGCCTGCAAGGCAGGCTTCCGAATCCTACAGCTTCTTGCTCCTCTACTAAGGACTTAGGGAATGCAGATGAACCAGGCCTCGGGCAGGTCCCAGACATGTACCACAGCCAACCCCAGCTACAAACAAGATCAGTAACTGGAAGTACCTAAAACAAACAGGACAGAGTGCTGAGCACAAAAAGGCAGCTTGATGAGCCAAAAATAGCCTCACTTGTTTCAAGAGGACTCTGACAAATGAAGCACATGTAACTCTATCAGCAGAAAAAGAAAAATCAATGAAGCAGAAAACCGGATCACTCCAACAAGGACCAAGACTCTAAGAGAGTCCCAACAGCCTGACATACCCCCATACCAACCAAACCCCACTCCCCCCAGCCCACCCACTCCATCTTTACCCCAACTTCAAACTGTGCCTAGATCTCAAAACCTAGTCTCATTACCTAAAATGTCTAATGACTTCTACATAAAGTGCAGATGTTATTGTAAAATCCCACAGTTTTAATCTTAGGGCTGGGGTCAGACCATGATTGGGAGGCCAAAATAAGCACCTGTGGGTGCTCATCCTTGGTTAACGAGGAGGCCAGGGATCAGAAACCCGGGTGGATTAAGATGCAGAGAGATGCCTGTGGGTGAGTAATAATGGGTGAAGACTCCCATCAAAGCCAGGCTGATCAGAACGGGTGTGGCTCTGCTTTAGTCCCAGATAACATCTTCATCCCATTGATTTTCAGTGCCCACTGAGTCAGAACTGCCTGTCACCTCATTTCCTTCTAACACGGATCTTCACCTGCTCTAACTTGCTAGCAAACGAACCTGACACTTCTAAGGCCTGGAAACTAGCACATCTTGGGTTCTCCAAATGTGTAATATAACCCTCCAGGACAGGAATGGTGCAATGGCGGGGAATGTCCAAGACACAGATCAGTCCCCACTGAAAAGATCTGATCTAGGTGTCAGTAGTGACTCTGGCTTTATGCCATCCTCACTGTTCAGTGTGAAGAGATCACAGGGCAAGATGACAGGGCATCTCCCTCCCAATATGCACGCTGCACTTTCACAAGAATGGTTCTCTAGAACCAAAGGAACAAATTGCCTGCCATCCCCCATACCACCCCTCCCAACCCAATTCCATTCCAAACACTTGAGAATTTGCATTCAGGAGAAGGGAAGTTACTATGGGTGCAGGATCAGCTGAAATCTGCAGTGCTTAAACAGCACTTAAAAAACACTTTATTAAAAAACAACAACAACAACAAAAAACACCCATTCCTCCTCCACAGCTTCCCCTACTGCTTAATAGATTCCTGCCACAAGTGCAAACTGCCCACGGACCTTGGTGACAGGTACCCACCTGTATCTCCATGGAAGGTGTTGTCCCCATCGCTGGGCCAAATCTGCCCAGTCTTGCGGACACCCACAATGGTCGCCTCAGACACCACCACCTGGCACTGCCGATGCCGTTTCTGGCACTGAGGTGTCGGAGGGCTGCTGCTGTCAAAAGACTGCTGTGAGTTTTGCGAGGGTGAGCGGCTCTTGTCTCGGAACATGCGGTAGGTGGTGGGACTTGGGGACACCCGGCTTGACTGGCCGGAGGAGAAGTCCTCTTCACTGGAGGTGAGGTTCTCGTTGGAGCTGCAGTCCGGAGTGTAGCCACCTCCACTGTCCTCAAAACTCCGGGGAGAGTAGGACCTGCGGGGCCAGGTGAGGCGCTTCTCCTGCTCCGAGGTGCTCTGGCTGCGCAGAAGTGGGCCCTTGCCCTCCCCTTCCACCATCATGCCCCCGACGTAGATGCTCTGGTAGGGTTGATACTCCAAGGGCGGCCAAGGGGGTCTGCTGCCGCCATTGGCATTGATTAGGTTGTCCTTCAGGAATCGAGGGTTCAACTCTGCATCTTCATAGTCGCCATCGAGGCCACAGCTGCTCTCTGAGGAGCGCCCGCGGTAATGGGGCCTGGGTGCGTCCCCCAGACCCGGCCCCGCACCTTGCTGGGACTTCTTGCGCTCCATTTGCATGGCCTGGCTGCCCAGGGAACTGATCCGGTCAGACACCTCTTTGTCGTTGACCTTCACCAAGCCGCGCTCGTGGTGAAATTCAACATTCACGTAGAAGGGCTTCTCAGTGTCCGCCGCCCCGGGCTGGCCATGACCCTTGCGAATCCTCTCGAAGTTGGACCTAAGCGCTGCCACACTGGTGGGGGGTCCCCGCTCATCCCGGTCGGCGGAAGTGGCGGCCCCAGGCTTGCGGGCGGCCGCCGGCCGAGCCTTACCTGGGGACCCTTCTCCGTCGGGCCGGGCCTCGGACTCCTCGGCGAGTGGCGGATCCGCGCCATCGGCGGGCGCCGGCGCCGGGCGCAACGCTGGCGCTCGGGGTTCAGCGGCGCCGTCAGGGGGCTGCGCGGCGCGCCGAAAGCCCCAACGCTGCCGGTCATAGCTCTTCTTCTCCTTGGCCAGCAGTGTCTGCAGGTATATCATGCGGAAGCGCTCCTGGTTCACCTCCTGCTCCAGGCGCCGGATAGAGGCCTTGCAGCGCTCCAGCTCTTGCTCGATGTCACCTACCGAGCGCAGTTCCATACGCGGCGGCTCAGAGTCCGGGAATTGCGCCTTCCACGCCTCGGCGAAGCCCACTGGATCCACCATGGCGCGGCCGAGCTCACCTGCACCGCCAGGCTGCGTGCGGGACCCCCTCAGCGGCGACGCGGCGGCCTCGCCAGGCCCGGCCCGGGGCGCCAGGAGGACCCCATGGTCCGGCTCCGCGGTAGCGGCGAACAATGCCCGCCCCCTCCCGGGCGGCAGGTGAGGCGGGAGGCTCGACTGCCCCGGGCGGCGGGTAGCACGGGGCAGGACGCGCGCGTGGGGGCGGGGCGCGCCCGGGCGGGGGAAGGGCGCGGGGTTGCGCGCGCCGCTATTGTGTGCGGGACTCCTAGGCGCGGGGCTGCGCCGGCAGACGCGGGATGGGTGCGGCCCTCCGCTCGGCTTAGCTCAGCAACCCCTAGCCCATGTACACTGCTCGCGCGCTCCTCTCTTCTTGCTCCAGGGCCGTCCCGCACCACGGCCGCCGCCTCCTCTGTGGGCGCAGCGTTCCACCCGGCCGGCTCACCGCACTCCCACCCGGCCCGCACTCGGCGCCGCAGGAAGGGGAGGGCCAGGGGGCGGTGGCCGGGCGCGGCTGATGGAGCAGGGCTCGCCTCTTAAAGGGACCGCGCCGCGGGCTCCCGACGGGATCCCGCTAGGCCACCTCCCCACTGAGCCTTTCCTCTCCCTGGATCCCTGCGCACTTGGGGAAACTGAGGCCATGGCGTCGTTGAACCCGCCTGTCCCACTCTTAGTCCAAGAGTGCCCTATAAAAAGGACACTGGGCCCACTGGTTCAAACAGACCCTTCCAATTCGGAGACCCGGGACAGTTCTGCACACCTGGACCAGGAACACGTGGTTCTTCATTTTCCTACAGCCCCCGGTGAGAGCCAGCGTCAGGCTGGGTCACCAATGTCGGCAGTGTCTGTGTCCCCAAGTCTCTAGTGTTGTGGACAGGAGTGATAAAGCAACAAAAACCGCAGAGGATTGTCACAGAGACACCCTTATACTGGCTGATAAATAGGAATTTCTCCCCCAAGTCACTCAACAACACATCTTATTCCTGTGTCCTGGGCTGTGCTTTTGTCCCCTGGCTTCTGAGCTCCAGAAACCAAAGTAGTTTTTCTGGGGTCTTCTTCATTCAAAACTTACCTTATTAGACTCTCTCTAAAGGGGTCACCAGCCTCCACCTTGACCAGCAGGACTGAGTGGAAGATAGGACAGACCAGAGCAGGTTGTGAAATGATATCTTTGATGGTTCCCCAGGGAAACCCAGAGATCTGAGACACACAGCAGAGTGCACTCTCTATAAGCAGTCTGATGAGTATGATGGAAAATAGCCAAACCAGTCTACTTGGTGAAGGGGAAAGGAAAGAGGATTTGGCAATCAAAGAACTAGATTTGAGTCCTGACCACCACTCCCTCTGTGCCTCAGTTTCCTGGGCATTGAAATGAGAACAAGAACATTTGCCTCCAAAAGTTGCCCCTGCACGGATGTGAGGAACTATCTTGACTTTTCCTCAGTTCCAGTACCACTGAAAGCAGATGCCCTGACATCCAATCTAGAGAAATAGAACCCAGAGCTAGAAGCCAGGGTGGCCTGGCTCCAGTTCAGGTTTCTGTGACCTTAGGCTGTGACCTCAGTAATTCCCTTCACTTCTCTGGGCTCACCTTTGTCTTCATGTGCAAGATATTGTGAGCATCATGTTTAAAGTTCCTAGACGAGACATACAAAATGGCCAGATACATGGCAGGTGAGGTTTCATCTACGATTGCTTCTTCTTTTATTATTTTTTTTTTAAATATTTATTTGTTTGTTTTTAGTTGTACACAATGCCTTTATTTTTACGTGGTGATGAGGATCGAAACTGGGCCGCGCACGTGCTAGGTGGGCGCTCTACCGCTGAGCCACGACCCCAGGCCCTAAGATTGCCTCTTGATGTTGATGCAGCTAGAGAACCCTTAGGGCCAGGCTGGAAAGCTGGAGGATGCTTCATGGCTCATTGCCGCCCCCTGCAGGCTTCTCCATTCTTCTGAACTGCTTGTCCCCTGAGATACCCAACAGACAGGCAGTCTGCCAGGCAGACTGTAAACAGCACTTTTTGCTGGTACGGAAACAGATGCAGGCGACACCCTGACTTTGAGGCCAGTGGAACAGAGATGTTCAGGAATCCCAGCTGGGCAATAATACTGAGCAGCGTTCTATCCTCAGTAGCCTGTTCTTTAAAATGGGTATAATCACCGGGTGCGGTGGCGCATGCCTGTAATCTCAGCACTTGGGAGGCTGAGGCAGGAGGATCGCGAGTTCAAAGCCAGCCTCAGCAATGGTGAGGCACTTAGCAACTCAGTGAGACCCTGTCTCTAATAAAATACAAAAAAGGGTTGGGGATGTGGCCCAGTGGTCGAGTGCCCCTGAGTTCAATCCCAGGTACCAAAAATAAATAAATAAATAAATAATAAAATGGGTATAATAGGGCTGGGGTTGTGGCTCAGTGGTAGAGCGCTTGCCTCACATGTGTGGGGCACTGGATTCCATCCTTAAAACCACGTAAATAAATTAAAAAATTAAGTATTGCGTCCATCTACAACTAAAAATTTTTAAAATTTAAAAAAAAAATGGGTACAATAAATCCAGATTCAGGCTGGAGATATAGAGCACTTGCCTATCTTATGCAAGACCTCAGGTTCAATTCCCAGTATCATTGTCATCATCATAATCATCCTGATCTCACAAGGTCATTATTTCTTTTAATTTGTTTTAATTGTTATACATGACAGTAGAATGCATTTATGCACTGCGATATATCATACATAGATGGGATATGATTTCTTATTTTTTTAAGTGTACATGTTACAGAATCATATTGGTCATATAGTCACATATATACACACAGTAATAATGTCTGTGTCATTTCATTATCTTTCCCATCCCCACATCCCCCCCTCCTTCACTTGCCTCTACCTAATCTAAGGTAACGCTATTCTTCCCTAAAGTCCCCACCTTATTGTGAATTAGCATCTGCATATTAGAGAAAACATTCGGCCTTTGGTTTTGTGAGATTGGCTTATTTCACTTAGCATGATACTCTCCAACTCTAACCATTTACTGGCAAATGCCATAATTTCACTCTTCTTTAAAACTGAGTAATATTCCATTGAGCATATATACCACATTTTCTTTATCCATTCATCTATTGAGGGACACCTAGGTTGGTTCCATAGAATAGCTATTGTGAATTGAGCTGCTATAAACATTGAAAAATATGGACTGCTTCATGAATTTTCTTTTCATCTGTGCACAGGGGCCATGCTAATCTTCTCTGTATCATTCCTATTTTAATATATATGCTGCCAAAGTGAGCACACAAGGTCATTATTAACATTAACTGCTTTCTCCAAATGATCGGCTCAGATAATCCAGGGAGTGAGCTAGGGAAGATGAGAACCCAGGCCTCTAGAATCCCATTCTCTGATCATTATCAAAAAGAATCCCTGGACTGGGGTTGTGGCTCAGAGGAAGAGCGCTTGCCTAGGTCCTCAGCACCACATAAAAATAAAAATTTTTTTTTTTTTTTTTTTTGGTACTGGGGATTGAACTCAGGGGCACTTGACCACTGGGCCACATCCCCAGCCCTTTTTTGTATTTTATTAGAGACAGGGTCTCACTGAGTTACTAAGTGCCTTGCCATTGCTGAGGCTGGCTTTGAACTTGCGATCCTCCTGCCTCAGCCTCCCAAAGTGCTGGGATTATAGGCGTGCGCCACCACGCCCGGCTAAAATAAAATATTGTGTCTACCTAAAACTAAAAAATAAATATTAAAAAACAAAAAGAATCCCCAAAGGACTAAGTGCTTTTTTTTTCCCCCCTCTGGGCCTCTCAGTTCCCAGAAGGAAATGTATGCTCAACAGGGCCCATATGATCATTAAATGCCTAGGGAAAAAAATGGGTACTTGGTGGAGGGGGCTTCATCTACCTATAAGATTTTTCTTTATCTGGTACATAGCCTCCAACTTAGGTTCACATTAAATATTTTATTTATTTATTTATTCATTCATTCATTCATTGATTTGTTTATTTGAGATAGGGTCTTTCTATGTTGCCCAGGCAGGCCTTGAACTCCTAGGCTCAAGTGCGCCTCCTATCTCAGCTTCTCAAGTATCTAGGACCACAGGCATGTGCCAGTGCACCTGGATTTTAATATTTTATACATGAGCAAACACACTTCAGAAACTCTGAAGGCATGCTCCATTGTTGGCATAGCAAATGGCTTGTCAAGTACAAGGACACATCCAGATAGTGACTTTCTCCCCTGTGAGACAGCTTCTTTTGGCCCTAAACACACTCCTTCATCATTGGGACTTCCCTGAAAGTGCTCCCACTTGGGTCTGTCTGGTCCTTTTCTGAATAATTTTCTTTCTTTCCCTGCAGAGCTTTCTTATCAACCATTCCTTCCTTGGGGTAAACAGTGAGGAGGAATATGGAGTCTAGACATACATTAAACTCTGTAAATCCCCATTTGGGTCTGTTCCAGCTATATCTAAAACTCTGGAGGAATACAGACCATTTATCTTATTCCTCCATGTCTCCAAGTGCTCAGCATGTAGTAGATGCTCAGTCAGTACTGGTCAAATGAATATGTGTGTGGCTTGGAGGAGAGCACAGCCCAGAGAGAAACACTGTGTGGGTGATAAGATAAGATAGTCAGAGCTGGCCCTGGCAGAGATGTATGTCCTTGGTAGGGAATCCAGTAAGAGGCAGGGATCCTGGAAGGCTTGCCTAAGTTGGTGTTACCAAGAAAGAACAGACATGCAAAGACCAGGAGACTTCAAATTTGTAGGTATGTTTGAGAAACATCTGGGTTGGGACATGACACTGGTTTGGACAGTAGAAACTGAGATCAGAGGATGAGGCAGAGTCTTCTATGCCTGTTAGAAGTTTAGGATTCATTCAAAGTGCACTAAAAGTTCTAAGCCTGCACTATCCAATAGAACTTTCCACCACAATGGGCATGTTCTATGAAGTACACCGAACAACACAGCTGCCATTTCCCCATAGGATTACTAGGTACCTAAAATGAAGCTTCAGCTATTGAAAAAGTGAATTTTTAGTTTAATGAATTTAGATCTAAGTATTGGACAGCACAATAAGCAAAGTGTGAATTGCTGGGATTTGATGGGTAGAGAGTTGGAGGGGTTGGAGGTAGGAGCAGGGTAGGTATCCAGATCTGTGGAAATTGTCTAGGTGGGAGATGTAGATGATCCAGACTCAGGTGGAAGCAAGGTGATAGAGGGAATGGGTTGGACTCCAGACCATTCTGGAAGTAGAACTCTAGGACTTGCAGAGAAATTGGGTATGGGGAATAAGAGAGGACCAGCCATGGGTCTGATAGTGGGACACTGACTGCGGGGAGTAAGCAGGGTTCCCATGTGTGGCTTCAGGTACGTATCACCCATTCACAGGGAGGAGTTAAATGGACACAGAGTGAGTCTGCAGCACCAGGGAGCATTCAAGATAAGACCACAGATAGAAATTGAAGTATATTAGTGATTGGTGTTTAGAGTCATGGGTGCCAAAGACTTTCTTCCTATCAACAAGAGACTGGGTGGGAAAGGGACAGGGACTGGACTAGAAGAGAAAAAGAGGCAGAGATACTGAGAAGAGTCTGACCATGAAGGAGATAGGGACCTAGGAGTCAGTGGTAGGCAGACTCAGTGAGGAGGGCAGAGCTCCTGTGCCAACAGCTGTTATGCCCTCTGGTGAAAGGCTGGATCTGACACTATCATTTTGCCAGCAGAGCAACGGTGTGGCCCTGTATTTAAACTACAGAAGCTGGAGGCTAAACGGACCCCAAGCACTTCTATAGGGTTCAACAAGCAGAGGGGTTTCATTTAAGGGCTGCACAGCTGTTCCTGAGCAGTGACGCTTATTTTCTTCCTCATTTTGCCTTTCTGAATTCTTTATAATGAAAATGTTTATCTTTGGTAATTAAAAAAACAATAGATAATTTGTTTTGTTTTTATTTTTACAGCTTTATTGAGGTATAATTGACATGCAATAAACTATGATGAGCTTTGACATCTGTATACACTGTGAAACCATCACCACAATTAAATAACAACCATTTCCATCACCACCAATATATGTCATATTTTTAAATCTCAAAGTAAAATGGGACAAGGAGATAGATTTTGGGTGATGTTTCCCCTCAACCCCCCTGCCTTTTTTTTTCTTTTATGTGCTGAGAATCAAACCCAGGACCTTACACTTGTTAGGCAAGTACTCTACCATGAAGCTATGCCCAAGTCCTTCCCCAAAATTCATGTTGGGATCAATTTTTTGTACTGGAGATCAAATCCTGTAGCATTCTACTTCTAAACTACATCCTCAGCACCTCCATCTTTTTAGATTTTGAGGCAGGACCTTGCTAAGTTGCCCAGGCTAGCCGTGAACTTGTGAACCTCCTGCCTCGGCCTCCCAAGTAGCTGGGATTATAGGCATGCACCATCCCATCCAGGCCTATGTTGAAATCTTAACCCACAATATGATGGTATTGGGAGGTGAGGGACTAGGAAGTGATTAGGTCGTAAGAATGGGATCCCCATGGATGAGGTTAGTATCCTTATAAAAGGAACCTCAAAGAATGCTTGCTGTCTTTCTGTCATGTAAGTATGTAATGAGAAGTCCACAATCTATAGCCTGAAAGAGAACCCTCACCAGAACCCAACCATGCTAGTATCTTGATCTTGAACTTCTAGCCTCCAGAACTGTGAGAAGCTTTTGAGTTGGAAGAGTAATTCATAGTAGAGCATTTGCCTAGCATGTATGAGGCCCTGGGTTTGATCCCCAGCACGGAAGGAAGGAAGGAAGGAAGGAAGGAACGAAGGAACGAAGGAAGGAAGGAACGAAGGACGGACGGACTTCTGTTGTTCATAAGCCACCTGAATTATGGTACTTTGTTGTAGAGTATAAACAGACTAAAGACACTTCTTTTGAGTTCTAGTATTGCTTTTTCTAGTACTGGAGATTGAACCTCAGTGGCATTTTACCACTAAGCTACATTCCTAGCACAAACTGTACCTGCCACCTTGTTTTCTAAAATTTGAGACAGTCTTCCTAAGTTGTAGAGGCTGACCCCAAACTTGTGATCCTCCAGCCTCAGCCTCTGGAGTAGGAAATTTTATAGGCCTGCACCACCAGACTCAGCTCCTGTGTTTAATTCTTTTGGGAACATTTCTAAGAATGGAATCTCTGGTCATATGGCATTTCCATGTTTTACTTTTGAGGAATTTCACAAGTGACTTTGAAAAATTCACCCCAAAGTACCATATAGTTAGGTGCAGTGGCCCTACCTATGAGAGTCTCATAGTCTTGAGGGCTATTGTCCAACTAGCTCTTGCCAGGTACCCAGCCTGGGGCCAGAGGTTCCACAGATGTGAATTCTTTCCACCCTCATAGCCATCATTCCAGTGAAGGGTAGGGAAAGGGGCTCAGAGAGGGGTAGTTACCCCCATCACACAGCAATAAGTTGGGGGCCCAGACTTGAGCCAAGCCTACCCAAGTCCCAAATCAGTTCTTTTGACCATTGTGCCAATAGGCAGGATGATCAGATGGGGTATTATAAAGATGGCAGGGTTTTCTGCTGTAAGATCTACTTGAGGTCAACCAAATATCCTGGGCCTTTCTTGCTGCTTCCCTGCCCTGTCTGAAATGCCATCTCCATCAAAGTTAGAGGCCAGAGGAGGCTACCCTTCAAGTGGGATGTGGTCACATGACCACCTCCATCCATCATCTGTCATCTGTCAGCCCCAGGGAGCCAAGAGCAAGATCAGAAAACTGAGGTCATGAATACAGCTGTCCTCTAGCCCTGCTAGCTTGTATTGTGATAGACAGTGCTTGGCTGGGACTCCTCTTCCAGGCTCACTGACCCCTGACCCAGAGTGGGGAATAAGGATGTCTCTGTAGGATGTCTTTGTAAAATAAGAAATGAGCTCTTGCTGGAGCTGCTAGCCAGGGTTCTGACTGAGTGAGGGTGTGGGCTCTTCCTTCCTGACTTGGGACTCACCCACTTCTGCAGAATCAATTATTGATGAGGGCTCTGCAGCCGTTACAATCCCAGCAGAATCTCCTGACTGCTATTTCCAGCCTTTGCAGGGAGAGGAGGGGCCTGGGTGCGATGAGCTTTTTTCTGAAGGTATGGCCATTGGTCCAGGTTATGACTTCCAGTGGTTAATGGCCCAGAGCACTGTCAGGCCAATGGTGCTGGGGAGGATGAGGAAGCCCCAGGCCTGCATTGCCCCCTCTAGACCATCCAATCTGCTCCCTGAAGACTGGTGGTAGGCAAGCTGAGTGAAAGATCTGCCTACAGCAGCCCAGGGGCGGAAGCTTTGCACCTTCTGGGGGCAGAGGTTCAGAATGATGGCTGGTGATCCTGAATGCCAAGGAGGCATTAGGAAGAGGGGGAGGAGGCCAGGTAGAAGTCACACTGCTTGGAAGGAGACTGTATGATAGCCACACTTCCCATCTGTCCATCAACTTCCCTCAGGGGAAGGCCTGACATATGGGATATGACATGGGGATGCCACAGCAGATGGCAGAGGAGCCCTGGGAGCTGCTGGGAGGGGGTCCTATCTCAGGACAATGCCCAAAGCTGTGGGCTTCTTGGGTGGAGTCCAGGGCACACCCAGACTCTCTTCTTGCCCAAAAGAAGAGGGCCCCTTTCTGAACTATGTTTCTTCTTTGGAGAGCCCTCTGCCCACAGGCCTTTTCTCATCCCTGCTCTGGACTTCTTCACCAAGTGCTCTCTCTCCCAGGCCTAGAATTCCTTACCAGTGTCTCCAGGGGCTCAAGGCTATGAGAGATGGACTGAGCTGCCTCCTGGTCCAGCTGGGCCTGCATAGCCCCAGAGGTCATATTCCTCCCTACACTTTAGCTCACTTGTGAAGTGGGGCTGTGCTGGCATCCCCTGTGTGGGCTCTGGGAGGAATAAACAGAAGAATGCAGAGGACCAGTCTAGAAAGGGAGCTCCAGGAACTTATTAATGAGTAAGAATGAAGGTGTGACCATGTGATTGATTGATTTTGGTACTGGAGATTGAACCCAGGGGTGCTTTATTACTGACCTACATCCCCAACTCTTTTTTGCTTTTTGATTTTTAAATTTTGATACAGGGGCTCACTAAGTTGCTTAGGGTCTTGATAAGTTAATGAGACTGGCCTCGAATTTGCAATCCTTCAGCATCAGGCTTCAGAATTGCTGGGATTATAATCATGCACCACTGTGTCCGGCTAACCCTGCAGTTTTATTTATATGTATAAATAGTTGTAGGTGGACACAATGTCTTTATTTTATTTTATTTATGTGGTGCTGAGGATCAAACCCAGGGCCTCACACATGCAAGATAAGCACTCTACCCCTGAGCCATAGACCCAGCCCCAACTCTGCAGTTTTAACCAATCTTCTGCCACCTCTATGTTCAGTTATCTTAGGTGACCTTAGGTCTCCTGACTTAAAATACCCTGGGACCCTCTGGAGAGAGAGGTTCATCTGGGAATGGTCTCCATCCCATCCTATAGGCTAAAGTGTAAATTGGAACAATCCCTGTGGCTTCCAGCAGAGATGGGAAGAGGGTGTGGCAGGTAGGCGGACAGGTCATAAGACTGAAAGAGGCTGAGAGAGAGGGCTCTGCTCGAGTCACTGTGGAGCCTGTGTCATCATGGCTGTGGGTCTGGCAGAGGACTGTCGAACACTGTAGACACAGTAGGCAGGCTATAAGGTGGGAAGGCTCAGGTAGGGAATTCTGGGGAGGGCTAGGTATGTTTGGACCATGCAAATAAATCCCTTTTTCCGGTTACAACCCTGGGCAACAGGGCACTGGGAACACCTGATCAGGGTATACATGTATAAAGGACACAGAGCCCCAAAGTAAGGCCACCTGGAGTATGGTTCCTACTGGGATCAGACCCCAGTGTGTGTGTGTGTGGGGGGGGGGCAGGGGCAGAGGAGAAACCAGGGATGTAAAGATGCTCAGACTTCTCATCTGTTAGATGGGGACAGGAAGGGGTCTCCAGCAGAAAAGACAAAGAATAGAAGGATGCACAAAGGACAGATGGTGTGAAAAGAAGGTACCAGGGGAACCAGGGAAGAGGAAGAAGACATCTCTGAAGCACTTGGTTATGGTCCTCATTGTGCCATGGCTGCAGGGGACTGCTTGCTCAGGTTTGCAGGACCAGGCTCGCAGATACTTGTCTCTGCCCCAGAAATTTACTGTTAAATATTGAGTATTTATTTATTTATTTATTTATTTAGATACTGGGGATTGAACCCAGGGGGACTTAACCACTGAGCCACATCTCCAGCCCCTTTTAAAAATTTTATTTAGAGGGGCTGGGGTTGTGGCTCAGCGGTAGAGTGCTCACCTAGCACGTGCGCGGCCCGGGTTCGATCCTCAGCACCACGTAAAACACAAATGCATTGCATTGTGTACAACTAAAGCAAATAAATAAATATTTTTAAAAAATTTTATTTAGAGACAGGGTCTTGCTGAGTTGCTTAGGACCTTGCTAAGTTGCTGAGACTGACTTTGCATTTGTAATCTTCCTGCTTCAGCCTCCTGAGCTGCTGGGATTACAGGCATGTGCCACCGCAACCAGCTAAATATTGAGATGTTTGAAGAGAATGTATTTGTATCAAAGAGAACCACACTGGAGTGATTCTGAGAGAGAAGACGCATGCTATTCTGTTTTGCAATGCTGGGGATGGAATCCAAGGCCTCATGCATGCTAGGCAAATGCTTTCCCTGAGCTCCACCCTGCCTGCTTGATATGGTTTGATTATCCCCTCTAAAACTCACTGTGAAGCTTAATCCCCAGTTCAACATTGTTGGGAGGTATTGCCTAATGAGAGGTGTTTAGGCCTCATAAAGTCATCTTAGCCTATACTGGCACGTGCTCCCTTGTCTGTCTGCCATGTTATAATGTGGCTCTTAAAGTTCCCAGCCACCAGGACCATTAGCCAAATAAATTTCTATTGTTTATAATTTGTACAGTCTAGCCGGGCATGGTGATGCATGCCTGTAATCCCAGCAGCTTGGGAGGCTAAGGCAGGAGGATAGCAAGTTCGAGGCCAGCCTCAGCAACTTAGGACCTGAACAACTTAGCGAGACCTTCTCTCAAAATAAAAAATAAAAAGGGGGCTGGGATTGTGGCTCAGCGGTAGAGCGCTCGCCTAGCACGCGCGCGGCCCGGGTTCGATCCTCAGCACCACGTACAAATAAACACATTGTATACAACTAAAGTAAACAAATAAATATTTAAAAAATAAAAATAAAAAAAATAAAAAGGGCTGCGGATGTGGCTCAGTGATTGAGTGCCCCTGGGTTTAATCACCAGTACCAATAATGATAATAATAATAATAGCAATTTGCCCAGTCTATGGTATATAATTGTAGCAGCATAAACACATGAAGACAACACTGTGTTACTTTCATTTCCCTGGGGAACTTAGTCTCCCAATCTCCCAGGCCAAATATTGAAATAGAAGAGACCATTACTGTCAGTCAGGGTCCACAGGAACCAGCTGGCACACCAGAGTGGGCAATACAAGGGCAGTTTAATGGAGTTTTATGGAGGTGCGGGTATACAAGAGACAGTATGCTTCTAGCTCAGGAGCTGGTAACAGTAGGACACCATACTGTCCCCTCCCATACTGGGGCCTGAAGGGGCCAAAGGAGGAAGTTGTGGAGAAAGCCAGCCCACCTAGGCCAGCCACTCCCATCCTGTGAAGCATTCTGCTGCACCCAGCAAACCTGGTCCTCCCTAAGGCACCCCCAGTGTGGCATGCTCCCCTACCTGCATCAGACTACATCTAGTGGACCAGGTCAGGAGCCACAGTTCAGAGAAGGGCCCAGCAAGATTGCTTTTGGGAATCTAGAGCGAGCAAAGTATGCAAAGAGTGGTCACTGTAGCACCACTGGTTAAAGCTAAAACCTAGACACAAATTATGGGCTGATCAAATGAACTCTGATCTATCCACACCAAAGAAAATTTGGCTGCTGAAAGAATAGGAGGCTCAGTGTACACACACAGTGAGAGGGCTCCAGGCAGGGAGAACAGCACAAGGTCATGCTGGAGAAACAACAAATAAGCTAACAAACATGGGTTTGCACGCGAACATAGCCCAGAAGGAATCATAATAACTGTTATCCAGACTCATTTCAGGAGTGCAACCAAGGTGGGGCTTCTAGTCTGCATCTCATATGCTTTGTACTGTTTTGCTTTTTTTTTAACACTAAGAACACAATTTCTTTAAAAGCAATTTATATAAAGAAGTGTTAATATGTTTTATACATCATACCTATGTAGAGAGAAACTATGGAAAAAAGGTAATGAGGTAATGAACAGAAAAATATGCCACTGTTCATTATAATTTTGGTGTTAGGTAATTGTTATTAGTCAATGAACATTCACTGGGCACATGTGGTGTGCCAGGCACTAGAAGGGTGCTGACCAGCACAGCTGCCTACAAAATGTTCACCATTTACAAACAGCAGACAGGGATGCTGGATGTACCAGCAGAGGGCAGAGATGAGCGACATGGGAGGGTGGGAAAGTTAATAGTAGTGAAGAGGGTCAGGGAAGACCCCATGGAGGAGCAAAAGGAGGGGCACAGAGGGGGGCAGGTCCTCTGGGCAGAGAGCTGGGGGTGTTCCTGCCTACTCTGGGTGTGCCAGAGGAAATGGTAGAGTCAGAAACATGCCAGACTCTGGAGAGCCTCTTAAGTCCTCTACAGGTGAGTGGAACAAATTACAAAGGTCCTGCAGACATACGGCCAATGGAAGAGAGAGGTAGGAAGGCAATAGTGGGCACCAAGAGTGACAGAGCAGGGCAGTGTAAAGTTTAGGGGATATGGAGTGAATTATCCAAGGGGTGGCCATGCAGTCCTCCATCTCACAGTATGGCAAGGAAAATTCATCCTCTAGATGGGCCAGAGGTGTGAGCAGTTTGTTCTGTCCATTGTTGCCCAATGACCTGGAGGGCAGGACCATGGGGATCTCAGAGGTACTAGGGAGGAACCTGAGAGACTTTCTTGTCCATTGCCTTTGAGAGGAACAGGACTGACCAAGGAACTACAAGTCTGTGGCAGAGGAACAGTGCACAGTGAGGCGTGGAGCTCCAAGGCCTGGAACTTCATGTCCCATTGATAATAGAAAACTCCCTGGTGGGATGGCAAGTAGGTTTTCCCCTTGACAAATTCTGGTCACCTGGAACAGTATAATGAGAAGGACTCTGAAGCTACATCTAGGATCTTTGGAAAGACTGCCAGGGTTGACTGCTGATGTAAGACAATGCAGGAGTGTCCTGAGCTTGCAGTCCTGAGGCTTCTCAAGGCCACAGGTGACATTCTAATGATCGTAAGGGTGAGCTGGCCGTTTAGGAGATCACCGAAGTACCCACAGCCAGGCATGATGCTCCTTGGTAGGCAGTGTGGGGTGCTCTGGCAGCCAGTGGCTCCTGACCTGCCCGAGAAATGGCTGATCCTTGGGAATGCAGGCCCTCTACCCATGGAGGGGAGACATACTGCAGAGTTCAGGCTCCACGTCACCTCTCCATCGTCACAGGAGCTGCTACCCATGCACACAAGGAGTGGAAGCCTCTGATGCCTGCCCAAGTTAACAGCAGCTCAGGCTGGAGGGCCTTTTGTTCTCCTGGGTCTCAGGTGAGCTCCCCTCCATTCCTGTAGAGAGAGGACAAGTAAGTTGGCATCAATCAAGCATCCTGCAGCCAACACTGGCAGGGGCCACCCCACTCTGACAGCTAGAGCCATGACCTTTATCTCCTAGGCCTGTTGTCTGAGGCTTGGTTAACCTGCCATAGACCAAGAGGCCCAGGGGTGGTGGAACAGAGTGGGCAAAGGTAGAGACTAGGAGAGCCAGAGCAGAGCCCTAGGAGGCTGTCTGGAGGACAGGAAGGGCCACAGAAGGTGTCTGAGCTGGAAAGCAGGGTTAGTGAGGCTACAGGTATGAGACTGGAGCAACAGCCCAGAGAAGAGGGTCCAAAGAGGACAATAGAGGGACATTAGTTAAGAAAACAGCAGAGTCTTGGGTGATGAGAGGACAGTGGACATAGATTTTCGGCCTTTAGCCTGCTCCCCAATCCTGTTCAGTCATGCCTGTACGTACGGATGAGGTCTCCATCCCCAACCTGGGGCCGAGTGCCGTTTCTCTTCTCCAGATCCTGCAGTACTGACTGTTCGAATGCTAGGGCAGCAACACGGCTGAAGAATGCCTTCACGTTCTCTCCTGGGGGCCCACAAGACAGCTGTGTGACCCTAGCTGACCCCCAAATGTATTTAGGTATAGAAGCCAGGGTAGCCCACCCTCATGCCAGCACATGCCCCTTTCTAGAGCACCTCCCGACAGTAATGGTGACTACATGAACACAGCCCCACCACCCATCTGGGAGCACACAGTGCTCGGGGCAAGGCCCCAGCCGGCTTCAGCCCCCATCTTCCCACCTGGCTCCAGCCCACATCCCTGACCCAGCTGCCTGCCTAGGCCACTTCCTCAGACCTCCAAGCCTTCATTCCCTAGCATCTACTCTTCTAATCAATTACTACTGAGCACCTGCTATGGGCCAGGTGCTGGCACAGGCAGAGCTCAGGACAAACCTGTGATTGCTATCCTGTAACTTTCCACATGCTGCTGGGCTTCATATGGAGCCTTTGTGTGTATTCTCCCAGGTAGAGGTAACTGCTGTCAGGAAGCACACTAGGCTCCAGCACCCAATAGGAACACTGCCCTTGTGTAGCTCACAACCTATACAACAGCACAGGGCCCTCCTGCTTGGCCCATAGTGAGATCCCAGTGAACCTGATGTTACCCTGATAAAGGAGGGTAGTTTCTCACAGGGCAGAAGCGACACTGTTGGGAAGGAACAAAGAGCACCATGCACAGGCACTTCCAAGTATTTGTGGTGGGCCAATGATGGTACTCTACCCTCGGCTCTTACTCAGTCTGGGGCCAGATGTCTACTGTTCCTGCTCGGCCAGGGCAAGGACTACTGGGCCCAAATCCCAAGTCCTGAAAGCCTCTGAGATCTACTATGTGCCAGGTACTGCATGCTCTTTCATTTAATCTCCCCAAAAACCTGTTTTCAAAGTTTGTTCTTTACTAAGAGAAGCATTTTCCAATTTTTCTTCAATAAATACATATGGAGGGCTGGGGTTGTGGCTCAGCAGTAGAGCACTCGCCTAGCACGTGCGCGGCCCGGGTTTGATTCTCAGCACCATGTAAAAATAAAGGTATTGTGTACAACTAAAACAAATAAATAAATATTAAAAAAATTATATAAATACATATGGCTTTTGTAATGCAAAACACGTTGTTTCATTAAAAATAAAATGAGATAGTTAGCATCACTCTGCTTCTCAGCTGAGGAGATTTAAGGCCGGGAGATGTTGGGCATCTTACCTGGGTCTGGGGGACCCAGAATGGCCAGGGTCAGACCACGTGTGGGTAGCCATGGGGGCTCTGTTGTAAAACATGCTAGTAGGGCAAGGGCCAGAGGTTGCTGTTCCTCCCATGCATGACACAGGCCTCCCAGTGTCCTTCCAGAGAGGAAGAGACTCCTCTCAGGCAATGGAAGCTGCTTCCAGTCACTAGTGCAGCTGTGCTGTGATACTAGCATGGTCAGAGATGCACAAGAGAAGGCAAGAACCTCTGTGACACAGCAAGTCTTGCAGAGCTGGCTCGGCAACAGCCCACACGCCCACCATGAGGATGCCCCTTGCCTTACTCACCGGTTTTGGATGACACTGACCAGTACTCAGCCTGCATCTCATTGGCCAGGTGCACAGCCTCCATTTCAGTCTGCTCACATGCTGCCCCTGACTGGAAGAAGCAGTATTCACTGACCCAGTGTCCCAGCCCTTCTATAGGGATGCCCCTAAGGGTAGGCAGCTGTTTCCTTTCATTGTGCCACCTCCCTCCCCATTTCACCCAGGGAAGGAGAGGCAGCCCCAGTTACAGATATGCTGCTTGCCCAGGGATGACACCTCAGTGGTCCCAGGCAAATCTGAGTGCCAGCTGTCCCTCTCTTAGGAGACAGTGCAGGGAACTTGAGTTCCCCTGTCTTACAGTTCCAAGGCCTGCAGTCTTTGAATTCCAGTGCTTTGGTTGTTAGTGCCACCCACCACTCCTCAAACTTCAGCTGAATGTGTAGGCATTTTCCTGAGGGCCACCCAGGCCTCTAGCACTGCTTACCAGAAGGTCCTTCTTGGTTCCCACGAGGAAGATGAAGCAGGAGCCTGCCTCGTTCTCCCTTAGCGCATCCTCCAGCCACTGCCTGGAATGCACAGAAGGAAGATGGCCTGAATTGCCACCCACCTATTCAGGTCTTGAACACCATGGGACAAGGTCAAGACTTGACTCCTCCCCAGGATTGGGAGCACTAAGATGGAAGGTACAGGGAGGGTGCTTTGGCTGACACTGGCTAAGTGGGGATGCTTGTCCTATAGCCATAAAGGCCTTTGTAGCACCAGAGAGGATTGACAATACAAAAGGATGGGTCACAGGGAGATGAAGTGCCCATCTTCCTCCTCTGAGACCTTGGGTGAGTCCTGCACTTTATCAACTGGAATGCACTCCTGCCTCCCTCACATGGTTTGGAGGTTTCTGGATGTGAATGCCTCCAGACAAATGCAGGGTGAGGGGGCTTTTAGTTCCTGGAAGAAGCAGAATGGCCTCTTGGAATTGGTAACATTGCCCATGTTTCTTCTAAGACAACAAGTACCAAATTCATGTTCCTTCAAGACAGGGCTGGCTCTGAAATTACCAAGGCCTAAGGAAAAGTGAACATATAGGACTCCTCATTCAGAAATGATTAGAACTTTCAAGATGTGATAGCAGAAGCCAGGCGTGGTGGCACACACCTGTAATCCCAGCACTTGGGAGGCTGAGGCAGGAGGATTGTGAGTTCAAAGCCAGCCTCAGCAATGGCGAGGCACTTAGCAACTCAGTGAGACCCTGTCTCTAATAAAATAATAATAAAAAAAAAAAAAAGGGCTAGGGATGTGGCCCAATGGTCAGTGCCCCTGAGTTCAATTCAATTCCTGGTACCAAAAAAAAAAAAAAAAAAAGATGTGATAGCAGAGTGGCAGAGCATTTTGTGGGGAGTGGGATGGGGACTGAACTCAGGGCCTCATGCATGTTAGTCAGGTGCTCTACCACTGAGTCACATCTCCAGCTGACAGCAGGATATTAAAGCAAGTGGGCTCTTTGGAGCAGGAGTCAGGATGCATTGGTCATATACCCCTGAGTAGAGATGAGGACAGATCTTGAGGGATAAGAAGGCAAGTGGACAGTAGGTGGCCTATGGGCAATTGGTTCCAACAAGTGAGCCTGGTCACTGGAATCCATTGTGGGGGCCCCTACTGGCCAGGTTTAGGGAGTTCTTCCAGGTAGGTTCCTGAACCCAGGTGGCCTGAAGGATTCACAGGGTCCAGGATTACTTGCCTGGTATGCTCCAGAGTCTGTACATCAGTGAGGTCAAAGGCTGTGATGATCACTAGACACATAGGGAAAAGTCAATAGCCAATCAGTGACAAGTGAGTCCAACGAAGTATGAAAAAGGGGCTCCCCTAGGCACCTCTCCAGATCCTGAGGAACTGCCAAGGTGGCCTCTGGCACTTAGCCTTGAACCCTAAAGTGGAGGCTGGGGAGGAAATTCCCTATGGCTGCCCCACCCCCAAGGATCTGCCCTCCTGCTAACTATACCCAGTAGCACAGACTCAGGGAGGAATTCAAGGAGGTAGGATGAGGAGACAGGAGCATGTGGCCTTGGCATCAGACATCTTCTGCTACTTATGGAGAAGGGAGCCTGGGCAAGTGTCTTAATGGCTGAGAACCTCAGTTTCCCCATCTGTAAAATGGTGAGAATGATACCTCTAGCTCTCAGTGATGCTGTGAGGGAAAATGAGGGCAGCTATTTTGAAAAGCTATTAGTTTACAGCCTGACCAGAGGCATAGTTTCAGCCAATAGCAGCTATGGCTGATGATAAATAGCAACAATCAGCTCAAGGGAACAAATTCTGGGGAGTCAGATGGGCAGAAAACTGGGAGATGCAACCCTGCTGTCAGCTCCTCTTGTCACTGGTACTGCCTTAGGCCCATGGTGTTGAGGTGGTTCCTGAGGGGAAGCCCATGTGGAGGACATTCCAGGCAAATATCTGTTCTCTACTACCCACCCCTTGGGAGTGAGCAAGCTGAACAGGGAATACCTTTGCACCTTGGCTGATGGCTGATGGCCCTCCTAAAGCAGAGGGGAACAGAGAAAGACAGCTTCCTCACCCCCAAGCTTGAGTGTTATCTCAGTGACCTGTGCAAAGAACCTGGGTTTTCCTGCTATTGAGCACAGCAGGGAGCCCCATGCTGCACATGGCTGAGGGTTCCACCCTTGTAAGACTGCTTACCCTGGGCACCTCGGTAGTAGGCAGATGCAATGCACTTGAACTTCTCCTGTCCGGCTGTGTCCCAGCTGTGCAGTGAAGAAGGAGAAAGGAAAATGGTAGCAGGTTAATCAAGTATAGTAATCTGACCCACCAGGCTAGTAGTATCATGGAGGGAGACCCAAGGACCTGCACCAGCTGTGCCAACAGTGTGGGCTACAGAAAGGGCTTATATGAGCCAACTATCCCTGCCACCATCTCCTGATGATCCCTCTAGTGGAGAATTCTCACTGGATTCACAGTGCAACTGGGGAGAGCATGGCCTTAGCAATTCAACTGCCCAGATGAATGGAGTTACAGCTCAGTCCCTTCTGATTGTGACATTCAAAAGGAACCTATGTCATTGGATTAGACAAAGAGGAATGAAGGGAAGGGAGGGGGGATGAGAATAGGAAAGACAGTAGAATGAATCAGGCATAACTTTCCTATGTTTATATATGAATACATGACCAGTGTAACTCCATATTATGTACAACCACAAGAATGGGATCCTAACTAGAATAAGTTATACTCCATATATGTATAATATGTCATGCATATCTAAAAAGAATAAAATAAATAAATAAAATATATTTAGATAATGTATTTAGATATTTAGGTGATATATATCTTAAAAGAATAAAATAAACAAGTTGATTTAGAAAAACAGGAACATATGTTCTATGGTGTGGTGTGGCTTGCTCCCTGTGAATGGTGCCAGGTTCCAGGCCAGTCCTTCAGCCATGGCCCTCTGCCACTTGCTCATTTGTGACTGGGGCACTGCTTCACCTTCCAGACTGTAGCTCCCAGGTATGTCTAACAGGGACATGATTTGTATTTGTATCCCCTGGGTAACTCTGATCAGTTATCTTTGGTTCTCTGAAGTAACACACTGAAATGGACTTAGAAAGTAAGCCTCAATCAATTAATGCTATTTACCATGGGCATGGTATAGAAGTTGGGTAGGCACATGCTGAGAGCTATTTGCCTTGGTTTAGAACAAGGTAGGTGGTCAATATGCAGGGATGAACCTGAAATTCAACACTGAATCCTTTTTTTTTGGTACAAGGGATCAATCCCAGGGTCACTTAATCAATGAGCCTCATCCCCAGCACTTTTGTGTTTTATTTTGAGACAGGGTCTTGCTAAGTTGATTAGGGCTTCACTAAATTGCTAAGGCTGGCTTTGAACTTGCAATCCTCCAGCTTCAGCTTCCTGAGCCACTGGGATTACAGACGTCTGCCACCACACCCAGCTCCCAATCCCTTTTTAAAGGCAACTGATCAAAATTTAACTTTTCTCAGTAAACTGAAAAATAAAATAAACCACAGACATGACATCAATGATCTAAAATCTTTTTCAAGTGATCAGAATGATGCAGACTTTTTGGATATATTCTTTCATTAATTCTTTCATCTCTGAAGAAGGTTCTGGGTGGACAGCTGGGGTTGGGCTTGGAGATGGCGCCAGCTGGGTGGCTGGTAACAACCTCAATGTAAGACACTGAGAGGCTGCAGCAGGACAGTAACACTGTTTTGTTTCTGGCAACTTTAATTAGAAATAGCCTGTTGCCACATGAGAAACCAGCCACCAGTCACTCTCTGCATGGCTCCACGTGGGCCACCCAGGCTCTCTGCCCTTCTCACCCTTTTATAGCCCTCAGTCTTACTGCCCTGATTCTCATAGCCTCTTTTGCTCTGGATTGACCCTGTAATGTCCCCTTGGACAAGATGTGATATCATCTGTCTCTAGGATAGCACTAGGGCACTTCCTCAACAGAGCTGGGAGCTGACATGCACAGCATCTGCAGGTCTAGCCTAGACAGGGCACAGAGGATTGAGGAATGAACCAAGATAGGAAGAAAGGGAAGGAGACCAGGACAGGCCTAGTTAATGCCAATGGGCAAGAAGAAAACAGCGGCCATCATGCAGGAGAGCAGGGAAGAGGGAGGGGCCACTCAGGATACTGCAGGGGCCTGGAGCCTGAACAAGGCCTGTGGCACCTTCCAGGTGCCAGAGGAGTGAGTAGAAGGCAAGGTCCAGAGCATGCACCACTTTAGCCCAAGGTAAGCCTGGGTAGACCCTGGGCTGTTGTGAGAGAAAGTGAAGGAAGGAGTTGAAACTAGTAGGCCACAGAGAAGCAGAGGCATGGGGTTAGGCAGGAAAGAAAACAGAAGTGGAAGAAAAGAGTAGCAGGGGAGCAGAAATTACTTGAGGAAAATGTATGAGGAGGAAGATAAGCACATCAGACCTGAGAGAGAGATGTGGACAGTGTGGCCTCTACCAGAACCACTTTTGCCCAAGCCTGGCATATAGGGACAGGATTTGGTCCCATTTTATAACTGAGAACAGGCTTAGAGGCCTGTAATCCCAGCACTTTGGGAGGCAGAGCTCAAAAGCCTCAGCAATGGCTTACCAAAGCTACCCTACCTCCTGTGGGATCACAGGAGGTCCAGGTGGGGAAGGACTTGCTAGAGTCTAGGAGGGGGATCAGCCTTAGCAAGAGCAGAAGACAATCAGGGGAGGTTGGGGATGGGTAGGCAAGTCAGGCTGTGAAGACCTTGCCCAGATCTGATCACCAACACAGAACAATTCCTGGGACCAAGGGAGGATCTGGGAACTCAGGGAGCTGTAAAGCCTGATTTCTCACAACCACTCCAGGCCCCGCTTGTCCATATGGGTCCTTGCTGAGTACCATGGGGTACAAATGAGAACAAGCTGGCCAACATTTTTCCCAGGCACCTCCTGAAGGTCCACACACAAGTCATGTGAGAACCAGCACCCGCAACAGCAACTTACATCTGGAGGCTGTAGGGAATCCCAGCAATCTCAAAGCGTTCAATTTCAAAGTCTACCCCAATGGTAGCCTTGTAGTCTCGGTCAAAAACATTCTTACAAAACCTGTTGGGGGCAAGAAAGCTATCAGAGAAGTACCTTCACAGAATGGGAAAGGAAGCTGTGCTCATGGTAGTGACACTAAGTCTGGAGGCAAATAAAGTCCAGTGATGGGAACTGATAAGGAAGGGACCATCCACAGAGGTTGCAGACAAACAAGTGTGTTAGCTCTCTGTCACTAAACAAACACCTGAAATAACAAACTTAGGGGAAAGGTTCATTTGGGCTCACAGTTTTAGATATTAGCCCCTTTGTTTGGGCCTGTTTTGAGGCAGCATATTATAGCAGCAGCATGTGGTGAAGCAAAACCACTCACCTCATGGCTGGGAAGTGAAAGAGAAGGAGGAAGAGGTGGGAGTCCCATTATCCTCATCAAGGCCATGTTCCCAATAATCTAGAGACTCTTAAATATTTGTTTTACTACCTTCCAGGAGTATCATAGGTGGGGGAGCAAACCTTTAACACATGGGGGACAATTATCTAAACCATGGCAACAGAGCAGCCGATAAGAACAAGGTAGGGTAAGAGGCACTATGGCAGCCCCAAAGGCAAACACTGTAAATTAGAACAGTGAGAGAAACTAAGGGTCTATGCTCAGGGATGGCAGTGGAAGGGCTAGCCCAAGGTCCTAACATTGTGAATAATTCCAGGCTCCTGGATCGCCCTACTGTCTGCCAACCTCATCATCTCCCCAATTTCTTGCCTGTTCCCCACCTGGCTCCCACCGGGCTGAGGCTAGTTCTCAGTAGCCACACTGTCCCCACTGTGATAATGTGGGCCTCCCAAATAAAAGTGACAACCTGATGCTGGGAGATGTGGTCAACCTGATTGGGCAGAAGGAAGCTGACATGGCCTTACCTGTGGATGAGGCTGGTCTTTCCCACATAGAGATCACCAACAACAACCACCTTGGAGAGTTTGAGCCTGAAAGAAATATGTCTGTGTCACCCTTGAGCATGGCTTCAAGAGTGTCTTCAACACACACAACTCATTCCTTTTCTGAATTCTCTGCAGTGAATCACCCCTCAATCCTGAATTCAGCATGGGCCACACTGCTGAGCCCTTCTGTCCCCCCTCCCTGATCTTCAAAGGGAGAGTGGGAAAGCCTACATTTGTTTGGGGGATTCTGCTGTCCCTGGGGCTGTACCCTTGACCCCTCTAAGCCAAAATCATGTCTTGAAAATTAGAAATGAGCATGAAGAAAGGCTGAGTCACAGGCTAAGGGGGCAGAGGTGAGACTATAAGTGTGGCTTGTGGTAACCAAGAATGATGGATACATCTAAGCTGGGGAGAGGATGCAGACATGGGGTCCAAGTGTGGGGAGACACTGACACAAGGGGTGGGTGGGCAGCTCCTGTTTCCTACTGTGTACCCTCTGGGAATGTGTAGCTATATGAACTAAGCTCACTATAAGCAAGCACTCCCTGACCAGGAACCATTGTCACCTACTCACTTGGAGTGTGTGCAAGACTCAAACAGGTCAAGAGGTATGCCATGAAGAGAACTCAGGGTGTGCACATCTGAGCTGTGGCTTGAGGCAAATTTGCTATGAAGTTGCTGGGTTCCTTAGAGACACTGCTTACCAAGAGCAGCAACACCCTTACTGTGTCTGTGTGTGTGTGTATGTCCTGTAATCTGGGAAGCAGCATATCTGGGACTGTTGACAATACTTTGTTTCTGTAGCTCACTCTAAAGGATGTCAATGGCTGAAGCAAGCAACCCAGGGAAACATCAAATAGGCTCTTCCTATGCTTGCAGACTGCAAGAGGGCACCTCTGTGTTACCTGGTGGGATTTGACCTACAATTCAACTTACCACATCTATGAGGGTAGGGACTATGTCTACCCTGCTTCCAGGCAGCCCTCTTGTTCTGGAACAGGCTGACCATGACTCCATTATTCAGACTAAGAAGTAAAGATATTGCCAGTATTATGGCAGGTACCCTGAGTACTTTTCTTTCCCTACCTCTGGTGTGGTCATGAGGAGTCAGGGACATAATCTGTGTGAAGCACCTGATTCGAAACAGCACTACCCACCTGATGACATTACTATCACCCCATAAGCATGGCCCTTTTGGCCTTTCTGACCTCCCTTTGTGCAACTTTGGGGAACTCTGAGCTGGGCTCTCTTTTGGCCTCATTACACCTGTGAACATAGCCAACTCCCTGAACAGACTGTGAGTTCCCCAGGATGAAGGATAAAAGCAGGGCCCTGTACCTGTTATTTAAAAGTAAGAACAGTTGCAAAATCCTGTGCCAGCAGTGACAGGTGCTGTTGAGATAGGAACATAAGAGATGTAGCCCTGGCCTTTGCAGGCTAGCTCTAGTGAGGAACACAAACAGGCAAAATGGCTTAAGATAAGTTCTTGGGGCTCAAGAACTCACAGGAAGGGCACCCCACTCAGCCCAGGATGGGGGGCAGGAAGAGAAGAGGGTCATAGAAGGCTCCCAAAGGAACTGACGTGGAGACCTAAAGGGTAAAGGGAAGCAACGGGAGTAAGAAAGATGCTTCAGCCAGGCATGGTGGTACATACCTATAATCCCAGTGGCTCAGGAGGCTGAGGCAAGAGGATCACAAGTTCAAAGCCAGCCTCAGAAACTTAGGAAAGCCCTAAGCAACTTAGAGAGACCCTGTCTCAAAATAAAAAATAAAAATGGCTGGGGATGTGACACAGTGATTAAGCGCCCCTGGGATCAATCCCCAGTATCAAAAAAGAAAGAAAGAATGAAAGATGTTACAGACAGTGCAAATGGACCTATGTTGAGACCTCAAGCTGAAAAAATCACCTGCATGAGATCCTGAGAAAAGGAAATGGCAGTGTGTGTGTCAAATAAAGCCAGACAAAAAAATCCAGTAGTGGGTTGCACCAGGTTAGTCCATGTGTTTCATTTGTTCATTTTTAAATTCACTCATTCATTCATGCATTCATTCCTTCTGGTCGTCTCCCCCAACATCTCATATCCCAGAGGCTCACCCAACAGTCCCCGTGTTCCTGCGCTGGCAGGCCGCGCTGACCTGCCTGTGGAAGTGCTCCTTGAGCTGCAGGCAGGCATCAGGTGTGTACCACTACAAACAGACAAAAACAGACAAATACACAGATAGGCACACTATCCTGCAAAGATATAGCCCTGTCACCTGAGCTGGGCATTGTGGGGTAACCTACTTCCCAGCCTTCCCCCTGAGCCTTGAGCCTGGCAGCCTCAATGGCTTTCTCTATTCCCTGTCATGTCATAGGCTGCAAGGTAGCCAATTTTAGTGAGCCAATTTCATAGGCAGGGTAACTGAGGCACAGAGTAAGGGGTAGCACTGTGTGGATCCAACACAACCTGACTGGGAATTCCTTAGGTCTAAAGTGCTGTGGCCCTGGGGTGCAAGATGGGCTTGGCCGGCAGTGGCCTGTGACTCCTAACTACTGTAGGAAGAAGGGGAACAGCCTGCCTCCCAAGGATGAGGCATTCTGGAGCCAGAAGTAGCTGGGTTGAATCCCTGCTCTGCCATGCCAGACTGTGTGATGTCATGCAAACTTCTTTACCTCTCTGAGCCTCATTGTGTTGATCAATATAGGGGGTACTTCCTCCCATGAAACTTGGACTGTTTTGTGCCAATCATGTTTCCCTCCCTTTCAGTTCATGAAATACCAGTCTCCATCATCCCTAGTTACCACTGTCAAGCTCCATAGAGAAAGCAATGGCCCAAGCTCTGTTGCAAATCCCAGCAGAACTGTCCAAGGTCTGTGTGTGTGTGTAGAACAAACTTAGTAGGGAAGGTGAATAAGGGGGGGGGGGAGGGGGGGGGCGGGGAGAAGGAATAGCTGCAGACCCTAAACACCCACAGCTTGGCACAGAATCCAAAATATACAAAAGGCCATTTGGCGACTTGTCCCAAGCCACACTCAGACAAACACTGATCAACTGATAGCAGAGTCTTAATCTTCCAGAAATATTTTCTGCATGTTTTAACAAACACAGACACTGCTTTATTTTCTATTTTTTGTTTTTTTTGGTGGTGTGATGGATTGAATCCAGGGCCTCACACATGCTAGGCAAGTGCTCTCCCACTGAGTGACCCAGTCACTGGAGTGCTGTTTTGGTAACAGTAACAATACTGAGAACAATAGCAACCATCCCAAGGTGAGGTGTATTATCCTTATGTAACAGTGGCTCCAAGAGATCCAGTAACTTGCCTATGGTCACACATTTAATCAGGATTCACACCTAGAACTTTCTGATCTATAACCTTCAGCCACACTGCAGCCCCCTGTCACCACGGGTCTGCCTTGGGCAAGTCAATACTCAGTTTTCCAGCTTCTTAAGAAGACAGATGTCCTGGATTCACCTGCTTGATTTCTGGAGGTGAGGGTAAGTTCAGGAAATCTGGGCATGGCCTCAGGGTCAGGAGAGCAGTGTAGACAAAAAGCACTGGCCTGGGCAGGGGTTGTGGCTCAGTGTTAGAGCACTTGCCTAGCATGTGTGAGGCACTGGGTTCGATTCTCAGCACCATGTATGAATAAATGAATAAAATAAAGGTCCATCAACAACTAAAAACAAAACAAAACAAAACAAAACACTGGCCTAATAACTCTCTACCTTAGGAAAGTTGGTGATGATGCGGTCCCGGCTCACAGGGGGCCCGAAAGATGTCAGAGAAGACCTCATTCTTCCAGAGTCCTGTGGACTCAAACAGAGGAAAGAGAGAGTTGAATAAAATTTATAGGAGGCCATCATTTTGGATTAGCCTGCTTGCACTAGGCCTCAGCAGACCAGATCAAACCAGAATGTAGTCACTCATGTTAGGTGCCACATGATCAAACTGAACTCTGAAACAAGTCAAAACAAAACAAAACAACAACAAAAAAGCAAACAGAAAACAAAATCACCATGAGATTTTTAAAAATATTTATTTATTTGCTTTAGTTGTACACAATCCTTTTTATTTTTACATGGTGCTGGGGATCGAACCTGGGCCTCGCACGTGCTAGACGAGTGCTCTACTGCTGAGACACAACCCAGCCCACCAACATGAGATTTATAGCAATTAATTCAAAGGGGCCCAGTTTACCTGAGCCAACATGATAGGAAAGTCCCTCTATTTTAACATTAATAACTTGAAAAAACTAATCTGGTTTTTATTCTGTTTCTGCTTTCTTCAGAACTTTTCTGCCTATTAAACTAACCTCTAATCAGCTGGTTATGGTGGTACAGGCCTATAGTTCCAGCCTGGAGGCTGAAGTGGGATCATCATTTGAGCTCAGAAGTTTGAAACCAATCTGGGCAACATAAAGAGGGAAAACAAACAAACAACTTCTCCTGCTTAGCTCATCAGAACACTCATTCTATTTTATAGAACTAGGTGTTGCTGGATTCTAGACTTATTTGCAAATAAGACCAATTAAGATCTTTAAATTTGGCCAGGTGCAGTGGCACATGCCTGTAATCCCAGGGACTGGGGAGACAGAGGCAGGGGGATCCCAAGTTCAAAACCAGCCTCAGCAATTTAGCAAGGCCCTAAGAAGCTTAGTAGGACCCTGCCTCAAAATTTAAATAAAAATAAAAATAAAAAGTGTTGGGGATGTGGCTCAGTGGTTGAGCCCTCCTGGGTTTTCTTTTTTCCCTTTTGGTACCAGGGATTGAACTCAGGGGCACTCAATCACTGAGCCACATCCCCAGCCCTTTTTTGAATTTTATTTAGAGACAGGGTCTCTCTGAGTTGCTTAGCAACTCACCATTAATGAGTATAGCTTTGAACTTGGATCCTCCTGCTTCAGCCTCCCGAGTACTGGGATTACAGGCATGCATGCACCACTGCGCTCGGCCCTCCTGGGTTTTCAATCTTCAGTAACCAAAAAGAAAACAAAAACAAACAAACAACAACAACAACAACAAAACCCAAAACTTTAAATTTGTAATTTTTATCTTGACAAGAATTAGGGAGCCATGCAAACCTCCAAAGATGTACCTATGAGTTTCTGCCCAACTTTTCATCAGTTTTAAAACTAGATCTAGGCCTCCTGTCAGGAATATGGGGAAAAGGCCAATGGGATATAAGAAGTCACGCCATCTCTTTCAATCTGCAGGCAGCACAGTGTGCTGGACTTAGGCCTGCCGGACTCAGCCTGGGGATCAAAAGACAAGGGTCTCCTCTTGACAGGTGTCAGAGCAGGAGGGGCTCCTTCTCTGAGCTTGTGGTGAGGCACTGCAGAAAGCCAGGCTGAGGATCACAGTTCAGGTAGTGAAAGCAGACTGGGGAGGGTCCCCTGCTCCCAGTCTTAAAAGGATGAAGGCTGACTTGGTCTTGGGACTTTTATGTTTCAGGCTTTTTTCCAGAAAGTCCTCATCCCACCCAGCGTCTGGCCCCTCAAAGCTTACTCAAAGCCCTTCACATCATTTTCCGGTCAGGGGATCCCTCTTCCCTGTAAGGTGTCCCTGACCAAGGTCAGTCAGTCGTCCTCATTTAACCGCGCTCTACTTCAGGACCTGCACGGGCCTGGCCCGGGTGGGCGTTCAGGAAATGAGGAGGCCAAAGGCTGGCCGACCGCACATATGTTCTGCGGGTAGGAAGCGGGCGGGGGGCGGGTACCTGCGAGCTTGCGACCCTAACCTCTGGAACGTGCCCGCAGCGGGACGGAGGAGAGTGGACTTACCTAGAGAGCCTGCGAAGGTTCGGAGATCGGCGCGGCCTGGTCCCGCAGCGCGCCGGGTCCCGCAGCGCGCGCCGCAGCGATCACCGCGGCAACACGGGCCACGCGGGACCTGCTAGCGTCCCACGAATCCCGGACGTCGGGGGTGGGGTCTGGGCGGAGCTGATATTGGAAAGACTCCCGCTCACCGCCCGCACGGGCGATCACCATAGCAACAAGAGTCTCCCTGGGGTCTGGGCCAGTCTGCCGGAGAAAAGACTTCCGGACGCTGCCTGAGCGCCCGAGATCACCAAGGCAACCAGGGCGAGACAGGATAGGTGGGCGGTGGGCGGTGGGCGGGACCCGGGAGTCCAGTGGGTGGAGCCTGGGCTCTTGGGGAGGAGGCCTGGATTGGGGTTGACTTCAGAGAGAGGTTTGCGCGCTGTTCCCTCTGGCAATCACATCAACAGGGAGGGTTAGTGGTAATCGTGGGATTAGAATTCTTGCTGCATTATAGTATTTGATTGGCGTCTAGCACCCTGATGCAGCGCGAGATGGATGTTGCCTCATGTCTGCCATCTACTGACCTAACTGTATTCTGAATCCAATGCTGTCTGAAAATCACATACATGCCTGGCTTCTAGAGCTCTTGCTACAAAATTAGTTTCCTTGATAAATGGGTGTTTAAAAGCTGACTGGGGCCGGGCACGGTGGCGCACGCCTGTAATCCCAGCACTTGGGAGACTGAGGCAGGAGGATCGCGAGTTCAAAGCCAGCCTCAGCAATGGCGAGGCACTTAGCAACTCAGTGAGACCCTGTCGCTAATAAAATACAAAGAAGGGCTAGGGATGTGGCCCAGTGGTTGAGTGCCCTGAGTTCATTCACCGGTACCGAAAAAAACTACAAAAACTGACTGGATACCCGGGCGCGGTGGCGCACGCCTATAATCCCAGCGACTCAGAGACTGAGGCAGGAGGTTTGGGGTTAGCTTCAACAGAGTGAGGCCCTAAACAACTTAGTGAGACCTGTCTCAAAAATGAATATAAAAAAAGCTGCGAAAGTTGTTCAGTGGTAAACTACCTCTGGGTTCAATCCCCAGTACAAAAAGAAACAATAAAGAAAAGTTGACTAGAGTTACTGAACTCCCCTGAGCTGGTTTGTTTGGAAAGTGAGGTTGTGTGTGGAGGGCTACATGGTCTCCAGAGGCCCTTAAAATTTTTTATTTTTATTTCTTTTTAGTTGTCAATGAATCTTTACTGTATTTCTTTATATGTGGTACTGGGAATTGAACCCAGTGCCTCACACATGCTAGGCAAGTGCACTACCATTGAGCTGCAACTCCAGCCCCTCTTGAGGCCCTTTTATAAAACTAAGTAACTAGATTCAGAGAGGTCCTACTTTTCCAGTTTTGAGAACCTACTTAATTCACCTCCTTTTTATACAGACAAGGAAACTAAGACTCTTAGACATATGAAAGGATTCAAACCTTGTGAGTTAGATTGAAACCCAGATTTCTTGACTTCCAGCCTAGTGCTCTTCACAGCACTTTCCTGAAACAATTAGAACAATTATCCTTTTTTATTGATGTTTTAAAATTAATCTTTATTTTAAATATGTGACTTTTATCATTTTGGGTGCATAAACAGGTTGATTTTTATTCCTTTTATGTACTTTTAGGATGCTTCATTTCTCTTTTGGGTTGGTTGGAATCAAATTCATCCAAAGGTTAACAGTGAGTGAGTAGAGCCAAACTGACTTTTGCCTTCTCTGATGACTACTTTTCCTTTTCCTTTTTTTTTTTTTTTTTTTTTTTTGTACCAGGGATTGAACTCAGGGGCACTTGGCCACTGGGCCACATCCCCAGCCCTTTTTTTTTTCTATTTTATTAGAGACAGGGTCTCACTAAGTTGTTAAGTGCTTTGCCACTGCTGAGGCTGGCTTTGAACTCGCGATCCTCCTGCCTCAGCCTCCCAAGTGCTGGGATTACAGGTGTGAGCCACCGCACCCGACTTACTTTTCCTTTCTTGATGAAATTTTAAGGAGGGAGTTTGAGACAATTTCATTTTTTTTTTTTTGGGGGGGTGTGGGGAGGGTGTGCCAGGGATGGAACTCAGGGGCACTCTGCCACTGAGCCACATCCCTAGCTCTATTTTGTATTTTATTTAGAGACAGGACGTCACTGAGTTGCTTAGTGCTTCGCTGTTGCTGAGGCTGGCTTTGAACTTGTGATCTTCCTGTCTCAGCCTCCAGAGCTGCTGGGATTACAGGTAGGCACCACAGTGCCTGGCTCATTTCTTTCTGAAGAATTTCCTTCAGTAGATAAAGAAAGTTCAGAGCAAGCCCTTATCTGTGCTTGGCTGTGGGTATCTTAAAGAGACCTTGATTTTAAGCAGCTGCCAAGACTTCTAATTCCCTTAAATTCAAAGTTGTTTTAGTCAGATTTTTCACTGCTGTTTCTAAAAGATCTGACCAGAACAGTTTTAGGGAAGAAAAGTTGAAGGTTCATGGTTTCAGAGGTCTTACTCCAGAGAAGGCCAGCTCCAATTCCTTAGTGCTGGATTTGAGGCAGAACATCTTGGCAGAAGAACATGGCTGAGGGAACCAGCTCACATGATGATCAGAAAGCAGGGAGCAGGACTTTATCCTTTCAAGGACAATAGGGGGCAGAACAGATTTCTTTCTTTCCTTTTTTTTTTTTTTTTTTTTGTGGTGCTGGGGATTGAACCCAGGGCCTTGTGCATGCAAAGCAAGCACTCTACCAACTGAGCTATACCCCCATCCCTAGGGGGAAGATTTCTACATCACAATATGGTGTCCTTGATACACAGATCCAAGTTAGTCATCAGAGCTAGTGTACTAGAGGCAGATGTTCCCATACTTTTGTTAAGGTTTCACTGAGAAGGTCTCAGACCTAGGGGATAAACTTAGGTGAGTTACTTTATGTTCACCACAGTTTGTTCAGCTATAAAATAAACCTATCTATTTCAAGGGTTTCTTATGAAGATCACATGAGATGGTGAAAGTGCTGTTAGTTGCCGAGGCTGGCCTAGAACTTGTGATCATCCTGCCTCAGCCTTCTAAACCTTGGCTCTGTGAAAGTGCTTTTAGATTGTAAAGTTCCATTCGTATCCATTAACCACTCATTTTTTTTTTCTATTCTTACTGAAAGTCTCATGGGATATGCCTGGCCCCGGGGAGGCATGTGGTCTCTATCCTCAGAGAAGTTGTATACCTCTGGGGGAATCAGAAATAAATAGAAGGCTAGGGGTAAAATTCAGTGATAGAGCACTTCCTTTGCATACCCAGGACTCTGTGTTTGATCCCCAGCACCTGGAGAAAAAAATAGACAACAGGGGAAGGGAGTGTGACAATGGGGTGATTAAGCTATGAGATATCTTGGTAATTTGGTAATTTGTTGAGAAGGAAGAGTTCCTAGAGAAAGTGTCCACCAAGTTGCCTCCTGAAGGACAAAAAGGTCATTGGTGTTACAGGCAATGTAGGCTTTGGGAAGGAGCCGGTCATGGTAGTGCATATCTGTAATCCCAGCTACTTGGGGAAAGCTACTGAACCTGAGATTCTTATCCCTAACCTGCATAATGTTAACCACCTCATGGCTTTACTCTGATGACCAAAAGCATGGAAAATGTTGGGCATGGTGGCGCAGGTCTGTATTCCCAGAGACTCAGGAGGTTGAAACAGGAGGATTCTAAGTTCGAGGGCAACCTCAGCAACTTAGTGAGACACTGTCTCAAAAGCAAAATAAAAAGAGTTGGGTCGTGGCTCAGTGGTAAAACGTTTCTGGATTCAATCCCCAGTACCAAAAAAAGAAAAAGAAAAAGAAGGTGCCCAGTGCAGAGAAAAGCATACATTAGTCACTTCCTTTCAGTTCTGTACCTTGAAGAAAGCTGGGGGTCACTTTTGTTTCCCCATAGTAAACCTGTCAAGTATTGTTTCTCCCACTTTGAGTCGGACGTCAGTGCAGCCATTCGCGCCTGCGCGGTAGGCGCCGTTCCTAGAAGCCCCTCGCTGCCGACGCTGCTGGAGTTGCCTGGCAACCAGGTTGCCTGGCAACGGGCGCGCGCCAACGACTAGCGGGGCGCCAGAAGACTGCAAGAGCTGAGGCAGGTGAGGGGTGGCGGTGGTTCAGCGGCCCGGGGACAGGGGGGCTCCCTTACCTACCCAGACCTGCCTACCCAGGACTGATATCCCCACACCCCATCCTGCGTGATTTTATAAGTAACCGGACTCCAGCCCGTGCCCTTTAGAGGAGGGCAGATCCCTGTCCCAATGCCTACTGTTTCCTGAGAGGGGAGCCCAGATCAGATATGGTTGTGTCATTCCCAGCCAGGCCCCTTTACCCTTGTCATCTGATGCCGGGTACCAGAGTTTGGTTCACATTTTACTGGGGAGATTCCTGACCATGTGACTAAAAGCAATAACAATCATAACAACAGCCACAGGCTCATGTGTGTCAGTTAATATGATAATGCTGGAAGGACAGGAAGGAGGTACTATTATTACTTCCTTTTTGTTACTGTAGGAAGGCACAGATGGAGGAAAAAACTTATTAAGGACCACCTATGGCCTGGGTTTGCAGCCAGTCCTTATCACTAAGCCACACTGCTAAGAGTTGTTCAAAGTGTGTGTGTGTGTGTGTGTGTGTGTGTGTAATGAAAACAACTCATCCAGGCTGGGGTTGTGGCTTAGTGGTAGAGCACTTGCCTAGCATGTGTGAGGCACTGGGTTTGATTCTCAGTACCATAAATAAACACATAAATAAAATAAAGGTCCATCAACAACCAAAAAATATATTAAAAAACCCCCTCATCCTTTAATCTAATTCTTCTTTTTTTTTGTAGATATTTTCTAAACATGTGAATATGGGTCCTTGACAGGTGAATGAGCTAGACCTGGATTTGGACAATGGTTTTTATCTTTATCAATTCTGTGACCTGCAAGTTCCTTGGCCTTTTTCTCAATTTCCTCATTTGTAAAAGTGGATAATATAAGTCCTCTCCTTTTAGGGTGGTTGAGTTAGGTATTAGTTATTGCTGGCATCAGATGATCACTAAATGGAGAGAACATCTTGGTGTTTGCTTGTTTGGTCTGTCTTGTCCCTTCAGTGCCTGTGAGTGAGGACCCAGCTTATGAACTGTCAGAGTGGTTTTCTCTGTTGTTAAATGTATTGCATGGGAGAACTCTGAGGTTTGCAATGGACTGTTACTTTACCTTCACTGTGACAAATCTCTTCATTGCTCTCAGCCTCAGTTTGCTCATCTGTAAAATGGAAGATAGCCACGCACCTGCCCTCATAGTTTTGATGATCAGATGAGAAGTAGTTTTTAAATTACAATAGTAATAACACAGCTTTTGGGGCTCTTTTAATCAGTGGTCTCTGCAGAACTTCATTTTGAAAGTCCTTTGCACGTGGAAAGATGGCTCATGCCCGGATCTCCAAGTATCTTCCTCCCGACATCAACCCCACCAAGGCTGCCATTGCCTATGGTTGTAGGGCCCTACCCAAGCTGAATGAGGAGCTAAATTCAGAAGACCTGCTGACAAGGCAGAAAGCCCTCATGGCCCTCTGTGATCTCATGCATGACCCTGAGTATGTCTACGAGGCCATCAACCTAGGTGAGAATTTCACAGCCTAAGTGACCAAGGCTTAGATACTATTTGGAGCTTCAGTAATAAGGGTTGCTATTTAATGAACCTTACTTGGGGCCAGCAGTACCTGGCCTGAATTATCTTAGTTCTCATAGTGGCCACCTTTAACAGAAGAGATGTTCTGAATCTACAAACAAGAAAACTGAGGGTCAAAGAAAGGGTGTGAGTCTGGGGTTGCCTAATCAATAAATTAATCAGGATATTTTTTGGTACTGGGGACTGAACCCAGAAACACTTTACCACTGAGTTACATCCCAGATCTTTGTTTTTTTTTTTTTTTAATTTATTTTTGAGACAGGGTCTAAGTTGGTTAGAGCCTTGTTGATCTGCTGAGGCTGGCCTAGAACTTGTGATTCTGCTGCTTCAGGCTCCCAAATCACTGATTACAGTTCATGTGCAGATTTTTTATTGGTTGAATCTGGCATCCTTATATATATCCCATTCAAGGTCATGTGACTAGTTTGGGACAGGGTTGTAATTTTACCTCATGTCTCTCTTGGGGTCAAAGAAATGGTGAAGGTCTTTTGCTTAACCCCATGGACGACTTTGAGAGAAGGCAGTGGTAGGAAGTATACAAGGAAAATCACGACAAGTGTCAGATGAGATGGTCCCTGGGTGTGAGCCCTTTCAGTGACTCTCAAATGCTGTGCAACTGTCATGATTTCATAACACCCAAAACAGTGGAAACTCTGGTCTTTCTTGTTGCCCAACATTTGCTCACGTGTTGACTTCCGGGTTAATCAATTTCTAATACTGGCAAATGTTCAAAGATTTTTCTACCTCACAGGATGCCTGGAGAGCCTGAAGTTTTTGCTGAAGGATGATGATGACCTGGTTCGAGTAAAGACCACCGAGGTGCTCTACATCATGGCAACCCATAACGTGGGCAGGTGGGCAGCTGTCTCTGTAGACCAATGGGTTACTCGGAAGACACACTCCTCTTCTGGGTAGATGTTCTTGAGTGCTCTTACATTTTTTTCTGTAGCACTGGTCTTTGGTGGGACTTCTGTTTGGCCAGAACAAGCTTCTGTGTGGGGGTTCCTTCTGTGAGGGCCTAGTGGGACCCTCTGTTCCAGTCTAATTTTTATGTTAGCTTCTAGCTCTAAACTTCCAACTTTGAAGGTAGAAAGTTAGTTCAGATCCCACATCTGCAACAATTTTGCCTTTTCTTTGCTTTTTATGGGAAGCCAATTTCCCTGTCCCAGATCCCCACAGGGTCTGTGGCTCTAATTCCTGTTCCTATGCAGGTGGTAAAACAGCAGCTTCAAAGCACACATCTGTTTTGGATTGGTGACCTTACTTCTTGCTCAGGATGCTAAGGTTCTTGGTTTCTGGCACCTGGAAATGTCCCTTTCCTGTGTACAGATTTGCATTTTACATTTAAAACATATTTCACCTAGCATTTTGGTTAAGGATTAGTGATAGTAAGGGGAGGGTTGGAGGTGCTTTACCATATTAGTTGAGTTCAATCTTTTGACCAGAGATCACTAGTTTTACTTTGTATTAAAAACAGGACCCCAACTCAGCAAAGTAGCACACACCTGTAATCCCAGTAGTTTGGGAGGCTGAGGCAGGAGGATTGCAAGTTTGAGACCAACTCCAGCAACTTAGTGATGTCCTAAGCAACTTAGTGAGACCCTGTCTCAAAATGAAAAAAATAAAATAAAATAAAATAAAATGGGCTGGGGATGTGGCTCAGACATTAAACACCCCTGGGTTCAATCCCTCATACTAAAACAAACAAACAAACAAAACCCCAAGTCCTATCCCAAACTCTGCCCCTAGCCTTCTATATAGGACACTACTGCCCGGTGTGCACAGGTCCAGAAAAGAAGGAAGGGCTGCTTAAAGGGCAAGGTGCTGACTGCCTTTGGGCTTGTTGAGTGTAAACAGTAGTCACCCATTCAGAGAGGCTTCAATCCATGTCAAGAGTGTGGGGATAGCTCATAAAACCCAAACTTACTGGGCCCCATCACTCCCCAAGCTATTAGATCCCTGGGGTCCTCCTCAGTACCTGCTTCAACCTGATCCTGCAGCCCTGGGCTAACTGGGTGCTATGAATGGGGAGTGATGGTGAAGATGTGGGGACATGGGGGAGCTAGAGGGAGGGGAAGGTAGTGCCACAGTTAGCATTCTAATTCACACACTGCAATAGGTAGTAAGTAGATCAGTGCTGTGCCCAGAGCAGTGGGGTGGGGATGTGGGCCCTGGTGTATTAGGGTGGGGGGCACACTTTTCTGCTCTGTGACCTTTTGATCCAAGTCTCAATTTGCCTATCTGAAACTACCTAGGAATGGTTCTTTAAAACTTTAGACAGGGCCAGGTGTGCTGGTGTGTGCCTGTGTTGAGGTAGGAGGATCACTTGAGCTCACAAGTTCAAGCCCAGCCTGGGTAATATAGTAAGATCCTGTCTCAAACCAAATAAGAACAACCAATCAACAACAAAAAAGTTTTAGGGATACATAGGAGTCAAGTGTGTCTCATTTTTATTGTTGATTTTCCTCTCTTTTCTGGACCTGATATGGACATTAGGTTATATAGTCTTTAGGGAGGGACAATGGAAACTGAGGAGAGATGATCAAATAGAAGTAAATGCCTAGGGAAGGCGATAGTAAACTGTTTAGTGGTGCTAGGATAACCTGCACTGGGGAGTCCTGGATGTGCCCACATTAACAAGATGGAAGGATATGGTGAAAAACCTGGCCTTTGCACAGAACATATTCAGTGTTCTCAGCCATTCCTCACACTACCATTATGAGGCAAGGTGGGAGCTGGGGGGAGACCAGAGAGAGGACATAGTACTGTGTGCCCAGGGTCTAGGAGTCCAAACCAGCATACCACATTGGACAAGGAAGACATAGGGCTAAAAACAATTATGGATGATTTCTAAATTTCCCTCAAGTTCAGCTACAACTAAAGCCAACAGCTTTTGGAGCCCATTCAAATCCTATATAACTGCCCTGAACAGCCCGTGTTGAAACCTTTTTGTCCTCTTGCTATACAGGTAGTGATGGAAGGGGTGATGAGGATAGCAGCCCAGGCTTGGCATCTTGGCACCTTGGGAAGTCAATTCACATGATATTTTCATGAACAGGAGAGTTTCCTAGATGGTCTAACCTGTCCTCTAGCTTGCATGCTAGTGAGGTGGTGGGGGCACATACTCTACAGACAAAAATAACTGGCTTTATTATTATTTTTATTTTTTGGGTGATAGAGATTAAACCCAAGGCCTCATTTATGCTAAGGACATACTTTGCCACTGAAATAGACCCTCCAACCTTTTTATTTTATTTTTAAAAATGAGATGGGGTCTCATTGTTTCCAAGCTGGTCCTGAACTCTGTGGCTCAAACCATCCTTCCGCCTTAGACTCCTGAGTAGTCGGGACTACAGGTATACACCACCCAGATTTCAAGCATGAATGACATGGAGTGGGTCACAGGGCATGGACTGTAGAGAACCCAATGGTCAGTGAAGGCCCCTGCAACTTTTGTGTCCCACTATGATCTTTTTTTTTTTTTTTTTTTTTAAATATTTATTTATTTACTTTAGTTGTATACAATGCAATACATTTATGTTTACGTGGTGCTGAGGATCGAACCCGGGCCGCGCATGTGCGAGGCGAGCGCTCTGCCGCTGAGCCACAACCCCAGCCCCACTATGATCTTTTCTTCTAGAACAATTCAAAACATGCCATAAATACATGACCAGTGTAACTCCACATCAAGTACAACTACAATAGGATCCTAATTAGAATAAGTTATACTCCATGTATGTATAATATGTCAAAATACACTCTACTGTCATGTATATCTAAAAAGAGGAAGAACAAAAACAACAACAACAACAAACATGCCATAAGATTAAGTCCCAATCAGTGCCACAGTAGCATAATTAGTTGCATATGTCCTGTATTCTGGGAACTTAGCTGAGGGCTTCACACATGATTTTTCATTTATCCCTGAACTCTGCCCTGACAGATGTGACCTCAGAAGTCCTCTTTCCAAGTTCAGTTGGATTAGAAAATCGGTTGGTTTCTTTAAAGAAATAGTGAAAGCTGGGTGCAGTGGCGCATGCCTGTAATCCCAGCGGCTTGGGAGGCTGAGGGGGGAGGATCACAAGTTCAAAGCCAGCCTTGGCAAAAGCGAGGCGCTAAGCAATTCAGTGAGACTCTGTCTCTAAATAAAATACAAAAAAAATACAAAATAGGGCTGGGATGTGGCTCAGTGGTCAAGTGCCCTGAGTTTAATCCCTGGTTAAAAAAAAAAAAAAAAAAAAAAGCAAGGAATCTAAGAAATGGTATATTTTCTTTAAATGATTCATTTTAACCCAAAACACAAACGATAAGGCATTTGCTAATCCCTGTGTGGGATCTAGGCCTCTTCTAGGATATGGATCCACTGGATGGTGTTTCCTTTCAACTTTTTTGCTTTAACCACATACCTGATTTGCAAGTTTGGTTTCATTAAAGCAGAGCAAGAACTGAAAGACATTGATGAAATAATCTGTGTGCAAACAAACCTTCTAGAATCTTTTACAATTATCTCATTTCTTTTTCTTTAAGACTCAGGTTTGAGTCTTTGCAAAACATTCAAACTTTTTTTTTTCATAAGGAAATTTAAAAGTCTTCTCACCTAATTGGCTTACCTAATATATAATTACCTTATTCATAATTATAAAAACAAGCATAACAGGTACCCATAGGTCTGGAGGTAAGCAGCTGGCCTCTGGCAAGCTCACAACTCAGGTGGGGGAAGATAAGTGGGAGGGTTGGTGGGGTGGGCCTATGGAGCTCAATTGAGAGCCAGTGAGTGAGCTCAGCCCTGCATCAGGCAAGGAAGGTTACACCCCTCTGCTGACCCATCCTCATTTTACAGACCTTGGGATTGATTGAGGCCCAGAAGAGTGGAAATAAGAGTACAGGGGCACAAAGAGCTGGAGTCTAAATCATGGCTAGGAAGGAACAGAGCTATGTGATTCTTGTCACCACATAAACTACTGCTCTGCTCTCATGGCTTCTGGGGATTCCAGAATGTGGTGTTTACCTCTGGCCTTGTCTGCCCTATGTAACATGAATTCAGACTCCAGAAGGGGCCTGACCTCTTATTTGATCCTCTTTAGGCACGGTATTAGTTATGTCTAAATCCACTTTTTCTTCCCAGAAATGGCTTTTTAGAGAATGATATCATCCTTGCCCTGTCCTTCCTGATGAATGACCCCTACGCACTGTGCCGGAAGAACCTGCACCAGGCATTCAAGTACCTGGCACAGCTACCTGCAGGTAGGCTCACTCCACAAGCAGATCTAGTGGATTTTCCTGTGGCCCCTGGACCACCTCTTCAGGTCATGCACACACCAGACTGCAGATCACAGTCCATAATATATTAAAAAAATTTTTTTAGATTACCATTTTACTGGGCATTATGGTACATGCCTATAATCCCAGCTGCTTGGGAGGTCAAGGCAAGAGGCTCACCTGAACCCAGGAGTTTAAGACCAGCCTGGATAACAGACCCACATCTCAACAATTTTAGCAACAACAAAAAAGTTACCTTTTTTATTAAAACATAACATATTTTTAAAGCACGCATAGGCAGTGGGTCATAGCTTAGAGAGAGAGAGAGAGTACATACTTAGCAAGTACAAGGCCCTGTGTTCAATTCCCAACACCCACCCCTAAACAAACAAGCAAACAAAACACATATGTGAACATTTGATTAAATTGTACTAAATGAGTATGCCATGTGACAACTACCCAAGTCAAGAAACACGTAGCATATTTCAGTACTCCGAGACTTCCCATAAACACTATACAGTGTTCTAACTCTCATCCAAAGAGAAACAATATCTTTTTTTTTTAAAAAAAAACATTTATTTACTTGCTTTAGTTGTACACAATGAGTTTTTATTTGTATGTGGTGCTGAGGATCGAACCCGGGCCGTGCACGTGCTAGGCGAGCGCTCTACCGCTGAGCCACAATCCCAGCCCGAGAAACAATATCTTTAATTTATTAGGCCATAGCTTAGTTCATTTTTTTTTTCCCCAGTGCTGGGGATTGAACACAGGTCCTTACACATGGTAATCATGTACTACACCCCCAACCCTGTTCATGTCTTTTTAAGAACTTAATGGAAATAGAGACATACAGATTGTAATGTTTTGATTTTAGCTTCTTTAACTCAATATTTTGTTTCTGAGATTCATGTATGTTATATATTACTGATTTTTGCTGATTTCATGCTGGAGTTTGGTATACACATATGAGAGTGTACTACAGTTTATTTATCCATTCTGCTGCTGAGGGAGTTGTTTTTACTTATGGCTACCAAGAACAAAGGGGTATAAACACTCTTACATGTGTCTTTTGGTTGGCACATATGTACATTTATTTGAGACATACCTAGGAGTAGAATGGCTGGCATAGGGTAAATTCATATTCAGCTTTAGATGGTACTGCTCAATGGTTTTCTAAAATAGTTGCACCAATTTTCACTCCCATCAGCAGTATATGAGAGTTCCAGGTACTCTACATCCTAACCAACATTTGTTTGTTTTTTTAATTTTAGCTAGTTTGATGTGTGTGTGTGTGTGTGTGTATGTAACAGTATCTTGTTTTTATTTAAATAAGCATTTCCTTGGTGATTAACGGGGAGCCCATTTATTTATTTTTTTATTTTTCTGAGATGGGGGACTCACTATGTTGCCCAGCCTGGGCCTGAATTTGTAGGCTCAAGTGATCCTCCTGCCTCTCAGACTCTTGGATAGCTGGGATCACAGGTGCAGGCTACCATGCATGACTGGAAAGGCCCTTTAAGTGTTCTCTTTTGTGAAATGTCACAGGAGGTTTTTAGGAATAAAGAAGGCCTATCCCAAAGGAAATTCTGTACACACTCACTGTAGGTGCCTCCAACCCTGGTCTGTGGTATCCTTCAGCTAACTGCTCCTGTTAATTAGATGGGGAGTCTAGGATAACAGTCACATGCCAACCACAGCTAGAGGGTTGACACTTGTGTCAGGTTGATATCCACCTGCTTGCATGAGCATTTTTAAATGAGGTGCTCATTCCAAGAGTTGGGATAGTAGGCCTTGAAGTGGTACCTTAGGTAAAGGTAGACAAATCAATGTTGTAATACAGAAGTCAGATGAATCTGGTTTCCCTTTGCCCTTCCCCTCATTCCCACAAGTTATTTCCTCAAATATAAAGTGAGGACAAAGTGAGATCAAAGTGAGAAAACACTGGCCAAGGGTACAGTCTGGCATCCTGCAGGATGGAAGACTTCAGGGACTGTAAGACCTCCGTAAATGAAGGCCCAGAGACAAATGACTATGGGATCAGGCACAGAGAGACAGGCCCAACAGAGCAGGGCCTATGAGGATTGCTGCCTGGTTCCTGAGGCACATCTTCCTCCAGCTGAACTAGAATGGACGTTGGAGAGCAAGCAAGGCTAGACAACAGAAACCCTGGTGGTCTTTTTAAAAAGACCACTCTAGGGGTTGGTGGTGTAGCTCAGTGGTGGAGTGCTTGCCTACCACGTGGAGGCACTGGGTTCAATCCTCAGCACCATATAAAAATAAATAAAAGTAAAAGGTATCGTGTCCATCTACAACTAAAATAAATAAGTAAGTAAATAAATAAATAAAAGTAAAAGGTATCGTGTCCATCTCCAACAACAACAACAACAACAACAAAAGACAAGTATATCCCTGGTCCTCTCCCAAGCCACCAAGATCAGTCTCTGGGGATCACCTCTGTATACATTTTTTTTTCTATATGGTAGTGGGGATTGAGCCCAGGGGCATCCCACATGCCAGGTGCACTCTACCACTGAGCTACACCTTTAGGCCACACACACTTATTTCTTAAATGCACCCTGGTTGTTTCTCACATGTGCCTGGTGTTGAGAGTCTTGATGTATCTGGTGTCTTCATGGAGAACCAGTACCAGGGATGAACTAAACTTATGCCCTGTGCTCACCACGCTAAAATTCAAAGAGTGAGGCAGGACCTGGTCCCCTCATTCCTGGTGTGTGGGGAGAAGGGAATTGTGCTCTCACTCAAGGCTCTTTAATTAGTGTCACATATTTAAAACATTTGATAAACAGAGATAATAACAATGAACATTGAATACCATCATTCAGCTTTGCCAAATTGTAACATTCTACAATTTTCATATTTGTTTGAAAAAAGTCATATATCAAATCCAAGTACCCTGTGAACTCTTTTCTATTCTTTCTCCCATCCTCCCTTGAACAGTTTTGTGACTATATCCCCAATACATCTTTATATTTTATCACAAATATAAATTATATATGTATATATATGTATAATTTATATGTATATATATGTATACATATATATAATTTTTCTTTGTATGTCTTAACATGTCTTAACAGATCTTGCTGTATATATCTGTATGCTACTTAAAATACCTTTTAAAACACTGCTTTTTAAAATGTGGGTATTAGGGATTGAGCACTTGGCCACTGAGCCAAATCCATAGCTGTTGCTGCCTGAAGCGGAAGCCGCTTGGAGCAACGAACGCCGCAGGAAAATTCAGAGGCAGGATGAAAATGAAAAAAGGTCTTTTATTCTTCTTCTCTCTCCGGCTCCAGCAATCACTCCAAATGCTCTAACTCCAACCACCACCTTCTTCTTCTTCCCACACTCACTAACTAAACTCACCCAGTTATATACATATAGCTTTAACAAGGACACGTGCTTACAGCTCGAGCTTACAGGTGCGTCACGCAGTGTTCACGGGCATACAAAGATTCTTTGGATAATGTATTACTATCAGGTGGAAACTAGAACATCTTTTATGGCTCTCAGCTAACCGCAATCTTTAGCTATCTCCTTGATTATAGGCTCCTTCATTTCCCCCTTTTAGTTTTAAAAGAGGGGATGTTCTAGGACGTCCATGTGCAACCGACATTCTTACCCGTCATGGGAGTCTAGGCTGTCCTGACTCCTCATAGCCCTATTTTGTATTTTATTTAGAGACAGGGTCTCACCGAGTTGCTTAGTGCCTCGCCATTGCTGAGGCTGGCTTTGAACTCACGATCCTCCCATCTCAGCCTCCTGAGCTGTTAGGATTACAGGCGTGTGCCACTGTGCCCAGCTTAAAACACTGCTTTTTAAAAGGTATTTTTAAGTATCATGGGTAAATGTTGAGATTTTATTTATTTCCACTGCTTTGTGTTTTCACAGCATTTGACTATACCATATTTTTCTTTTTTATTTATTCTTTTGAGATACACATGACAATTGAGTATATTTTGACATATTATACTCAGCCATAAATTTTGCCATAATATGTTTCTATGTTGAAACTATTTATTTGTTGGCTCGTTGGCTCCATAGTTTTCATTTGTTTCTATGTTAGTTGTTTTGGTGCCTGTATTGCAGAAGGAATGATAGTGAGGTTCCTGCCTGGTTTTCCTGGTACACTCAGGAGAATCCCTCTAGAGCCTCTCCTGAGGAGGGCAATCACACATCCTTGTCTGAAGCCCAGTGGGTAGCTCTGGTGTTTCATTGTTGTGTTGCTTTGTTGATTCCTGTGACTAGTCAAAAGGAAAGTCCTTCTGTTTGGCAGCCCCTCTGGCAACTCTCTGCCCAGAGCCTCTGGGGATCCAGGGTACTCAGAGTTATTTTTCTATTTCTTTTTAGAAAAAAAAAATTTTGTAGTTATAGATGGACAGAGTGCCTTTATTTTTATTTATTTATTTATTTATTTATTTATTTTTTGGTACCAGGGATTGAACTCAGGGGCACTCGACCACTGGGCCACTGGGCCACATCCCCAGCCCTTTTTTGTATTTTATTAGAGACAGGGTCTCACTGAGTTGCTAAGTGCCTCACCATTGCTGAGGCTGGCTTTGAACTCGTGATCCTCCTGCCTCAGCCTCCCAAGCGCTGGGATTACAGGCGTGCGCCACCGCGCCCGGCCAGAGTGCCTTTATTTTATTTGTTTATTTTTATGTGGTGCTGAGGATTGAACCCAGTGCCTTATGCCAGCTAGGCAAGCACTCTGCCACTGAGCAACAGTCCCAGCCCCTTTTTCTATTACTTATTGATTTGAGGGAGTGTTCTTTGTTTATCTCAGATTTCAAGCCATTGTTGGTTACCTACATTACAAATATCATTTCTCAGGATGTTTGTGTGACTTCTCACTACTTATTTGTTGAATCATTGGCTCCATAGTTTTCATTGGAATAATGTAATCAGTTTCATCAATCTTTTCCTTTGCATTTTTTTGGGGGTGGGGTTGTGTGAGAATCCTTTTTAAAAAATATTTTATTTTTTAGTTGTAGTTGGACATAATACCTTTATTTTATTTATTTGTTTTTACGTGGTGCTGAGGATCGAACACAGGGCCATGCACGTGCCCTGTGGGCACTCTACTGCTGAGCCACAACCCCAGGCCCTGAGTAAGAGAATCCTTTACCCTGAACTTTGAAGATATTTTGTCATATCTTCTGCTGAAACTTAAGTTTTGCTTTTCACATTTAGTCTGTGAAGATACATGGAAAGGAGTTTTATCTATCTTGTCTATTTTTAGTGCTTGCCAATCTAACACTGCCTGGATCCCAAAATCTCTGTGGTTATCTGAGTTCTAGATGATGGTACATGCCTGAAATTGGGAGGTTGAGGCAGGAGGATCACAAGTTCTAGACGAGCCTTGGCAACTTAGCAAGACCCTGTCTCAAAATAAAAAATAAAAAGGCCTGGGGATGTAGAGTGCCCCTGGGTTCAATCCCTAGTACCTAAAAAACCAAAACCAAACCAAATCAAAACAGAAGCCTTGGCCTTTTGTCATAGGATTTGCTGGGTGTGCTCATCATCTGTGAAGGGCCCAGAAGGGATACTTGGGTCACCCTGGTGGAGGGATGGCTGGGGCTGGGAGGATGGCTGGACAGATGGATGGAGAAAGGCAGGCAGTGTGACAGGCACTCCTGGACATCCATCCTGGAGGAACTCTTTTTTTTTTTTTTTGATACTGGGGATTGAACTCAGGGGCACTCGACCTTTTTTTTTTTTTAATATTTATTTATTTGCTTTAGTTGTACAATGCCTTTATTTTTATGTGGTGCTGAGGATCAAACCCAGGCCGCGCACATGCTAGGTGAGCAATTTACTGCTGAGCCACAACCCCAGCCCATCGACCCTTTTTTTTGGTATTTTATTAGAGACAGGTTCTCACTGAGTTGCTAAGTTTCTTGCCATTGCTGAGTATGGCTTTGAACTCGCGATCCTCCTGCCTCAGCCTCCCAAGTCACTGGGATTACAGGCGTGCGCCATTGCGCCTGGCCCAGAGGAACTCTTGAGTACTGTGGCTTCTGGGTTGGCCAGTGTGGCTGTGCCCCAAGTGGTGCCCTTGTTGGGCTTGTAGGTGGGGAATGGGCTTCTATTTCATGATGGCTTTACTATTATCAATGTGTGACCTTAGGCAGTAGTTTAGCCCATGGAAGCTTGAGTTTTGTCGACCTGTATAGTTTAGCTGAAATAGTCTGAATATAGGACTCAGCATGCTTTCAGCATATGCTGTGGTCATTACTATGGGTTTCCTATCCATAGCCACACTGGAAGGAAGGCTTTTTTTTTTAAATCATGGCACCCTTGACACCTGATAGAGTACCTGGTTTGTGGTTAGTGTTCAATAAATACTGTTCAGCAGGTTTTATATCCTATTTTAAAGGATCATTTGTTGTTTTCTGGCTATAATTAATTCATACACTTGATTATTCATTCAATAACTATGTATTGAACCCTTGTCTTGTTCCCACGACTGTGCCTTCAGTTTCCTCCCCTGTAACTTGGGGTTTCTGTGGGAGAATTTTCTAATGGTCTGACTTGCTATGTGATTTCCCAGAGTAACCAGCAGGTGGCACCCTAGGACTGAAGACTGTTCCTACAGGGCCCTTGCCCATTCCTTCTAGAACTGCTTCTTTTGCCCCAAGACAGTGCTGTGTTAGGAGGGGAGAGACCAGGAGAGCAGGATAGTAGAGGCAAATTCCATGCAGAGGCTTCCGGCCCAGGCTTCCCATCAGATCCTGAGTGACCACCACAGATTCTTCTGTTTTCACTCACTAGTCTCCCTATACCACCCCTGCTCCTGCTAACCCCCTGAGAAAACAGGTCTCATTTTCTGGTCAGGCTTTCTGGGGGAGAGAGTTCTGGTGCTGAAATTGAGGATTCTTTTCTAACTAGATTTTGGGTGTACAGCTGGATAGCCCCAGGGTCCCTTGGAAGTTTTCCACTATGAGTCCTAGGGGCACTGATTGAGCACACCTATGAGTCTGGCCTGGCTCTTCCTCTTGTCACCCCCTCCTTGTGCCAGGCTCTGAGATGCTGGTTCAGCTTTTGTGGCAGTGTGGTGGGACCTGCTGTGTCCCTGATCCCAGTATGCGCAGCCTGGGCTTGGGTCAGGCCTTGGGAGTGAAGGTAGGCACCCTTCCTAACCCAGAGGAGAGCACTAGTTCTCCATAGGAGGGGACTCCTTCTAAGGAAACTGGCTTCCTGGCTCCAGAAGGGAGCAAGGCTGGACTTAGAAGAGGCAGGGAACAGATGAGGATGTCTGGATGTAGTTTTGATCCCAGCCATTTTGAGGGGCAGGGAACATCCTTGGCATCATAGTGGCTAGAGGGAAATCTGGGGGTGGCTGTGTCCATGAGGAACTGAAGTCCTGGGAGCAGGCTGCTTCTCCAGGCAGGACTGCTGGAGGAGAAAAGTTGGTATGCCCTCCCTTCAGCAGTGTCTCAGTCCCAGGTAGGGAACACTTCTCTCTCCTCAGCAGCTGCCCAGACACCCAGCTGCCTGGGAAGTGGCCCAGAGCAGACCCTATTCCTCCTGGCCCTGACACCACAGGGCAGAGGGAGAAGGAGCTGCCTCAGAAGGGCAGGCCCTTTCTTTCCTTGCCTGCCCTCAGGTCAGGGTGCATTAGGGCCCTAGGCACATCCTGGCCCTGACAGTCTTTGGTGAGACGTTGCTCTTCTCTCCAGTCTTAGTGGGGATAATGCCTACCAACAGGGACATGCTTGGTTCCCAACTTGCTATGCCTGTTAGATGCCTCCTCCCCTCTTCCCTCCCCTTTACCTGGCCTGTCAAGCCTGGCAAGTTTCCTAGATTCTATCCTACCATCTCTGTTGGGTAAGGTGGCATTTTCCTTGAGGTTTTCATAATATTCCCAAGTAGTTTGAGACAACCTGTTACAAATGGAATGACTACAGGGATCAGATCCTCCCCAGAGCATTTCTGGGCTGCATTAGCTGGCACCTGCTAATTTGGGACCTGCCTCAGCATTGAGGACCCTTGCCAGGCTCCTTTCAGTGAAATGAATGTCCCCAGGGTGTCATCCAGCCTCAGTGGCCCCCTCCTCCTCATGGTGCCATATAACCTTCCCTGGTAATCGTCCCCATGCCAGCTGGGCCCATTTGTCCTGGATGGTTGGCGTTGTCCAGGGCTTGGCAGGTCTGCTGTGGAACTCTGGGGAGCATGGACAGATGGAGCACAACCACTTGGGCCCTAGGCCTGGCTGTGTCACTTGTCACACATTGAGGGTGGGAAGTTGTCCCCTCAGTGTCTCTGCTTCCTTTTCTGTAAATCAGAACCAAAGATGTTGGCTTCCCAGGAGTGTGGGGAACAGTGAGAACTCACTGATGGGAGCTAGGATTACTGTGACCACGGTCATTGCCCCACTGTCCCACCTTGGTGACCTTACAAGTTATAGGGGAGGATGACGGTTTCTCAGGGGTAGGGAGCTGCATGTTAGTGTGTCCTGGGAGAGAAGGCTGGGGCGATCATGTAGTCAGGTGGGCTAGACACTAGACATAATCTCCAGCAGAGGGCCACCCAACTTGGTTGACCCCAGCTCCTCCCCTTCAGTCATCTTCATCCTGCCCTCCCTTGCAAGAGAAGGAGATTTCTGTGGATATTTGCCTTATTGGTCTCTCCTGGATTCTCCTAGCTCAGCATGTGCCTTGGGAGAAAAATGGTGGGTCAGATGGTGCCCTACCCTTGAACTGTCTTGTGGAATTTGCAAACGCCTCTTTATTCCTTGTCCTGGAGTGCTCTAGGAAGTAGAATGTGGGCAGGGAAGGAGGAATTCCAGTGATGCTGGGGTGGCTGTGAACTGAAGGTTGGGTGGATCCTGGACTGTGAGGTTGGGAAAGGGCATGTAAAGCAGAGATCAGCAGAGCAAGAGGGAGTCTTGTGAGGAAAGCACCAGTGCACATGAGCTGCAGTGGAGGATAGAGCTAAGGAGCCCAGCTGGGAGACCCAACATGGGGGATCTGGGAATCTGGGGTTCTTCTGCAGCCTGTGGGGAATCTTGGAAAATCTTGTGCTGACTGGGCTTTGAGAACCAGGAGGGAGCTCTTTACTGGGGAAGTCCTCCTCTGGTCCTTATGCACATCACCTATATATTTTTAGGTTAAAGATCCTCAGTGAAATAACTGCTCTTTTAACAGTTGGCATTAAAAAGCACAAAATAAGGGTTAATGATTTTAAGTCACATGTTATTTCTTCTTAAACAAAAGCTCTTTGGGTTCTTGCTGTTTGGTGTCATGGGGAGGTGGAAAGGGAATCCCCACACTGGATCCAGTGGGGATGGGGTGGCCAGAGCTAGGTCCAAGTGGTGGATCTGCACATGTGTGCATGAGTGTGTGTATGCATGTGTATATATCCATCTTCTGCCCCCCACTCAGGGTTTTGCTTAGGGTTCTGCTTCAAGGAGATTGCAGGGTGGCTATATGCACCCTGTGGTTTCCTGGTCCACCCAGGTGCAGGACAGGGCAAGGACCCAAGATCTCTGGAAGGCATCAGTACTCCTCTGTTCCTCCCATGAAGCAGGACATCTCCTTGGCCTGGGGAAATCCCTGGTTGATTGATTCCCAACCTTGACCTTGGGCACTTTTCCTCATTTGTAAAATGGATCACCATTGGCAACCTGCAGAGGTGGTGTGTAAAATAAAATAAGTTATAAGAAGCCTGGCTCTGTGTCCCACTTGAAGCAGGTACTTGGTGACATTCCTTGATTTCTAATCAGTGTTTTCCCATCACCCCAAGATGACTCTAACCACACAAGCTGGTCAGCAAGCAGTGGGTTCCAGTGTACCCCTCCTCCCTAGCACCCAGGGGGTTTGCACTACACTTTCATGGGGAGTGAACTTCTTCCCAACTGCCCTAGGAGGATGATTTAGACCTCAGCAGAGGTATTTGTAGGGTGAGGGGCCTGGGTAATGGTGCAGCCTAGACTATTGCTGGGCAGGGTCCTGAGGGCAACAGGAGCCTGACAGGTCTCCCCACTCTCACAGCTTCTTTCCTCTCAAGGTTATTCCTGACCTTAATTTTAAAATGATTTTACCTAGGGCTGGGGTGTGGCTCAATGTTACAGCACTTGCCCAGCTGTGTTCAATCCTCAGCATGGGTGGGGGCTATTTATCTAATGTGTGGAAACGTGGGGACAGAAGAGGAAGGAAATTCAGTGTGGAAGGTATCCCCAGCTGCCTGAGACAGCACCAAATTTAGCCATGCACACAGCACACTGGGACAAGATTCGGCTCCATTCAGGTTATTTTATTTTCTTCAAGTAGACAATCTTTGACTTTCATATGGTCACCAGTTCCTCTCTTTCCCTCTGTAAATCTCTTCAAGTCCTTGGCTGTGATTCTGCTCGCTAACCTTGGACACATGGGTACTGAACAAAGGAGAGAGAAGGAGATTTGGCAAGGGCTCTGGAGGTGCCTCCCCTCTCAGCAGCAGGGGTTCTTATTTACACATGGTTCTTGGCCAAGGTCCCTTCAAGGCCAGTGCCCATGGGCCCTGGGACAGGAAGGCGCAGAGTGCATGGTCCCAGTAGGGCCTCCTTCAGGCCACAACGCGGCTGTGCCTTCACAGGAGTCGTAGCAGCTCCAGCCTGTCTCAGGCTTGGGGCATGTGGGGACTGGGGGTTGGGGGGGCACCATCTCTTGCCTCTCCTTCCTTCACTCAGCAAAGCCACAGATAATTTATGCTTTAAATACCAAGACATTTAGCTATTGTTCATTCGCTCCTAGGTGAAGAACCTTCTTTAAATACATCACATTTATTTTTCTTAAATAAAAACAAAGCAGAAAACTGCACCAGTAACAAGAGGACACTGCAGAGGCTTATGTACAACGTATGTCCTGCACTAGCCTTGCAGGACTATTCGCCCCAGAATCCTTTGGAGCAGAGGGACAGAGTCATCCGGGTAACAACTTTTACACTCAGCAAGCCAGACACAAAAAGGACCACCTGAAAAAAAATATGTTTTGAAAATCTGCATTTAAAAAAGAATACTCAACTGCATCTGAAATTTTCTGTATATTTTTTGTTTTCCTGCGAAACACGACGAGATTTGGCCAAAAACAAAAGGAAAAAAAAAGTATGTCAGAAAAGAAAAATCAGGTTTCAATTTATAAAACATCAGACCAGTAGAAGAAAAACTGGAAACTCAGCTGGTCTAATTTGAAGTAAATCGTGCCACTTGTTTTATTGTGTTGATTTTTGCTGCATATTTTGAAGCTGTTTAAAAAGAGCCATGAGTGGCTGAAGGTCTGGTTAGTGCTGTCACCTGGCTCCTCATGTCCCAGGTCCAGGACAAATGGGGTGCAGAGCAGCTGTGTGTATGGTATGGCCAGCAGGGATGGCCTACAGTCCCTGCTCTGGCCCTCACTCCTTGTCATTGGCAAGGTCCTCAGTCCAGAACTCAGGTGGTGAGCTGGCTTCCCTCCAGGCAACAGGGACACAGTTGGCCTGACCTGGTCCCAGCCCTGCTGCCTTTCCCCAGCAGTTGGATGCAGACCTCCGTGCAGAGTGGGGCCAGTTCAGGAAGGCAGAGTGAAGGGGCAGGATGATCTTATAATAAACTTGTGACAACAGCTCCTCAAATCTTGATGAGACCTCAGTGCTCTGGAGAACTCTGCCATCTCCAGGTGTGTGTGTGTGTGTGTGTGTGTGTGTGTGTGTGCATGCACGCATGTGCACACGTGTCTAACTACCTAGCAATCTATCCATATATATTTACGTTTGCAGAAATGTGGGGCCAAGGAGGTGGCAGCTGAGGGGTAGGGAGACATTCTTCAGGCCCCCCATTTTCTGCCCCTGGGTTGGGCTTCTCTAGCACGAGTTGGGGTGTGATACCCCATGGGTTTTACCATAGGCAAGCAGGCTGGGCCTGGCTCCTCAGCAAAGGCCGATGTACTTAAGATTGTTCTGTATAATGACATCTGTCACTGCGTCAAAGACAAACTGGATGTTACTGGTGTCAGTGGCACAGGTGAAGTGGGAGTAGATTTCCTTGGTCTCCTTGTTGCGGTTCAGGTCCTCGAACTGCCGCTGGATGTAGACGGCGGCCTCCTCGTATGTGTTCTGGCCCTTGTATTCAGGGAAGCAGATGGTGAGCGGGATGCGCCGGATCTTCTCCGACAGCAGGTCCTTCTTGTTCAGGAAGAGGATAAGTGAGGTGTTGATGAACCAGTTGTTGTTGCAGATGGAGTCAAAAAGGCGCAGGCTCTCCGCCATTCGACTCTGGGTGGGGGAAGGAAAGTGCTGGCATTAGCAAGTATACACCCTAGATCCTCAGTCCTGCCGGGAGGAAGGCCCCCCTTAGCAGGGTCTGCCAGACTAATCTGGTCCCCAAGAGAGAACCATGCTTTTGTTGTAAAGTCCTTCCTCTCTCAGGTCAGCTTCCTCCCATACTCTGAATCCCATAGCATTTCTCATGCCTGTCCCTTGCTTGCCCTACATCCACTCACGAAAGCTCAAGTCTTCCACATGAGCTGCTATTAAATCATGTCTCCTTTAAGTCTGGGTTTTGTGCAGTCCTTTGAAATCTTGATCCTGCCACATGGTACTTCTGAAGGGGCAGCTTGCATATCTGTAACCAAAGAGTTCTGAGCTAGGAATGAAATGCCTGCTCTGCACCAGGCTCCTCTCCCCACCTTACCTGGCTTTTATACATTGCCACAGGCTTCCAGCCCTGCTGTATATTGAGGGCGGGATCCTGGCCCTATTGCCTGGTGACCTGGACGGAGCAGGTAGGCTTGGCACATGTAGGGAGCACAACAATGGCATCCAGGATACAGCAGTGACCAAATTACAGAACACGGCCCTGTTCTCCACCGATATTTACCTCTCCTCTTTCTGAGGACCTTGAGTAACTCTGGACTTCAAGCAGCATATTGCTTTTGTTTGACTCCCCAATCTAAAACAAAACTGACAATTCTCACTTCTAAAAGAAATAACTACTGAGAACTATAAGAACTACTATCTGGAATTGCTGCTGGTGAAAGCTGTCCCCATTTTAAGATAAACTGAACCAGGGGCTGGAGCTGTGGCTCAGCAGTAGAGCGCTCGTCTCTCATGTGTGAGGCCCTGGGTTCGATCCTCAGCACCCCATAAGTAAAATAAAGGTATTGTGTCCATCTACAACTAAAAAAAAAAAAAAAAAAAAAAAAAAAAAGATAAATTAAACCAGCTAAGAGTCCAGACACGTCTGGGCCCAGTTTAGTTAAGATCCAAGGCTTTGGATCGAAGATCTTTTCTGACCAGATTTTATCACCATTGACCATGGTATTGACCATAGCAAATGTAGTTGGCATTAACAGTGCAGACATGAGGCACCAATATCACCAATGACTGAAGTAATAATAAGTGGCAACTATAATTGGATGTGAGGTGATACCTGTTCAATCCTCACACTTTCTTATTCCCACTGTACTGAGGAAGAAACTGAGGGATAGAGAGGCAGGAAATGTGTTCCATATCCCTTGGTCAGGATCTTGCTGCTCTTGTAGGTTGGATCCAAGGGGAGGTCACCCCAGGGGTGGCCAGGAAGATGCCTCACAGACATCCTGCTCTCTATATCCATCTGGGAGACTAGACCATGTTTTCCAAATTCAATCTTGTTCCTTCTTTAGAATGATTTCAGAATAACAAACTGAAAAGTGAGTAGCCTCAGGTTTAGGTATGGGTGGAACTGACCTTACTGCAGAGAGAATCAAGAAGGAGGGCCCCAATCCCAGCAGTGCTCTGGGGAACGAGCACCTCCACAGTTGAACTGGATATGATGGTCCCAAAGATGAGATCACTGTTGGTCTAGGAATGTCACATTCTACTGAGAGAGTAATTAGCTCTAATAGACTCTTGGAAGCTACATTGTAAAGATAATGGGAAAACAGAGCTGACACTTCTCACAGGAATGTCATAAATGGAGGCTATGTTTCTGACCCCAAATACTGCATCAGATATGGTTATTAGCACATATTCACTGGTTCATTAAGCAGATGCTTGCCGAACATGTTCTGAGCTTATGGGCCACCAGCAGGTCCACATGCCCGGTGACGGGGCCCCAGAACTGTAAGCCCTGGGGCTGAGGGAACAGAGGGGCTAGGCAGGAGTATCCGGCTCCATTTAGGGTTGGGCTGGTGGCTTCCCCCCAGCTTATGAAGGGGATAGTCTGGTCGTTAGCAGGGTATGGACATGGGGTTCAAGGGTGAATGGTCAAGCACAGAGTGGGAGTAAGGGCCTGGCTCAGGCTACCTGAATCCTGCTGGATCACCTGGGGTGACAGCTGGTGTGAATTCTGCATCCAGTCGAGCCCAGCAGTTCTTGGGCAGGAAGAAGAATGTAGGCAAGAAGAGGAGCAGGAGTGCACCTCAGCATGCTACAACAGTGCAAGAATGCTGGCCATCACTCAGGGAGGGCTCTGCAGGTTTCCCTGTTTGTTCTCTATGTGAATGAGAACAGCTCAGGTGCTGAGACCAACATGGTCAAGCTAAAGTGGCAATGGGAGGGGCCAACAGACCAGATGGGCAAACCAATCCCCTAAGCCATCTCAGTGACCCTTTATGTTGGCTAAGCTGTTTGGATGCACCATAAGCCCCTTCCACCCAAGTGGTCTGAACCCTTTCTCTGATGATGCCTCTCAATAGACTTTGGAAACCCTGAATGATTCTGGGCATCCTGTTCCTGACAAAGATCACAGAAACTCAGACACTTATCTCACAAGGCAGCAGAAAGCAGAGGAGGTGGGGTCCTTCCTCCATTGTGTGGCATCTTTCACAAGTGCTCACCAGAGTTTCTGATTTCTGTGGTAGCCTTGTTAGGGTAATGGGCTTCCCAGAAGCTCAGGACCCTCCCCTTCTTCTCAGGCACCCATTCTCACACCCCAGGTTCCACTTGCTGGTATTTGGGGAGAAGGGCTCAGGTTTCCCTGTTTCTTCTCTATTCCTTAGGACAAACCATGGGAAACCACACTGGCTCTCATGGCAGGCTCCTGGGAGGTGGTGATGGGCCTCAAAGAATAACAAAACCTCTATACATATAGATGTCTGTCCCTCTCGTCCCAGCAGGATTCAGGAGAGTTTATGGAGATACTGACCCTTGGGTGTGACTTGTGGGCTCATAGAGACAAGGAACTTTAGAGTGGGAGTAGACCCTAAACTAGCTGCCTCCATTCAACCCTCACTGATGCTAGTTGAGCCCATACTGAGTATGAGCAGTGTACCATTGGGAGGTGGATGTGAACACCTACCCTAGGATCTTTACAAATTGGGAAGGCTGCTCAGAAGGCCCAGACTGGGCAGCATAGAACTGGCATGCACCCTCTCAAAGTGTCTGAGGGCTGACAGCAACTATGTCCTACTGGGATGTGTCCTTAGACCAGAGGCCTGAGGCTCTCAGAGATAGGAGGGAGAGTGGGGAGGCTGAGGGCCCACAGGTAGGTCCCTGCTCAATGGAAGCTGATAAAAGGAGCCTACTCAGAAAGGGGTGCCACACTTGGCTCACAAAAACCAAAACTAGAAGCAGTGATGGGATCTCTGTCTACTCCCCTGACATGGTGCCCAGTCTAGGTTCCTCTGCTGCCTGCCCAGCGGTGCCTCTCAGCCTCAGAGCCATGTCACAGTTGTTCCTATGCTCCTGCAGTTGCATATGTAGACAGGTAGGCAGAGTGGTCTCCTAATACTTCAAACCACATCCATTGAAAGAGCCATGCTATTTTGGGCTGTGACTCTGGAAACCATATAAAGTTTGCATGAGTATGAGGATGAGAGGGATGAAACCCCACATGCCTTGTCTCTCAGGCCTCTTCCCTGTAGTACCTCCTACTTGTCCAGGTTTGGCTCACCCTGCAGGGCATTCTTTCCATCTCCTTAGCCCATATCTGACTGTTCCCTGTGTACCACCATAAGCTATAAATCCCTCAGTCTGGCCTTTAGGGATTCTCCTGCATTGGTGGGTGTAAACAGCCAGAGGAAGCTTTGCAGTCATCTGAGTCTAGTTACTTCTACTGCATCCATCCCTTCCCTGTCCAATAGTAACTTCCCCAATCAGCCAGATACAAACATGCTCTCATCAAACCCAAGAATCAGAGGAGCTGTCCCTGTAAGTTGTAACCCTAGTTAGGGGGAAGTTTTCCCATTCCACACACTGACCAAGGCCTAGAGAGGGGCTGTCTTGCTAGGGCTCATGGAGAACCCTGCTTTTTCACCAACCACAATGTTCTCTTCCAGCAAGAAGCCCTCCTTCCCTTTATCTCTCCCGTTGCCAATGGAGAAGCACTGGTAGGAGGAAATGCAGAAGCCATTAGTTGTTGCATTGCTAGCCAGGGCACTGATGCCCACTCAACTCTCCAGGGCTTGCTCACTAATGATGTGGCACCTTTTACAAGGCTAGGGGTTATCTGCACATTTGTTTATATAAGTAACATGGTGCAGGAGCCCTGTTTGGGGAGATGGCTTAAATTGTGGTTGACTATGGGCCATGGAGATTTGGGCATTGCCGCTTTCCGTAGTCTCACGGGACTTGGCCTGGGATCTTGCGGGACTTGGCCCAGGATCTCGAGTGACTTGAGCTGAGATTGCTGATCGGGTCAGCGCCATTTTTTTGGTGGTGTGTGTGTGTGTGTTAGTCGTTGTTAGAGCCAGAGAGAAAAGTTATCAGAATAAAAAGCTGTTTGTTTCCAGTTCGCCTCTGAACTTCTTCCCACGGCTTCATTGCTCCAAGCGGCCATCGCTTCAGGCAGCAACAACATGGAGCAGACTGTTCCTATATGAAGCCTGTGCAGTGGCGGGAATCTCGTGCCTGGTTGGTGGGAAATCAGTGATTTGTAACAAGGTGTGTCAGTGGTTGGATATTGTCCCCAGGGTGCTACAGTCATTTCTTAGTCATTTGCAAGAAGAAAGCCCCTGTTCAGACAGAACCAAATATACCCAATGTCACTGAACCTACTTTACCTCAAGGTGGTACTTGTTTGAGCCTTGGCTCCCACACCACATTATGAAGGGGACTGATGGCCCATCCCTAAGGGGCTTTCAGCTTGCTGACCTTCAAGTATGGAATCTTCATCCAAAGCACCACTGCCAGGTGCCAGCACCTATGGTAGCCAGGTCCAGCTCCTGGAACAGAATTCTGAGTGGCCAGGGTGAGTTAAAGAACAGAGTGGAAGCTGGGCGTGGTGGCGCACGCCTGTAATCCCAGCACTTTGGGAGGCTGAGGCAGGAGGATCGCGAGTTCAAAGCCAGCCTCAGCAGTGGCGAGGCACTTAGCAACTCAGTGAGACCCTGTCTCTAAATAAAATACAAAAAAGGGCTGGGGATGTGACCCAGTGGTCGAGTGCCCCTGAGTTCAATCCCCAGTACCACAAAAAAAAAAAAAAAAAAAAGAACAGAGTGGAGCTTGTGTCTGGTTAGTCAGGGGTTGAAACCCCTCAGTCTCAATTCCCCAGAGGCTCTCCTGGTGACACAAAAGGGCAGATGTCCTTGGTTATGTGTACAAGGTCTGGGATTTACTTTTTTGGGGGGCACTGGGGATTGAACTTAGGGGCACTCGACCATTGAGCCACATCCCCAACCCTATTTTGTATTTTATTTAGAGACAGGGTCCACTGTGTTGCTTAGTATCTCATTTTTGCTAAGGCTGGCTTTGAATTTGTGATCCTCCTGCCTCAGCCTCCCAGGCTGCTGGGATTACAAGCATGCGCCACTGCACCTGGCTGGGGTTCACTCTTAACACAGTGCTTGTTTTGCCTCAGACGACTCATTTCTCCTCTTTGGGTCTGTTTCTCCTCTGTAGGATGCCAGGACTAGCCTGGTGTAGTGGTGCACACTTGTAATCCCTGAGACTTAGGAGGCTAAGACAGGAGGTTTGTGAGTTGGAGCAACTTTGTACGTTTTAGCAACTTAGCAAGACCCTGTCTCAAAAAACAAAAAGGGCTGGGGATGTAGCTCACTGGTAAAGTGCCCCCTTGGTTCAATCCCCAGTAACTCTAGCCTCCCCCCTCCCCCCGAAAAAAAATGCCAGGCTATTATGAGGAGGCAGAAAGGCACAATACTAAAGAACTTGGAGCTGATGGGCACTCTCCCCAACCACACCACTTGCCCCTCACCTTGGCACTGGAATGTCTTCTCAGTGAGTTCTCATGTGAGGACCCATGGGCAGAGAAGGATGTGGAGGAATAGAGGAGATAGGCCTCAACTTTTCAGTTGGGGATTCAGCAAGTGATACACCTCTGTGCTGGTCATAGGCCCAGGTCATCTTGGCTCCACAGGAGGCTCCTGTGACCCCTTAGCTCAGAGATCTGATGGCTACCCAAGGCACATTTCACCACCAGCCACCTGGACCTAACATACTAGGTCAGCCCCTCATACCATATGTTAGGCCAGTCTCCTTGCAGTAGGTTCCCCTTGTTTGTGGGGGCTGAACAGCTCCAAGTACTGGTTGAGTTCTTCCAGTTATCACTGTTACCCCCATTAATAGGTCAGGCTAAATGCTGGCTCAAAGGAGGTCTATTTGGGGAGGGAAGAGTCTCACCCAAGGCCTCATGGAACCCGTGTTCTGACCCTCAGTTCAGTGCACCCCTCCTGGGATACCACAGTGCTGTATAATGATGCCCACTTGTGCTGTTGCTATAGAGGAACCCAGAGGGCAACATGCTTCCTGTTCTTTCCTCACAGGTCACCCAAGTGCTATATGTGGTAACTCAGTGGCCACCCTGAGGAACAGAAGAGTCACCAGGCTGGCTCTGAAGCTCTCTCCCTCCCCTCACTCCTAATGTCCTCAGGCATGCACCATATTCCTATAGCCTGTTTCCTGACTAAACTTCTGAGGATAAAATTTGGACCCCCCACACTAGCTCTTCATGACCCATATGTTCTTTATCTCCTGTTCCCCCATTTCCACATTACTTCCTATTCCCTCAACTCACCTGCCTCTCAGTGCCTCACACAGGCCAGCCCTGCCAAACAGAATAGTCTTGGTCCTTTGTCTCACTCTGGTCAAGATGCCAGCTTATCAGTGCCTCATACCCTCACCTGTGATGACAAAAGCTCACAAAGGGGCATGGCTTTTAATCAAGCAAAAACACATGTGCACACATACTTAGAACTGAGTATACTGGTAAGCGCATGATAGAGGCTGGTGACTGCTCTAGTGTTTTCATTGTTTGCTTTGGGACACCAGGCCCTTCACCCACTGGAGGTGGGAGCTTGGATCCCCATCTGGTACATGCATGTGGCACCAGTCCAGGTGTGCCTGGCTGGATGCAGGGCTAGAGGCAGTCACATTGTCTCAGGTCATCACACACAGGGCTCCAGTGTCAGGTTGGTGATGACTACTACCTTCCTTCCCATGAATGAAGGGATGAATAACTCTGCTATAAAAACCATAAAATTAGCCGGGCGTGGTGGCGCACGCCTGTAATCCCAGCACTTTGGGAGGCTGAGGCAGGAGGATTGCGAGTTCAAAGCCAGCCTCAGCAATGGTGAGGCACTTAGCAACTCAGTGAGACCCTGTCTCTAATAAAAAAAAATACAAAAAAGGGCTGGGGATGTGGCCCAGTGGTCGAGTGCCCGAGTTCAATTCCTGGTACCACCAAAAACAAAACAAAACAAAACAAAACAAAAAAACCCATAAAATTTCCAAAACGAGCAATTATATTTTATGCTTCAAGTAAACTGGGGTTTATAAAATGCTGTTTTAGTTTCCTCAAGAAATGAAAAAGACCCAAGTCAAAATGGCTGAAAAATCAACCCTAGACTCCTTGACCTTGACCTCCTTTTGGGAGGTCCTGTCGTTAGGTGGGTAGCCAGTGTTGCTTAGGGATACTCTTGTAGAAAGCTCTTCCAAGGCCCACACTCAACTTCATGCACCTCTGCCTTGGAGGCCACCCTGGGGCTCTGGGTGCCTCCAACCCCTCCTATCCCGAGAAGGCTCAGTGTGCAGGGGCCTTGCCTTCATGGGGACATTGCTCACCTCTGGACCACCCAACAGCTTCTCCTAGAGGCCAAGCACACTCCAGTTTCCCTTGGTTTCCATGCTGGCTACCAACATGACAGTTCTCTGGTACACTAGTCCAGTCCAACCCCTTCCCAACCTCATGTCTCTTGTACAAACACTCCAGCATTGGGACCCTCACCTCCCTATCCCTACTCATGCTGAACATGATCCATTGGATGATTCTCATCACATATTTTGGCCAGGTGAAGGCCCTGTCCTGTGTTGTGCTGGGGAATGCACTGTAGTTAGGGAAGGCTCTGTATTGACCTGTCCTGTCTCCCTGTCCACTCACTCTTCACTCAGTTCCCAGAGTCCAGGGCAGGACTGCTGTGGCCACAGTATAAAACAAGAATACCTGCCTCAATCGGGTTTCAAGCCTCAGACCTTACATAAAATGTAGGCGATGTGAAGGATGCAGCTCTTTCTGGTACTGGCATGAATCCTGGGAATGAGTAAGCTGGAAACCCCAGTCCCACTGGCAGCTCTTGAACCCCCTTTCACCATGGAAACCCCCATCTCCCACTTTGTTTTCTTAAGCAGGTGGCATTGCCATCTACAATGGAGATACCATTGTGAGTCTGAGATAAGTGACCCAATGCTCACAGCAGCAGGGGGAAGGGGAAAAGTGTTAGGATGAAGGTAGAGATGGGCAAAGGCCCAGAGAGGCAGTATGGGTGTGCTGGGGATTTGATGAAGTATTATGGGGGCACTGTTGTGGGGGACTCAGTTCCCTTATCTGTAGGTCAAGTTCTCAGTTCTGGTACAATCTGGGAAGCCCAAGTTGGCCCACTATAGAAAAGCCTGGAGCATTTGTTCATTGAACAGTGAATTCAGCTTTTCATCCTGGAAATGGGGTTGTGGGGCTGGGTGGGGAACGTGAATGAACTTCATTCACTACCCAGCCAGCCCCATGGCTGCTCTTGTTGCAATTGAACCATGTGGCCTTGCCTAGTCCGAGCAACAGAGTACCAGGCTCCAAGGGCAGTGCACTGAATGGAAGGGTCAAGGGAGAGTTTCATATGGGTTTGGACTTCATGTTGGCACCCTTCAGAAATGACAGCCAAGCCTCTCGCCCTCCCTTTGTGGTGAAGAACTTGGGGCTGCCTGATAGCTGGGCAGGATGAAGCTTGAGGGGCACAGGGGTACTCCTGCAATAGCAACCAACACATCCCTGGTTAACAGCCTCAGTGTGGAATTGACTGCCTCTTCCCTTTACTGTCCTCTGACAGACGCAGGTGAACACAGGGTTTTGGGCCTGGTGGCAGGAAGAATCTCTGCCAGTTCCCTGGACCATCCTGAAACCTGCTGATGTGAAGCCTGGGCACTTCTCTAGAGGGGAGAGGATGAATGGACCCCACCCTCCAACATATGCCTTGTGGTCCTGGCAGGCAAAAAGGGATGGAGGAATCTGTGATGTCTATGCCCCTATGCCCAGCACTCATGTTAGATGTGTCTGCAGCTGTGGAATGGTGTGGACACCAGAGGGAACCACTCCAAGGATGGTGTCAGTCATTCAGAAAACAGCTTATTCTTTGTCTCCAAAGAGTGGGGGCGAGTCTGGTGTGGGAGAGGTGTGTACATGTGCTTCTTCTCATTGCAAAATAGCAGAGAAGTATATGGTGATTAGGGATGCTTAGCAGGTTCTACTGGCTGGCTGTGGGGGTGCCTCTGGCCCTATGCTCTGTAGGGAAGAGGCCAACCCAGGTCCAGAATGCAGGAGGCTGGGTAGCTCACATGGTGGGTGGGATTGGGACGCAGGGAGGTGATGCTGACAAGTGTTGAGGGTACAGGGTAGGATCCTGGGACCAGCAGGGTCTCACCTGAGCACAAGGGTAGTTGTCTCTGGAATCCCATGCTGTCACAAAGAGGCCATTTAGTTAAACTTGGAACACCCAGTTCTCCTAGAGTACTGAGGCTGAGCAGCTGTGCACCACATGCCTTTTTGGTTAGAGTTGGCCTCAGGGCCAGCATGCTTGCCCAGGAGTGATACCCTGTAGAGTGCCAAGTGGACTGGCAGAAAGGGTTACTGTGACCCTTTGTGGGTCACATTAGTCAGATAACTGGCCATTAGAATTTAGTTCTATATGGTATTATTTTTCTTCCTTCTCCTGGCTTTAGCTGGTGCTCCATGGAATAGCTCTGTCCAGCTGGAACTCTGGAGACCTTACCCCAGCACCCCTCCATGCTTCCCTGTCCCTGCAGTTGAGTCCCCATCCCTACATAGATCTTCCCTGTGCTTTGGGGTTTAGCCTTGATGGACTTTACCCTAATCACTCTGTCATTGCAGGTGTGCAGTGCTCCTGTCCTCACAGAGAGGCCTTTCTGTACCACATTGCCACACCCAGCTCCAACAGCCAAGTGTCCCTCTGAGTACCCATTTCTCTCTCCCTCTCCCCTGATGTCCCCAGGACCATTGTATTGTTGGTTGTACGGCACATACCCCATGGAAGGTGTTTCAAGTTACTGAGTCCCTGGATCTTCCAGGGCTGTGGGTTGCCACTGCAAGTTGGGTCAAAAGGCAAGTGGCCCACCAGATACTGAGCCCTATAGCCTGGTGTTGGTAGGGTGTGGGAGACTGATTCTCTTCTGAAGAGTCTGGTTGCTCTCCCACAGCTCTGCTGGCTTCCTGGGGAAGGGTCCTGGGACGTACCAGCTGACCTGGGTCCTAGACCTTTCTATCAACAAACTGCAGGAGAATTCTGGGCATGTCACTTCTTCCTCCAGGACTCAGCTCCTGCCTTAGTAAAATAAGCTGCTTGTTCATGATGGCCACATGAATCTACTATAGTGACCTGGGGAACCTGGATCAGTTTGGTGTTCCCGTGAAGCTGGCCCTGGTCTAGGCACAGGATGAGTCACTCTCTGTCTCCTCAAAGACACCTCTCCCAAGACCTACCTGTCTCCAGGTTCCATCATACCCCATGTAAATGTAAGGCTTTATAGCTGGGCTCTGCATCAAGCTCCTGAGGTTTTTTGGGGTCTCCCTTTGCTGCTAGATTGGACTAAGTCCATTATGCATGCATCTCTTGCTGGTTTGGGCCTGGAGATTTGTGGCTGCAGCCTCTGTCTGGTGGCCAGCTGGCTGTGCTGCTGGCATTATCTCTGGCTCCACTGCTCTCTTTTGCTTTAAAGCCTGTGGGGAGGCCACTGTCTACCTTCTGTCCTCAAGGAGCTTAAGACACATAATGGTGATGGGGAAGGAAGACAGAGAAGGGAAGCCAGACAGAACCCAAGCAGGCAGTGCAGGGGCTCTTTCTTGGCAGAAGCCCAGAGCAGGAGCAGGTGGAGGAGGTGTGAGTCATCTTTGCTCACACTCACAAGGCTAGGCTCATGGGCCTCCCCAGGCAGTCCCAGCTACTGGCTGTTGCCTGATAGAATCCTTTCTCCTCAGTGGAAGTGACTCCTGGGAACAGGGTCTGTGTTTGGCTCACCCAACATCAATCACAGTCAACTTATATGGATAAGACAGATGTGCCCATGGTTCTGCTGCCCACCGGGAAATGGGAAGTAGGGAGGATCCAGCTACTTTCAGTGCTCTGATTGCCCTCAGATCTTTCCCAGCATGGCAGTAACAGTAGCTGCCACCCAGGCCCAGCTGCCCCTCCCTCTGCTCAGCTTAGCACCCGACTCTTAGCAGACTCAATGTTGTTTCCATGACAACTGGGGAAGACGCCTCCATTCTTACACAGTAACACAGACCAAAGGCAGGAGAAAGCTGCTGGTCCTTGAGCTGGGGCAGGTTCCCAGTCCAAAATCCATCACTCATCCACATGGGGTAGTGAGAGAGGGGCTCTAGAAGTTGGAGGAATCTGGCCCTCCCTCAGTTCCTTTAAGGCCCTGGCTCATTCTGCCCTAAGGGAGAGGGTCGTGGGCAGAGAAGGGGGGGGGGGGCCCTTCTAGTGACCTGCTCCTCGCTGGAGGAGCTAGGAGCAGTGAGAAGGAGAGGTGAGAGGGAGAGGTAAGGGGGAGGCAGAGGATGCTGTGGCATCTGTGAAGGAACTGAAGGAGCATTGGATGGAGAACTCCAGGGTGTGTCACTCTCTTGGCACCCTGAGATCATTTTTGCCCTGGCTTCTACGTGTGTTTGTTGGGGTTGGGGAGGCTGCCATAATGCCCTCCAGCTCTGTTCCCTTCAAGAAATGGCTGTAAGGGACTCCCAGACTTACCAGGGAGAGGAAGTCACAATGGGGCTCCTTGCAACTTTCCCATTTTACAGATGCAGAACTAGGCCTTTCTGCCTGGCCCACTACCCCTGCTCCACAAAGAGCCCCAGATAGTCCAAATCACCCCTCAGGTCTGGTCATCTCCCCAATGCTACTGGCTTTAGGGAGCTAAGAGGTGTCTGGGGACAGAGCCAGATGTGGGGTCACTTCCAGTTCAATCTGGTTAGCATTCCCCTCTTCTTCCTCCAGCAAACCTAAAATGCTGCATTAATGGCATGGAGAATTGGATTAATAAAGGTAATGACTTGGTGAGCCCCCAGATCTACTCTGCAGGGACAGTACAGAAAGGGCTAGGTTAATAGCCAGGCTCGGAGAAACGGGTGAGCATGGGGGTAGGGGAGGACTGCTGCCTGCTACCTCTGAGTCCTGCCTATGCTCAGGGCATTCTTCCTTAAGGTAGTAATTTCCCTTCAGATGCCCAGGGTGGGGCAGCCTCACCCACTCACCAAACCTGACCCTGAGGCCCCTTCACTCTTCTGCCCCTGTGGTTCTGTTGGTATTCAGGATGCTGAGGTAGAAAGGTATGGCCTTGCCTACAATGGAAGGCTGTTCTGGCTCCAACCAACTTGGCTGGTGGCCCCTATTCCTGTTCTGCCTCTCTACTACCAATCCAATCCTAGCTACTCCATGGCTCCTGGTTCCACAACTTGCTTCCCAGCCCCAGCCACAGTCTTCCCAAGAATAGGCCCTGGGTATCCCTACCCTTAGGTCCCCTTGGTCAGACTTGCACTCAGCTTGGTGCTCATCCCTTCTATCTGATCCCTTTTTTTTCTGGCTTCAGTTTTAGGCTCTCTGAGTAGTGTATGTGAGTCAGCCTGGAAGGATAGCACCTGGGCCCTTAGCAAGGCAGGATACAGCACTAGAGATTAGGGGACCAGAACAAGGGGTTGTGGGGGGCAGCCCATTCTGAGCCTCTGACCACCAGAAGGGCTGGCTCTTATAGGAGCTATTTTGCTCCTATAGGCCCAGGGTGGGCCATGGTACTCCCTGAACTTCACTTTACCTCAGTCTCGGGTCCTGGTAGCTGTGAAATAATAGTTACTTTGGGTAACTGAAAGGAGTGACAATAAAGACATGTTCAATAAAGAGTAACAAGGAGGGTGGAGCCCAGCAACTCCTTCCCACCGACCCACCAGAATTGATCAATCCACACAAAGACCCTGCTCTTTCTAAGAGGACACATGGACCTGAGGCTGAGATGCAAGCCCAGATTTCCTAGAAGCATCAGCTGACCTTTTCTCTGGACCCATGTGGTCACTCCTAGATAGTTCTTATTATTTTCTTAAATATTTATTTATTTGCTTTAGTTGTACACAATGCAATGCATTTATATTTACGTGGTGCTGAGGATCAAACCCGGGCTGCGCACATGCTAGGCGAGCGCTCTACCACTGAGCCACAACCCCAGCCCTAGATAGTTCTTAACCTCTTCCTGTGGGCAGATTTTTCTCCTGCTTTAAGGAACAGAGAGGAGCAAGGAAAAGTCGTGGCTTTAGAGAATGGAGTCCCTTCGAGGAGGGATACACGTGCAAACCAGCTGCCCAGCAAGGCAGACAAAACAAACACAAGGAGTGGCTAGTACAGTGGCTACCATACTATGTAAACCTCAGAATAGGTGCCACAGAGGGCCACACCAGGGATGGGCCACTTTGCCAGAGGCCATCCAGGCCATGGGCACAACCCATGGGGTGCAGTGTACAGAGGGCATAGTGTTAGACTGTGGCCTCTGCCTGTGTTCTCTCCCATGGTGGCACCTGTGACACTTGGGGAGTCTATGTTGCCACTTTTATTTCTCACTGGGACCCACCTCCATGCATGTAATCTGTGGCCACTCCCCTGGGTAAGACCTCTAGACTTCTAGTCTCCCCAACAAATATGCCTCACATATGCTTCCTCTTTACCTGGAGGCCTTTGCCATGCTGGCCTTTGCACAGATTGCTCTTCCTCTGGTTTACATAGCTGGTTGGTTCACTGACTCTCACTTCTGAAGTACCCTCTCATCATGACCTCAACCCTTTTTAAAAATACTGTGCTGCTTTTGGGGCTGGGGTTGTGGCTCAGTGGTGGAGTGCTCGCCTTGCATGTGCGTGGCCCGGGTTCGATCCTCAGCACCACGTATCAATAAACGCATTGTGCACAACTAAAGCAAATAAATAAATATTTAAAAAAAATACTGTGCTGCTTTTAATACCATTGGACTCTGTCTGCAAACCACTCCCCCTCCCCCCCAGTTCTCAGTTTATTTGCGGTTCTCACCTAAAATACTTTTAAGTTCTGACTGAGAGTTTATATATCTTGGAACTTTACCTATGGGAACTGCTTTGAGACCTAAAAGTAGGTTCCATCAGAGAATATTTATATTTGCTTCTTCTAAAACAAAAAATAAAGTGGACTCTGTTCTTGTTATTGCTCATCATCTGTCAGCGAGCACAGGACTGTCTGTGGGGAACTGCTTTCACCAAATTGAGGTATATGGCAGGCAGGGTCAGATGGTGTGTGTTAGGCATTCAGAGTGGCAGCCGTGTGTGGGGCCAGAGGTGAGGGGAGGCTGGGTGCCCCAGGCTTCTTGCACAGGTGCAGCTACCCATGGGCTTGGCCCTCAGGTAGTCAATTTGGCAGAAGAGACAGAAAAGGCTTGATAAGCAGGTGTTCTTCCAGCTCTAAATGATCAGGAACTGTCTGATCTTGTATCTCGGTGGGTGAAACTTCGGGTTTTATTTTTGTAATCTAGCACCCTCTGGCCAATCCCCTGTGTTCTGTGTGCAGAGATCTCACAACCCAACTCCACTGCTATGCTCCCCTAGGTGGGTTTTCCTTGCTGGGAACACTGTATGGCCCAGCTGCCAGGCTCCTGCTCCGCCCACCCCAGCTGCCAAGGCCACCTGCAGATAGCCCCAAATCCACAAGACCCATTGGGTTCAAGCAGAGATTATTGAGTGGCACAGAAGGATTAGCAACTGGGGGTTATACTTCATGAAATGAGACACTCCTGGGTCTCTGGTTTTCTTAGGGCCCTCAACTTTTCTTCAGGGCCACTGTTCTCTCCCCTCATCTGATATCTCTTACTGTTACCTTCTCTTCTTCCAGTTCCTATCCACCTCCACCACCTGCGGGAACCAGCCCAGGCAGGGAGGGAGGACAGACACACCCATTTTTTTTAGAGCACTTAGCTCTGTAGGCCTCGGGCAGTGACAGATGGGGCTTCTCTGCCATAGCAGTTGGGTAGAGATGAGTCCAGAAGTCAGAACCTCTGCTTGCCTGTGTATACAGCCACCCGTAACCCCCACCCCAAACAACTATGCCCAGTAATAAGTGCAATGCTCATAGTAACAGCACAGGCCAGGCCTGCCACTTCAAACAGCAAAGACTGTTTAAACAAGATAACCGTCTGCCAGTAAAGCCATAACTCAGGCTCTAATAGCCTGGAAAGCCCTTGTTCTGAACCTGCCAGAAATGGTGGAGAGCTACTTCCTGTCTCATGTAGCAGTTCAGCTTGTCTGCCTCTTATTTGCCTGTACAACATGGAGTGGGGCTGGGGTGATTCTAAATGACAGCAAGGGAGATAGCCTCCCAACCATGCCCAGTGGACAGCCAATGATACTCAGGATGCAGTGGTGGGACTTCCAAGTCAAGAGGGCCTTGGTTTTGCTACCTGGGCATCCTGTTCTTGAACCCAAGTTCCCTCATCTGTGTGGTAGAGAGGGCTTAGAGACTGTGTGTGCAATGTACTGGTATGTCCTGGGGCAGGCTTGGTGCCATCTGCTCATATATATGGTTCTTCCATCTCCATTGATTCTGTTGTCAACTACCACACACATGCCTCTCCACGGCTCTGAACCCACAATGTACCTTGTGAATGAATTCCTCAGGAGCTAGGTGAGGGGCTTGGAGTTGGGTTGCTTGGCCAGCCTGGACTGGGCAGTCTCAGTGGACACAGGTGGCCTATTGACAACCCTGGGACTACTGTTGGGCCAGGGCCCTACCTACCCTAGGTCACCAGGGTGAGCTATAAATGGCACTGAACCCAGAGCTTTCTCAAGTCTCAGTGGGGCTTCACTACCTGACAGGGCTTTCTAGGTGTTTGAAGGCAGCTGCTGGACATTGTGCCCTGTCAAGTCTGTCATGTCAGCAGAAGTGGCCTCTTAGTACAGGCCCAGCACCTCACCCATCCCTCCATTTTGCTTTTTGTCCTAAATGGATCTCAAAATCAATGACTGGCTAGATGTTGGTCTGGTGAGACCCTTCCTGTGTTGGTCAAGTCCCTGGGAAGCAAAGCCTAGGGTGTGACACAGGCAGTGGGAGTCACATGCAGGGAGGGGATGATTTAGGAACACTCTAAGACTTCCAGTGCTAGGAGAACAAATTCCCACAAGGTTCTTGGAGCATCTGCTTTGAAAGGGCCTGGAGCCCCAGTGTCCTGTTCCATTTCATACCCAGCAGGCTGGCAGCACTATGGGTTGAAGCTCAGGCTGTGGGTCATGCTGGAACTCACATGTTTTCCCATAGTGAAGGGAGGGGCACCTCTGTCAAAGTCCCAGTTTCCCTTTGCTTCAGCTGAAATGAGAATTGACTTCTTTTTGTTTCTGTGTTAAATCTTTCTGGCTTGATCTAAGTACCCCTGCTGTCAGTCACTGACAGGAAATTAGTAGACAGCAGGAAACAGGTGCCTTGTAGACTGGAAGCTGTCAACACAGACACAGACCTATGCAAGGAAACTAGTTCATGAAAACCCCTCCTATCTCAGCTTCACAGGATCTCTTGGGATCTACAGCCCAGTAATGTTCAGCAAGGTGAACATTCTGCAATGTGGGCTGCTGGGGCTGCAGCTCTAGCTCACATCTCTAGGTGCCAAGGCTTGTGAAACCATCTGCAGCAGGCCTAGGCCATTCCTGTGAGGGACCTAAGAAATTGGGGTAAGGAGAAGAGATCCCAGTGGGGAATCTATGCTTGTGGCCTACAAAATGGATTTCTATAATGCTCATCCTTTATGGAAGAAAAAAGTACTTGGATCATTACTGGCCTAACCAAGCATCTCCATCTGTAGGAACAGTAAGTCTGGAGCACGCTAAGACTCTATCTAAAATCTAGTTTAAGTGTTGGAGCCTCTCCCAAGAACAATGTACACGTGTGTGTGAACAGCCACACAATCCAGATGTGACTTACTCCCTGGCTCATAGGTAGTGCCACAACAGGGGCCTGAACCTGGGGATGTTTGCTTCAATCTCCAATACCCATAACTGCATGTGCGGTAATCTGCTGAGAATGCAGCAGTTACCCAGCTGTGAGGGCTGGTGTGCTGGCAGGAAGGCCTAGGGAGGTCTAAAGATTCAAAATGGTCCCTCTGGAGTTGTCTGAAGGGTATAGCAGGATAAGAGCATCAAGGATAAGGCTTCTTGTCTTCCCTGAGCAGCTGCACTAGGATTAAAAACTTCTGGATGCCTGGCCAAAGACTTGGTCAATCAGATGTGCAAAGTAGCCAGGAGGTCATATAGGGAGGCTGGTGCACTGTACAGACACTTCCAAGCCCTTATAGCAGCAGGAACCATCATGCCTGTGGTGTCCCCAGGCTGAGGATTCCTGGTCTGTCTTGTCATCTCTGGGCCTCAGTAGGAACTAATGCCTGGGTCAACTCTAATGACTTTTTGAGATGAACCTTCTGGACAGTGATCAAGTTTTTTTTTTTTAAAAAAATATTTATTTATTTACTTTAGTTGTAGACAATGCAATGCATTTATGTTTACGTGGTGCTGAGGATCGAACCCAGGCCGTGCACGTGCGAGGCGAGTGCTCTGCTGCTGAGCCACAACCCCAGCCCGTGATCAAGTTTTTGAACCAAGAACATTCCCAAAGCTGCTATGTTTATATGGTAGGCTGTACTTCCTGGCATGTTGTAAAAGCCATGAAGTAGGTTGTGAGCAGTGATTTAAAAAACAGATGAGAAAGCAGAGAACCCCTTGCTTGGTGCTATTACTGTCATGGACACACCCCACATTCACATGGTTCTTGGCAGCTGACAGCACCTGTGAAAAAAGCACTCACCCAGGCCAGCACCCTCTGAGTTCTTAGCTCCACCAAGGAGGACTATCCTCTGCTCTCTTTACAAGCAGGTGCCTGAGCCTGCACTCTTCATTGGGAGTCACTCAGCTTAGGCATCACTAACTCCTGGGTGGGTCTCCAAACACCTCACCATTCTTCCATTCCTCTTCTCACCTACACCTCCATGGCTGTGTAAGCCCTGTGTAAGGGATGCAGTGAAGGGGAGAGAAAGAGAGAGTTCAGGGTGCCACTCCCGGCTCAGAGGCCACAGTCCAGGGAGTACCGCTCCAAACCTCATCCCATGGGTATGAAGAGGGGTGTCTCTAGCCCTCTATGATGCTAGGCCCCAGCTAGCCCAGTAAGAGACGGCTGTCCCTCTGGGGACTCAGGCTCAGATTGGGCTACCTGTGCCCTGGCCCGCTCTAATAGTGGTCAGGCCTTGTTGGGCCTTATGATGTGTGTGGGCTCAGCTCGCTCACTTTCCTGCAGACAGGGCTCATGGCTGTTTCTGTGAGAGGAATATTAAATGGCTGGCAGCTCAATAGCAGGCAGGCACCATATTCTTTGACAATTGTCAGTTCTTTGACAATTACCACAGCCTTTTCAACTACTCCAAACCAGGCAGTGGTACCTATTTTACGGGTGAGGCCATTGGGGTTGGGAGAGGTTCATTGCCCGGCTGAGCCCCATTAGGGGCTAAACCCCAAAGCAGACACTTTTCTCTGTCATAGCACCATGCCAAGCACAGGCACAGGTAATAGGAGATAACAACCCTGTCTTTTTGTGCTCAGGCTTAAACTGGGCCATGATCACAGAAGGGAAGAAGAAATTGCATCATTACAGGCTTTCTGTCCATTTCTTCTATAAGTACCTTTTTGACCTTGATCTGTTGCCAGTCCCACTTTACAGTTGAGAGGGCAAAGGCTGGACAAGCTTTTCTGTGCTAAGGCAGAGCCAGGCTGGGTCTGACCAGCTGCTGCACTTTCTCATCTTCTGTGGTCTCATCCTCAGGCAGATGAAGCTCTAAGAGAAGCAGGAGATGTGCCTGGCTTCATGTGGTGCAATTGTTTTTCTACAGCTTCTCTCCTGCTGGCCATTAGTGGGAAGCCACCAAAGAACCACAGGTTGCCTTGGTTAGTATTTCCAGTGTCTTGGAACCCTGGGACACAAAAGTCAGGGCCTGTGGCTCTTCAGGAATGTTGAGCAGGTCACAGGTTTTCCAGCTTTCACTTGTCACTGCTTTTAGGAGGCCTCTGAGGAAGAGACTTGCCCATGATCACTCTCTGACTGGGCTAAATTGCCCTGAAGGCTCTGTGTCTCCTGGGTCAGGATGTTGTTCAGATTCTCTCTGGGTTACCACAGGCCAGGAAAAGCTGTGTGGGGCTACAGTCCTTGGCTAGCCTCATTGGTAAACCTCAGGCCATGGGGCCTGGGGCCCTGGGCAGACTGTGGTTTTATTATTAACGAAATTAGGCAAAGTACTGGTGCCAAGGAGGCATTTACCACAGGTACAATGAAGACCAGATTAGGGTGAGATATGGCCCAAGCTCCTGTGACCTGCTCTTGCCTCCTGCACAATTTGGAGACACATGTAGGGAGAAGGGACACTTTTCACTCTGACCTGGCCAATGCTGGGTGTCTCTCTCAGGGCCCAGTGCCACTCCCTTGGCTAACTGCCATTCTAATCCCTCCAGAAACTAGACAGTAGGAGTCTGTAGGCCCTAGGGAGCCCCACACAGGCTCTGTGTAGAAGTCCTGTGCCTTGTCAGCACAGACATCTTTCTGCCCCACAGGGTGAACCATAGGCATCCTGCCCCCATTCCCACCCATCTCCTGTTGTTCAGGACCAGCAATAGAATTTCCCTGAGTGGCAGAACCCCCGATACCTACCCTGATGACCAGGAGGTAACACCAGGTCAGTGAGACCCACAGTGCTCTCAGCCTCTACCCTCAAGTCTGTTCTTGATAAGTGGAAAAATTGCTTTTCAGTTCTTGGATTATACAAATCCCTTAAAACAATAATAATCCGTGTCTTAAAACTCAGAGCTGTTCTGATGTGTGCATAATGAGCAGGGCTAATACTCTCAGGAAATTAATTACCCACTAGCCAGGGCAGGCCGAACAGATGCAGGATGGAGAGCCATTCTGCCCTGAGATTTGTGGTACAACCAGAAAGGAGCATCTTTGTGAGCATCCAGTGCAATTGTCTGGTAAGCAAAAAATGCGACTGGGAATGAGACACAGGTCAACTCCAACTCCATCACAGTGTGTTCTGGCAGCACTGCTGGCATGGGAAGTTAGGGATTGGATGTGGCACCTGGGACCTGACCCTACCTGGTCCTTCCCTGCCCCTGAAACAGAGTGCCTGGTGGGGCCAGCTTTCCCTGAAAGGTGCTGTGCACAGTACTGCATTCTCCACGGCCCCAACAGTAGCCCACAGCCTTAGGGCTGGATTCTGTAAGGTCCAGATCAGATCACCACCCTGCCTTCATCCCAACAGACTCTGGCACTGCCTCAAATGTCTGGGCCCTCTTTTCTCCTACAAGTTGGTTGCTGGGGCAAAGGAAGTCCTTCTGGCTTTTCTGGCCCTGGACAGCTGCTTCATGGGGCATCCTTTTAGCCAGCCTTAGGCCTTTTCTGGACACTTGGGAGGAAAGAAATGACCCTCTGTTCTTAGACTGGGAGCTCACTGGGCCTGGGACCTGCACGTACAAGGTGTGACTGCTTCCTGAATGTCAGAGGGCTTGTTCTCTCTCAGATGGAGGACACAGGATGGCCCCTAGCTTGAGCAGATGGTCTCATAGTTGCTGATGACAAAGAGAAACCAGAACTCTCTCAGTTTGGAGGTTGCCTCTCTGTGCAGTAGGATGCTCTTAAACCTACCCAGGGAGAGCAGGAGTAAGGGCCAGAATAAGCATAGCCAGAATAGCACTTTGGCTAATAACTCTTCTCGAGTGGGACAAATGTGAACAGAAATAATACATGTGGTTAGTGAGCCAGAGGAGGGCAGAAAGACAAAGACACTGTTCTGCTCTTTAAAAAGATGCAAACAGTGAATCTAATAATTCACCATTAAGCTTGACTTAGGACAGGCTCTTCAGCCAGGGTTGGGGACTTACTGCCTATGGTGTGCTGGTAAATGTTTAACAACTGGCTTTGGTCAGGGCAGTGTGGCATGGGGATACTGATTTGTAGGGCTCGCTAATTTCTGTGGTATAATTACTGCCACCTGGCTGATTTGACACTGTCAATATGATGTCAGTTAACAAACTTCCTAGAGATTGAAAAATTAGCTCTGGTAAGGTGTATGAGTCAGCTCTATCCCTGCACTGGACTGGTATGGAGAGAGGGAGGCTCTGCCACTGTTAACTCCTAACCCCTGGTCTCAGTGCCCTCCTTTACAGAAGAGGTGTTTGCTCTCTTTCCTCAACATTTATCAGTGCTAGGCAAAAGACTGACCACAACCAGACTATAAGAAAGCCCTACCCACGTACCAGAGCCCAATCTGGCTGATCTCATGTTTTAGTAGGGTCATTAGTCTGAGAGATCCAAGGACCACCATGGACATCCCTATGTAAATCTATCATCACAGTGAAAAATGGATTGATGGGGCTAGTGGCCCAGTGGCTATCCAACTGGGTGTTCAGGGACAGCCTGCATCCAGGGGGTGGTCTCTAGTGACACAGTAAGAGGTGACTGACCACCTCAGAGGGACAGCTGATACACTTAATGACCGAGCTAGGTTTACAAGGATAAGGAAAGAAGGATAAATGGAAAATAAGTGGAAAAGCCATATCAGAAACCCAATCACCACACAGGTGTAGCTGGGGTAGGGGTCAGAGAGATCTATTTAAAAATCAAGTACCCAAGCTCAGGCCCAGGCTTCACACCACCTTTTGGCCAGTGTCTCATTGAAGACCAAATAAGGATAAGGAACTACTGCACAAAGGAGCTAAGGAATGGTTCTGCTAGTGGAGCTCCCACTATGACAGGGAAGGAAGGACAGAAGAAGTTGTTATTGATAGAGGCCTCTGTGGCTGTGTATCCCCCTGGGAGCAGAGAAGAGGTCCTAGCTCAGTGATCTGAAATGCTAGTTGGCAAGCACCAAGGGCCCTGTGCCAGGATCTGTTTCCTTCTCCAACATCCCCCACCTATCATGGACACAAAGCCTAGATTCCTGGGCAAGCAGATACCCATTACTTACTGATCACAAACCACAGGCCTAGAGTAGCTGAAGGCCCACCCAGGTGACAACCAGCTAGCTGCAATCTTCAGTTAGGGCAAGAATGAAGGCTGGGAAGTGGAGACAGGGACCTTGGGTTGTGGAGTTGGTCACAAGTGCTGGCAGTACCTCTAGGAGACCAGTGGTCCAGTTGTGCATGAATACCGGGCAAGTTGGGGGCTGTGTCTGGGAAGATTGTGTGCTAGCTGCTCCCTACTGTGCACCTGCCTCAGTTTGGCCCTCTCTGCCTCCCACCTCTGTGGAGTCTCTTAGAGTTGTGCCACCTCTGGGGCCATCTAGTCCTTGGGGACTGAAGCCCTTCTGCTAGCCTGCCCCTGCTTTGGCTCTAGCCCAGGAGGTCCCACTTTTCCAGGGTCACAATGATTTGTGGACCTCATGGACAAATTACATGTAGTTCTGGCACAATGTGAGATCTGGCGGGGGTGCTGGGAGATCAGTGCCCAGAGGTGAAGGGTAGTAGGCTCATGGCAGGTAAGAAGTATGCCTCTCTGGCACAATTTTAGCACTAGACACTATCACTAGAGCTATGCCCTGGACTGGGTCAGGAGCAGGAGGCAAAGTGGAGACAGGCTGTGTCAGCTGCCTGTGGGTCCCACCACAGATTGCTGGTGGAGGTGGTGGTGGTGGTGGTGGTTGGGAGGGCCAGTCCAGACACCCGCTAATGTGTCTTGAGCCCTGTTGTGACTGCCCTCTTATTCTCCCTGAAGGGAGGCCAGTTATACAGTGGCCCCCATAGTGGAACCCAATCTATACCCCCAAGGCCCTCTGTGGACACCCTTGTACCCACAGGATGTTGGGCTAATAGGTAGGTAGGGGATCTCTGGAATCCCCAGGGAGCAGAGATAGCCCTGGGTCATGTAATGTAACCTCTGATTCTCAGTTCCTCATCTGAAAGCTGGCTGGATAAAGGCACTAAGGGACCTGTAAGATCCCTTACTATTTCTGTGTATACCAGGGAGTGGGGAATCATCCACACCTGGCTGTTTCCCATTTATAATTCTCTCCTTTGGCTAGATGAACCAGTTCCATTATTACCAGGTGCGAGCTGGTCTTACTGCAGTTATCTTGCGTATCTCTCAGCACCTTATTCATGACACAGCTGTTTAAACTCCACTTTTTTAAAAAAATATTTATTTATTTGCTTTAGTTGTACACAATGCGTTTTTATTTTTATGTGGTGCTGAGGTTCAAACTGGGCTGTGCACATGCTAGGAGAGTGCTCTACTGCTGAGCCACAACCCCAACCCATAAACTCCACTTTTTTTTTTTTTTTTTTTTTTTTTTGTGGTACCAGGGATTGAACTCAGGGGCACTCGACCACTGGGTCACATCCCCAGCCCTTTTTTGTATTTTATTTAGAGACAGGGTCTCACTGAGTTGCTAAGTGCCTCGCCATTGCTGAGGCTGGCTTTGAACTCGTGATCCTCCTGCCTCAGCCTCCCAAAGTGCTGGGATTACAGGCATGCGCCACCGCGCCCGGCTCCATAAACTCCACTTTTAAAGCACTAAAACCACCTTCCTTTACAATCTGCATGACAACCACAGTGCTAGGGTGGCAAGTACACACTATGTTTGCAGATAGTCTCCTCAGGGGCACACACTCCCATTAGGGACCAGCACCCCTGGCTGCTGGTCAGTACTCTGGCACTACAGCTTTCTCTAAGCCTGCCCACCTCCTGCCCACTCCACAGTGCCTACTAGTGCCAGGGCCTCGACCTAGAGCACAGGCTGTGTGGGTGGGTACCAGTCTATCCTCAGCATGTGTTGGGTTGCTGATCTGTAGTGGGAAGGAAAGGGCTGCCCAGGGACCCAGGACCACTGCTCAGAGAAGCCACTGCTAAGAGCTGGGCACAGGCCACCTGTTTGGAGTCTGGATGATGTAGCTTTCACCACTTGCAGCATTTGATTCTCACCAATGAATATCCTTGTATCCTGCTCTCCCCTTCTTGACATGTTGGCTAACTGTCTCTTGGATAGATGGTGGGGCAAGGGGCCTCCCATGGTGTTTTGTGGTGGCCCAGTCTGCTTGTAGGGCCCTAGTGGCTACCACTGGTTCTAGATGAAAGCAAAACAGGGGTTGCCCCTCAGAATTGTGCCTTCTGGCTCTGGAAGGAAAGGGTAAGTGTCCCTGGAAGCATGAGGGTTTGTGGAAATAAAGTAGTGGCTGTGTTGGTATGACTGTCTCCTGCCCCTCAAGCTCCCTGTGTTGCTATTAGAATCAGGCTCACGCCCAGGGCCATGCACAGCAGGCACACAGCAGGCACACAATGGACTTGCCACAGGGCTGGGAATGCTGACAGCTCCACTGGGAAATGGGCAGCAAGCTCCCTGTAGGTTTCCACATGAGAACATTTGACACTTTACAACCAGGCCTTTTAATCTGTCCCTTCTAAAGAATTCATCCACCATTAAGCAGCCAGCAGAGTCCATCAGCTTATCTGCAGGGGCAGAGGTTGGGCAGTAGACACCTGCCTCCCCACTTACCCAAGGCTCTCATTAAGTATGCTCTGGGTCTTGCCCAATGTGTAAGGCGCTTCTGATGGGGGAGTGAGGACACATTCCTGCTGGTCACAGCAGTGGTCATCTCTCCACATGGGCTGCTAGAAGCCAGTGTCTCCACTTCTCCTTGTTGACAGTCTTCCTGAGGCCATAGAGTGACCTATCTCTGTCAACTGACACTTATGTAAATGCAGTAAGGAGGAAGGGCAGAGTTCCTGTCCTGGGCCTGGCTGAGTGAGAAGCCCATAGCAGGTCCTCTCAGAGGCTGTCCACATGTGAGAGGAAGCTTTAGGGATGGGAAGCTAGCCAGCAGCACCCTGCACTTGAGCTTCGGTGCCTCTGCCTGTGACAGAAGTAACAGGTGCTGCTGCTTCACAGATCAGTCAGGGAATGAATGGTGTCCTGTGTTTTGGCCTCTGGTGCCATCTGGGGGGATATTAGGTAGTGTACTAGAGGCCCACCCAGCTCTGGAGCCCAGGTGCCTACCAGGACTGCAAGGGGGACAGGGTCTCAATCAGTCCTGGCACCTATCAATTCTTCCTGGAGACAAGAGTGGAATCGTGGCCAAGGGCAGGTGTGGTTCCTTGTTTGTGCTTTGTTGCTACAGTTCATGGGTGGCTGGGAATCCGTCTGCCTTTGCCTCTAGGGTGCTACCCTGTGCTTGCTGCAGCCCTCACAACCAGAAGCCCAGAGATGCTGACACTCTCCTTGGCAACGTGCTGACGCAGGAACCAGCAGGCAAGCCGGTGGGGGGAGGGTAGGGGGGGACTGTGGTTCCTTCACCAGGCATGGGGGCAGGGGGTACCACCAGTCTCCATCAGAAGGAAAACAAGGCCTTGGAGATGAGCAGGGAAGGAGTGCTCAGGAGGGGCCATGTCCAGAGCCTTGGCACTGGGCCCAGAGGTTCATTTAGCTTTTGCAAAAATTAGCATGGCTCATTTTTGGCTGACTTGCCTTTGTCAGGGCTGAGAGGACAGTTCAGGGCATTCCAGGAGGCAGAGGGTGGCAGGCCCGTTTTAGCCTCTGTGCCGGTGGAGCAAGCCCTGGCTCAGCTGGAGAGAGGTAAGCAGTCCTCACTGCCTGCACCACCCCATGGCAGCCAGCTGGAGGAATCACGGGAGGGTATTGTCTTTCCTCAGCAGCCTGTTTGTTTTCCATCCCCAGATATTACTGGTGGAGCATGAAAGGTCAGATCCATCTGGAATCCAGTGAATTTCCAGTTTTGCTTGGGTTTCTCATCAAGAATTTCCTTTTCTGGTGAACAGACACTTCACTAGGCCTGTGGAAACCAGGGTGGTGGTGGCGGCGGCTGTAGCCCCAGCTGCCAGCCCCTTTATTTAGAAAATTCCCTGAACACCCCAGAGCCTGGTTCTTCCACAAGGCAAGCTCAGGCCTCAGAGATCCCCATGGGGGTGGGACTGGAAGAAGGCTACAGATCAGAGCCCCACCCAGGCCTCCCAGGGCCTGCCCCCAGGAGCTTGCTGGCTGGTGAGCAGTGACCCACCCTGCAATGAATGATTCAATGGAGGAGTGTGCAGGCACTGGAAAGGCTCAAGGAAGGCCCTTCCTCTTAAAGGAGTGTCACTTGAGATGAGTCCTGAAGGATAAGGGGAAGAGGACAGGGATGGTCATGAGCTTAAGTCTGGGCAAAGCAGTGTTATGAGAGCAAAACAAGCTGTAAATGGCTGGAGCAGAGAGAGCAGAGAGAGGCATCAAGGCAGTAGTCTGGGGCAGGTAAAGCTAGAAGGTTTGGGGTAGGCAATAGTTTGGCTTTGGGCTTGTCTTTTGAGGTCACTGGGGCCTCTTCCTTGTTGACAGGTTTGGAGAGCAGAGGTGACAACCAGTCTTCCATGAAATTTAGGGCCCAGGCATCCTGCCTCTCAGGTGCAGACACACCTTGGACACAGCCAAAGGATGGGTCTGGGAGCCAGGCCAGCACTGAGGGAATTTGCCATGCCCACCCTAGAGATGATGGATGAGGCATCCCCCAGATACAGATCTGGAAGGCTTTTGAGCAGAGTTTCTTGTCAGCTCCAGGAAACAGCAGAAGATACCTAGGGCAGAGAGCCAACAGCCTAAGCCTGTGTGACTAGCAGCTGCAGTGTGACCAGCAGACCTGTCCTTTGGAACAGCCCAGCCCAGGCACTTCACTTTGCCTCACAGCCTGGTCAACTCCAAGCCCTCTCTCCGTCCACAGTAGTGTTTTATAAACAAAGCTTGACCTCACTCATTTGCTGGGATTTCACCTTTATCCAGAACCACATATGATGCTAAAGTGGGGGCAGCCAGAGGAGTAAAAGGGGCTAGAAGATCCAAAGACCACTCACTCACTGACAGACATAGCCTGTGAATAGGGCCATAAGCCACCAGCCTCCTGTGGACTTGGCATCTATAGTTCCTTACCCCAGCCACTGAAGCCATCAATTCCTGGACACAATTATGGGAACACCCTTAGATGCATGAAGAGGAGGGAAAAGGAGGTGAATTCTGCCTTCTACCTTCATGCCCACCTGGCAAAAAGGCCTCAGACCCTCTCTGCCCAGAAAAATGTTCAGGAACCCAGCCCTGTGGCCACACCCTGGAGCCTTCTTATAAGGACTCCCTTGGAGGCTACAGGCCCTAAGTTAGAACCCTCAGATGAACCCAAAGAATAAAGCTGTCACCTGCCTTAATAAGAACAGATGAAGGAAGGAGCTCCATCCTTGCAACTGACCATGGCCCAGTGCTTCAAAGGGGATAGGATAGACCTTCATCTCCTAGCATGATGGAGGTTTCATGTTGACAAGGTCCCCTCACCAGCAACATCACTGCCCCCTAAACCCCAGGGTATCCACAGCTCCATTCATGGCTCCTTGAGGGACTGTCCCCACTTCCCCCACCCCAAACTCAAAGGCCTGTCTCCTTCCCTTTTTTTTCAGTACTGGGATTGAACCCAGGGCCTAACACATGCTAGGTAAGCCCTCTATCAAAAAGAAAGGCCTTTTTCTCATAAGGAAACTGTCCTTAAGAGAAAGGCCTTTGCTTAGTGTTTCTGTCAGGCACAAAACCTAGCCCTGGCCACGCCCATCACTTCCACTGCTGCTACTCCAGGGTGTTTGGGGAGATTGCCTTTATCTTGTACCCTGGGCCTTCTATCTTAGTTGGACCTAAGCATGCTACCCACCATTTCCTTGCAGGGATCTGCCTCCCCTTCCCCTCTCCCTGTGGCCTTTATGGCCTCAGTGCTTAAGGCATGGGTATGATCTGTTCACTGCACTGAGGTGGGAGTAACCTTGCAACCTGGTCACCTGGAGTCAGCAAGAAACACAGGGCAGTGTGATCTGCAGCAGGGATAGGATGGCTATAACTGATTGTGGGGGGTGGTATCCCTGCTTGGTGTGTTGCTGAGGGTTATGGCAACATCTACAAGGTGTCAGAATGCCATGGGTCTGTCAGAGCATGGCCACATAGATCAAAGTGAGTCCCCTAAGACCAGGGCAGCTGTGGAGAGCTGTTCTTACAGGGAACCTTTGAGGGCCTAGCATGATCATGCCTGCCAGAAACCACTCTAGGGCTGACATCCTGGCAGAAGTCACCTTAAGGTTCTGCAATGCCCACAACACCCACCACACTCCACAGTGTATTTCCTGAGGACAGAAAGAGGGACATACATGTCCCCATTTCATTACAGCAGACACATGTGGCTAGATCAGGCGTGGTTCCAGTTCTACTGACCATAGCCTCTCCCTAGCCACATGAGTCCACCGGCTTCCCTGGATAGCTGGAAAAAGCAGTAGAAACCTGGGCCCCACTCACCGTCTGGTTATCCTCATAAAGCTTCAGGTCATAGCCACTAAGCTCCACACAGAAGATGATGGCAGTGACGCCCTCGAAACAGTGGATCCACTTTTTGCGCTCTGACCTCTGTCCGCCTACATCTACCATCTTGAATGTGAGCTCCTTGAAGGTGAACTTGTTCTCCACGATGCCCGTGGTCATGTCCCGGGAACGTAGAATGTCCTCAACAGTGGGAATATAGTCAGGTGCAGCAATGCGCTCCAGGTCGTTCAGGTAATAGGCTGCGTTGTCCTCCAAGTGGTACTCACTGGAGCGGCCAAAGCATGCCTGCGCCCCAGGATCGGCCCACAGCCGCCGCATGACACCCAGCAGCTCAGGTGTGATCTCACCTTTGCTCTCTGCGGGGCCTGTCAGTGCAAACAGCTGCACAGCATCGTAGGCGCGGTCAGGATTGTGGAAGTCTATCTTGAGGGCAGCCAGGGCCCGGATGATGCGGGTCAGTGAGTCAATGGCGTTGTAGATGATGAGGGGCTTATACTCCTTGCAGGCCTCCAGGTTGAAGCCACCGCTGTGGATGATCTTCATCTGCTTGACGATGGTGCTCTTGCCTGAGTTGCTGGTACCCAGCAGGAGCAGCTTGATCTCACGGCGTTGCCGCTGACTCTCTGAGCGCAGGTGGCGGTCGATTCTCCGGGACCGCCGCGCCGCCTCTTTTTCCTCTGAGCTTTGCCGACATCCCATGGTCCGGCAGCAGCAGGCCCAGACGTGGGGCACGGATAGGTGCCTCTCCCTCTTGCCACCAAGTAGGGATGGCTGCAGCAAGGAATGTGAGATGTGGGCTGATGCACCCAGCAGAAAAGAGTCAGCAACCCTGGGAGAGTTCAGTACTGGATGTGGGGCCAGGCCCTGTCACATTGCAGCCCCTGCCCCAGTGACTCTTCTCCAGCTGGCATGGTGCTCCTTGCAGCGGGGCGGTGGCCGCACCCTCTCCTCTAGTAATACTCCACCTCCCTTGTCAGCAGTGTGGTCTGATTTGCCGTAGTCATTCCCTGTCCTCGGCCACGGTGGGAAGCCGTCTGCTTGCGTCTGCCTAGGCTGCTGCCGTCTGGTTGCTGGTTGCTGTGGCGATGCTGCTAAGCTCGGCTGGAGGGCCCTGCACTCCCTGTGGCCCCCCTGCCTCAGGCTGCTCCGGCTCCCAGCAGCGCATTCGGCCCTTCACCTGCCAAACAGACAACAGCATGAGCCACCCGCCACTCCTCCCCCAGCCCCACCTCAGGCCGCATAGGGAAAGATAGTAACTCACTGGGTCTTGAAAGCACGGGAATTATCCATTGACTCCTTCCTCCTCTGGAGTGCTGCTGGGTTAGTACCTAAATCACAGCAAAACAAACATGTCTGGTTGATGCCTACCCTACTCCTCTCTTGGTTGGTCCAATTTGTCTGAAGCCAGGTGTATGAGGGAGAGGAGTGAGGTGTGCAAGACCTCTATTCACCTGCACCATGCTGGGTCCTGCCCACTGGACCCTGCTGACCTCACCTTCTCTGAATCTCTGCATCTGACTAGGATTCAATAATATGATCCTGCTGTGATGCCCCTCTAGTGCTCTACTATCCAAAGGTACCGAGAGAGCTTAGCCCCACCATTTTACAGTGGGGTCCTGGCTGTGGCCCTGCCTGGAAGAGGCCCAGGCTCCTTTAACCTCAGGCCTGGGATAAATGGATGCCTCCCTGCCTCTTATCTCCTCTTGCAGGGGCTGGGTCACCTCTCCTCTCACAGAGCAGGATATGTGCCAGGAGGGAGGTCTGGTCATTGCCTTCCCTCATGGGTACTCTGTGGCACCAACCCTAGGAGTGAGCAGATGGACAGGGAGCAAACCAAGGCAGAGGATGCAGACTGTAGGGATAATGAAGGGTGCCTAAGTAGATAGTGGCTTGGGGCTGGGCCTTGAGGAATAGGCAGAGGTAGCCTTACTTCTGGTTGGGTGAGGAAGGTTTGGGTGGAGGCATGGGTCAGGGGCTAGCAGGTGGGTGGGGTCTGCAAAACAGGGCATTATACTAAGGTCTTGTTGGAGAAGGCCAGGGTACCTCCCAAGGACAGTGGGAATCACTGAGTCCAGGCTATGCAGCGTAGCCCAAAGTCCCCCTAAGTCTCAGGTGGAATCTTTCACTGACCCTGGCTGGGCCTGGGCTATAGCATCCTGTTGAAAGCAGTGGGAGGGGCAAACCCCAGAACACTCCTGTGATCTGTCGGGTGGCTGGGCCAGTCTCCCTCCATCAGAGAGCTCAGGCTTCTGACCCTGACTGGGAGCCCAGGGAGGCACCTGCCATAGCATAATTCTTGCCTTGCCTTCCTTCCTCATTCTGTCACGACCAGCATTCACTTCTCTAATATCTCTTATCCCCTGAGGTGGGAAGGCCTGGGGCAGACAGACCCTGCCAGCTAAGGACCTCTCCCAGTCTCCACTCCTAGGTGTGTACAGCTTCCAAAACTCAACCTGCCCCACCTGCCTCTGCTTTCCTGACCTTCCCTGCTCCAGGACCTATAGAAAATGCACTCTACTACCCACCCCCCCCCCACCTCTCCCTGGCTAGGTTCCATGCCCTGCTCTGTCCTATCCTCACTGCTACCTCCACAGAAGCCCCCAGCTAACAAGTGACGTGCATGACTTTGTGTGCTAATGCAGCCTCCTCCCTGACTGGGGGTTCCAGGTGAGCCGGGCCTATCTTGGCCTCGACTCCAACATGAGCAGAGCAGTGCTCTTCATGTGGTGGGCCCTTGATAGATGCTGGGAAAGGAAGAAAGGAAAGAAAGTGAGGTTGAGCAACCTTCCCAAATTTCTGCAGTCCCATCCGCCAGGCCTCCATGGAAAAAGAGTACACCAGGGAACACCCCAGAAGCATCTCTGCTGAGAGCAGTGATTAAAAGGGTCATTCAGGGCTGGGGTTGTGGCTCAGTGGCAGAGCACTCGCCTCGCACATGCGCGACCCGGGTTCGATCCTCAGCACCACGTAAACATAAATGCATTGCATTGTGTACAACTAAAGTAAATAAATAAATATTTTTTTTTTAAAAAAAGGGTCATTCAATGAGGCTGAATCCCATTGAGGTTGAAATTATGCCTGAGAATGGAAGCCTCAAGATGCACCTTGAGATGGCACAGAGTGGACGCTCTAGGAGCACCTGCTTGAGTGTAATACATGTAGTGTGCTCATGTGCTGGCATGCACATGCAGGCATGCACTATGTAAGCAGAGGTCTGGGAGCTAGTTCCCTAGCATCAATGAGTTCAAGGTTGTGGAACCTCAGCATAGTTTTTTCTCTTTTGTATTTTATTGTATCTCTTATATTTCCTTCAATGAACTTATATTAGAAAAAGATTTGTAAACAAATGTAAAAGCCCCTGTCTTTAATTCATACTTGGGGCTTGCCTCTCTCTGCTGTGGAGTGTCAGCAAGTAAAGGTCAAGGAACCCTGTGGCTGCTCTTTTATCCCTGACCCCATCTGACAACCCCTTGGGATGGAAAGGGTGTGGGCAGACCTCAGCCTGCTATGCTGCTGGGAGCACCCAGGTCCTTCCTGACAGTGCCATCATTCTGGCATGATTGCCAACACCCTTCACTTGGGAGAGGCCTGCCTGGGGATGTCCCTGTCATCACCATTTTTTTCTAATTCAATGTTTTAAAATCTGAGATACAGCCAGGCCTGAACTGATGCAAATGCCAGTCAGTAGCAGTCACTATCCTTCCTTTAGCTGGTCAGTGTTGGGCAAAGATTGCCCAGAAAACAGGTTTCTCCCAAATGAACGTCCCAAAATGTTTGCTGCTACCCAAGAAAAGCAGACTTGTGGCTGCCTTTGGAACACCCTGTAGTGACCGCACTCTTGGAACATGGTCTAGTCTAGGCAGGTAACATGTAAACCTCAGAACTGGGATTCCTGGGGGTCAGGTATAGAGCTGCAACTGAAGAGACTAGGACACTGGCCATTTCCTGGCAATTCACAATTTCTCATCTCAGGTCCCCACAAAACCCCCACCCAAACGTGAGCCCAGAACAGGCTGTTCTCTGCAGAGCTCGATCCATCACCTTGACTCTCCTCAGGCTGCTCCATCTGTAGCATCTCTTGTCTGGCCTCTAGCTACTCTTCATAGGTGAACACATATGTAGTGCCTCCCCACCATCAATCAGGTGCTTCTATCTTTCCCCTTCTGTCCCCCTTGCTGCTGAACCTCTTTGTTCTCTGCATCTTCTACCTTTCTGGTCCTTACCTATAGGCTGGGATTTCCTTAAAAATGAAGAGGCCAGAGGGCTGGGGTTGTAGCTTAGGGGAAGAGTGCTTACCTCGCATATGTGAGGCACTTGGTTTGAGCCTCAGTACCACATAAAAATAAATAAACAAAATAAAGCTATTGTGTCCATCTACATTTAAAAAATATATGTATATGTATATATATGTATATGTATATGCATGTATATATATACACATATATGTATAAAAATGAAGAGGCCATGTGGTGCAGGACAGAGGTAGGCATGTGGGCAGAGGTCTACTCCTTTTTTTTTTTTTTTTTTTTGTACCGGGGATTAAACTCAGGAGCACTTGACCACTGGGCCACATCCCCAGCCCTTTTTTGTATTTTATTAGAGACAGGGTCTCACTGAGTTGCTAAGTGTCTCACCATTGCTGAGATGGCTTTGAACTCGCGATCCTCCTGCCTCAGCCTTCCAACTGTGCCACCATGCCCAGCTCAGAGGTCTACTCTTGATGGTCTCTAGCTCTGTGAGCTGGGCAGGTCCATATGGGCAGAGTACCTGCACAGGTCACACATCAGAGGAGGAGCATACTCAAAGGCCTTGTAGTATATGTGTATTAGGGATGGCAGAGATGAACCATGGTGACTACAGAACTGAATGGTAGTCAGAGTGACTGGGCATAGGGAGGAGAGAAGTACAGATGAAAGGCAGTGGCTGGGCACGAGGAAGACAGAGGTACAAGGGGCAGGAAGGAACAGAAACCTAGCTGGGGCCTTGCTTTTCCTTCATCAAAGAGAAAGAGAAAGCCACTGAAGGGTTTTAAGCCACATGTGCAGGTGCATGCTTGTGACAGTGATAGGTATATACCTCTGGGTTTGCACATACCTCTGGGTTTGCACATACAGGTCCATGTCTGTGTCTACATGTGGATGCATGTGTGTAGAGCCACCTGAACATGTCTGTGCAGCTGTATCAGGGGCGGATGTGTCCTGAGAGCAGAGGTGGCTATGAAGGGGACGGATTGGCTGTGGTATAGCAAGTGGGGTTGAGAAGATGATTCAGGGGTTCTCTGTTATACTTAATTACTGAGCTGTGGCTTTGAACTTGATATATGGTGGAGGTGGCAAGTCAGGGTTTGAGCAAGGAGTTCCATGACCAGCAACCCCAGTGGCTGCTGGGCTAAGGCTAGACTGGCTCCTGCACAGAGACATCCAGGTGAGAGGGTAGCACTGTGGGTGAGGGCTAGGGAGGAGGATGCAACAGACAGACAGACGTGGTAGGCAGCTTCAGGAGACACAGGCTATAGGACAGCAGTGCCTGATGATGAAGTGGTGACTGGGAGGTGTTCAGGGCATCCCAGGAATAGTCAGCAGGCTGGGAGTAGAGGCCATTCATGGAGAGGAGATTCTGCAGGAAGTGGCAGGTGTTGGCAAAGTTGTCACCTGTCCCTATAGTGTGGAACTCTGTTCTGCTGTGGCAGGGGTTCAGTACAGATGTGTGGAATGATTAATCACTGAGTACTAGCCATCCCTATCCTGTTCCACAGAAGCAGAGTTTGAGGCACATAAAGCATGATGAATTTACCAGGCCTGAGTCTGCAGGCCCCCTGCCTCCTCCCCAGTACTCTTGGGAAACTAGCTCTCCTTAATCTATGGCTCTTGACAAATTCTATCCTGACCTCTGAGAGGCCTCCTTAACGCACCTACCCAAAGGTTGCCAGGGTGTAATCCCCAAACCCTAAGCCCATTCAAGGACCTCTCTCCTGAAAGCTCCTCACTGCCTGTGGTCTCAAGGCCAGACCCTTCAGCACACAAAGGGAATATCCCCTTTAATATCCTTCCTGCCTGCGCCTCAGGCCTCTGACCCTGGTCCTAGTTTACTCCTGGCAGGCTGTCCTTCCCTCACATCATGCTGCCCCTTCCCCAGAAATGGCCCTCTCCAGGCTGCTCCTGAAACAGATGTGGGGTGACAGCCCTGAACCAGGGCAGGATATGGTTGTTGAGGGATGGTACTGCCACTTCTCTCAGGGTTTTTGCATCATGGATGCCCTCCATACTGGCTGCCACTGCTGTCCTCTGGCCTGTCCCCACAGCTTGTGATTGCTGGACAACACAACACTCATGCCCATGGCTATCTGTCTATACCCACCAGGACAGGGCTGGGCTGTGGGAACACCAATCACTAACCTGTCCCATATCCCTATCCCAAACTCTCCCCCAAAAGCCTCTGAGCCCAGGTCCACTTTGCAAGATCCAGGCAAGTCAGTCCCCAAAGTGGGGGAAGGCAGTCCAAAGCCAAGGTCACTGAGGTATCACTGCCCAAGCCAAGCTAAGCCAGGGAACTCTTGGGTAGAAAGGCTTATCAGCTTATAGGCCAGGCTCCCTCACCACTGTGCCCCACTTCCTTGGGGACGAGCAGCCCAGACCCTCACTTCTCCAGACCCTGGCTGCCTATTGGCCTCCCTTCTGGTCTCCCAGGAAAACTTATTCCACACTGAGCCTAGGCCACTAGAAGGGGTGAACTAGGAAGGGGTGATGATTCCACACACAGGCCCACCTCAGGGAGGTAGTTTAGATTCACTAAGGAGATATGCCAGCACTTGGACTGTGAATGAACAAAGATGCATGGTCGTATCTCTGAGGCCCATAGAGATCACTCAGATGGCCAACCCTGCTGAGGACAATGGTTAGGACCCCAAGAAGTGGTGAGTGGCTCAGCAACAAGGCCAGCAGGGCAGTGAGAGGCCATACCCCCAGCACAATGATGGACTCCCAGTTTTCCCCACTGCTTTAAACCTTTGGGAATTCCCATTCTGCCCTCAGCCAAGGCCTGGCCTGGAGTGTGTCAAGCCCTAGTGCGAGGGATCAGCAGTGCCTGTGGTTCCAGGGCTAGGGGTGGCAGCAGGAGGGCATAACCCTCATCATGGACTGATGAGCCCTTTCCAACTCAAGAGAGCTGCCCTGGACTACCTGTACCTTCCTGCCCCTGGCCCTGTCCTTAAGTCCCCCATGGAGGCTGAACTGCTCAGTGAGCCCTAAATGGAGTTATGACTCAGCACTGTTCACCCCCCCACCCCAGTTTGCTCAGATGCCTCTGCCCTGGCAGTGGTGGCCCTTCTACCTGCCAGCTCTACCCTGATATCCAATGGCTTTTCTGTGATGACCTGGAGAGAGCAGAGGGAGGCTGGCCTGGTGGCAGCAGATGGAACTCACTGTGTCTGTGATTACAGGCCCTTCCTTAAATAAAGATATCAGGCAGAGTGGGGAGGGCCCCACAGCCAGCCTATGTCTCATGGTTTGCAGGAACTGGCAGGAGGAATGCATATGGGGTTCCCTGAACCTACACCTGAGGCATGTGGGCAATTTACACACTGCTGGTCTCAGGTTGCCTGAATCACTAGTCCTAAGGTGCTTTCCATGCCTCCCAGGCCAGCATGAGAACCCATAGGCCCAAGCTTATTCATGGTATTTCTCCTTCTTTTAAAGAGTAGGTCTTCTCCCCTGTTCTCTGGACCCACTGTCCTCTAGTCAGCTCTTATTGTGGCTCTATTTTAGAAATTGAAGGTCCGGAAAAGCCGGTGCCTGCGGCTGCCACTGATAATCAGTTTCCTTCCCTCTTAATAAGGAAACATTTTCCACTGCCCTTTTATGCCTGGCTTACTAGCATTGTGCTTTCTGCTTTCAGCTGACATACTGAATGTTTCTCTCCTGCCCAAATGTTATAGCCATCATTAGGTTTTCCCAGAGCCTGGCCTGGACCCACAGGGACCTTCTCACTGTGGTGGCTCCTTGGTGGTCTCCAAGGAGCCAGGTGTCCTTTGTGCTGCCCACCTTTTCTGTCATTTCCAACTTCCCTTCCCTATCAACCCAGACTCTTCTCAGGGTGAAGAGAACTCCACAAATGCCAAGACAACATACTGGAGGTTTTGTGTCTCTGGTCAGATTCTCACGGCAGTCTTGTCCCACACATCACTATAATGGTCTAATCACAGTCCAGGGTTCTGGCATACTTTTCATGGAGGTGTTTCCACATGTATTCTTGGATAATTAGGGACAGCTGTGGGTTGGACTCTGGGGGAACATCTATCCCAGGAAGACTGAGCATGGCGGTATCAGGGAGAAGGCTACAGATCCCAGCCATAGCTTGGTAGTGCTTTCCATGTCTAAAGCATGCCTCCTTGGGCCACTGGTGTCACCATGAGGAGGAAGGTACACAGGAAGCCTGGGCCCAATGGCCCACGGCTAGAGATGCTGGAGACAAGTGTACTTTCATCCCACATCTGTCTGCTCCCACTGCTGTGGCACTGGCCTATGCTGGCACACGTTATCTTGCATGATAGGCTTGGGAGGCGGCCATAAATTTTCAGATATAGAAACCAAGATTTAAAGAGAGGAGGGGATTTCCTTGGGGTCACTCAGCTGAGAATCTATAAGGCTCAACTTCCATCAAGCTCTCTGCCTCTTGGCACCCTGACATCACAGTCTAACATGGCTACATCTGGGTATCACCTGCTGCTATTTACTCAATGTTTTTCTTTAAGTGGATTCACTCTTTTACTTAAGTAATTGTACTTTAAAAAGAACTTCACATCTTGACTTTAAATGGAAAGCCAGAGTCACTCACCACAGACAAAAGTAATCTAAAATATAGAATAGCATAAAGGAACTGCTTTTGCTGCTAGCTAGGGCCTGGTGTCTGCACAAGAGCCAGGTGAGGCCACTCTCTGTTTGTTAAATGCTGGGGATTAAAGCCTGCTGGAGGTTGTGAGATTTTCTCCTTGAAGGAAAAGGGTTGAGAGAAAAATAAAAGCATTACCATCTTCATAGGAAGGATTAGCACTATTCATGGATATGCCCTCAGGCCACCATGTATGGTCTGGTAGCTGCCCAGCCCCCTGTTGAGAAGCTGGGCTTTGTCCCTACTGCCTCCTGGGGACACAGATGGGGTGCACAGGAAGCCTAGGTTCAGAGGCTCTCTTTGCTATGACACCCAGGATGGGGCTCTTGGTCTATGCTGTCAACACAGTACTTCTTATCCTTAGGCCAGAGGCTACCTCTCGTCTCAGAAAAGTATGCGAACCCCATCCTTGCTCAGTTCCACTTGCTTGTTTAGCAGGGTACCTACCCTCCACCACTTTACCCATTACTCCTGAATAACTCAGTATGTGTGCCTGGACCCGAGGTTAACCACCCTCAGATCTCTGTGGGCAAAGTGATCTATCAGCCCACTGTAATGAATATTCTCTCATAATCCAACTCCAATGTGTGCCACTCTGTACAGGTCAGCGGCACACGGTGGGGGGCGAGCTGAGACTATGCATTAAGGAGATTGTATTCTGTTAAGAAGACCATAAGTAAATAAGATAGCCAGGCCATTACCAATAGAGACCAGCTCTATGGAGACAAACATTCAGCAAAAGATATAGAATGGCACCAGTCCTCACTGGTTGAAAACACAAGTGGCTTGGGCAACTCCCAGAGCTGACCCCAGACAGGGCAGATGGGAATTCTGTGAGTTTCCTGTGGCTCACTGTAGCCGTAGTGGGGGGCATCCTGGAAACCATGTCCACCCCTCTGAGCAAGGGGTTCCAAGTCTGAGTGCTGTCCCTGAGAAAGCTCAGGGGCTCTGGAGGAGGCTTCCCACTTGGGGGAGGAGGCTCTTACTTGGTGCAGGTAGCTGGTGTGGATGGGCTGAGCACCCTTGGGCAGGGCTGTATAGGGGACCCAGGACAGGACAGGGGCACCAGGACTCCTGGAGCAGCAGTTTTCCTGTAATAGGGAGAAGCACTTCCATGCTACAGCATGTGATACCATTCAGACATGCTTTGTGGGTGCAGAATATAAAACCAGTGTGCACTGGAATGAGTTGGGCTGGGATCTGTACCCATATTCGTCTTGGAGGTGGGGACATACATTCATTGCTTTTCCAGTTTGGCCATCTGAAATGTCCTCATTGAATGGCTGGCTGTCCAGCTCCTCACTGGGCCTCCTAGTGAAAGGCAGGACTGCCATTTCTCAAGACCACATCCCAGCACTGAGCAGTGCCAGCAAGGAGCAGGTGTTCAGTGAGTGTCGATAACATAATACACATTGCCTTTTGGCTTACCTGTGCCTCTTCACCTGCCCAGTGTCACTGTCTTCAGGAAGGGCCTGAGGGTTTTAGGTTTTTGATACAGCATGTATTTTGAGATTAAAAAGTCACATCTTTCTGAGGAGATAAAAAACTGTTTGCTCTGATGCCAATGACAATGGAAAAAGAATGGGGACAGGCTACATTCCTAGGGATACCTTGCCCCTTCCTTCCTGATTCCTGTTTCCATGGCTACATGTCTCATTCCCCACGTCCACAGTGCCCTGCTCCACCCCATCTAGCTGAGAAGTCCCCCTTTCAAACGGCCCAGGGAGAGTCTCTTTCCCTCTGAGCCTAGCGGACTCAGTCTGCACTCACCACTCAGCCCCACGTAACCTTGAACAAAGTGTGGTGTATGGCTGAATGTGGTGTATGTCAGTAGTGGGACTTGATCTCACCCTGGGAAGAGAAGTCAGGGATGCCCACACAGTGGCCCTTACCAGTCTTGGGGTTGCTGGCTCCTCCAAAGGAGAGCCCTCCCTGACTGCACTCTGCCCTGTGTGTGTGTGTGTGTGTGTGTGTGTGTGTGTGTGTTGGTTTCCTCAGGTTCCCCACTGCAGGTTGGTCTGGGTTCCTATCCTGACTTCCCTTCCCTAGTTACCAGCTCTATTTCCCTCAAAGCAGGTGCCGTGTGAAAAATTTGCAGAGCAGATGGATGGGTAGATGGATGAACATCAAAATATGTTTGTAAAAGAAAGCTCAGAAGCTTCCCTAGCACTCCCTTTGAGCATGTCACCTAACGTGACCTCTTCTAAATGCCTGTGGCAGAGGGGTCACAATGCATTCCATACTGAAACTTAGGCCCTGAGGTCTCTGTTGACCCATGAATAGCTCCTGGAGCCCTTATGCTCTTGGGATTCTAGGACCCAGCTCTGTTGGGATGCTAGGGGCCCCACTGTTTGCCTGCCTCCACGCCCAGGCTTCCTTTGGTCCTCTTGCTCTTCTCCACAAATACTCTTCAAATGGGCATTATACCCAACCCTGGCTGCAGGCCAGTCCCTTATAGACCCCAAACTCAGCAGTTTCCAGCTCCTTCTTCTATGTGGGACAATCCTCCTGAAGCTTCTGCTAACTCCTCCAGTCACTCTCCCACCATCCTGGAACCTTCTTGGCAGGAGATTCTTGCTGCCTACTTCCATCCCAGTCAGATCCAGCCCCTTTGGAAACAGCGTCTTGACCACTCAGACCTTGCTAAATAAGATGGGAGCCTTTGGGAGCAAGGGCAGGGGCAGTATGGACTCTGCATGCAGCTAAGGCCTTGGCAGCCTTGGCTTTGGGTAAATCAGTCTGCTGGTCCTTGTGTGGCCCTTGCCCCACATCCTTCCATGCTATAAAGCCCCACACTTCCTTTGCCTGGAAGTTGACCCTGGACTCTCCCACTGGGATGGTCTGGAAGCTCTAAGGGCCCTTTGCCTCCTCCAATTTTCAGCCTCTGTGGCCTTGTCTCTCCTGCAGACCATGGTTTACTTCTTTTCAAGTAGAATCGTCTCCTCTCATGCAAGAAAACACACAACAATAACAAAAAACTCACAACTGCAGAGCACAGTGGTGCATGCCTGTAATCCCAGCACTTGGGAGGCTGAGGCAGGAGGATCACGAGTTCAAAGCCAGTCTCAACAATGGTGAGGCACTTAGCAACTTAGTGAGACCCTGTCTCTAAAAAATACAAAAAAGGGCTGGGGCTGTGGCCCAGTAGTCAAGTGCCTCGGAGTTCAATCCCCAGTACCAAAAAAACAAAACAATCAAAAAACAAAAACAACAACAAAAAACCAACTCACAACGAAAATAAAACCAACTTGCAGATTCCAACATTAATGACTGAAAGTTGTCATCAAAGTTTGGGCTGCTGGCTGGCTAGCCTACTGAAAAGTGAGTTATAGCAGGGAGTCATAAGAAATGATACGTAAGTACTTTAAAACAGATACCCATACATTTGCATGCCAAGGTCTGGAAAGGGCTGAAATCTTTTCCTGGAGTACAGGTTCACATTCTGATATTGCTGGCACTGTCCCTGTTTAAACCACAGCACACCTTGTGCAATATCCAGTTACTTGTTCCAGTGAGGTGGCCAAGTAATCAGAATCCAAACCCTAGGTTTTTAAGACTTCTTATTCCCAAACTTCTGTCTCATCCACATCAAACTGACCATAGCTTCTGAGGCTTTCCAAAGCATCCACTTTGATTTCCACAGAAGCCCCCTTTATGCTCATTTTCTATCAGTTTATGAAACATTCAAGGATGTAATTATGGTAAGGACAAACCACATAAACAGGTTTGAGACAAACACAGCTGACTCAGGGGTATGAGAAGAAATACTCAGGGGTGCTCGGCTTACCTAACACAGGCCAGCATGCTCCACAGTGAGAATGGAGAGCACCCATTTATCCAGCAAGTGCTGATGACACAGAGAAAAAGGGTTTCTGCTCGCCAAGCTTTCTGTAATGCTTGTAAATGACTTTGCATTTCATTTATCACAACAGCTCCCCCAAACATTTGAAAAATGATAGCGTGTGCATGTGTAAGATATTACTGATTCAGTGTTGGGAACATGTGACTTTGTGTTTGTGGGTTCTTTGTAGTTACTCCATGGTCACTAGGGCCCAAACCACTGGGTTAGCTTCTCCATGCTGCCCTTACAACCTGTGGTCTGGCACCACAGGCTGGCAGCAGTTCTCCCCTTAAAAACAGGCCTCCTTTCTTTGCCTCCTCTAAGCTTCCTGCTTATTTTGAAACTAGAGTCCAAGCAGAAGGTAGGAAGGACTAGGGTTAGTGTTCCCCCATTTGCAGATAGACTCCAACCCAACTAATGGCTCTGCCCTAGCTGGGCAGGTCATAGCCTATCAGAATCCCTCTGCTAAAAGGTGACATAAGATGAACAGGGAGGCCCTTCCCTGTGGCCTTGTGCTATCTTAGCTCTGGATGCCCTCCACCATCAGTCCAGTCTTCTGGCCCACAGCCAACAAGGCTCAGTAGATCAGAGGTGACAGCACCACCTGAAGAGCACTGACTTAGGAGGCAATGGAGCCAGATGCCTCTCTGGGCCAGAAGTAAACAAATAAATTAAAATGGAAAGGTTCCACCTATGATGGGAGCTATGAAGGGGAGGAGGGAAATAACAGTCAAGAGAAGAGGTAAGGAGCTTCAATGGGAGCCAAAAGGGTTGCTGCCTGGTTTCCCTAGGGAAGGTTAATTACTGACTTTCAATGAGGCTCCTCAGCTAGGTGGGAGTTTGATTTCATCATTCTGGGTCTCTGTAATTTCTTGTCCTTACCTCTGAGTGTGATACTTCCGCCCCCAAATCATGGTTGGACTCTCTTTGGTAAGAATTCCATGAGGCCAGATGAGTGACAACTCCTTCCCAGGTCCTTTCCTATTTCTCTGCAGCCCCTTTCCTCTTTCTCCCACCTGGAAGCTAAAGAGCACCCCCTGTCTATCCACTTCCCCCTTTTTTTCCTTGCTCTGGCCCACAGCCTATTTCCTAAATCTCCTAAACTCACTCATGTACTAAGACTAGCTTGTGCAGGCCACCAGCAAGGAAATCAGAGGCTCTCAAAGAAGTGCAGATTCCCTCCACCCTCTGTCTCAGGAAGAGTCCAGGAATATGCATTTTTCCAAGCACTGTAGGTCTTCATGAGGCCAACAGCTTGGGAATCTGCTTCAGGTGACTCAGTAGCTGGCACCAAACCTTCTGCCTATGATAGGCCACCCCCAGGAGTGTCCAAGCCTGCAGCTGCTACTGAACCCATACTGATCAGGTCCTTAAGAAGCAGAAGTTGAGCAGAACATTCTTGTACCTATGATCAATGAAGGCAGAGCATTCAGGAGAAACCAACAGAGGAGAGAGATGTAGGAAAGGGCCAGGGAAGAAGCTAGGCACAGTGAGATTCCAGCCATAAAGGAGTCTTGACTGGACTCCACAGAAAGCTCATGAGGCAGAAGAACTACATAGTTGTCCCACCTTGAGGGAAGTGGGTAGAACCTTCCAGGCATCTCTAGGACAGAAGGCATGAAGGGCTTGAGGGCAGATATCCGATGAAGGATGCAACCAGGAACTGTTGGGACTGCATCTGTGACAGTGCACCCACAGAAATGAGTCCTGGGGCACTACAGCATCCACAACATCTATAACATAACATGTCCATCTCTTCCTTCTACCTTCTACCTTTCTAATAGGGTCTGGAGCCTCAGGTCAGGGCTGGGCCTGGTGGTCTCAGGGGAGCCTTCAGTTGACCTTCTAACTCTGTCCATAACTTGACCATTGAACCCACCATGCCCAGCCAGCCCCTCCTCTGGACTGTAACAGTCACTCATCTATCTTCTTGCTGTTCCCAGCCCCCTGTAAGTGGTGCTCCATCACTTGATGGGAAGCTTCTCATAAAACCAATACAGGGAGTATCTCTCGTGCTTGAAGTTTTCTGTCCTTTGCTATCTCAATTCAGAACTAGGGTCATAGTTTTTCCAGGGTCCCAGGGCTGTGGACCAGTCCAGCTTCTCCAATTGCCTCCCATTATGCTCTCTACCTCCTAGAACCCTGCCACACTGGTCCCATGCTGACCTCCCTACTGACTCTCCAGCACACATGGCTCACTCTCAACTCAGGGCCTTTGCACCATCTGTTCCTTCCACCTAGAAAGCTTTGTCCAAAGTCAGGTGGCTCATTTCCCCCAATCCAATGGCTCAGATGTCTCCTCCTTAGGAGGCTACCCTACTTATCCTATTTACAACAACCCCAACCTACGCCACATAATTTGGTCCACAATGTATTAGCCCGTAGCACTGTCCTCCTCTAACATGCTGCTGTATTACTCACTTAGGGTGGGCACTATACCCTTCCCAAATTATGCTCATAACAATGCAAACACCACTGGGAGACGGGCTGCTGTTTGCTCCCTGACGCATCCCACATGCCTACAAGGACCTGGCATAAAGCAGGTACTGTTAAATAAAGCCCAGCCCCTTGTATGGACTGAATGAGAGCTGAGTTAACTTGGTGAAGGGAGGGGACAGCTGGAGATATCTGGACAATCTTCTGAAAAGGCTCTTGGCCTTCCCTTGGATAGACACATTGGATAGATGGCTAGTTGACCCTGATGCTGCCCCACTGCTGAGCTCCCAGGTTCAGGATGTCCCCTCATCTTGTAAATTATTTGGGGCTGGGTTTCTGTTGCCGTATGAAAAATGTACCTGTACCCCAGCCTACTTACAAGCTCCCAGCCCTGGTTGCCTTCTTGTGCCAGTGACAGGGACATTTCCCCAAATCCTGGCTTGCCAGAGTCTGAGACTAAAGTCCATCCTTCTGCCCCAGAACACACCCAGAGCCCAAGCCGAGTAGTAGTGTGTGCAGGGGGCAAGTTCAGTCAAAGAACTGAGCTGTGCAGGGTCAGGGTGCTAGCACGGCCAGGGTGCTCCTTCGACCAGGTGGGCAGAGCTGGGAGGACAAGGAATAGTCTCCTCAGTGCCTCTACACAGGCCCCCAAGGGGCAGGGCAGGGCTGGGAACGTGCGTGTGTGCATGGTGTTATCGTAGAGGAAATCAATGCCTGGCACCAGCCCAGTGTTTAAGGGAAATGAATAGATTTTGGCCGAGGACAAAGAGAGTTTGATTAATCAGAAATTGGATAATGGAGGCAACACTCTAATTATTTTTCTTCCTAGCATTTTATCGAGAAATATGTTTGCACAGCATTATCAGAGGTAACAGAGTGGGTGGGGGGGCAATCACACTGGAGGAAACCCTGGCTTAGGGACAGGCCACCCACACCCACACTCACTAATGGGCTGGATGGCACCCCAGACAGCCAAGGGTCCTGGTAGCCAGTCCACAGAGTTATAGGAAGCAAGAAGGGCGGGTGGTGCAGGCCTTCTGGGGCAACTAAGGCCAGAGAGGACATGTCACATGGGGGGAGGAGAGAGGCACAAGGGTAGGTTCTCAGTCAGCACAAGGTCCCCCCATGACACCCCCCCCATCTTGCCCACTGAAGCCCTGCTCATCAGGCAGGAGCGCCAGCCCTCCATGGAACAACCTGCTCAAGTTGCCTTTCCCATGGGTTCAGAGCATGCTGGAACAAGAACAAGGGAGGTAGGTGTCTAGTTCTTTAATACTTTGTCAAGGAGGGTCTTCAGAGCCCTGCCCTCCAGCAATTTGAAAGGTTTTCTCATTTTCACACGTAGTGAAACCTGATGGACCCCTCTACAGCCAAGGTCAGACAGGAGCACTGGGCCCTCCATAGGATACAGAGCCTAGGTCTCTCATACCTCAGCTCCCCCTGGTCACTCTGCTCCCTACTCAAATGTTGTCCCCACTCCTGTAACACCTAGAGCCCAAAGCACAGTTTTGTACTCTTTTGTGATTATCCTGTCTATGCAGATAGGCAGGCTTCTTGGTGTTCCTTGCTAGAATAAAACTCAGTGCAAGATTTATAACCAGGAGGAGGCTCCTGAGTCTTCAAAGCTTAATGGTTGAGTCTGTCTCCCTCATTCACTTGCTCATTTGTTAATTCAGTATGTAGAGAGAGGCTACACTGGGCCAGACATGGGGCTGGACCCAGGGGCACTGAAGGGAACAAGGTGTCAGCTGAGATGGGAACAGACATTCAACAATGACCCAAGCTGCTTGACACTCGAGATGTCAGCTGGGGAAGTGTTGAGGAAAAAGGAGATGACTTACATAATTGGGGGGGGGGGGGGGGTCAGGTCAGTGTTCCCAAGGAATGAGAGATGGGAATGAATTAAAGCTGCTAACCGTGGCCAGGCACGGTGGCACACACCTGTAATCCCAGCACTTGGGAGGCGGAGGCAGGAGGATGGCAAGTTCAAAGCCAGCCTCAGCAATGGAGAAGCACTTAGCAACTCAGTAAGACCCTGTCTCTAATAAAATACAAAAAAGGGCTGGGGATGTGGCCCAGTGGCCGAGTGCCCCTGAGTTCAATCCCTGGTACCAAAAGAAAAAAAAAAAAAAAAGAAAAAAGCTGCTAACCACGAAGAGGAGTGCAGTAGTGAGATTGGTTAGTTGCTAGCAAATGTATCTCAATCCTGCCTTCTGGACCAATTGCAGATATTACTACTCAGCCATGACTGCTTCCTCTCTGAGCCACAACATAGCCTTAGAATTCTCTTTAGCACAGTGTGCTTTGGGTGGTCACTCCAAATATGGAATAAGAATTGAGAACTTTACCTCCCTTGACTCAGCCCAGAGCCTCTGATTTAAAGGTGAGGAAGGCTGGGGTATAGGTCAGCAGTAGAGTACTTGCCTAGTATGCACGATTCCCTGGGTTTAAGCCCCAACACTGAATGAATGAATGAATGTGAAGAAACTGAGGCTCAGAGAGTGAAAAGGACTCACCAGGGTCATCTTTACAGGCAGAACCAGGCCTTGGGCCTTGCCTTGCACTGAGCTGCCCTGCTTTCCTGACTGACAGGCCATTCCCTGATCCTGGGGTACAGGGGTAATCTGGAAAGGCTACATAGTTCTCACCATAGTTCCTTTACTTCCATCAGAATCTTATCTCGTTCTCTTAGGACATTTTCCTATAAACATGCCTATGTGAATCCCCCAACATCTGAACAAGGCCCCACTGAGTCACACTGTGTACTGAGGGGCCAGGTGTCAGTCTGAAGTATCTGATTCAATGTGAGATACAAGGAATCCACCTGTCTCTGGCTCCAGAGTGAACCATGACATGGCCCAGTAAGTGTCTGCGTGTGGGGTTGTTTGCACTGGGTGGTCAAATCTAAGGCAAAAGTCACACTTCTCTGGAGCAGAATGTTCAGCTAGAGCAGCAGTTCTCTAACATGAGAGCACAAGCCTGCTTTCAGTCCCTTGCCACAACTTCCTGGGTGCTGACTAGGGCACACTGGCTTTGGGAGCTTGTTCTCAGAGGTGAACACAGCTAAGTCCTTGCCTCACAGAGCTTACATTCAGGCCCAGGAAAGAGACAATAAATAAATAAAATAGTAGGTAGACTGTGGCTAGTGCCAAGTAGAAAAAGAACATCAGGAAAGGGGCACAGGAGCCATGCGGGTGGGGACATAAACATTGTTCTAGAGAAAGGGCCTCAAGTGAACATGTAATTGAAAGACCTGGCGACCCTCCTTTGTGTGTGGCCTCGTCTGAGAACCATGAGTGAGAAGAAAGAGCAGCTGTGAGGACCACCTAGCATTGCAGAGAAACCTGGCCTTTAACACTGACACACAGAGAAACAACTGAGCAGCCAGAGGGGAGCAATTTTAGGCAGAAACCAAAGAAGTGCAAAGATGGATGGTGAGGAGCCAAGCTTCCATGTCATGATACTATGGGCCCAATCTGGCACAGTAAGTCTTCAGTCCCCAGGCCGGGATAGGTACACTGGTCTTGGCACAGAATGGTCCTCACAGCCTGTGTGCTTCAGTCTTCACTTTAGAGAAAAGGAAACTGAGGCCCAAAGAGGTGAAGTGTCAGTCCTGGGGCACACAGGTATAGGAGGTCAGCCCAGCCCCTGAACTGGAAAGGGATGGATGGAAAATGTTCAGGGTTTGCTGTAGCCCACCAGCCTGCCCAGAGCAGAGTCAGAACCTAAGAGCTAGCAGCAGCAGCCATGCCAACTCTAGGTCAGCAGGTCATTAGGCTTCATCCACCACCCTTCTTGGGACCAACTAAGGGGATAGAGCCAGGCTACACAGGAGAAAGCTGGGCCATCCTAGGCTGATAAGAATCCTCTGGTTTCTAGATAACTTCCAGTAAGTCTGATGCCTGGACCCACTAAGCCACTGAGGAAAGCCAATTCATGATCTGTCTCCTTGACTGTAAAACTGAGGTAAAAACAGGCCCCCTCTCTGCAGCTTTGGTTGTGAACCTTGGTTCCCTGGAAGGCACTTGGGTATAAAATCCAGGGCGATTCTACGTGCCCTCCTTGCAAACACTTGTATTTGGGCTCTGGGGAAAACATGCACATCAGTCCCTACTCCCCCACTCCAACACTCTGATAGATCCCGGCCTTCACAACTCACAGGGGCAGACTTGCTGAGGGGATCAAAGCTCAGACCAGACCTCATCTAGGAATCCTGTCCTGGTGGTTCCCCATTCCAGGGGCAGGGAAGGGCCACTTGATGGTGCAAGGGTCTTCTTCTGAAAGATATACTCTGACCACAGTCCACCACAGCCCTTGGGGACAGGGTCTGTTTCTGGTTTGAGGCTGCTAGAAGGAATACCAGTCTTGACACTGTTTGTAAGGCCCCTCCCAGCACTGTGGCTTTTAACAGTCTCGCTTCTTAGCACTTTTTGATGGATTCTCCAGGGACGTCTCTAAAAGAGAGTTATACCTTAATTTAGAAGCAAATAACTCAAAACTCCGTGATGTAGCAGGCTCCTGTGGAAAAGAGATGAATTCAAGGAAGCCATTGTATGAAGCTATCGGTCATGCTTGCCCAGGGCCTGCTGTGGCTGGACTTGCCTCCTGCTACCTTCTACCCAAGGGGCTGCTGGCTACTGGTGGTCCACAGAGAGAGGAGAAAGAGATAACAACTCAGAGCAGGCAATTTTTCACTTAATGTGTAATTTTGGGCTCCCCAGGCCAGGAAGCCAGGGTGAGGCTCATGGGATGGGTCTGACCAACCCCAGAAGCCTACCTGTCCATTCAAGAGAAAGGAGGAAAGGAGAGGGGCGATGGGAGCAAGGGCAGTGGGCACACCACAGGCCCATATAACAGGCCGTCCTTCTCTGCCCACCATAGCTCCAGCATTGTTTTCATAGCCTCCACAACCAGGCCAACCTCATGGGCATGCACCTAGGGAGTAACACAGGGCCCAGTTCCAGGAGTAATTCTCTGTTGTCATCGCCTTGAAATGTTTAATAATTTCTTAACAAGGACCCTATAAATTGTGCAGCCAGAGCTGCCCGTGTCACTCATTTCCCAGCACCCCCTGTTTTGGACACGGGAGACCTGCCATCCTGGTTGCCTCCTTCTCCAGCCTCCTGAGGGGCTGTCATGACTGTGCTCCTATCTCACTAGCTAAACAATCTTCAATCTCCAGGCTGGCCCTTTCTGGACTCCTTATCCCCCGTAGGGACCTCAGCTGGTTCCAGGCTTTCCACACACCTTGATGCCAAAGACACCAGGTTGCTACCTCCAACTTTGCTCTTCTCTCTGACCACCACTTGCGCTGACATTTATTTATTAAGGTCTCAAGTCTATCTCCCAGTTCCCTGCCTCTCATGAAGAAGTCTTGCCAAGTCTTCCTCAGTTAGTGCCAGCTCTGTCCTTTCAGTGGCTCAGATGAAAAAACCTGCTGGGCTTGCATTTTCTCCATTAGCAGGTCTGACCTGCTACTCTTGAAAATAAATCTCCCATGCAGCCACCTTTCATCACCTCTATTGCACCCACATCACTGGAATGTTACACAGCTCTGAAAGGCTTCCAGGTCTTAGCCCCAGCCCAGTTTATACTCCTACATCAGCAGAGACCTTTTTTTTCAAACCCAGCACCTTATGCATGATAGGCAAGTGCTCTAACACTGGGACACATCCCCAGCTCCAGCATAGATCTGATAAAAGCCTAAATTAGTTTTGTCTTCCCTCTGCTCTAAACTTGTCTAGGTCTTTCCACCTTACTGGCACATGTGGAGCTCTGCTTGACCTAGCCTCAAGACTCTACCCAAGCCCCTGTTGCCCCTCTCCTAGGTGCTTTCCCTTGGCCACCTCATAACTTGCCCATGACTTTTCTGTTGCACTGCACCAAGCCCTACTCCAAAAAGATGTCCCCTTCCTTCTGCTTCGAAGTTTGGCATGGCATGACAGTTATCCACCTGCACTCAGTTACACATGTGTTACTGTCAGCTTCTGCCCATTGGATATGAGCACTGGGAGTGGATGCTACATTCCTGTTGTACCCTGTGCCTGGCATAGTACCTGGATCACGGCAGAGGCTGGTACATATTAGCTCAATGAATGGGTGAAGGCCACATGTAAGGTTCTATTCCTTGGGCCCTGTAAGGAGGGCTGTGTTCTCCTCCAGGATCATCAGAGGTTCCTCACAGCTCACTCCCATGAAGCTTCCTCTCCTGCCAGTGTGGACATGTGCAAGTGGCCAAATGTGTGGGAGGGGATCTCGCAGAGCACTCTTGGCTCTGTTTATACATGAGGACAAAAAAGCTCAGAGAGGACAGGCCTAGACCAGGGCCTGATCTCATATCTTATATCTTCTGATGCTTGCACTAGAGTTCTTGCCTCCAAACCCAGAGGCATAAGTCTGGGTACTCCTGGGCCCCTTCCAGTGTGCACAAGATGTAGCATGGCCTCTGCTCAGGGGTTCTCCCTAGGGCCAACTCTTGGTGTCTGCTCTGATGCCTCTGTCCAAAGGTTTCCTAGAGGCCCAGTTATCCCAAGTCTCATTCCTGGGGTCTCCAGGAGAGCAGTGAGCTAATCTGCCTCCTGCAGAGTTCCTGTAAGCCAGCTGTGGTCAGCAGCAACAAGCATGCCTCTATAGCCATACAGTATCTGAGGCCTCCTGAGGTTAGTGTGGGCTAGCACAGGGCTGGCCCTGTTGTTGCCTTTAGGGAAGGAAGGGGCACACACAGTCATCCAAGTTCACATACCAATTAAGCGGCTAGCCTGAGGCCACACTCTTACCCAGACTACCCCAGCATTCAACATTCCTTCTTTGAAAAGGCCCTCTATACCAGCAGCCTTTATGCAGGGGTCCTGGGCAACCCAGTCAATCCAAATAACCAGATGTTCCTGGAATTACCCTATATGTTCCTGAGGTCCAGACAAAGGCACTTTTCCTCCTTTAAAACCAAGTCCAAGAGGCTTGGGACAGAGATGAGGAATCCATTCCCTGTATTCCAAACCCAGATGCTCATGGCAAGCCCCTGGCATGGGCCAGGTGATAGGCACAGAACAAACAGCTTCATCCTGTTCAGCCCAGACCACATACCCCATGAGGGCAGGCAGGCCCTGTTCTCTCTGCAGCAACACAGGCCTCGGACAAAACTAAGAGAGTGTGTGTATGTATGTGTACACTCACATTTGGGGATGGGCACACTACCAAGAGAAGATCTAGGGCAGAAAGTGACATTGGTCTTCTGAGGGGGAGGAACTAGTCTTATTCACCTCCTTTCAAAAAATCAACGTCTGATAGAGGAACACGCAGGAAGACTTTCAAATCAAATGCGAGCACCTCATCATCCCTAGAGGAGGAGGCATACCGAAGGCACACCACTTCATCCAACCATGATAGCCCTCTCCACTCCCAATGGCCCTTAGATAGACACTCCTGAACTACCATGGTCACTGCTCTCAATCATCCATGGCACGAAGGCAGTGTCACCACCTAAGCATTGTCCCAAGAGCAGGGGACTCCATCCTGGTTAAGAAGGGGGCTGAGTGGGTTGGTTACCCAGTGCCTTGGCCCTACCCAGAGGCAAGGTGCCCAGACTGCAAGGAGCCCCTCTAGTCTTTAAAGTTCCTTCCCAAGCCCACTTCAGCTCAAGAGGTCACAGAATTGTTCTCCTTTTATAAACAAGGAGGCTACCACAGCTAACAAGCAATGGGGTCAATCCACTTCAGCAGCTCCCTCGGTCCCTTGAAGCCCCCATCCACCTTTCTTGCCAAATCTGACTTCTTCCTAAGCACCCTCCTGCTCTCAACAGAATCAATTGCCCAAGTACTTCTCTGTGCCTCCATCCATTCTCCCCTCTCCCTGCACTGTACCAATGTCCACTCAAACTGTACCCATGTCCTTCAAGCTCCTGTTCAAATGTCACATAGCCCACAGGCAGGTCTGACCTGAGCCTGGCACTTCTCTGAGTCTCCTCCTGAGATCCCTGGACCCACACTGGAAGCTGGGTTATCTTTGTATAGTTCACTGTGGGGATGTGAGTCAGTCCTGGGAGGGTAGGCCTAGTCCACTCCCACCCTGTCCACACCAGCACCAGGCCCTGGGGGAGCAAGAGCTCAGTAAATATTTGCTTAATTGAATTTGGCCAAGGAGCTTCCTCCAGACAGGGATGAGGGCAGCAGGACCAGATCCCCAGGGCGGGGAAATCACTTGGGCAGAAAGGAGCAGGTCAGGGGCTCAGCCGCTTCCCCAAACTAGGCAGTCCTCGGCTACCAGGCGGGCCCCTCCACGTTCAGATTCAGACTCCAGGGAACCATGGCACCGCCTTCCCATCCTCTTCTCTCGGTTAACTGGAGCCTCAGTTCTCGGCCTAGGCGGATTCCTGCCATCGTCACCCAGACCGGCTCAGCACCGCCCTAAAGACAGAGCCCCTTTCATATGGACTGCAAGATACTGAGCCCCAGTCCCGAGGCCCTCACACCCCTCCCGCAAGCACCCCCACCGCCTTTTAAGGGAAAAAATATTGAGCCGGGAACATATTACAATCGCAGCAGGTCGATACTCATCTCTTGCCTCCAAGGAACCTGCTCACTGCAAGAGCAATGACCGAAAACTGCGAGCCCTCTGTCCCCGGGCCCAGGCCTCTGGGGCCCTATCTCCCTTTCCGGTCAAGGCCACGCGCCGGCGTTCAGGCCAATCTTGGTCGTCTCCTTTCACTACCCCTGGAGGAAGATCCCACCTCAGCGCAGCTCCCGCAGGTCTCCCGGCCGGGTTCCGCACTGGCAGCTGCCCAGGGCGCTCTGCTGGTCCGGCGCGGCATCCCCGGCGCCCCCTGCCCAACCTCGCAGGCCCGCAGCTACCCTCTCCCGCGGGTTCCTCGGCCCGGCGCGCCTCCCTTCCTCGGCACCTGCCCGGCCCGCGGCCGCCTCCCACCTAGGCCAGGCATCTCTGCCAAGGCGACCCCGAACCCGGACGGTTCCTAAGCTCAAAGGTCCAGGAGGGGCCCCAGGTGGGGGTGGGATGAACACCCCGGCCTCGCCCCCGACCCCTGGATCTCAACCGCGAGCGTCCGGGTCGCGGGTGAGCTCACTCACCTCCCGGTCGCCGCACGGTGCATCTGCCTAGCTGCTTCGGGTGGGGCGGGGCGGGGCAGCGAGCGCGGAGCCGCGGCGCCCTCGTTTCGCGCGACGCGGGTGGCGGCGCTCGCGCGGGGACGTGACCGGACCGCGGGCGGCGCACACGCTCCGGCCGGCCTGGCTCCCTCCGCCAGCCTCCCGCGCCGCCCGCCGCCCGTCCGCCCGCGGGTCCTCCCGCCCCGCGCAGCCGTCGGCAGGGGGCGGAGCCGCGAGAGCAGCGCGTTGCCGGGCCAACCGCGGGCTGGGGCTGTCGCGCGCCCGCTGGGCCTCGAGAGCCCGGCGCCACCGCCCCCCCCCACAAGCGCCGGCTCTTCGCCCATTGGGCACAGACTAATGATGGACGCTCCAAAAGTCCAATGGTTTCAAATAGGGGCGGAGCCACAGCTCCGCGCGCGCCTGGGTCCTGCAAGCTCTGCTGGCGCGGGCGTCCAAGAGCTGCGTTGTGCTCAGGTCTCGGCGCCTACCTAGCGAGGCTGATGTTTGCAGCCAGGTAGGCCGACCCGGAGAGCGGCGATGGCCTCTGCCCTTTCTACCGCGGCTGTCCTCCGCTCGCCTCCTCCCAACATGGGTTCGAACCCAGCTCTGGCCCATCATTGCTGCGACCTTGGGCAACCGAATCTACCCTCCAGCCTTTCATTTTGCAAAGTGGGGCTAGTGGCAACTGCCTACCTGGATTGTTGTGATCGTCCTGTAGGACGTTTGAAAGACTTATGCGAACTCTAAAGGTTCACACTTGTGAAGTTTGTACAGCATAGGAGGGAGCATTAGTTATCTCTGCTTCTCTCGTTCTCAGCATGTTAGGGACTCTTCTGGGTTCCTGGCAATACTGGTCCGTGGAAAGCTTATGTTGGAAGGGAGGGGAAGGGAGAAGGGAAAGGGCTAGGAGATAGCCCTCAGTCTAGAGAAGCAGGAGGGAGCCAGGTACTAATTGGTGCCTTTAGGAAACCCATTGAAGGCAACGGATCCTCAGCAAAATGCACCTGAGGATAGACAACAAAATTCTGTTTTGAATTTCAGGGGAAACGCATCTGTGGGCCTCAGGGCCAGGAACCCCTCATTTCAGTTCTTAAAAGACTCAGGTTGGAGGGCCAAGATATTCATGCTGCTCTGTCTTTTCTGTTCTTGTAGCATAAAGCATATATATATTTAGAGCATTCCTGGTAAAATGTAGAAGCAGACTCAGCTAACATCTTCCTTGTCACTTTTTACACTTTCTTGGTCAAATTACTTGGATCACCCCATTCGTTGAGCAGAGAAGCAGTGGAACTACCAGCAGAGGTTGATGGTAAGGCAACCCCAACCCAAGTCTGTGGTCCGATGGCTCTGCCAGCTGGATGTGTTGGCCTTAAGATCATCCCATAACCTCCCTGGAATGTTTCTTTTGCTGTGAAATGGAACACTGCACTACATATCCCAGGATCACAGCCCACCTCTGAAGGTTCTGCCTAAACTTTTAGGGATGGGATAGTTACTAGTCATGGTTACAGCTGAGATCATCCTAGATGTGGCACAGTGATCCCTGGAGGTGATCAGTGAGGACTAAAGGAATTTGACTAACAGTTGAAGGGCTTCTCTGCATGTATGCCCATCATGCTTCCTAGAGGGTAATTTTGAGGGTTAACATAGGAAATGAACATTAACATCTGATGAAAGATGGGCACAGGCAGTTTCTGCTGCAGAATGGGGTCAGAGTTAAGCTTTTTGCAGGGGCCAAACCCAGATGCAAGAATGGAATAACCGCTTACAGCATTCCAGCTATGAGAGCAGAGGCCAGCTCCTGGAGGGAAACACTAGGGCTGGCTGTTGCCTACCTGACCTGACCCTGGTGACCACCTCAAAGACAAAGGAATAGCTCACCTGGTGTCCAACCAATTTTTATTTTCATTCATTTAACAATCATTTACTGAAGGTTCCTCACTGTAGCGCATATTTCTAGTCACAGTTCTAGGATGTAGACCTGATCCCTTCCTGGTGGACCCTTGTGGCTATAGGACAGGGGTAGAAAGAAGAACAATAATTTGCTATTATAGTTAAGTCTGTAACCTGACTCAACATGTACAGTTGGGTGGGGACACTGGGGCTTTGAGGGCATGTGGCAGGGGGAACACCAAGCAATGGGGTCGGCTTCCTGAAGGAAGAGATACTTGAACTGGGGCTGCAGTAGGAGTAGAAGTAGCCAGTGATAGGGGATTGAAGTGAGTTCCAAGGTGGGGAGAACACTGGGCAGGAAGGAGCATGAGACTTGGAGAGAATTCAGGAAAGGCCAAGCCAGTGAGCATGCAAGGATGCTCAAAATAGCCACACCTGGTCAGTTGCCTTCAAGTAAAATTGGGGATGTTGGCCTAAGAACCACTGGAAAATTGTTAAATTGGCCTTTTAATGGCAAGTTTTTGTTTCATATTTATTTGCCTTGGGCGTGGTCCCACAGACCATGTGAGTTGTGCTTCTGGGCATAATCATATAGCAAAAATATTAATTAGTCCAGAGAAAATAAGAAAAAGTAAGGAAGTCAGTCTGTGAGGCCTAGTTCAGCAAAGTGCCTGCTGCAGCCATGGGATCATAGGGACACTGAGTATGTCAGTGATAGCATTGGGGTAATTATCAGCAGGTGCTGTGCTGGCCCAGGGGCAGGGTGCAGCTGGAGCTTTGTGTTAGCAAGGAGAAAGGGGCCCTGTGACTGAGTCCACCCAGCACCTCCCTGAAAGCATGGACAGCTGGGCAAAGTGGTATCAACCCCTGCCCCAGGAAATTGACCAAACCTTAGTTGCAGGTAGCTCCATGCCATGGGCATCCATGACCCCTCAATCCCTGTAGACCTTTCTAGCTCATTAACTATTAAACCTATACTGGCCCACACGGTATGGCAGTTTGCAAGCCCTCTGCCTCTGCCCATCTGGACTCTGCTCCACCTCTGTAAGGCCTAGCTTCCTTGGGTCTACCTTTTTATACTTCCAGAACCCACAGGACTCTGGAATTCCTCGTCTACAGATGTGACAACCTGTTGCATAATGACCTGTCCCCCAGTGACTCTCCCACTAGCTTTCCTACTTCCCTGGCTGGCTATTCTCTGTTCCCCACCTGTCCTAGCCCCCAATCCTCACTGTGACTCTCAGGGTGGGTTTCTCTGGTTGGTTTCGTTGGGGTCCATACGCCTCCCCCAACTTGAACAAGCTGTTTTGGATCTGGGTTAGTTATAAATAGCCAGGCCCGCCACTCTCCTTTTAGCTGGAAAGCAAAGTGAACGAGCAGAAAGGCACACCCGGCACGCGTTTTATTTTTAATCTCCCTCTGTCTCAAAATGAACCTAGGTCCCAGTGCTGAGTATTTCTAGGAGCAGTGGCCCAACACAGATGCTTGAGAAACAAAACCCAAAGAGCCGAGGGCCCTGGCTTTGTCCTATCTGCTGTGTGACCTTGGTCATTTGAGTTTCCCCTCTGGGCCTTAGTTTCCTTGCCAAAGGAGAGGGGGGCCATGGAAGTGATTACTTCCAATGTTCTGACTTTTCTTACCTCACTCTTTCTTTCTGTCCTTTCCCAAGTGTGTGTCTATCCCAACTTGGACAGCACCTCCTTGCAGTTCAGCAACACCTGTCACTGGGTTTTCTCAGGAAGTTTAGATCCAAATGTAAGTGAGGCCATGACCAAGCCCCACTTAGACAATTCCCAACTTCCATTGGTATTATATAACATCCTGCCAGGTGGGCTCGTTTCAATGCTGAGGAAACCAGGCTTAGAGAGGTTTTATTATGTGTCCAAGACTACACATCTGGGAAAGGATACATTTAGGAACTAAGCCTAGGCTTCTTTGGAAATCTGTGGATATTAAAATTTTAAAAAGGAAAGCCTAACACATTTGAAGGAACAGATAACTGCTTTCCTTGTGTCCTGAGTGCCCTAAGAAGAAGTGGGGCAGAGCTAGCTGCTCCACCCAGATACCCAAGTGAGAAGCTGGTGAGGGGTACTGGGAGCTGCTGGACAGCAGGGAACATGCAGAGGGGCAGTAAGAGCTGCTAAATATACCCTTTCCTGCCCCTCTATGTGCCCTCACCTGGGGCATCTGCTATTTGATGTCCTCAGGGAATGAGGCAAGAAGACTGGGATGATGTCTTCAAAGAGGAAATCCCTGGTGCTAATTGGCACTCAGAGACCTTTTGGCTAATTAACCTGTTTATTTGTCTCTCTAGAGTAAATTAGAAGGTTTAACTGGGGAGGGCAGAAGAAAGAAGTGTTTGCTGGTGGCCACTTCCCTGGGGGCTATAGACAGTTTCTCAGTGGGTAGCATGGACTGTTGGGGAGGATGGGGAAAGGGCCAGATACAAAGCAGTAGTGATGGGTGGTGTGAGTGCATGGGAAAGAGCTCTCCTTTGCTGTTTCCATATCTCAAGGACTTGGGAGGGGTGCTCTGAGAGCCTGGGCCCCTTGGGATACATACCACTGATGCTGGGGTTTTGGGTTCTATTCCAGACAGCTACACGTGGAAATATCCTTGCCCAGGAGGGAAGGAGAGCTGAAAGGAGTGAGGTGGGGCCCATTTTTCGGGGAGTCTTTGCTCTCTCAGGGATAACTGCTGCTTCTCAGGCTTCTGTGTACCTGTTTATATCTGATGTTCCTGAGGTGCAAGTGACCAAAGGCTAGCACCTTTTGTGACCTCTGGGACCTTATCTCTTAGCCCCACCCCAGCTTCTGCCATGGCTGTACCCTCAACCCCCTGATGGCTCTCAGGCTCCATGCCAGGTCCTTCTGTCAAAGCTTTCACCCTACCTGTGCAAGCCAGTCTGCATGGGAGGCTGCCCTCCCCACAGTATCCTTTTCTGTTCTGCAGGGGCCCATGGCATTGTCGATAGTGGCTTGATCCCCCCACTGGTGTGGAAGCTGCAGAGGGAGGAGGAGAACATCCAGGAGCTCATCCTGGACACGCTGGCCTCCTGCCTGCAGGAGGATGCCACTGAGGCACTGAGCAGCTGTGCTGTGCCTTTCCTCAAGCAGAAACTTCTCAGTGCCAACAAAAACATCCGCAGCAAAGCTGCTCGGGCGCTCATCGCCATCAGGTGAGGCCCAGCCAGGTCAGACAGAGTGGCCATGCCCTTGGGTTTCTGTTGAGTCCCAGAGGCAACTGAGTTGCTGTTGGCCAAGAAGCAGGCCAGAAGTGGGGCTTCACCCAACCAGGTCTCCCCCAGAACCCAAGAGCATCCACCCTGGGCCTACTTCCCCTGGCTTACTTGTGCCCTGGGGGGAGGAGGGAGCTGGGTTGGAAGAGGACCTTATCTATTATGGTGATCACTGTCCCATTGGCCTCAGAATGTCCTGTATCCCAGGAAACCCTTCCTTACCCCCATCCCAGACAAAAACAGCCAACTGGTCACCCACACTCGCAAGCAGGAATCTCCCCTGCCATAACAATGATAGCCAGAGGTCACTAAGTGCTTATGACATTAGGCATTGTCTATAAATTGCACATCTAGATAATTCTCCAAGGAAGGGAATGTCTCCCTTTATAGGTAAGGAAATTGGGGCACAAGATCTAGTCACTTGCTCAAGGTCACATAGGATTATGGTCTAAATCCTGCCTGGAAACTCAGGAAGCAGGCTCATTGTCCCCAGGATCACCCAGGTCCCTGGGAGACTTGGGAAGATTCCCAGGCCCAGGCTCAGGCTCATCATCCTTTTGGTTTTTGCCCAGAAGTCACCTTTCAGCAAGGCTTTCTACTCTATTAAAGTGTGGCCTCCCTCCAGTTCTCCTGGCCTCTCCCACCCAGCCTATGTTCACCATCACCCCTTTCATTTTTTTGTGGTACTGAGGATTGAACTCAGGGGCACTCGACCACTGGGTCACATCCCCAGCCCCCTCTTTTTTTTTCTTTTCGTATTTTATTTAGAGACAGGGTCTCACTGAGTTGCTAAGTGCCTTGCCATTGCTGAGGCTGGCTCAGTCTCCCAAAGTGCTGGGATTACAGGCATGCGCCACTGTGCCTGACACCCCTTTCATTTTGTTGTCATCCATTTGAGGAGCTCTGTGAGGACAGGGCATTGTTTTGTTTGCTGCTCTAGAACATGGGTTAAATTACCTGCCCCCCAAATGTCAACAATGCCTAGGCAGAGAAACCAACATCTTACCATGGTGTTTGGACCAGTTCCCACTGTATGCCAAGTGCCCATATAGTACTTGCTGCATGAATGAATCTGGGGAATCCCTGAAGGTGGGCCCAAGCCTTTGTATCCTTGATCAAGTATCTGAGAGTTAAGGCCCATTGCCCAGAAAGCCCAACAGTCTCGCAAGTTCACAGCCATATGGCTGCCAAACCCATTTTCCAAACTGTGTTTCCATGGAACACCTATGTCTTTGGGGTGTTATTAAGAATTCTACAAAGCCAGGTGAAGTGGCACATGCCTGTAACTCTGGCTACTGGGGAGCTGAGGCAGGAGGATTATAAGTTCTAGGCCAGCCTTAGCAACTTAGCAAGATCATGTCTCAAAATTAAAAAATAAATAAACAAAAAGGGCTGGGGATGTAGCTCAGTGGTAGAGTGCCCCTGGGTTCATTCCCCAGTAGTGTGTGTGTGTGTGGGGGGGGGAAGAATTCTACAAAAATGAGGGTTATGTAGGTGGTAAAGTTTGAGAAATTTTAAATGAATTGAAACAGGGTACTTGCTGTAAGATGCATGGTGCACTGAGATGCTCCTGTGGGGACTAATAGGCAGTATTTCCTGGTTTGGGGACCCCTTTGTTTTTGGGGGTGCAGTATTGGCCCTCTCACAGTTGGGAAACTCTTGGGGAGTATACTTCCCTATTGCTTCACACAATGCCAGAATGAGAAGTGACCTAAAAGTCACCTTATCTGAGTCCCCACCTGCTGTTGCCCAGGACTGGGCAGCTTACTGCTGTTTGGGCTAGCTTGGCCCTTCATTGATAGCTAACTCTTCAGTAGAGTCAAAATGGGTCTCGCTGTGGTTCACACCCCTGGGCCCTGCTCCTCTGCATTTTGGGGCCAAGGAGAACATGTCTTGTTTCTTCTTTTGAGTGATGGCTTAGGGTGAGGTGCCATTGTCCCCTGGCCCCTGGTCTTACCTTCACTGGCATCAGGCAGTGCTCATACCAGTATTGCTATGTACCCTGGCCATGAGCAGTCCTAGGCCTTCAGGGATAGTCCCAATTCAAGTTATTTCCTTTTGTGTCCCCCTGGGGCAGTCTTGGGTCTTACCCCACTCCTCCCCATCAAGTGGAACCCCTAGCTATCTCCTTTTTGCTCCAGCATCCCTCTGGAGGGCAAGAATCAGGTATGCAGGCATGATGTCATTCCTGTCCTGGTGAATCTACTGAAAGATAAGGAGGGAGAGGTGCAGGCCAATGCTGCTGGGGCTCTGATGTATGCCACAGTGACCACTGAAGGTAAGGCATGGATATCCGCCCCATGATCCTTCAGGTCGGGTGGGTCTAGGCAGGAGGGAAGAGGGAGCCCTCCCACCCAGCCTGCAAGCAGCCACTTTGAGCTTTCCGAACTCATCTTTCTCTTACTCAGGAGATGAGTATTATTCCCCCAACCATCTACACTGGTCACTCACATTAGGACCTTTGTCCCTTCGTACCACTCTTCCCTGGGCCTGGAATTGCTAGATCCACTCAGGTCTCTTTGTGAGCTATGATTCTGGTATTGATTACATTGCTATCCATGAATTCTGTTTTCCTGTGGTCTAAGCAAATCTTGGAAACCTTGACTCTAAGGTGTTTCTTGATCATAATTGATTTTCTCAAATTTGTGGAGGGGCAAATAAGAGTACAGGATTATCTTCTCCCATACCCCCAGATAGTCAGACTTTCATGCTGTCACCCAACTCTGAGCTAAGGGAAGAGACCTGAGCTGATCTCTACACCTGACAGGCTGGGATCTGATTTCTCCCTCCTACCCTTGAGAACTTCTGAAAGCTATCTGATCTTCCCCCTTGGCCTACACTCATCTGCACCAACCCTGTGCCCTGTGCTTCCTTTGCATCCAACAGAGGGTTCTCTGAACCTTGGATTCATGATTAATATACTGCAAAGTCTCCCTCAAACACATTCTCCCAGAAACTCCCCACTGGACCCTAATAGTAGAATTTGAGACACAAAGAGGAGGTGAGATTGGGGCCTTCTCAGAGGTCACAGCCCTGCTTTCCATTGTGTAGTCAGAATGCTGACTACATGAGGGGATGGGGTGCCCCTGTGCATTCATCTTGGGGAATCTCAGCTCAGGCTTCCTATAGGGGAACTTGGAGGGCCAGGGGGCTCATAGGGGATCAGGCAGTGACCAGAGACACAGAGTCCAGAAGCCAGGCATGTAAGGATAACTGATCCCTGGATGGCATTGCGGTGGGTGGTCTCTGAGCCCCAGCCATGTGATGGGCACTGAACTGGACAATGGGAATGCATAGTTCTCTGCCTCTGGTGTCTATAGTTTTCAGGAGAGGCAGAATGACAAATGATGCAGAGAAGTGTAGCATTCCACAGGGCACATGACAGGGGCCAAACATCCCCTGGGAGGGGTTTGGGGATCAACCCAAAGGACAGTGGGAGTCAGCAGGGTAGGGGCTGAGACTCCCCCCATCCTCTACATACCCACCTTGCAGCAAAGGACTTTGCTGACAGTTTGCTGACACTGTACATATTAATGTCTGAGGGCAAGAAAAAATGTGGGTTGTTTTGTTGTTTCTCTCTCCCCTCCCCTCCCTTCCCCTCTCCTCTCCTCTTCTCTCCTCTCCTCTCCCTTCCTCTCCCCCCCTCCCCTCTCCTTTCCTCTCTTCTCCCCAAACCTATCCTCTTCTCTCTTCCCCACCTCTCTTCTCCTCTCTTCTCTCTCTCTTCTCTCTTTCTCTCTCTTTGGTGGTGATAAGGATAGAACCAGGGCCTTGCATCTGTTAGGCAAGTGTAGGCAAGTGCTCTACCACTGAATTAGGGCCCCAGCCCTCCTTATGAGTGTTTTTGTGCCAGGTGTTGAATAGTTGCTCAAGAAATGTTTGCCACGTGAATGATTAGCTTCAAAATTTTTTTTTAAATTTTGATGAAGTTTAATGATTTTGTTATTTTTTTGAATAAAGAACATGCATTTTGTTAAAGCAAAAACATTTTAAATGTGGAAAAATATTAAAAATACCATATTTTTGAAACATTTTAATGGCCATCTTCCCAGGCACATGGACACAAGGTTAAGAGCACACAGTTTTAGCTTCAAATTTTAAAAAGACAATTTGTGTTGACTCAGTAGATGGATTGCTGGGTAAGAAAGAGAATGATGGAGAGAATAGGGGGATGGAAGAGCAGGGTTGAGGGGGTCTGGTCTAGGCTGAACTCCACAAAAGAGTGTAAAAGAGGAGAAAGGAGGGTGGATACAGGGTGGTGCCTCCCCTTGAAACTGCACAGACAGGAGGGCAGGGGGAGGAAGGCCCCCTCAGAATGGCTGGTTAAGAAAGCTGGTCTTGGTGGTCTACAGGGAAGTATGCAGCCCTGGATGCAGACGCCATCTTCCCACTCCTGCAGCTTCTGTTCTCACCTCTGATCAAAGTGCGCCTGAATGCCACCAAGGCCCTCACCATGCTGGCTGAGGCCCCTGAGGGTCGAAAGTACCTGCGGCTCCATGTGGTCACCTTCCGTAATCTCGAGTTGGATAAAAATGAGGCTATACGGAGGGCAGCCCACGTTGCTATCAAAGCGATTGAATGGAAACCCTGAGCCCCTCATTGGCCCAGATCCAATAAGCCACCTCTGTGCCTGAATAAATGGGAAGAATCTTTATCTCAGGTCTCAGTGGTACTTTACATTCCTGGAGCATTGTCACATCTTTCTTTCTGCCAAAGGATAAATACCAGGCCCAGAGAGACTGGGTCCTGGGTGGCACAAACCCAACCCAGGGCAGGGAATGAGTAGGAGGTGACCCTGGGAGCTCTGCTTTCTCTGGGGCCCAGATTCCCCTTAGCAGGTAAAAAGTAGGGCTGAGCCCCCCAGGGACGTGGTGGTGGGCAGGGAGTTGGGTTGGGGGTTAGAAGGAGCACCTCTAGACCAGGCTCTAACCAAGCGTTGTACACTAGAGTGATCAGGCCTATGGAGTGCATCTAGGTGTATCCTGCTGGGCATTCTCCTCAATGCTCTGTCCAGCGACTTCTGTCCCTTTCCCACAAAGCATGGCAGGAAGCAAGGTGATAGTCTGATGCAGAGTTCCCAGGGGAGGATGACTAGGTCATAAGAGGATCCACCAGGGTTGAACACTCAGGACAGGGATTGATTCTAGTTTTCTCAAGATTTTTCCTTCAAAACAGCTTCATTGTTCTCCAAATCAAGGAATTCACCAGGACACACTCCCTCCTGGGATAGCCTGAAGCCCCCTGCACTTTTCCCTTCCTTCTTAAGCCTTCCTGGCTGCAGAGCATCTCTGCAGTGAGCTTGCCTCCCACCTGTGCCTTCACTTGTGCTTCTACCCTTGTAGTGAGATCAGCTAGAGAGGCTGGGAGCTCAAGGAAGGGGAGAAGCTGGGCTGAAGAGGGGGGTAGTTCTGAGGCATGTGGATAAGGTTAGAGGAGTGGTCAGGAGAGTCCTTTTGTATCTCCCCACCCACCTCTGCCTGGTTCGGCCATGCAACAGCTCCCCTGGTTTTGGGGGAGAAGCAGTGGTTCCAACATCATTTGAAGGACCACAAGAGTTAAGCCTTAGGGCTGTGCCTTTACACTGAAGCCTTAATCTTTACCCAGGAATTTTTGAGGCTCCCTCCTTACCAACCAGGAATTTATTCGGGAGGTGTTCTCAGGATAAATATTATCAGCAAAACCAGAAGCCCAAGTGAGCCTGTTCTTGCACTCTTTTCAGTGAGCCCCAGGGACCCTCACTTTTCTGGAAGAAGCAGAGAAGTTTGTGTCTCTGGACTTAAAGGATTATCCCAAATAGACCTTCTTATTATGGAAGGGACTGGCTGTTGGCCCCATTGTCAAAAAAAGACCTATTAGAGGAACTCTTTTTTTTACCCCCATCAGGGAAGCAGATACCTGCTCCAGAGACTCCAATGCCTCATGTTTCAGTCCTGTGTCAACCCACAGCAAATTGACTTCATTTTTTCCACAGGCTCTGCTTTGTTTCTCTGATATGGAAGCCTGTTTGTGTGTGAGCAGTGTGCTGGGGATAGAGCCCAGGGGTGCCCTTACTACTGAACTACCTTCCCAGAACTTTTTATTTTGAAACTGGTTCTCATTAAGTTGCCCAGGCTGGCCTCAAACTTGTGATCCTTCTCCCTCAGCCTCCTGAGTTGCTGGGAGGAACCACCTTGTTACATGACCAGTGGTATTGCTATTTCTCACAGTTCTGTTCTAGGTCCTCTCATTTCCCATTTTTTCCTGCACAATCTTATCTGCCTGGCAGTGAGCCTCCTCCACCAGTTCCCTGTCTTAGCTGGGCTTGCCCTATACCCTTTTTCTCCCAATTCTGAATTACTAGCACAAGTCTTCTCTTCTGAGTTTTGGTTCCTTATACCTAACTGAATATCTACCCCCTAAATGTCTTCAGGCAAGAATTAACACCTGTCCTTAACAAATTGTTTCAAAACATGGGGACTGGGACGTTTTCCAACTCATTCTGAGAACAATATCCTGATACCTAAATGAAACAAAGAAATCACAAGAAAATTATAGAGCAATATTTTTTATGAATATAGACAAAAAATGTAGCAAAAGATTCACATGCCAAATCCAGAAATGCATAAGAAACATTATTCACTAGGAGAGATTATACACAACTGAGATTTAAATGTCCCAAAATGCATGATTGACTCACATGAAAATCACTTAATGTAATTCTGTAGCTAGAAGAAACAATTATGTCTATTTCTATAGATAGAAGAAAGGGCAAAAGTCAGAAAAATCACTCTACAAAATCCAACACCCATTTATGAGTAAAAACAAAAATAAGCTGGGCACAGTGACACATACCTGTAATCCTGGTGACTTGGGAGAATGAGGTATGAGCATTGCAAGTTTGAGGCCAACCTCAATGATTTTGCAAGGCCATTTAGCAAGACCCTGTCTCAAACAATAAAAAGGGCTGGGAATGTAACTCAATGGTAAAGCACCCCTGGGTTCAATCCCCAGTACCAATAAATTTAAATAAGCAAACCCAAACAAGACTCTCAGCAAACTAGGGATAAAGGGGAACTTCCTCAACATGATAAAGAACATCTGCAAAAACTCATAGCTGATATTATATTCAGTGGTAGAAAAACTGACTGCTTACTCTGAGAACAGGAACAAGACAAGTATGTCTGATCTTACCACTTCTATTCAACATTGTCCTGCATCTTCTAGGTAGGTCAGTTACACAAAGAAAGAGATAAGGGGCATCCAGATTGGAAAAAGAAGCAAACTGTTTTTATTCACAGATTACATGATTATATGTAAGAAAACTCATATGCTTAAAAACTGTTAGAACTAATAAACAAGTACAGCAGTTGCAGGATACAAAAATCAATATACAAAAGCCAATTATATTTCTAAACACTAACAATGAACCATCCAAAAGTGAAGTTAGGACAATTTCACTTACAAGAACACCAAAAAAGAATAAGGTAATTAGGAAAAAATTAACAAAAGAAGTAAAGTGCAAGACTTGTGCACTGAAAACAAAACACTGGTTAAATATTAAAGAACTAAATAAATGGAAAGACATCCCATATTCATGGATGAGATGACTGAGTGCTTTCAAAACGTCAAGAAACATTTTCACACAGCTCAAACTCAACATGTAAAAAATGAAGCTCTTATTTCTCCCATGCTTGTTCTTTCTCCAGTGTGCTCAAAGCAGAGTTACCTCTGGCCCCTTCCTTCAGAACCCCCTTCTTATTACCTCTCAGCCACTAACTTGTTCCAGAAGTCTCCTGGTAGGGGTTCCTGCCTCCTTTCATCTTCCTAGCCACAGCCAGCAAATCTGATCTTATCACTTTTCTGCCTAAATTCCCAGGAACTTAGGATCCCAAAGCATACAAGACCTTCTGGTCAGTCACAAGACTTTCCACTTCACACCATCCTTCTACACATATGCCATATTTTCAATGACTTCAAAGACTCCAGCCTCAAGACTTCCCGCACATAGTGTCTTGCATTATTCAGCTAACTAACTTCTTTCTTCCCTAACTCTAAGACTAGGTGAACACCTACCAGGCATTTCTGCAGCATACACATGATGTGATAGGTAATTGTTTGAATTTCTGTCCACCCCCTTGATTGCTATGTTCCCTTGCTGAGCCTCAGTTTTCTCCTCTGTGAAATGTGGTTAATTGTAGTCCTTCCACAGGTGGTTCTGTGGCTTGAATGTGATAAAGCATGTATGGGCATGAAAATAGCAGGCCACACAGAATGTAGGCTATCATCATTATTTTTTGCTTTCTCCCATAGACCATAAGCTCTGAGAGCAATTTCCATGTGCTTTGTTTAGAGCTACTTCCTAGAGGCACACAATAGGCATACAAAACTGTCAGTTAAGAATTAGAGAAAGGATGAAGGGCTGGCTCTTGTGAATGGGCCTACAGAGTATGATATTCATGATGCTGGGTGTGCCTCCCCCAGATCACTTCCAGGCATCTGAAACATTTCCTAGACACAAATAATTTATTTTGGTATGAGAAGGCAGAGGAAGGAGAGGTTCAGGGAGCCCTTACAGAAACGCAGCGCAGGAGTACCCTATACCTGCTAGCTAAAGGAAATCTAACACATGGGCCCAACTCCCATTAATATTAGACTGGGAGTGTGATGGGGAGAGCTAACATAGAGGGACTTTCCCCTTTCCCTGCCCTTCAGGAATACAGTGAGGCAAAAGTCAAAACAGTGGTGAGTTGTGTGGAGGCCAATTCTGTTAGAACAGAGGCTGTCTAGGCCCCACCCATGGTCCAGGCAGGAGATGGAGTTTCAAATTGTATGGCAACTGTTGTTCCACGGCTTGTGGTCATCAGCACTGGGTACCCTTGGGTGAAATACCCCAGTAGGGGTGGGAAAGAGGTAGGGCTTACACCACACAAATCTTTGCCAGCAGGGTTGTACTTCAAAAATGAAGAGACAACAAAGCAATGGAGGGTAGGTATATAAAAGAAATGGTGACAGTCAAATAAACACAAGAAAAAATACCCCAAATATATCTAGAGATAAAAAAACAAAATTAAATTTATTTATTTGTGGTGCTGGGATTGAAGCCAGGGCCTTGTGCATGCAAGGCAAGCACTTTACCAACTGAACTATATCCCCAGCCCCCAAATTAAATTTAAAGTGAAAGTCAGTGCTTATGCAAAAGAACCATTTGGAGAAAATGACTCATTTTGGAGAGGAGCAGATGTTCTCATTTACATAGTCTCTATAATCATGAATGGACTTTGTTCTGTCCTCCTATGGCAAGCATGACCAGCAGCTGGTCACATCTGATGCATGACACCAAGGGAGAGTCTCCACTAGTGTAATCCTTGACCCTATATCCTTGGGTCTCCCCTATCCATTGCATTATAGGGGAGTCTGGGAAAAGGCAGCAGCCCTGCCTGCCCTCTGGACACCCCCAGCATGAGCTGTTTCAGAAGAAGTAGATGTGGCCGAGGACTACAAGCATAATCAAGATGATCCCACTGGTACTGACCACCCAGAAAGGCTCTTCTGATATGTCACCCCACCCTGTACCTTCTGCCTTTTTCTTGGTATCCTCCATCTTCCTGGTTGCTGTTTCTGGGGCTAGAATCTCTGTACTTCTTGACATATCACCATGCTCCATCATCGCCTTGGTCTCCTTCATCTTCCTAGTTGCCTCTCCTGGGGCCAGCACCTCTGTACCTTCTGCTATGTCACCATGCTCTATCTTCCCCTTAATTGCCTCCATATTTTCCTTTGTGGGCTTTTCAGGGGCCAACTTGGGGCTTGGCTGTGGCTCCAGGCCACAGAACAGGTCCCAGGTCTTCCAGAGGCAGGTTTTGGCTTCTGGAACATAAGGAACAGGCAAAGGTCAGGAGGCATGCAGGCCATGACACAGGAGGGAAGATTTCATAGGGGGTCATGTCTTAACAGCAAGTCCAGTATGAAATCCAACAACTCACTCCTAATAAAGAAGTATTCAGACTGAACATGGAATGCTATAACCATCCTTGGAGATGTAACTGAGGTAGAGGGTGGGATGAAGGACTTAGGAAACACTCTGAGGGCAGAGTAGGGCTGCAGAGCTATCAGGTGTACCTAAAACCCTAATTGGGCAGCTGAGAAAGTGTCAGGGTAGTACGGTACTTCCATGTGCACCCTCTTGTGCCAGGCAATGACATTCCCTGTTTCTGTAGGTCTAGAACAGGTGGTGGCTGCTCCTCTGAGCATGTACTCCACCTAGGTCACTAGTCTTTGGAGGATGGAGGAAGCCCTGCAAGTCCTGGAAATAAGACATCACTTTCTTTAACAGTTTTGTAAAGTGTCTTCCCCAAGCAACTGCCAGTCTCTCTGCTTGGCTCAGTAGGGCATTCGCAGATGCCTAGGTCATTGTGGGAACTTCCTATTGTACAGGAGGGGAGTCTAAGAATCACAGAAGGTTTTCCATTCATTTTATTAAGGCAAACTAGTGGAAATATCTAACTGTGAGCTTGAATTTTACTCCAGTGTCTGTGCTATGAATGCTGGCTTGCCCCTTGGGACTAGCTTAGGCTCAGGTCAGCACCACGGTCAGCTCCCAGCACACTTGTACGGGCCCAATGGCTGCCAGGGATTTGTCCTTAGAGACACTCCTGGGAATGGTTCCCTCCAGGATGACAAGATTTTAGTCAGAGTGGGCTCCCAGCAATGGGCAGTGTGACATTTTCTGTCTCATCCCATTGGACAGCCTCCAAGTCAGTGTCTCCTGCAGTGGAGGTTGAGAAGGTATCAGGGATGATGGAACCCACCTGACAGGGATGGAAGAGTCTGTTAGAAGGGAAGGGTGTCTGTAGCTGGAGGACCTTAAATCCAGTGACACAGATATATAATGTTTGGGCTGAGAAGTCTTATCACCAGCCACACTCTTGCTTCTGTTCTCAGACACCGAAGTTATAACACTATCATGAAGCTTCCAGGACTTAAGAGGCAGCTGGAAGAGGTAACTAGAATTGAAAAGGCAACCAGTTGTTTAGCCACAGCCCAAAGGCACAACTGTCACCTCAAACAGACAAGGCAGTATCATGGGCAGCTGTCTGGCCCAGGAGCTGAAAGCCTATACTTTGGAGTGAGACTGCTGGTTTTCAAATCCCAGCTCTACCACTGTCTGGCCATCTATGGGGCCAGGAACAAATTATCTGACTGCTAATTGCCTTAGTGTCCTCAGCTTTTAAATACAGCAGTAGTTGTATCTATCACACATGAGTATAATTTTGGAAGCATCTGGAAGATTGTGGGTACCGAGGGTGAGCTTAAAGAAAACTGCCAGCAGGCATCAGAGGGACCCTCCAGGAGTATAGGGTCCTATGCCCAGGGGAGACCACTGGGGCCTTCCCCAACCAAATGTGCATCTCCTTTTGCAGTTATCAGGAGGGATCCCTGAGCCTTTCTGGACTCTGAACTTCTCTAAGAGGACTGTATACAACACTGCCCCAGCCAGAACCCTGCTTTCTTTCCATCTAGGCCCTTTTCTTCTCTCCCTTCCTCCCACATTCATAGCCTCTTCACCACTCTCTACCCCAGGCTCAGGACTAATCTCATTATGTCCTTTATCCCTGTTTGCGTCAGGGGCTTCAAGAAGCTCAGGTCACCTCTGCACCACCCCCATGGCCCTGAATACTCCTTTTTCTAACACTATCTGCTGAAAGAAAACCTTTCTCTTACTCTCTGAAGGCCCAGGGCCTCAGCCTCTCCCAGGGACACTCTCCCTCTTCTTTTTTGGACTGAAACCAAGTTATCCCCTAAACCTGTTTCTGGGGTGCCCTCTTAGGTAGGGCTGCCCCCTCTCTCCCTGTTCCTGCATCCATGCTAGAAAGGGCAGTCTCCTGTCCCTTTCACTGCCCACTCCCCTCCTGGCACCACACCACCAGATAGCTCTGTTGGAGGTGCAACAGTGTATGGCAAACCCCAAATACCAGTTCTTGGGCATGGTCTTTCTTTACCTATCAGTGTTTGCCTCAGTGGCCTACCTCACCCTTTGAAACACTTTAGGACACTAGACACTTCTGATTTTCTGTCCTCTTGCTGGCTCCCCCGTATTGCCTGAGTGCCCCTTTTTTCAATCCTGACTTCTCTCCTTCCACTACCTCCAGGAACCACTCAGCACAACTCCTTTCTTCACCCTCAGCCCAGCCTGCTTACTATGGGTGTTGGATGGCTTCACAACCTCTGCATGCCCTAACTGCCCCAGGAGGCATCTTAGGGAAAACGAAAGCCAGTGCCTCTGCTTGGAAGAACATTTCTGAGGATGAAGATGGTGAGGCAGAAAGTGCTAGGTTAGCAACACAGGTCAAGCATTACTCTAGACCACTTCACATAGGACCCCTCCCAGGGCTCTTCTTTCTTACCTTCCTGAGCTGGGGGACTGGGGAATCTCTTCCATTGTATTTCTGTGTCTAGATCCACCCTCTCTTCTTGGCTGTTGCGCAAACTCCAGCAGAGCCCATGAAGCTGGAGGGTGGAGAAAACAGGGGCATGTCACCACTGGGCCCTGTCACGCAGCCATATAGTACCACAGCCCACAGCTGGGACTAGGGTCCCGATGGACTGAAAAGAGATCTGGTTGTTAGACTTTAACAAAAGATGGAAGGAAGGTGGGATGGGAAATGACAAGAACTATGATTTGGGTTTTAGTTCTGGCTAAGGTATCATGTGGTTGTGTGACTTTGGCAGAGTGGTACAAAGAGTATGTCCTTCAATGTAAAGCAAGGGGTTGGAGACAATGAACTCAGGGCTCTTTTCCATTTTGAGGGTCCAAGAATATGCACCCCTCAGGCTGGGAAAAGTTGCCCATTACCCTTGTGGTACCCTATGTCTGGTGGTATGGGGGAAGCTGCTTTCATTCCAGAAGCTCTATACAGGACATCAGACATAGCCAGAATGCTGCCCAGGAGGGGTTGTACCTGGCCCTGGAGCAGAACTTGATTACTCAAATTCAATAGCATATTTGCAGATGCTTAAGAGGAGAAATCCATTTCTTTTCTGGTCTCTAATTCTTTTCTCTTCCTAAAAACATATAAGAAGTAACAAAACCTTGGGAAGTAACAAAAACTCAAGTCAATTGCTGCTTCTTGTTGGGGAGGGTTAGGGTAGCAAAAGCACAAGTGAACATTTTCACTAAATCCAAGTTTGTCCAAGAATATAGTGCATCTGAACCTATTACACCAGCCTTGGTGCAGTATAGGTGAATTCCTGCCCTGCATGGTTTCCTGTTAATACACAATGGGATGCTTATGAGCCTCACTGGCTGGGCAGTCTCCAAGAATGAGCCCTGTCTTTTAAATTAAAATGTTGAAACTACAATTTTGTAGTGTTGATGATAGACTCAGCTTAACCTTTAAATATTTCTTGATAGTGCCATATTTGTACATTTTGCCTTCCCAGCAACACTATCAATCTCCTGTGGATGAGGTCACTGGATGTGCTGGAAGGGCCTGGGTCCCAGTGATGTACAGCATCTGTGTGCTTCTGAGCATGGATGATTTGGGGGCAGAAAGTCCTACCTCCCCTGGTTGTGGTGAGCAGAGGTGCCGTTTGGAAGGCTCAGGCCAGTGCCTGGCATGTTGTCACTGATCCATAAGTGCTACTTTTCTCTCAGGTTCCTCCCCTCTAGGCAGCTACTTTGTCTTTTCCAGAGCACTGGTGCTTTGCTAGGGAGCTGGGAGACATACGTGGCTGAGCAAGTGAGAAGTGGACACAAGGAAGCTGGCAGTAAGAGAAAAGCGGAAAAGAATGCCAACAATCTGAACGATGAAGGCCCTGAGCAACAGGAAACTTAAAGTCAGCCACCCCCAGGGTTTCAAGACATTAAGAGTAGGGGAGTCTCCCATACTGTCACTGATTCAAGAGAATCTGCAGTGGAATGTGAGCATCTGGCTCTTCTCTCCATTCATTATCTTCCTTTTCCAACTGGGCTGTATATGCAAGAGAGGGATGAATCAAGTGGAAAATATTAAGAAGAGTGGCCAAAATAAAGTTGGGGATCCCTGAGGTTTGCAGTCTTCTAAGTTTACCTGTCCTTGTAACTCAACTTTTGATAATGGAATACCAGCTTTTGTCCAGATTCTGAGCAAAGTTGTAAGAAAGGCACTGGGCCTTACATACTCATGCCCTTCCGAGTTCCTCCCTAAACTCCAGATCTCTTGATTGCTGGATGGATGATGAGGACCCTTACTCCTTCCAACTTCTGGTGAGGCCAAGTCCCTGTCCTGCTAAGGTGCCCAAGTAGGTGACATGGTGGAGCCAGTGTGAGCTTTAGAGTCAGGTTGGAGTCCAGGTCAACAAATTACTTAACTTCTCTGAGCCCAGGTAAATAAACATCTAAAACTGGTAACTAACACCTGCCTCCTGGGAAGTAGGAAATAGTTTATGAGAAGGCTATGAAGCACAGCTACAGCATCTGTGCCTCCCCTTTCCCAGTGGCTTAAATTCCTCTGGGTGGGCAATAGCTGGGACTTCCCTGATTACATTAATTCATATTGAGGTTAGTGAATTTAATACTTCCAAGGAAAATTTGTATTTTATTAGCAAAATTATCAATCTAAATGAAGACTTAATTGGCAGATAATTGAAGAGTTTTTAGTTTTTTTTGGGGGGGTAGTGCTGGGACTGAACCAAGGGGCTGGCACATGTTGAAAGTGCTAAGAACTTTACCACTGTGCTACATCCCTAGCTCTTGGTGGTGTTGTTGTTGTTGTTTTAAGACAGGCAAGCCATTTTTTAAATAGGCAAATTATTTCTGTGGCACATTTCTATTTTCGATCCACCAGAGAACCACAATTAGCCCCCAGCCTTCCCACTTCCAAAGAGAATTTAGGAATCCAGGCACTCTTCACCAATTTGCTGCACCCTGGGACCATGAAGTTGACCCCCAGAGCATCCTAACAGCAGCACTTACATGTTTATCCGGAATTGGGTCTGTGATGAAGGAGATCCCCAGCATGCTCAGGAGACTGACTAGGAGGATGAACATGCTAAAATAGAGGTAGTGCATGCTACAGATAAGCATGGGACACTTGCTCCTGTTCTCGCAGGTCTGGAGTCCATAGGCTAACTCGGCCAGCAGTCGAAAGACACCAATCACAATTCCAAAAATCAGCCCCCAGAAGGCACCCTGTCAAAGGAGGAGCCCAACAGAATCACTTGGGAAGAGGAAAGGTGATGAGACAAACTACTTTCCTCATTCCCCTTGCTAGCTGGGTTCTAAAACTGGTTATAGTTAGGGCATTGATACCTTGCAGAAGATAAGTGTGAGCAAGTGAGAAGATGCCAGACTGGAGACACTGGTACTATTAGGTTAATTAGAGAACTTAAGAAAAATTGGAAACATTATTGAGACCATCAATAGACATCTCAAACTAAATGTGTCCAAAAAGAACCCAATCTTCCCCAATTCCCCAAGGGGCACCTCCATTTCCCTCTTTGCTTTGGTGCCTTTCCCCAAGCTCTGGCTCCTTTCTTTTCATCCTGCAATCCCTCCATCCTTCAGCAAACCCTCTTGTCTCTAACCACAAAATGTATCCAGAATCAAATTCCTTGCCATCAACTCCATAGCTACCATGTTAACCCCACTCTGTCATCTTTTCTCACACAGGTGGGTTCCCCACCTTGATTTCTGATTGCCCACTGGCCCTGAAGAAACCAGAATGGTCTCTTGAAGCTTACATTAGAGAATGCCTAGTCTTTATATGGACCTCCAATAGCTTATTATCACCTGCCATCAGACTCAGACCTCAACCCCATACCACAGTTGACCTTGCCTGGTTCTGTTGCTCTCCCTTCGTCATTCCACTCTAGTCATAAAGTCCTTCTTGCATCTTGAAACTACTCACTTTGCTCTTGGCTAGGGCCTTTGTACTTGCACTTCTCTTGGTGTGGCTCTCTCTGTAGATCTTTTGCCTCATTCTTCAGGTTTCAGATTCTAGGTCACTTCCTTAGATGAAGTCTCTTGCCACCTTACCTCATATCCTTGTCTGCCCCATCCCCTAGCCTTCCCTGTTACCTCCGTGATCCTTTTTAATCTTTTAAACAGCACTATGTCACCATCAGTAATCTTTATCTGCTCAATGTGTATCTTTTGTCTCCAATTAGACTACTCCATGAGAATAAGGACTTGATCTTGGCTTTGGAAGTGTATTTGGAGTCTGATTCAGGAGGGGCTGAATGTCAGAGGAAAGAGAGAGATAGGCAAGTATTGTGGGAGAAAGAGCTAAATCAAAAAGCCAAGGAGAAGATCCACAGGAACCAATTCCTGAAGGACATGGGCAGAAGCTAGATGAATATGCCATCCAAAACAGGGTGGAAGAGAGGGCCTGGAAAAGTGCTCTAGGTCAAAGAGGGCACATGCAATGTGGTCGCAACCATGGACTGGGGGTAGCAGGAAAGTCCCTTACCAGATCCCCTCATTTTCCTTGGTGATTCCCCTCATACCCTGAGGTTGGTGTTATAGGAGAGAGGTAGAGTCCCCCGACTGCCTGCCTCTCTTGAAATGCCCTTTCCAGGAAAGCAAAGAAAAGTAACTCTGGCACCCAGACTGCTTCCCCTGCATTTCTGCTGCTAAATTAGGTCCTGGTGAGCTGGGTGGAAAAGGATCACTGGCAAGTCATCTGCAAGGTTGAACACCTCAAATTTTTTAAAAAAGAAGGAAGGAAACAAAACAAAAACAAGAAGATTGAACACCTGAGATGAGCCTGGGAGAAAGTATCAGTCAGGTGGAATAGTAAAAGATATTCCTGGCAAAGCAAACAGCTCATAACAAATGAAGAGAGGCCAAACATAACAAACGAAGAGAGGCCAAAGACAGCAGGGACAGTATAGCAATCAGCACTGAATGGGACCTAGGGGCTGGGCATGGGGAAGACAAGTTCTTGGAGATGGACAGGGCCAGATCACAGAAGGCCTTAGGTGCCATACTCAGGAACATATAAGGATCATTCACTCAGTGCTGTCTAGGGAAACAAAAAAGTTTAAGAAGTGACTCAAAAATTAAAAAGTAAAAAAGAGAAGAGTCAAGCAAGCTATACTTTCAAAGTCTTATTGATGAAATGATAAAACCGTTAATTGGGATCTTTATTTGGTCTTAAGTGCAGCTGAAAGAGATGGTCCAAATAGTTACCTCCTCAGTGCAGGGAAGGTGGAAGGAGTCCACTGCTGTATATCCCCCATGTGAGTGTGGTACCACAAGGATGACACATCCATGTACATACATAATAGAAGATTATTTTCTTGCAGCCAAATATGTGGGAAGGAGAAGCATTCAGTTTTGTATCATCACCTCCACAAATGTAAGGTGATTAGTTTTGCATGGCATGGCTGAAAATGGATTACATTAGAAAGAGAGTAAAACAAATCACTCTTTCCCTCCATATATATGAGCAAGCGTGGAACAAATCTGCCCAAGAGGACATCATCTCTCAGAAAGCAATGAAGGTCTCTTGAAGCACAAGAGACACTCTTAGGGTAACTCTGTTAAAGACCCCTACAATGTGAATGCAACAGCCCCCACACCATTCCATGCCAATACCCACCTGTTCATTGACTCTTTTACAAAATATAGCAAGCAGGCATATGGCGGTGACCGGTGGGGTCAGGAAACTCTTAGCAACCTGTATGTATTCAAACAGGTTTTCACTGTGAGCTGTTTCTATAATACGGACCCAGGCAATGGTGACAGCAAGTAAGGCTATAATAAAAAACCTGCAAATTAAATCAACAATTAGTGATGAGTTTGGTGATTTTCCCCTGCCAATAAAATATCTACGAACATGTACTATTAATTCAGTTATTTCCTGCTTTTTAATTTTATCATTATTATTTTTTGCAGTGCAAGGGATCAAGCCCAGGGCCTTATACATGCTAATGAAGTGCTATATCATTGAGCTAGACCCCTTGCCTTATTCCTTAATTTAAATTCAGGTACCCATTCATAAGTATGGGGGAAGAGGAAACAGCAATACCCTTAAACACAAATGGGTGTCACAGGGCTATAAATGACCCCTTCAACTTCTGAACAAATAAAACTGAGTATCTATACTAGACTGTCACCAAATTTGGAGGCTATATTTAACTAAATGTGGAGGGGCAGTCAGCCTTAAAATATACAATACATGAAAAATACTAATTTCTTGAGAAGTAACTCATTTTTTAAAATTTTTTTTTATTTATTTGCTTTTAGTTGTACACAATGCGTTTTATTCAATGCGTGTTATTTGTACGTGGTGCTGAGGATCGAACCCGGGTCGCCCACGTGCTAGGCAAGCGCTCTACCGCTGAGCCACAATCCCAGCCCAGAAGTAACTCATTTTTAAAAAGTTCACACAGATTACTCTGGATCACAATTTTAAAGATTTAAACAAGTTGAGAAACTTATTTTATGCAACATAAGTGAGAGTCATCACAAGGTGCAAAGGTGGTTCAATATTAGAAAATCAATCAATGGAACCACACAAAATTAAGTTATTGAAGGGGAGTAAAAACCCACCTATATCCCAACTGACACAATGAAGTGTTTAACAAATTATAACACTTTTTTCACAATGGAAAAATATTTTTGGAATACTGAGTAGAAGGAACTACCTCAGCATGATAAAGGGCATTTATGAAAAACCCATAAACAGTATCATACTCAATAATGAAAGACTGAAAGCTTTCCCTTTGAGATCTCCAAAAAAGAACCAGGTAGAGGCTACAAATCTTCATTACCTTTTCTAAGGAAATAATTTTTAATGTGTATCTCTATAAAATTACACTAAATCAAGTGTCATCCCAAAGATGAATAAATATTAATTACATATCAATAAGGGCTAAAAAATTATAATTTTGAGAGAGCGAATGTAAGTTAGAAAGGACCAATCCAATTGATAGGCAAAGAAGAGGCAAAGAAACAAATTTGGTAACTATGGAATAGTTCACACTGGACTAACCTTCCCATAGGTGACAATGATAAACTCTGGGCCACATATAAAAATATCTTAAAGACATTGAGGAACAACTGAAACTGGACAGAAGTGGGAAGGAATCCAATCCTTGAAATAAAGGAACTGCATGAGGTGAGATATTTACACAGCTTTTCTACTGAGGGCTCTCCCTAGTCTTCCAGTGTGGAGTGACCAACAGTTAAGCACAGAGTCCCATTCTTACTGAGTTGAGTTGATAGAGGTTGAGGATTCAGAGCAGTTGAAAGATCTGGGGAGAAATTCCAAAAAGCAGGGAGCAACGGATCAAGGGGATCCAAATCTGTACATAAGCTTCTCTTGAATCCCTGGATTACCCTGTTAACTATGCATGTGTAGAAGAATTTCTAAAGAGTCCACCAACAGGCAACCTTTAGAAAGCAGAAAACACTGATCAAAGATTTCAGTTGCTGCTTACATTAAGGGAGACACAAATTAGAGGTGGAATTCCATTAAGTTAGAGGGGCTTTGTAACGATCTTAGGCTTTTCACTGAAATCTCAGAAGGTCCATACCTTAGGAATACAGACTATATTCCAGGGCTAAGAATTTGCCCTAAGACTAAGAGAAAAACTGAAACAACCTACCTTATCAAAGTATAAAATTAGATCTTTATGGGTTTAAGGTGATCAGCTAGCAACTTACCTGAATGTTAGGACAACAATCAATACTTTACGGAGGAATGTGATCCAGAGTTCCTGCAATGTATCATTCAAAATGTCTAGTACACATTAAATTTACTAAGCATGTTAGGAAAAACAAAACATGACCCACAATCAAGGAAAAACAAGCAATCAGTAGAAATGGATCCCAAGTTGACTCAGATATTAAAATTGGCAGACAAAGGATTTCAAAGCAGTTACATTAAAGGATGTAAAGGAAATGATGGTTATGAGTGAACAGATAAGAAATCATGGCAGAAAACTGGAAACAATTTAAAAGCTTTGGAAAGGAACCAGATAGAAATTCCAGAAATGAAACTCTAGTTCAATATCTGAAATGAAAAATTTGCTGATTGGTCGTAACAATAGATTGGAAATGGCAGAGGAAAGAGCCAATAAATCCAAAGATAGATTGACAGAACTAAACTAAAGAACATACAAAAAAATTTAAATAAAAACAAGCCTTAATGGTCTATGGGATAATATCAAAAGGGCTAATACGTGTGTAAGTAGAGGGACAAAAAAGAGGAGAAACCAAGGGAGACAAACATGCTAAGGTGGTCAAAACTCCCCAAATTTGGTGAAAACCATTAATTTGTAGATTTCAGCTCAGCAAAACCTAAGCAGTATAAACACACGTGCATATTTACAACTCATAATAAAACTGGTGGAAAGCCAAAAATGGGAGGAAAGCTTTGAAAGTCATGGAGAAAAAGATACCTATTCATACAGAGAGCAAAAATATGAATTACAGCTGACTTCTCATCAGAAACAAGAGGGCAGAAGAGAATAGAACAGCATCTTTAAAGTAGTGAAAGAAAAATATTGTCAACCTAGACTTCTATATTCAGTGAAAATGTCCATCCCCCAAATAGGGATGAAATAAAAAATATTTCCAACAAATAAAAACTGAGAATCTGTCAGTCTAGTTTGTGCTACTTTAAAAGAAAACCACAGACAGGCTAATTTATAAAGAACAGATTTTTTTTCTCAGAATTCTGGAGGTTGGAAGCCCAAGATCAAGATGCTGGCATTTGGTGTCTGGTGAGTGCTGTGTCCTCTGGAGGAAAGGAACACTGTGTCCTCATGTGGCACAAGGGCAAGAGAGCCTAATGCTACTTTTATAATGGCCTTAATCCCATTCATGGCAGGGGGAGGGTGTCATGAACTAATCAGCTCTTAAAGTACTGAACTCTTGAGAGCTTGTTTGGAGGTTCTGGCAGGGGAGTGCAGCAAATTGCATCCTTGACCAAAATATGGTCATCCTCTATTGGGGAAGGTCACCCCCTTCACTGAGCTTACAGCTTTTGGAGGGAGGTACTTGGAGTAGTGAGGGAAGAAGGGGATACCCACCTAGCTAGTCATATTAGCTGAATCAACCGTGCTGATCAATGGGGTGACAGATGTAGCAGCCAGATAGCCCTCACATCCAGGCCTGAACTGTTAACACCATCACATTAACCATTAAATTTCAACATCTGAATTTTGAAGGGGATACATTCAAATCATAGCACTACCTACTTTTTAAGACTTACTGTAAATATACAGTAACCAAGACACTTTAATTCTGGCATCAAGATAGATAAGTAGATTATGGAATAAATGAGTAAAAAAAAAAACCATATGTATATGGTCTATTGATGTTAGCCAAAGGTGCTAGAATGTTGGTGAAGATATGAAGCAACTAGGATTGCATGTGTACTCCTTTGGAAAATAGTTTGGCAGTTATTTATAAAGTTAAACATATGCCTACCCTTAGCCTATTAAGTCTACTCATAGCTATTATCCCAGAGAAGTTATACTCAGATCCACAAAAAATCTTCCATAAGAATGTTTAGAGCCCAAACTGAAAACAATCCAGATGCCCATTAACAGAATGGCTAATAAATGTAGTACATTTATACAATGGGATACTAAAATTCAACAAGAAAAATGAACAAACCATGGAAATGTGCAAATACCTAGATAAAATCTCAATACACTATATTAAACAAAGCCAGACAGAAAATAGCATGAACCATATGATTACACTCATATTAACTGATATTCTTAATCTTAATGTTAGTGCAATACATTTTCCCCTTAATGGTCTGTTTTCTTTATAGCAGGTGTAAGTAATCTTTGCATACTCCAAGATCCTGTTTTCTTATAAAGCTTTATTGTTTTACTTTTCATGTTCAAATATATACAATTCATCTGAAAAGAATTTTTGTGTATAGTGTAAGATAAGAATCACTATTACTTTTTAAATTTTATCCCAAACCCTCAGTATCATTTGAAAAATTTCTGTCCCCTACCACTTTCCTCACCTCTTTGCCATAGATCAAGTAACTATGCCTGAGGACCCTTTTCTGTACTCTGCATTTCCTCACATTGGTTTGTCTATACTTGTCCCAAAACCATGCTGTTTTAGTTAGTATTGATTCACAATAGATACTGGTATCCATTAATGTATATCCTCAGTTTTGTTTATCTGCAAGAAATTTCATTGGCTATTACTTGCTCTTTGTATTTCATGTTAATTTTTATGTTAGAGTTGTTATGTCAATTAAAAAAAAAGTTACTGCAATTTTGCCTGGTATTATCCTGAATAGGCAGAACAGTATGTATGGCACACTGTCAATATTTAATCTTTCAATTCATGTATATAGAATATCCCTGTACATATTTAGGTCTCATTAATATTTTTCTCAACAGTGCCTTGTAATTTTTGAGCAATTTTCTCACATCTTTTGGGATATTTATTCCTAGGTATCTGATATGGTTTTATGGTACTACAGGTGATAATGAGTAAGATGTTAATTTTTGTATTTTGATTTTATTATCAATCTTGTTAAAATCATGGGCTGGGGTTGTGGCTCTGTGGTAGAGTGCTCGCCTCGCATGTGCGCGGCCCTGGTTCGATCCTCAGCACCATGTAAAAATAAACGCATTGTGTACAACTAAAGCAAATAAATAAATTTTTAAAAATCACTTTTAAATTTTAACAATTTGTCTATAAAGTCTTTTATGATTATTTTATTTCTTCCATCTCTATTCTTATGTCATTTATTTGCCTTTTTGGACTGGCTACACTTCTAGTACAATGTTGAATTAAAGTGGCTATAATGGACCTTGTTCCCACTTTCAGGGGGAAGGATTTCCACATGTAAGTATTAAGTATGGTAAGTGCTATATTTAAAATATATCTTTAAAAGTCAGAATAATTCTTAATTTGCTGAGATTCAAAGAAATAAGTATTAAAGTTTAAAAGGGATTTATATCTAACGAGATGAGATTGTCTTTCTTCTTTTTTCAGTTGATGTGGTCAAGTACCTGGGCTATATATATATATATATATATATATATATATATATATATATATATTTTGGTACTGGGGATTGAATTCAGGGGCACTGACACTGGGACACATCCCCAGCCCTTTTTTGTGTTTTATTAGAGACAGGGTCTCACTGAGTTGGTAAGTGCCTCGCCATTGTTGAGGCTGGCTTCGAACTCGCGATCCTCCTGCCTCAGCCTCCCAAGTGCTGGGAGTACAGGCGTGTGCCACTGCACCTGACCCTGGGCTAGTTTTAAAATTTTTATTTTTGGTTCATATATAATAATCATACATGCTTATGATATTTCAACATATGTATACATTGTATAATAATTAATTTAGGCCAATTATCATAAATTGATGGATTTTTAAATAATAAACTATTCTTGCATTCCTGAGAAAAATTGCAGATAGTCATGGTGTATCATTTTTCCTATATTTTGCTGGATCTCAGTTGCTAATATTTTGTTTAAAATTTTTGCATCTATGTTCATATGTGCATGGTATATAGTACCCATGTTTTCTTTAGACCTTTATTAGTCATTTTGAAAGAGAAGTCTCTTCTAAGTAGCATGCAGTTGGTTTTAAAAAATATAGTCTAATAATCTTAGCTCTTTAACTCAGGTATTTATTATACTTATATTTCATGAAATTGCTGATAAACTTGAGTTTATATTATCATGCTATTATTCATTTTCTAATTAAGCCACCTGTTTCATGTTCTTTTCATTCTTTTTTTGGATTTCTTCCAGACTACTAAAATATTTTATTAGTTGTTCTCCCTTTTTCTTCTATTAACTCCCTAGTTAAACATCCTTGAACTATATTATTCTCTTATTGCTTCATTTCAAGATTACATACATCCTTGATACAGTATTGTCTTGTACAAGTTTTTAAAAATCACATCCTCATTAATTTTAGAACATTAGAATATTTAAGTTTCATTTAGCCTTTTCTCAGCATAGATTACTTTCATATGTCATAAATCCCATGGACATTTTTTTCTTTTTTTTTTTTAAATATTTATTTATTTGCTTTAGTTGTACACAATTCGTTTGTTCATACGTGGTGCTGAGGATCGAACCCGGGCCGCGCACGTTCTAGGCGAGCGCGCTACCGCTGAGCCACAACCCCAGCCCCATTTTTTTCTTATTGATGTTTTTAACAGTTGCTATTTGTTTATATTTACCATGTACTTATGCTGTCTGGTGCTCTTAATTCCTCTCTGAAGTTCAATACTATTTGGGTTATTTTACTTTAAGACTGAAGAATTTCCCTTAGTATTTCTTATAGTACAAGTTTAATGTACTATAATGTTTCTTTTTTAAATATTAATTTATTTGCTTTAGTTGTACACAATGCTTTTTATTTTTATGTGGTGCTGAGGATCAAACCTGGGCTGAGCACATGCTAGGCGAGCGCTCTACCACTGAGCCACACCTCCAGCCCTGTTTCTTATTCTCTTTCTTTCTTGCTTTATTTTGCCATACTGGGGATTGGACCGAGAGCCGTGGAATTGCTAGGCAAGTGCTCTACCTCTGAGCTGCATCCCCATCCCTTTTTATTTTATTTTGAGACAAGGTCTTGCTAAGTTGTCCAGGCTGGTCTTGAACTTGCAATCCTCCTACCTCAGCCTCCCAAGTAGACGGGAATACAGGTGTGCACCACCTGGCCCTGCTTAATAAATTCTTTTAATTTTTTTTTTGTACCAGGGACTGAACTCAGGGGCACTCGACCACTGGGCCACATCCCCAGCCCTTTTTTGTATTTTATTAGAGACAGGGTCTCACTGAGTTGCTAAGTGCCTTGTTGCTGAGGCTGGCTTTGAACTCGTGATCCTCCTGTCTCAGCCTCCCAAGTGCTGGGATTATAGGCGTGTGCCACCGCGCCTGGCTATCTTTTAATTTGTATTTTTCTAAAAACATATTTATTTACCTTCATTTTGGAGAATACTTTTGATGAGTATTGAATTCTAATTTGGTAGTTGAAGATGCTATTCCATTGTCTTCTGGCTTCCATAGTTTCTTCTAAAGACTGTCTCTGTTGCTTCTTTAAAGGTAATATGATTTATTTTTCTATGGGTGCTTTAAATATTTTCTAATTATATTCAATTTCCACCATAATGTAATCTAGGTATGGTTTTAAAAAATATTTATTTAGTTGTATATGAACACACAGTATCTTTATTTATTTTTGTGTGGTGCTGAGGATCAAACCCAGTGCCTCACACATGTGAGGCAAGCGCTTTACCACTGAGATACAGCCCCAGCCCCTAGATATGGTTTTCTTTGTATTAATCATGCTCAGATTGTGGAATTTCCTAGGTTTTTGGGTAGCTGTCCATCAGTTTTGGACACTATCTTTTCAAAATTATTTCCAACCAATTTGTTCCTTTCTCTCTGTGATTTCAATATACATATTATTACTCTGATTGTGTTTCATGTGCATCTTGCTTGTATTTGTGTATTTCAGTTTGATATTGTCAACTGATCCATCTTCAATAATTGTGTCTTCTGCTATATTCTATCATTGAGTTCTTTTATTTTTCTCTTTTTTAGGTAGTGGAGATCAAACCCAGTAGCACACTGAATTATATCCCAAGTTCTTCTAATTTTTATTTTGAGACAGGGTCTTATTAAGTCACCCTAGATGACTTTGAACCTGCATTCCTCCTGCCTCAGCCTCCCAGCTGGGATTCTAGGTGTGTGCCATGTTTGGCTTTCACTGAGTTGTTATTTCAGATATTTATTTTTAAATTATAGAAAAACTTCTTTAATCTGTTTCATAAATTCTGATTCTCTGGAAAAATTCTCAATATTTTTGTCCAGTTTATATATCTTTTCCTTTATTTAGTTGTACATATTAATCATAGTTATTGAATTCTATTTTTGATTTAAAAAAATTTGTTCTTTTTAGATGTACATGACATAAGAGTGTATTTTGACACATTATACATACATGGAGTATAACTTATTCGAAGTAAGATCCCACTCTTGATGTTGTACATGGTGTGGTATTTCACTGGTGGTGTATTCATATATGAACACAGGAAAGTTATGTCTGATTCACTCTACTGTTTTTCCTATCCCCATCCCTCACTCTTCCCTTCATTCCCCTTTGTATAATCCAGTGAACTTCTGTTCTCCCTTCCCTACTTATTAAGTATTAGCATTTGTGTATCAGAACATTTTTGGCCCTTGGTTTTTGGGGACTGGCTTATTTCACTTAGCATTAGAGCCTCCAGGTCCATCCATTTACCAGCAAATGTAAATGTTTCATTCCTCTTTATGGCTGAGTAATACTCCATTGTGTGTGTGTGTGTGTGTGTGTGTGTGTGTGTGTGTGTACCACATTTTCTTTATCCATTCATCTGTTGAAGGGCACCTAAGTTGGTTCCATTGTTTAGTTATTGTGAATTGAGCTGATATAAACATTGATGTGGCTGTGGCGCTGATTTTAAGTCCTTTGAGTATATGCCAAGGAGTGGGATAACTGGGTCAAATGGTGGTTCCATTCCAAGTTTTCTGAGGAATCTCTATACTACTTTCCAGAGTGGTTGTACCAATTTGCAGTCCTACCACTAATGTATGAGTATACCTTTTCCCCCACATCCTTGCCAACATTTATTGTTACTTATATTCTTAATAATTGCCATTCTGACTGCAGCGAGATAGAATCTCAATGTAATTTTAATTTGCATTTCTGTAATTTCTAGAGATGTTGAACATTTTTTCATGTTTGTTGATTGATCATATTTCTTCTTCTGTTAAGTGTCTGTTCAGTTCCTTTGCCCATTTATTAATTATTTGTGTGTGTATGTGTGTGTGTGTTGTGTTTTTTGAGTTCTTTATATATCCTGGAGATTAATGCTGTATTTGAGGTGCAGGTGGCATGGATTTTTCTCTCATTCTGTATGCTCTCTTCACATTCTTGATTGTTTCCTTTGCTGTGAAGAAGCTTTTTAGTTTCACACTACCCCATTTATTGATACTTAAAAAAATTTTTTAGTTGTTGATGGACCTTTATTTTTATTTACTTACATGCAGTGCTGAGAATTGAACCCAGTGCCTCATACATGCTAGGCAAGCACTCCACCACTGAGTTACAACCCCAGTTCCCCATTTATTGATTCTTGATTGTATTTCTTGTGCTTTAGGAGTCTTGTTGAGGAAGTTGGTTCCTAAGCGGACATGATGGAAAGTTGGGCCTATATTTTCTTCTAGTAGGTGCAATGTCTCTTGTCTAAAGCCTAGGTATGCTTTGAGATGAGATTTGTGCAGGGTGAGAGGTAGGGGTTCAATATCATTTTGCTACTGTGTATTTCCAGTTTTCCCAGCACCATTTATTGAAGAGTCTATTTTTCCTCCAATGTATGTTTATGGTGTCTTTGTCCAGTGTGAGATAAGTGTACTCATGTGGGTTTGTCTTCTTTTTTGTTTGTTTGTTTTTTTAGATCTTGACAATCACTTTTAGTTATTTTTCATTTGTTGTTTTACATATACATGACAATAGGGTATATTTTTGACATATTATACATACATGGGGTGCAACATGACATCCTTTTAATGTATTGTTGGATTTGTGTTGAACATTTTATTTACATTTTTGCATTGATATTTAAAAATGAGATTAGTCTTTAGTTTCATTTTTTTCTATGCTATATGTATTAAGTTTTGGTGTCAATGACTTGAGCTACCTAAAATGAATTCATTTATCTTTTTTTCTATATTCTCCAACTAAAACTGAAATCCATTTCTTAAAATTTCTCAGAAAAATGTTTTTTTCAAATTACAATTTTGATCCCATTCTTGTGGTTGTACATGATGTAGAGTTACACTGGTTGTATATTCATATATGAGCATAGGAAAGTTATGACCAACTCATTCTACTGTCTTTCCTATTCCCATCTTTCTTCCTTTCCTTCAATCCTCTTTGTTTAATCCAATGAACTTCTATACTTCCCCTTCCTACCCTCCCTTGTTATGGGTTAGCATCCGTGTATTATGTCTCTGTGTCTTCTATTCTGTTCCATTGGTTTTCATGTCTATTTTGGTGCCAGTACCACACTGTTTTTGTACTATAGCTCTGTAGTATAATTTAAGGTCTGGTATTGTGATGCTTCCTGCTTCACTTTTCTCACTGAGGACTTCTTTGGCTATTCTGGGCTTCTTTATTTTCCAAATTAATTTCACGACTTTTTTCTTTTTCTATGAAGAATGTCTTTGGAATTTTAATAGGAATTGCATTAAATCTGTTTAGCACTTTTGGTAGTATGACCATTTTGACAATATTTATTCTGCTGTCCAAGAACAGTCATGGTTATTTTAAAGTCCTAGTCTGCCAACATCACCTGTGAGTCTGCATTTTGTCTGTCTGTTTATCTATCTATCTATCTATCTATATCATAGCGAGGGAGGCATTCTTGTCTTGCTAGTTTATTCATTAAGCATGATGTAGGCTTTTAGCATAATATAGATGTTTTATTATGTTGAAAAGTACCTATTCTGCCAAATGTCTTTTCATCATCTGTGAACAGTTATATACTTTTTTCCCCCAATTTTGATCTGTTAATATGGTGAGTTATATTACTACATTTCCTAATACTAAATCATCCTTCTATTTCTGAAAAAATATCATGGTTGGTAATAATATATTATTTTTTATGAAATCCTTTTAATGTATTGTTGGATTTGTGTTGAACATTTTATTTACATTTTGCATTGATATTTAAAAATGAGATTAGTCTTTAGTTTCAACCTTTTCTATGCTATATGTATTAAGTTTTGGCATCAATGGCTTGAGCTACATAAAATGAATTCATTTATCTTTTTTTCTATATTCTCCAACTAAAACTGAAATCCATTTCTTAAAATTTCTCAGAAAAATGGTTTTTTTGTACTATAGCTCTGTAGTATAATTTAAGGTCTGGTATTGTGATGCTTCCTGCTTCACTTTTCTCACTGAGGACTTCTTTGGCTATTCTGGGCTTCTTTATTTTCCAAATTAATTTCACGACTTTTTTCTTTTTCTATGAAGAATGTCTTTGGAATTTTAATAGGAATTGCATTAAATCTGTTTAGCACTTTTGGTAGTATGACCATTTTGACAATATTTATTCTGCTGTCCAAGAACAGTCATGGTTATTTTAAAGTCCTAGTCTGCCAACATCACCTGTGAGTCTGCATTTTGTCTGTCTGTTTATCTATCTATCTATCTATCTATATCATAGCGAGGGAGGCATTCTTGTCTTGCTAGTTTATTCATTAAGCATGATGTAGGCTTTTAGCATAATATAGATGTTTTATTATGTTGAAAAGTACCTATTCTGCCAAATGTCTTTTCATCATCTGTGAACAGTTATATACTTTTTTCCCCCAATTTTGATCTGTTAATATGGTGAGTTATATTACTACATTTCCTAATACTAAATCATCCTTCTATTTCTGAAAAAATATCATGGTTGGTAATAATATATTATTTTTTATGAAATCCTTTTAATGTATTGTTGGATTTGTGTTGAACATTTTATTTACATTTTGCATTGATATTTAAAAATGAGATTAGTCTTTAGTTTCAACCTTTTCTATGCTATATGTATTAAGTTTTGGCATCAATGGCTTGAGCTACATAAAATGAATTCATTTATCTTTTTTTCTATATTCTCCAACTAAAACTGAAATCCATTTCTTAAAATTTCTCAGAAAAATGGTTTTTGAAACATGAAACACTAATAAAAATGTAAAGGAAAACTCAAACACTATAGAGATAAGATAGATAAGATAGATAATTGGCACAAACGTTGATGCAAAGATAAAGGCAGTGTTTCAGATACAATATAGGCCACATTAAAGATGTGGTTTGTATGAGGCCCATGGGCAGCCAGTGGAACAAGCCCTTGTAGGTGCCATGTGGTTTCATGGTTAAAGGCATTGCCCCACGACAGACAAATTCCCCTATTTATTATGTGATCTCAGATAGCTCAGTAGTCTGAGCTCTGTTTTTCCATTTGTATAACAAGAATAAGTACAGTGAAACTTACCTTTAATGGTTGTCATGAGGATTAAATGAAATAATAAGATGGTTTAATGCTATTTTTCCCCAAAAGGACTATTTTTGGGGGTACATTAAATTATGCCCATTTTTATCATTGTAATGATTTTTTTCCCAAGTGGAAAGAGTTTTCTTTGTAATCATCAAGGAAATACATCTTCATTGCAATATGAAAACAAAAACCAAAAATAGAAAACAAAAAGCAAGCCCCCCAAACTAACTGTACTATAGATAAACAGGATAATTCTACATACAGTATTACAGCCTATTTTTCATAATTACACATTGTGAGTGATATTTCTTTGACAGGATTAACTCATGTGATTAGAGGAATACTTTACCTTCCTGTTACCATAAGTTCCTTTTCAGTGGCCATAGGCCGCATCAAAGTATATATGTTCATTGTGAATATGGCACTGGAACTGTTGAAAATGGAAGTCAGGGAGGATATGAGGGTAGCACACAGCGTGGTCAGCATCAAGCCTTGAAAGCCTGGAAGAAAAATGACACTTCCTGGACTTTCAGTTCTCTGACCATGTCTTGAGAGTTGGGCCTCCTAAAGAACTTTCCCAAATACTAATTTTCCCCTATAAAAAATTCAAAATTTACTTAGATTGGAATTCCATCTAATATAGATTGCTGTGTTATATTTTTTCTTGCTTTATGACAAGACTTAATAGTCTTCTGCTGTGTCTTCATATAAAAATTGGAGCTGATATCTCATGTGGTTACTCTGTGCCAGAACATCTCTTCAGGTGTTATCCTGCACTATCCTCTCTACAGTGCTGTGAGATGGACACCATTGCTTGCCCTCCTTAAAGGTGAGGATCCAGAGGCTCAGAGAAGGTTCAAACTATAGAAGTCATTCAGTTCCTTGTGTCTTGGTGTCCTCATGTATAAATTGGGCATATGATGACTCACCACACAAAGTTATAGTTAAGATTAAGAAAAACTAAGTAAAAATGGGTTGGCACAATGTACAATATACAGCAAGCACTAACAAATGTCAGTTATAAACCTTACAAGCTTTTATTTGTTACCTGGAAAGCCACCATGTGGCAGGGACAGTAAATGTTCCATCAGAAGATTTCTTTTCTATGTGCTGTTGGGGAACCTAAGGATAACCAGGACCTGAGCTGGAAGCCCACTGTGACAATACCCAAATTGTCCTCAGTGGGCCGCTTGGGGCAGGCCAGATATAGATTGGGGGCCTTGGATTTGCCTTCCTTCAACTGCCCACTGTCACTCACAGCCCTGTTTGCTTGAGGTTGAGGCATTTTCAGAGAATCAGCTGGGAGTTCAGATAACTCACTTCCTGAACTGTTGGAAGGTCAGTATTTTCCTCCACCATCTATCCTATGTTTTATGGAAACATCAACCTTTTCTACCTGTTGTTCTGCAGAGTTGACACAGTATTTTAAAAAATATCCATATGGCCATGTTAATGAAATTTGGGGAATAAGGTGAGATAAATGTTTGAGCTCACTACCACCTCACAGTGAAAGTCATTTGACTGTTAGGTAGCTGCTTGTATCTTGCCAACCCTATTGGACAGTGAGCTTTTTGAGGACAGAACTAGTCTTGCCTGTCTTTGCATTGCCATGACTTAGAATAACACCTTTTACAGCGGTGGATCTTATTCTTCTTTTCCCATATTTTTTACTGGGGCATTATAATTATACATAATAGTAGGATTCACTGTTATATATTCACACATGCACATGATATAACAATATGACTTGGGCAATATTTTTTCCCCATTTCTCTCCACATCTCCCTTCTTCTGATCCCTTTACTCTACTGGTCTCCCTTAGATTTTCATGAGATCTCCCTGACATCTGTTTTCATTTATCCTCTCTAGCTTACATGTATGAGAGAAAATGTGGCCCTTGATTTTCTGAGTTTGGCTTATTTCACTTAACAAGTTCTCAAGTTCCATCCATTTTCTTGCAAATGACATAGTTTAATTCTTCTTTATGGCTGAATAAAACTCCATTGTGTATATATACCATATTTTTAAAATCCATCCATTGATAAAACACCTAGGCTGGTTCCATATTTGGTTATTGTGAATTTGTGCTGCTATAAACATGGGATGCATGTTATCACTATAGTATGAAGACTTTAATTCTTTAGGATAAATACCAAGGAGGGGTATATATAGTCGAGTTGTAAGATAATTCTGTTCCTAATCTTTTGAGGAACGGTGGAGCCTATTTTCTGAAAGAATGAGCAAGGGAATACATTTAGTAGGTGAAGTGAATAATACCAATGGTAGGTGCAGGTTGTGCCTCCCAGAAGATGTGTACTACTAGCACGTGAAGAGCAGAGAAGGAGGAGGCCCCGTTCCTTCTGTCAGGGAAAGCAAGACTGCTTCCATCATCCTAATGTCCCTCTCAGTCTGCAGCCTGCATTTCCACCCAGAGTGATGGGTTGGCTGGTAAAGAAGCCACCCCTGGAACCCTCACTCCTAACTGGCCACATGTAGTCTGAAGGCACAGTCTCCAATCATAGGGTTTCTATGACCCTGAGCGGAAGGGTCTGTTTCTTACCACTAGACAGCACTGCTATCACCAGCTTTGGATAAGCAATGGCTTTGCAACTGGATCTGCTGCCACAGTACTTTAGACATTCTGAAGGTACAACACATGCCACTTGATCTGCAAAAAGAAGCAAGAGTAACACCAACATGCTGGCCTTAAGAGCTCTAAAATCTGAGCTTAGGGTAAGGGAAGCAAATTAGAAATCACATATTCAATGTGGATGTTAGATTCTCGGTCCACTGGTGACTGTTCCAATCCAGGATCTTACACTCTTGGGGGCTTACGATGGAGGAAAGGGCTAGGACTCAGGCTCTTATTAGTCAAATGGATTTGAGCTTCTACTGATTCACTGCATGACCCAAATCAAGTCATAAGACCTCAGTAAGCCTTTCAATGATCCCATCAAGATGTTAGTAAAGTTAATGGATTATTAACCATATACTAACATGTAACCAACTTAAAAACTGCTCTCTCTTGGTGCTGATAGGGGTGTTCATTCAGAGTAATAACTTGGGACTGTAGGTATTGGAAGGCAGAGGGGCCTATTTTCTAACGTATGAGAAAGCACCACCCCCAAGGTCTAACAAATCTCTACTTGACAGGCTGAAGACATAATCAGTGAGTGTTGAGAGTCCTCTCTGTTAAAACTGGGAAGGAATTAAGATAGAAATTAGGATAGATATATCTTAGACACACTGAAGATGGGTTAGTGTAAGAGCTGTCTATCACATGCTACTTAGCACTAGAAAGCATTCTTCATTTTGTTTAGCCTTGTCAAAAGCACTGTATAGAGACAGATTCCCCTGGAAGTCACCTTCTCTGCCCCTGTGACTGCACCTATCAAAGTAAGTGCTACCATAAGTTTAATGAAATAAACAGAATCATTACAGGATAAGCTAGTAAACTAAGTTGAAATGGGGATGAGATACATCCATGGGAATTATGATTACTTATTAGGGGAAATAGGTATGCTTTAATAGAATTTAAGGCAAAGAATGTGGGCTTCACTGAGTCAGGCCTACTTAGGGGCTGTACCAAGCTTCCTCCAATGTGCCTCATAAGTTCAATGAGGCTAGCCCTGGGGCTATGGGAAGCAGTGACAGCATCTGTGAGCATATAGTACAGCAGAGCATATAGTACACAGTGCATGCCCAGTATGATAATGTTTGTGATGCAGTGAAAGCAACTCAAACTTCTAGCAGACATGTGTCCCAAAGTCATAGCTGAGCCCCTATCAGAGGGAGTAAGGCTCTGACCCATGAAAAAATGCATTGACTTGCTCTTCCATGCCTGAATGTATTACCCTGGAGTTTCTGTCTTGCTGTGAATATCCACACTTTGTGCCAGACTTCTGCTCAGCTGCATCCCAAGGAAGTACTTTGGAACACCCTAATAACCAGTATATTGTGGGAAGCCTGATAATGCCAAATATTTTCTAGATTTATGATTCAGGAGAAGCTGATTGCTGTGAGTGAACACATGAGAATCAAGAATTTACCTGGGAACAAGATGCGACTGATCATTCCTGGAATCACCATGAGGAACATGGGAAGCAGCTTCAGGTACCCACACAAAATGCAGCCACCTTTAATGTGAAACATATTCTTCCCTGCCAGGCACCGCTGGATAAAAATCTGCCAAAGAAACAGAGGTGGGTGAGGTGAAAGATGGCTCTATATAAACCCTAGGCCACCTTGGCACAGATTAGGACAATTGTGACCTGCTGTAACAGCAGGATGTGCCCTCTGGTGGGTTTTTGTTAAACTGCTTATCCCCTCATCCAAATACCTCTGGGCCATCTAGGGCCAGTGAGACATTTGTGACCAATAAGCAAGTTCATTTACCCAGTGCACAGCTTCCAGAGAGGATGGGATGTTGCATGTTTCATTGCTCTCATTGTGCACCAATCATAGCTGTGCAGGGATTACAAGATATCCCCTGGCAAGGATGAGACTCCATTCTGGAGGCCACAGATTGTCTCTGCCAGGCATAAGGAAGGGATACTTGTGACATCAACCAAAGCAAAGGTGGGCTCCTGAGTGTTCAGGACAGGGATCAACTTCATTCATCTACAATGAAATAAACTACTGTAAATGCAGACTCTCCCAGGAGATATTTCAGACCCTATTTTCATGGTTCTAGGGCTAGAAGATGCAACATGCTTTCAACTAAAAGGAATGATATAGCCAGGAAGTGGAGAAACACTTAGGAAAGAAAATAGACATGGTTCAGAGCATCAAAACAATGTACAAAAATTATGCTCTTTATGCAGAGAGAGCCTAAAGAAATCTTTGCAATCTGCACCTCAGATAGATACTTAAAAGATATACAAAGAACTCAAAAAGCTTAACACCAAAAAGCAAATAACCCAATCAATAAGTGGACAAAGGAACTAAAAGTCACTTCTCAAAAGAAGAAATATGGTCAACAAATATATGAAAAAATGTTCAACATCTCTAGCAATTACAGAAATGCAAATTAAAACTACACTGATATTTTATCTCACTCCAACTAGAATGGCAATTATCAAGAATACAAGCAACAATGTTAATGAGGAAGTGGGGAAAAGAGTATACTCATATATTGTTGGTAGGAATGAAAATTAGTGCAACTTCTCTGGAAAGCAGTATGGAGATTTCTTAAAAAACTAGGAATGGAACCACTATTTGACTCAGTTATCCCACTCCTTGGTATACATCCAACGGATTTAAAATCAGCATACCACAGTGATACAGCCATATAAATATTTATAGCTGCATAATTCACAATAGCTAAGCTATGGAGCCAACCTAGATGCCCTTCAACAGATGAATAGATAAGAAAATGTGGTACATATATACAATGGAATATTACTCAGCCATAAAGAAGAATGACTTTATGAAATCTGCTGGTAAATGAATGGATCTGGAGACTATTGTGCTGAGTGAAATAAGCTAGTCCCCCCCAAAACAAAGGGTGAATATTTTATCTGATATATGAAATCTAACCCACAATAAGGGGGACAGAGGGGAAAAATGAAGTTCACTGGATTAGACAAAGGGGAATGAAGGAAAGGGAGGAAGGATAGGAATTGGAAATACAGTAGAAAGAATCTGACATAACTTTCCTATGTACTTATATAAATATACCACAGTAAATCCCACTATTATGTACACCGGGGCTCTAATTAGAATAAGGTATATTCCATGCATGTATAATTTTATCAAAATGGACTCTACCATCATGTATAACTAAAAAGAACCAATAAAAATTTATGCTCTTAAAGAACATTCAAATAACATGAAAAAATGGCCACAGTGATTCAAAAGTACAGGATACAAAATAGCATCTGAACTGTGACCTGGTACTTAGAAACAGTCCATAAGAAGCTGGGCACGGTGGCGCATGCCTGTAATCCTAGCACTTTGGGAGGCTGAGCCAGGAGGATCATGAGTTCAAAGCCAGCCTCAGCAATGGCGAGGCACTTAGCAACTCAGTGAGACCCTGTCTCTAAATAAAATACAAAAAAGGGCTGGGATGTGGCCCAGTGGTCAGTGCCCCTGAGTTCAATCCCAGGTACCACACACACACCAAAAAAAAAAAAAAAAAAAAAAAAAAAAAAAAAAGAAAGAAAGAAAAAAGAAAAAGAAAAAGAAAAAGTCCATAAGAATAAACCAAAGGATAACAGTGGTTAATCCTAGGGTGATAGGATTCATAGGTAATATCTTCATTTATTTTCTTTATGTTTACTTTCAAAGTGCATTATTTTACAAATAGAGGAAAGAACCCAAAGGAGATCCTAACTCATGCGACTTATACTGATTCTTGCGATGTTCACTGCCAGCCTGTTGTTGGCCTCTGGTGGAGAGGAGCTTATCAGGTGAACAGCACACATGTTGCAGTTCTTGGTCTTCCTTAGGCCTGGGCACAGAAGAGATGGTCTTTTATGGACGGTATGTACTAGCAGGGCAATGGTATAAATGTGATCATTGTATAGAGGAAAGAGTGACATAAGGACATTAAATCATTCCACCTGGAAAGTCCTAAGCACTGGGCTGAGGATGTAGCTCAGTGTTAGAGCAATTGCCAGCATGTGCTAAGCCCTGGTTCAACAATCCCCAGCACCACAAAGAAAGAAAGAAAAAAGTCATAAGCACTTTATCACATTTTCATATATTACAAAGTAGGGGAAGGGAAGGATTCTTGTTTAAAAATTGTGGTGAAGGCAGGTGCAGTGGCACTCACCTGTAAATCCCAACTACTTGGGAGACTGAGGATTTCAAATTTGATGCCAGCATGAGAAATCTAGCAAGACCTTGTCTCAAAAAAATAAGAAGGGCTGGAGATGTAACTCAGTGATCAAAGTGGCTCTGGGTTCTCCAGTACTAAGAGTGTGGGGAACAACTGGTGGGGGACAAAACAGTTAACAACTGTCAGTTATTTGCCTCATCTAGCATGTGGGAGGCCCTGGGTTCCATCCCCAGAACTCCAAAAAGAATAAAAAATATTTTTTCTTAAACCATTTCCTTTACAAGTGAAAAATTCTGGAAGCTGGAAGGTCCAAGATCAAGATGCCAACAGATTCAATATCTAGTGAGGTGGGGGTGGTTCAAGATGTTGGAATAGAGAAGATTGATTTCCTGGCTGCTCCATGGCATGAAACCAAGAAAGCAGAGAAGTAGCTTCTTGGCAAGGTGGGTGAAACAAACAAACAAAAAGCCTGGGGGTACTTTACTAGAATTTAATACTGAACATTCAAAGCAGACTGGGGACTCAGGAGGCCGAATATAATAAAATAAGGAAGAAATCCTCTGAGTCATAGCTGCTGCCATGGCCAGAGGCACCAGCTAGAGCAGTCCCTCCATGAACAAAGTGGAGGGATATGGGAATTAAAGGAACCTACATTTTTAGGAGGCCTGAGACATGTCTGGGTGTGGAGATTTTAGAGATCAAAGACACTGCTTGACTAAACTGAACAGCGTGCTGCACAATATCCTTGTGAGGGAAAGAAGCTGCATCTCTCCTGGCTGTGTGTGGAGGACAGAGGAGGGAACAATTTTGCAGCTATGGTGTGGGACCAGAAGCTGGGGGAGCCATTTTCTGGCAAACCTGAGTTTGGCCTGAAATATAGGCCTAGAAAACCCATACTGTACAGCATAGAGTATATCTAAGTGACCAGGAGAAAAATCAAACATGGGGAGAGGTTTACACAGGGGACTACTGTTTGTGAAAACTGTCCCATCTCCTTCCCACCCACTCCAGTCTGACTGCTTGCAGAAACAGCTGGGAGAGATGTGCCTGCCTGGGAAAGATGTGCCAGGCTGGGAATTAGAAAGGGTGAGAATGGGAGAGATTGAGTTTGGAGACTGAACCCAGATCAGGAAACTGATCAGCAGGTGATGCAGTGGACTAAGAATTGGCTCCTCCTCCACATGAGAGGAATGCTGGGGAGGTCTCTGGGGTGCAGTCTTCCAGCGTGGACAAGCAATTGCTGGGTCCTAGAGGTGTGATGACTTTAAATCTCCAGACCAATTGGCATTCAGTGCAGAACGTGGAGCTACCTAACCATAAACTCCAGGAGTTCTGTGAAATTACCTTTCTCACTCCAGCAACCCCACTCTGAGGGTGGAGCCAGCATCACACTCCAGATGACCCCACCCAACACTGCTGAGAAGGGAAGCTGAGAATATTTTGAACTCCAACAGAAACAATTCTTTAACTTTTCATTAAGATCGTTTTTTTTTTTCCTTTTCTCTGTTTGATTATGACCTTAATGGTTCACAGATACTTACACATACTCATATTTGGTTTTTCATTTCTAGCATTTCTGAAGCCAGTTATTTTGCATGGATCAATATTTTGAGAACTAGGATGTTTGATTAGTATATTTCTGTTTTGTTTTGTATTCGTTTCTAATTTTTAAAATTTTCTCTTTATATACATTTTTTTCTCCCACTTATCTGTTTCACTTCATTCTTTTTCTCTTTTCTTCTGCTAACAATCTCTATTGTTCTTTCACCCTTCCTTTAATTTTTTACTTCTATCTTCTTTCCTCCTTCATCATAATCAGCACATTCTACATTACTTCTGTTCTGCCCCTGTCCACCATTTAAAATTGTAAACCCTTTTGCAAACCTACTGTTTTTTAAAATATTTATTTATTTACTTTAGTTGTACACAATGCAATGCATTCATGTTTACGTGGTGCTGAGGATTGAACCTGGGCCGCGCACGTGCGAGGTGAGCGCTCTGCTGCTGAGCCACAACCTCAGCCCAAACTTACTGTTTTTATTGCAGGTAATAACTGACCATATCATTTCTGTTTATTGTGACAATTAACATTGTAGACATCATAACAGGACCTATTTGGTTTAATGTTGTATAGTCTGCATTGGTTGTTGTTATTATTTGTCTCCCCCTAAACAGTGAGGTACTGGAAACCTTCAGGGACACTAATAAGTCCACAAGGTAGAAAATCTACTGCCTCAGATCCACACTGTTAGATGGTTAGACACACAAATAACATGAACAAGCATGTCCATGATAAGCAAAAGTTAAAAGAATTCACAATTAGAAAGCCCGCACTACAGAACATTCTCGGAAAAATATTTCATGAAGAAGAAATGAAAAATAAAAGTGAAAACCAGCAAAGGAAGGACATACACTAGAAGAACAGTCAAATCAAAATGACAGGGAATAAAAATTATTTCTCAATAACATTGAAAGTAAATGGTCTAAACTTATCAATCAAAAGACACAGACTGAGGGGAGGGAGGGAGTAAGGGGGGGGGTTGGAAAAAAATTGGTGGTTGAATGAGATGGATATCATTATCCTAAATGCATGATTGAAGATCTGAATGGTACTTATATACTTTGTATACAAGCAGTTGTATGTAAAAAGATACTATACTTGTGCATGATGAATAAGTAAATAAATAATAATAAAAAAAAAAGACACAGACTGGCAGAATGTGTTAATAAATGAGATCCAACAATATGCTCTCTCCAAGAGACTCACCTCATAGGCAAAGACATTCTCAGAAGGTAAAAGAATGGGAAAAACATATCATTTCACATGGATCTCGTAAACAAGCAGGGGTCTCTATCCTAATATCAAATAAAGTGGACTTCGAGCCAAAGTTAATCAGAAGGGACCAAGCAGAAGATTTCATACTGCCTAAGGGAATTATACATCAACAAGACATAAAAATCATCAATATTTATGCCCCAATGGAGCACCTACGTATATCAAACAAATTCTTCTCAGTTTCAAGAATTAAATAGACTACAACACAATAATATTGGGTGATGTTAACACATCTTTCTCACCATTTGATAGATTCTCCAAACAAAAACTAAAGAAGCTACAGAACTAAAAATATAATTAATAATTTAGACTTAACAGACATAAAAAATTTCCATTCATCAATGAATGATACACTTTCTTCTCAGTGGTACACAGATTCTTCTCTAAAATAGACCATATCTTAGGCCACAAAGCAACTATCAGCAAACACAAAAAATAAAGGTAATAACTTGCATTCTATCAGATCATAATGGAATGAAATTCAAGTCAATGACAAAATAAAAAATAGAAGCCACTCTAACACTTGGGGACTAAATAATATACTACTGAATAACCAAGGGATAGAAGAAGAAATCAGGGATGAAATAAAAAAAAGTACTTAGGGCTGGGGTTGTGGCTCAGCGGCAGAGCGCTCGCCTCGCACATGCGCGGCCCGGGTTCGATCCTCAGTACCACGTAAACATAAATGCATTGTATTGTGTACCACTAAAGCAAATAAATAAATATTAAAAAAAGTACTTAGAGGTAAATGAGAATAGCAACACAGCTTATTAAAGTCTCAGGACACTATGAAGGCAGTTCTAAGAGAAATTTCATTGCATTGAGCTCACTCATGAAAAGAACAGAAAGGCACCAAATAAATGATATCTCAAAGCCCTAGAAAAAGAAGAAAAAATCAACATCAAAAGCAGTAGAAGACAGGAAATAATTAAAATCAGGGATGAAACCAATGAAATTAAAACAAAAGACACAATTCAAAAAATCAATGAAATAAAAAGTTCATTCTTTGAAAAAATAATAAAATTGATAAACCCTTAGCCAATCTAACAGAAAGAAAGAGAGAAAATTACTAAAATTCACAATGATAAAGGAAATATCATGATAGACACTACTGAAATACAGATGATAATAAGAAACTATTCGGAAAATTTATACTCTAATAAAATAGAAAATCTTGAAGACATTGAAAAATTTCTAGAGACATATGACCTACCAAAATTGAATCAGGAGTACATGGGAAATTCAAGCAAATCAATTTCCAGCAACGAATTGAAGATGCTCTCAAGAGGCTACCAACAATAAAAGCCCAGGACCAGATGGATTATCACCTGAGTTCTACCAGACCTTCAAAGAAGAAATAACACCAATCCTCAAATTACTCCAAGAAATAAAAAAGGAAGGAACACTCCTAAACTCAGCCTATGAAGCTAGTATCACCCTGATACCAAAACCAGACAAAGACACATCAAGGAAAGAAAACTTCAGACCAATATCTCTGATGAACATAGGTGTAAAAATTCTTAATAAAATGCTGGCAAACTGTATACAAAAACATATTAAAAAGCCGGGCGCGGTGGCGCACGCCTGTAATCCCAGCACTTTGGGAGGCTGAGGCAGGAGGATCGCGAGTTCAAAGCCAGCCTCAGCAATGGTGAGGCACTTAGCAACTCAGTGAGACCCTGTCTCTAAATAAAAAACACAAAAAAGGTCTGGGGATGTGACCCAGTGGTCGAGTGCCCCTGAGTTCAATCCCTGGTACCACAAAAAAAAAAAAAAAAAAAAAAAAAAAACATATTAAAAAGATACTGAGCCATGATGAAGTGGGGTTTGTCCCAGGTATGCAAGGTTGGTTCAACATACAGAAATCAATAAATGTAATTCATCACATCAATAGACTTAAAGACAAGAATCACATGATAATCTCAATAGATGCAGAAATAACATTTAACAAAATACAGCATCCATTCAGGTTCAAAACACTAGGAAGGGACTGAGGTTGTAGCTCAGTGGTAGAGTGCTTGCCTAGCACATGTGAGGCCCTGGGTTTGATCCTCAGCACCACATGAAAATAAATAAATAAAATAAAGGTACTGTGTCCATCTACTACTAAAAATATTTTGGAAAACCCAACAAAAAACACTAGGAAAACTAGGGAGAGTAGGAACATACCTCAACATTGTGAAAGCTATATATATTAAACCCAAGGCCAATATCATTCTAAATGTGAAAAATTGAAAGCATTCCCTCTAAAAACTGGAACAAGACAAGGATGCCCTCTTTTACCACTTCTATTCAATGTAGTACCTAAAACTCTAGCCAGAGCAATTAGACAGAAGAAAGAAATTAAAGGAATACAAAATGGAAGAGAACTCAAACTATCCCTATTTGCTGATGACATGATTCTATATTTAGAAGACCCCAAAAACTCCATCAGAAAACTTCTAGAACTCATAAATGAATTCAGCAAAGTAACAGGATATAAAATTAACACACATAAATCAATAGCATTCCTATACATCAGTGATGAATCAAGTGAAAGTGAAATTAGGAAAAATATCCCATTCACAATTGTCTCAAAAATATTTGGGAATCAATTTAACAAAAGAGGTGAAATAACTCAATAACAAATACTAAGAAAGAAATTGAAGAAGACCTTAGAAGATGGAAAGATCTCCAATGTTCTTGGATAGGCAAAATTCATATTGTCAAAATGGCCATATTACCAAAAATGCTATACAGATTCAATATAATTCCTACTAAGGTTCTGATGATATTCTTCATAGAAATAGAAAAAGCAGTTATGAAATTCATTTGGAAAAATTAGAAGCACAGAATAGCCAAAGCAATCCTTAGTGAGAAAAGTGAAGCAAAAGGCATCACAATACCAGACCTTAAATTATAGCTATAGAGATATAGTAACAAAAACAACATGGTATTGGCACCAAAACAGACATGAGACCAATGGAACAGAATAGAAGACACAGAGACAAACCTACATAAATACCCTTATCTCATACTAGAAAAAAGTGCCATAAACATACATTGGAGAAAAGACAGCCTCTTCAACAAATAGTGCTGGGAAAACTGGAAATCCATATGTAGCAAAATGAAATTATACCCCTATCTCTCAGCCTGCGTAAAACTCAACTCAAAGTGGATCAAGGACTGAGGTAGTAGGCTAGAGACCCTGGTCCTACTAGAAGAAAAAGTAGGCTCAACTCTCCATCATGTTGGCTTAGGAACCAAATTCGTCAACAAGACTCCTAAAGTGCAAGAGGTAAAATCAAGAATCAATAAATGGGATGGTATCAAACTAAAAAGCTTCTTCATAGCAAAGGAAACAATCAAAAAAGTGAAGATAGAGCCTACAGAATGGGAGAAAATCTCTGCCATCTGCACCTCCAGAGCCTTAATCTCCAGGGTATATAAAGAACTCAAGAAACTTAACACCCAAAAACCAAATAACCCAATCAACAAACAGGCAAAGGAACTGAACAGGCACTTCACAAAAGAAGAAATATGATCTGGTCAACAAATACATGAAAAAAAGTTCAACATCTCTAGCAATTAGAGAAATAAAAATTAAAACTACATTGAGATCTCATTGCAGTCAGAATGGCAATTATCAAGAATACAAGCAATAATAAATGTTGGTGAGGAAGTGGGGGAAAAGGTACACTCATACATTGCTGGTGGGACTGCAAATTGGTGCAACCCCTCTGGAAAGCAGTATGGACATTCCTCAGAAAACCTGGAATGGAACCACCATTTGATCCAGCTATCTATCACACTCTGGTTTGTACCCAAAGGACTTAAAATGAGGATACTACAGTGATGCAGCCATATCAATCTTTATAGCAGTACAATTCACAATAGCTAAATATGGAATGAACCTAGATGCCCTTCAACAGATGAATGGATTAAGAAAATATTGTACATATGCTCAATGGACTATTACTCAGCCTTAAAGAAGAATGAAATTATGGCATTTGCAGGTAAAAGGATGGAGATGGAGAATATCATGCTAAGTGAAATAAGCCAAACCCAAAAAATCAAAGGCTGAATGTTTTCTCTGATAAACAGAAGCTGATCCATAATGAGCGATGGGGAATGAGGGGACTTTGGATTGTGCAGAGGGGATTAAAGGGAGGGAATGGGGTATGGGGATGGGGAAGAACAGTGGAATGAGATGGACATATTACCCTATACACTACTGGAGTGACTCTGCACCATGTTCAACCAGAGGAAGGAGAAGTTGTGCCCCATTTGTGTACAATGTGTCAAAATGCATTCCACTGTCATGTATAACTAATTAGAACAAATTAAAAAAAATTAAAAAAGAAATGACTGTTTTAATGACTATTTCTTCCTTTAAATAATTTTTGTCATTTAGTTGTGGATCCCTAAATAACATAACTTAGCATTTCCTGTGTGAATTTTGTACAAATATAACCAGGCAGGATATAAACTTTCGTGTCTAACTTATTTAGTATCATGCTTTAAAGAGTCAAAACATGTTGGGTATAGTTATACAGTTGGCTCTCTGTCCACAGATTCTGCATGTGGGAATTCAGGCAACCATGGATAGAAATATTTGGAAAAAAAGGCATTTGTACTGATCACATACAAATTTTTTTTCCCTGTCATTACTTCTTAAACAACATAGTATAACAACTATTTAAGTAGCATTTGCATTATAATCTTTTGGTTTTACTAGCCTTCTCTACATTTTTACTTTCTACTTCATTGATCTCTGCCTATGTCTTTATTGTTTTATTTCTCATTGGCTATATCTCTTTCTTTCTCTTTTCCTTTTTCCCCTCTGTGGCTATTTACTCAATTGCTGGATATGAATGTTTAGCTCATTATAGTTAAACTTTCAGGTCTCCTGAAATGCACATTTAATATACTGCTTGAAATCTGCTCTAGAAATTGACATGTAGTGTTTTCACTAGCATTCAGTTTTAAGTATAATTTTTATGAATAACTTTATAATCACATGCTTATATATAACATATCACTGAATTTTCATACATAAGGGATTTTTTAAACTATCATTTTATTATTTTCTTCTTTTTGCACTAGTCTGAATATGTAGCTTATATGACATTGGAACTTTCTTCAAAATATTTTTTTAGTTGTAGATGAACACAATACCTTTATTTTATTTATTAATTTTATGTGATGCTGAGGATCAAACCCAGTGCCTCACACACTAGGCAAGTACTCTACTACTGAGCTACAACCCCAGCCCCTGAAACTGATCCTTAGTGATGTAATAAAGGTTCTTTTCATAGCTTAATTATGATCAATACTAGTAAATGTGCTTGAAAAGAATGCTTATATTCTGTTTACTGTATATAAAACTTTTCACAGCTAAGATATACAAATTTATGCCACTATATAAATAAACCTGTTAGCTGCACTGCTTAGATTCTGGATAGTTCTTACTTTTGTCTGCTTGATGACTTTGTGGAGGGGAGTGTTAAATTCTACAACCACAGCTGATGCTTTATACATCTTTGTATGTTGAAGTCCAAGTTGGTGCAGTGAGAAAGACAAATAAGCAAAAGGCTCAAGAACAAAAATGGAAGGAATAAACTCTTCATTATCTGAAGATGATATACTATATACCTATAAAACTTATATAAAAATTATTAGAATAAATGAGATTAGCAAAGTGGCTGATATAAGACCTCTACCCTAATATGAATTTGCATTTCTATATGTAAATAGTAAAGAATTAGGAAATGTAACTGATGAAGCACCATTTACAGAAGGGTAGCTAGGAGTTAGACAAATATTACAGAGATGTAGGCCCAAGAAATGCCCAGAGATGATGCCATAGCATAAGCGTTTTCAGTAGCGAACATTGCAAACTACTTAACAACTAAGAACTAGTTAAATACATTGTAGTACATTACATAGAAGAGATTATACTACCATTAAAAATGAAAAGGTTGAGAGACCTGGCCGCACCGACCTGCGTGGGACCCAGGCTCAGAGTGGACCCAGGTCCATCCTGCCACCCACAAACACCCACTGAGCTCAGGCCCTACCACAGGACCGTCTCTTCTGAGCAGTAGACCACCACGGGAGCTCAGGCCCGGCCCAGATCTGCCTACAGCAACCTACACAGGACCCAGGCCCAGGGTAGGTCCAGAGTCTGCCACCCCCTGGGAACCTAAGCCTAACCCACTTCCATCTTGGGACACTGCAGACATCACCATAGCCTTCCCCACTCAGTAGCCTCTACCTTTTGACAACAGACAGGGCCTAGAAGCAGCTGCATCTCAGAGCAGGAATCCCAAAGACAGTGTAAAGCCCACCCTTTCAGCCCCATCTCTGTAAGACATTGCATCCATCTTCGGGCACCTCCACTGTTATCTCGAGTTATCTCCGCTATTGCCGCCATGGTCTTTAGTTGCAGTAGCACATATTGAGGGATACCTGCAGGGTCAGAAAGCCCAACATCAAGGTGAGGTACACACAATCTGCATGGATACTATAAGAATATAGGGTAGAAACTGTAATATCTCAGATCCACACTGCAAGAAAGGAAGACCCATAGACAACATGAAAAAACAAGGGAGGAAAGTGTCCCAAACAAACCAGGATACTACAATAACAGAACCCATGGACAGCGAAGTTGATGAAATGTCAGAGAAGGAGTTCAGAAGGTACATAATTAAAATGATCTGTGAATTAAAGAATGACCTCAATGAGCAAATATA